>OY759224.1:6889192-7513535 GCA_963662175.1 Aradus depressus
ACAATATTTTTTTTTTAATATACGTTGTTTCTTTACTAGTTCTTGGGGTATTTAAGTTAAGCCCTCCTCAGATCCTTCCCATCCCCACGGCCGATTCCGCTAAAAATTTCATGTCGCTACATTTATTGCAACGGCTGAATTTTTGTGTTAATCCTCCCTCCTAACCCCCCCTCCCCTCCCCCCCCCCCCTCCTTCCCTTTGACCGATTTTTATGGGCCTCTGTATACAATATATAAAATTGTGTGCCAATAAAATCATTCTATCGGTGGTTATCGTGTTCACAGATTTTTTCTTAATTTTGACTTTAATAAAAGATGAGATACAGTTGAAAACTACTAGTCATATTTAAGATTTCTCTATTCCACCGAAGAAATATCTTGACCTAATTTTTCATAGTCATGATAATAACAATAATATTTACTTGCGTTAAACCATAACATGGTAATAGAATACGTGGAATACTCATGTGACTAGTAATAACATTAATATTAAAAAGTAATCACATGTTTATTATTGACGAATTCTGAAACTTTTTTTTAACTTAGAAAAGTAGTTTCACGAGATGGACCTAAATGATCTATTGGATGAGGGTTATTCTACAATTATAACATCAATTAATTACTTATTATATACAATATAATAATTCATTACGAAAACAGAAGCCAAGCAAAATGTGTTATATTCACTAGTTTACTTCACAGAGTCTAAGAAAACTAAAAATAATTATTTGATAAAACTTATTAAAAACCTTCAAAAGCACATAAAAGAATGTATGAATACAATGGTGTATTATGAATACATGGTAGTCAGTTTCTGACATCGTACAAGCTCGCTTGCTTCGCTTAACGTCCGAAGGACGGCGTGCTCAAGGTATTTTCACCTCCCACATAAAAAAAGCCTAAGTGCCTCGGCCATACATACTACAGTAGAACCTCTATAAGTCGAACATCAAGAAAGACGCCAAAAAAATCGAATTATAGAGTTTTCGACTTATGGAGGATTTCGACTTAGGCGGTTTGATTCGACTTGTAGAGCTTAAGATTCATTCTAACTAATTTTGAGTTAGAGAGGTGAAATAAATAAAAATTCAAGTTACAGAGATAACAAACATATTTATATTTATTATAAATCAACATTATTTCAACATCCTTAAAATAAAAAATACGTAGTATTAAAAAAAGTCAGTAATTTTTTTTTGCTTTAGATAATTTGTTTAAACAACAATAATGTGTGGTATATAATTTTTTTAAAGGATTTAAGAAGACGATTTCAAATATATATTTATTTCTGATTCATGCCATTTCGTCGCTCTGGTTGCCCTACCGTGTGAGTGTTACTGAGTCTACCCAGGTTTAGGTACGTCGTAAGGTACATAAGGATCTTTAAAGAATACCTGGCAAAGGCTCGAGACCTGTGTTTAATGTCTTCCGAAGAACGCGGTGCTCAAAAATATTTAAGCGCATTGGCCGGATTCTCGAAAGAGGGATAAATAATGTTTATTTTTTGTCTGGGTATCACGGTTGAACTTATATTGACGAAACTTACTGTTCAATTTAACTTAGACTTAGGCTCAACTTAGACTATAGGCTTTACCAGATCCAAAAATGTGAGGGGGCGATGATGGGAAGGCAGCCATGTTTTACTTTGTGTTTTTCCACCTTTTTTATTATTATTTTTTTTTTAGAGGGTCAAACATGTTTGAAAATTTTGTTATATAATTTACAGACGATCTCTTATCAGAGTGAACAGCTGTTCAAGGTTCTATCAGTCGAGACAGGGTATATATCGCTGGCAGTAGCGCTTTCACTCTGAATAGGAAGTTCACCCCCACAAACTCATCACTTGTACATTGATCACTTATCTGTCGAAACATTCAAGTGAAGTTTTTCATTTAAATATGTCTTCTTCGTACAATATAGACTCCGACTGTACAACGCTAACTCGCTATGTTTTAGCCCAGCAGAAGAAATGTCCAAATGCCACCGGAGAGTTGACACAACTTTTAAACTCTATTCAAACTGCCGTAAAGGCGATAAGTTCTGCTATACGAAAAGCTGGGATTTCTCAACTGTAAGTTTCATTTATTTACTTTTATATACTTTTTTTTTTGGTACCAGGCGTTGTCCGAAAATAGTTTTGGCCACGCTATCATAATGGTAAATCGACATACACCATCGCAAAAATTGCCAAATCGGGTTCAGAACATAAAACGAAATTCCGTTGTAAAATCGTTCTCGAATTGTTGGTCGATTGCAATGCTTCCTTAAACAGAAGTATAATAATAATAATAATCTTTATTTACGGGACTGAGTCCAATATACAATTTACAATTTGTTAAATAAAATTATTTAAATACATTTACAAAAAAATAATCATAATATATGCATACATACATATTTACATAATCTCTGTGGAAGAATAACAATAATTGAGCTTGGATATACAACAAGAAATAATAATAGTATAATACAATTGAACAAAAAATTAAATTTTAATTTAAACAACATTCAGAGATCGCGAGATCGAAACCCGGCCGAGGCCCTTAGCTATTTTATTTTGGAGATGAAAAAATCTTGAGCACGCCGTCCGTGATCCCTATTCTAGGTGAATAAACCTAGGTAGGCAAAATTTAGTACTCCAACAGTAGAGTCGAGCTCATGTTCACCAGAGCGCTCTTTCGTCGGTAGTAGGCGATATGACCTAGTAGTTAAAGCCCGGGCATGAGTCAATATATATATATATATATATATATATATATAGTGTGATGTATAAAAAAAAATACACACATTAAAATGATTAAATTATTAATATTAAAAAAAAAATTAATTATATTTATTTTTCTATAAATGCAATTTTCTTTTAAAACAAATGACTAAAAAAAAAAAAACGGCCATCAGCTGTTTTTTAGTGTATGTAGAGACGGGTCGAGGCCTGGGTTGAATGGAGACGGTCTGAGTGTGTGGAGAGTGGTGTCTAAGCTTAAAATGTAATGAACGAAATAGGAGTGAATTGAAGGTAAAATTGACCCGCAAAGAAGGTACTGTTGTTTGTTTATATGTACAGGATATATGCCCAGAAATATATAACTTAAATTTAAAGAATGGCCAAAAATAAAAAACACAGAAAAAATTGAAATAGTTTTTAAGAATTTTCTTTTGATTTTGTTTGTTTCAATGTTTAGTTTTTTTTATTTTATAATGTAGATTTAAGAAAATAAACCCAATATTTGTTCTCGTAAATCCTATGCTATTCATTCTCCCTGTTGGCCCAGTAAGATAATTTGAAAACCTTTGGATTAGATTTATTTTTTTTTTAATTTTTTTTATTTTACAAATAGCTATTTACAACTGTATTCACATGAATACAACAAGCAAATGTGCTGATAAAGAGGTAATGGCAATGTCAAAATGTCATGAGGGGAGAAATCACCCAGTGGTGACACTCCCTAGTCACTGCTTTTCTCTCGTTTTTAACTAATTAATATTATTTAAAATTATTAAAAATGGCATCTCTTTAGAAATCCAAATAAAAAGTTTGTTAATTGCATTTTTTTTAAATATACGTGCACTTTCTTAAAAATTGCTCGTCTTGAACTTTTGATATGTTTTTAGGGCCCTTTTCGGAAATTACTGTAGAAATCAAAATTTAGTAAAAGAAAAGAGATAAAATTTTTACAGGAAATGTGGTAATTGTTTATAAAGTAAATGTTTATTTCATTATTATTAATTCAATTATATTAATTATTATTTATATTTGTATTTATTTATCATTTATTTAAGATTAACACAACACTTAAACCTTTTATTTACCACAGTAGAATACGATAGTTTAAAAGAAATGAATATGACAAATATTAGAAGAAAAATATATAATAAAATATAAACTAAAATGATTCTAATAACTACAATAATAATTATTATAATTAAAAAAAAAATAAGGACGTAAAAAATGGAGAGTTGCAGCCTGGGCAAATCTCTCCACGAATTTCCTCCCTTTGATTCGGGTGGAAAGGAATACATTTGTTTTTCATAACATTTTTGAATCTTCAATATTTTACCCAACTTTTCACCATCATTAGAGCAAGCCCGGGGAAATTCTCCAAACAAAAAACAAATTAATTGTTATAATATATTTTTAACAGTTATGTCTTCTGTTTTAGACAAGGTCTCTCTGGTACGACTAATGTCCAAGGAGAAGATGTAAAGAAGCTGGACGAGGTGTCTAACGAGCTGTTTATAAACATGCTGAAGTCATCCTATACAGCGTGTACTCTGGTCAGCGAAGAAAACGGACAAATCATATCTGTGAGTATCAACCTTGAGTCAGTATGTAGACGACGTGAAACTTAAATCATGACCTTGAAGAGACGTTATTTACATTATATTATACTATCTGAGATAAAAACATTAAGTAATGCTCTATTTACCATTCTGTCTACTCAATTGCACATTTATTTTTAAATATTTTTTTAATAATCCTTTTTATAATACTAATAATAATTGTTCTACAAATGAATTATCCTATAAATACAAGTGAGATAGGAGAAATAACAATGTTACGAGAGGGGGCGCCGGTAGATCAGAGTTAATGTGTTTGTCTTCGAAACCCGTCTCAGGTTCTTAGGTTTTTCATCTAGATGGTTAAAAAAAATCTTGTGCATGCCATCCTTCGCATTGGAACAGTTAAGCGATGTTCCTGAGCCAGTACGATGTCAGATACTCGTTAAAGACCCCCTAATTTTAGGTAACTAAACCTGGGTAGGTAAATTAAAGTTTCTCAACGTAAAGTCGGGCTCATATCGACCAGGGTGACGAAAGAGTGCACTGGTAGTAAGCGATAAGAAGCCCGGGCATGAGTTAAAATTACTAATAGGGAACGAAGATTAGTTATTGTGACATTGTCTTTAACGAGTAGCTGATATCGCAAAGGATCGGGATCATCGCTTAACTTCCAATCCGAAGGACGGCGTGCTCAAGGTTTTTCACCTCCCAGACAAACAAGTGCTAACGAAAAAAAATATATATGTATATAAATAATTAAGCATGTATTTTGCAATAGAGTGTAACATTAAAAAATGAAATATATAAAAAAGTATTGAGAACGATAATCAGAAATGACAACATCTCTACTGTTATTGAGACGTGAAGAATAACGCATATATTTACATTTTTTTCTTAATGCAACTCTTCTTTTAAGTAATGTAGATAATAATTATTAATCTATTTTAATTTTTTATTAATCAAAATAAAATAAAAAAAACTAAACCAAAAACTTATATTTTGTTCGTTAGATGCACACCGAAAAGTTGATTCATTTCCATTTCTTTTCATTCAATTTCTTTTATAAGTGTTAAGTAAACATAAAGTTTTCTCCTTTACAGACTAAAATTCAATTCAAACTAAAATATTGAACTAGGAATTGAGGATGAAGGGCTTAAATAACAGTGAAGACTTTAAGGGATGGACTCAGACAGTAAATATCTCTCTTAAAAAATTTTAATAATCTCTGGCAACAATGAGTTGATATTCTATTTGTAGATTTTCCAATAATATCGAATATATTCTAGCATAGAGTATGCAATGCAGAATATATGCGTGGATTAGGTACCCTTAATATCAGGTAATTGTTCTAGTAACCTAATCCTAAAAAAAATAATAGTTGTTATGACTCATGCCCGGGCTTTAACTACGAGATCATATCGCCTACTACCAGAGCTCTCTTTTCGTCACTCTGGTGAACATGAGCCCGGCTCTACTGTGGGAGTCCTAAATTTTGCCTACCCTAAATTTTTATTCACCTACAGCAGGGGTCTTTAACGAGTATCTGACATCGTACAGGCTCGGAACCATCGCTTAACGTCCTATCCGAAGGACAGCGTGCTTAAGTTTATTTTACCCCCCAGATAAAATAAACTAAGGGCCTCGGCCGGGCTACGAACCCACGACCTGGAACTCAGAAGGCAAGCACGCATACCACTGAGCTCCCGGCGCCCTCGAATAAAATAATATATTAATTGAACAACATTCATAAACTTGATATGTCGAAACCGAAAATCCAAGTTCCCCCAATCTAACTTTGTGAACGTTTTCCTTCGTTTGGGACTAGAAACAAAAAGAGGAAATTTGGACAAATTGCGATTGACCATATACATTAAAATGCTCTGTTTATTACTTTCTCCATGCCTCTCCAGGTGGAGCCAGAGAGGAGAGGGAAGTATATACTGTGTTTCGACCCATTGGACGGATCTTCCAATATTGACTGTCTTGTCTCCATTGGATCTATATTCGCCATTTATAAGTAAGTTTTTTAGAATATATGAAAGAACTTTATAATAATGTGTTGTGTCGATAAGCTTACACTAAGCCACTAACAGGAACACGGTTCAATAGACACCACACTGTAGAAGTCGAGGACAGTCCTACCTGTGACAAATGTGGGTAAGAAGACGAGACGGCTCTCTTCCTGACAGGTTATACTCAGACGAGATCCCACATTTTCGATATACGTAGATTTGATCATATAGGAAGATTTTAGAAGATTTGTCTATGGGAGTTATACTTAGATTCGTTAAGAAAACTGGAGGGCTGAGTCTTTCATGAAGGACTTGGTATCGGTAGTGTTTCCAGGGAAAAGATAAGAGCATTGGATGCTTAGGTCCCTAGACGCACGCACCGGCCCACTATATATATATATAACTCTAGTCTAATATCTGTCGCTATGAAAGTCAAATTACTATGAAAGCAATCAATCTGCGTTTCTTAAACTTCTCTAGGATGTTACGTTGTTGGTTAATTCCGGCATTTCTTCCAGAGGTGTCTTCTTATTCTTTTTTCCGACAATATTTCAGGACTCTTACAAGTCCCTTCTTCCAATGTGTTCATAGTAACCGGAAGAAGGGACTTGTAAGAGTCCCGAAATATTGTCGGAAAAAAGAATAAGAAGACACCTCTGGAAGAAATGCCGGAACTAACCAACAATGCAATCAATCTATACAAATAAATCTAAGTGTCTGTGGGTGGGTTTGTTTCAGCACGGTCTATATTAATGAAATTTTCAGAGAATATTCATAGAGACTCGGGAAAACGGATAGAATACTTGGCATAACTGAACGTTTTGGGGATGCTACACATATGGGCCCGAATAAATTTTTTTTAAATTTATTTAAATATTGCGTAGCACATTGTTTTAAAGGTTTTGACAAACAATTTCCAAAATTGAAGTATTAATGAGTTGGCAAACAATTTAAAGGGTGCAGAGGGCACTTAGGTTACTGAATACTGCGTAGCCTAGCGAAATTGCCTAGCGCACCCGAACTCGCGAAATTTTCAGGGAACCAATAGCTGGGGAGGCTACTTCGCGTAGCTCATTTTTTAGAGGGAGGCGTCAGAATTTTATTTAGCTACATGTATCATAAGATTGTTTGTGTGGGAGCTAGAGGCTGCCCACAGACAGACACACGACCGAAACCATCTTTTTTTTTTTTTTTAATCACATTAAATATTAACTAAATTGCTAAATGTATATTTCAGAAAACAAGATGGAGGAAGCGAATCCCGAGTTGAGGACGCGCTGCAGGCAGGGGACAAGATCGTAGCGGCTGGCTATGCACTATACGGCAGTGCCACGATGCTAGTACTAAGTCTAGGCAAGGGAGAGGGTGTCAATGGCTTCACACTAGACCCTGTAAGTAGTTCATCAGTTGACTAGTTGTGGTGCCTGGTGTTGTACACGTTGGCAAAGTCACTATCTTCCATGACATACCAGCATTCATAGTAATATAGGATGAACATGACGCCCCTAACTGTCCCTACAATAACTAACAACTGAAAGGACTGACTGTGTTTAGTCACAAAATGTCACATTTGTGGGAAAGAACAGGGAAAGAATCTAATACACAGGTCAATTCATGTATATCTATATAAATAAATACCGTTGACGTATTCGATAATTAGAGACTCCTTTGATAAAACCTTCCGATTGGCTTCAAGTGACTTTCCGTGGCAACGCTAGGTACCGCAGCTAGTAGCCTATATTTTAAAATAAATAGCCATTACAAATAAATAATTTCACTTCGGATAACTTTTTGACTTTTGCATACTGGCGCCATCTATACCGTGTAGTATGACCTCTTTAGTTTTTACTAAGGAATCTAAATTTACAATCAACATTCTTTTTGAAGTGTGAAATCTCGACCTCAACTTTTCCATTCCAAACGGAATCACATATTATTCTTGACGAATTATGAAACTATATATTTTTTTTAATGAAAAGTAGTTTTACAAGATGCTCGTAAATGATCTGTTGGATGAGGGTTATTCTACAATAATAATATCAATTAATTATTTGTCATATATATTACAATAAATCATTACAAAACAGAAGCCAATAATTCAAAATTACCTAACATGTAAGATCTCCCAAATCAAGAAGAATTCATTATAATGCCTAACAACCTAGATATATAATTACAATAGACCCCTAGTCATATTTACGATTTCTCTTGACATAATTTTTCATAGTCATAACAATAACAATAATATTCATTTCCGTTAAATCATAACAAGATAATATATCGATATATGTAGTAGTTCAGAAGTGGGATATCTCAGAATTATTGATTTTTGAGAAAAAGCATTTGAAAGTTTCGTTCGTTTCTGAACTTCTTGTTTTCGTTTCATATTATTGGAATGCAACTACATTAATGAAACAACATCAAATTCATAGATCAGTATTAAGAAATTTCAAATTATCATATTTCTGAAACTAAACATTGGAAAAAAATGAAAATTTTATAACAGGTTATGTACATTTTAAGGCCTCAATTTTGTATTGTCAATTATTTGAGTTCAGAATATATAAGAGGGTGAACACTTGTATTATAAAATAACTCAAAAATTAGTTTTTTTGTGTTGTCCCACTTCTGAACTACTATATCGATTTATACGTCGAATATGTGATTAGTAATAATAATAATATTAAAAAGTAAAATAAAATGAATAAATAGATACTAGAAAATAAATGAATACAAAAATAACGATATTAATAAATACAGTAGGTAATAAATAAAGTGTAGAAAAAATAAATACATATAGTGTAGGAATACTGTTAATATTCGTAATATTCTTGTTTTATAGCTACGAAAATGTACGAATGTGAGAAACTGATTTAGAAAAAATAAATATATTTGAGAGACCTAAGGTCAAACAAGTGTTTGTATTTCGACCATCTTTATCCAGTATATAGACTTTTTAATTATAATTTAAATTATAGTTAGAGAGACTCGTGGCCAGGCTTTAACTACAAGGTCATATCGCCTACTACCAGAGCGCTCTTTCGTCGCTCTGGTGGACATGAACCCGATTCTACCATTAACAAGTAACTGACAACTCAGCCTCGGCACCATCGCTTAACATCCCTTCCAAAGGACGGCATATTCACATATCTTTATATATTTTTTTTATTTGTTTTATTATTAATTTATTTTTATTCTTTCTTTTTTAAATAATCGTATTTAATGTAATCATCCCTCAATGTAAACCACATCTCCCTATCACAACAGAATTGCTGTATATAAGTAAATAAATATTTATTTTTTATTTTTTAAACATTTAGAAAATAAAGAGTAAATGTTTTGAACTAGTTTCAGTTTACTTCTTCTAATAAGTTGGTGTTGTAACAGGAAATAGGAGAGTTCTTGCTGACTGACATCAACATGAAGATCCCCAGTAAAGGTGACATCTACAGCATTAACGAGGGCTACACAGACATGTGGCCGTCCTTCATATCCGAGTACGTGGCCAGGAAGAAGGACCCCAAAGTAAGTTGACCCATGTCAGTTCATTATATTAGGCAGATTCCAGATATATTTGGTGAATTCAAGCCTCCTGTAAAAAGAATTGTGTTGTTAAATAAATATAAATGAAATTAAAATAATTGAATTAATAATAATTAAACTAAAAAGAATAAATAATAAAAGTTAAATCACATTACCACATTTCCTGCAGAAATTTGTATATCTCTGATCTTTTACTAAATTTCTACAGTAATTTCCGAAAAGGGCCCTACAAAAATATCAAAAATTCAAGACAAATTTCAATTAACAAACTTTTCATTTGGATTTCTAAAGAGATGCCATGTTTTCTAAATGACTGCAAAAATATTTAAATCTAATTCAAATGTTTCTTAAATTATCTTTACAAGGCCAACAGGGAAAATGAATAGAATATAATTTACGAGAACAAATAACTGGGTTTATTTTTCTTACATCTACATTATAAAATTAAATTAAAAACTATTGAAACAAAAATCAAAAGAAAAATCGTAAAAATTAAATTCTTAAAACTATTTCAATCCTTTTTTTTTTTTTTTTGTTTTATATTTTGGCTATTCTTCAAATCAAAGTAATATATTTTTTGGGCATATATATTTTGTAATTATAAATAAATAACAGTACCTTCTTTGCGCATCAATTTTACTGTCAATTCACACCTACTTAGTTCATCACATCTTAAGCCTAAACAACAACTCTCTGTTCACCATCAAATCTCAATCCAGACCACTCCACAACTCCTCTACACTAATTCAAAAACAGCTGATGGCCGTGTTTTGTTTTCTACTCATTTCTTTTAAAAGAAAATGCATTCATATTATTTATTTACTAATTCAGTTGCTTTTTGGATTTTATAGAAAAATAAATATAATTAATTTTTTAATATTAATAATTTAAATGTGTGTATTTTTTATATATCACACTCTATTTATTTATATTATATTTACTTTTAAATAAAATATTTTCATTATTATCTTTTTGTTTAGTTTGGAAAGCCGTACGGTGCTAGGTACGTTGGCTCTATGGTAGCTGATGTACACAGGACTATCAAGTATGGAGGCATCTTTATGTACCCAGCCAGCAAGACATCTCCTCAGGGAAAGGTACGCTCAGGTTATATTATGTTATATTTATTACATATTACAATTATTTAATAGTATATGGAACATTTTGTGACAGCTATATTAATATTGAGCAACAGAAATTTTCGTTTGTGTTGAGGGCGGAGAGGGGTAAGTCACAAACGACCAGCCTCAATATAATTGAAAATGTCAACTTATTTCTCAAATCATATAACTTAAAATGACTAATCGGGCAGCAAATTGTTTGAAGTTACTAACCGGGTAGAGTGTGCGCATAACAAGTGAGGTGTGTGCGCAATACGTTGGTATTACTGTCGTCCCCCCACTCCTCAGGCTCCCTAGCTCTACTCTTCAGTTCTTCACATGTCCTTTGGTAGTATGGAACTTCTCGTAGTTATTCTCATTATATTTATCCAGTTCTTCTCATGTCCTCTGGCAGTACGGAACTTCTCATTCGATATTCTCCAGTTCTTCTGTTGGCCTCCAGCAATACGGAGCTTCTCGTAGTTATTCTCATTATATTTATCCAGTTCTCCTCTTGGCTTCCGGCAGTACGGAGCTTCTCATAATTATTCTCCAGTTCTTCTCATGTCCTCCGGTAGTAAACTTCTCATTCGTTATTCTCATTATTTCTCCAGTTCTTATGGCTTCCGGCAGTACGGAGCTTCTCATAATTATTCTCCAGTTCTTCTCATGTCCTCCGGTAGTAAACTTCTCATTCGTTATTCTCATTATTTCTCCAGTTCTTCTGTTGGCCTCCGGCAGTACGGAGCTTCTCGTAGTTATTTTCATTATATTTATCCAGTTCTTCTCATGGCTTCCGGCAGTACGGAGCTTCTCAACGTTATTCTCATTATATTTATCCAGTTCTCCTCTTGGCTTCCGGCAGTACGGAACTTCTCATAATTATTCTCCAGTTCTTCTCATGTCCTCCGGTAGTGAACTTCTCATTCGTTATTCTCATTATTTCTCCAGTTCTTCTGTTGGCCTCCGGCAGTACGGAGCTTCTCGTAGTTATTTTCATTATATTTATCCAGTTCTTCTCATGGCCTCCGGCAGTACGGAGCTTCTCAACGTTATTCTCATTATATTTATCCAGTTCTCCTCTTGGCTTCCGGCAGTACGGAACTTCTCATAATTATTCTCCAGTTCTCCTCTTGGCTTCCGGCAGTACGGAACTTCTCATAATTATTCTCCAGTTCTTCTCATGTTCCCCGGCAGTAAACTTCTCATTCGTTATTCTCATTATTTCTCCAGTTCTTCTGTTGGCCTCCGGCAGTACGGAGCTTCTCGTAATTATTCTCATTATATTTCTCCACTCATTATATTTCTCCAGTTCTCCTCTTGGCCTCTGGCCGTACGGAGCTTCTCATTCGTTCTGCCCTTAAGTTATTCTCACTCTCCTCTCTGTTTCCCTTATTATTGCCACAAATATTAACTCTGGATCATCACCTCATTCCTTTAAGAGGTTATAGTATTCCCCGAAGAACAAAAAATGACCTATAAACCATGATCAGGGTTGTCACTCGTCTCCTGGTTTTTGAATTGTTTCGTCATTCCTAACCCCGTACCGTCAAATAGTGAGGTATCATTTGAAAGGTCTTGGCTTGGAGATCCAGCTCCTTCTCCCGGTCTTTGTTACGAACCTACTTAAAGTTACTAACAGAGCAATGCTTGGGTAACCTGCTAGTACATTAGTGTCCGTATTATCGTATTACGCCTCTTCGCCTGCTAGTCACGACCAATAGAATCACATTGCTTACCTAAAGATACTGTGTTTAAAGCCCTGACGTTTACTACATAGAACTATTCTACTCTTTTTGACCTTTTCGCGGACAGGCCTATGAGTGGAATTAGTGAAAAATTGCGCCCACAATGATAGCTCATTTTAATTTTTATTTATTAATATTTGTTTTTCAGTTGCGGCTGCTGTATGAATGCAACCCAATGGCGTTTATAGTTGAAGAGGCAGGAGGTGTGGCGACGACCGGGACTTGCAGGATACTGGCTATCCAGCCCAGCGACATCCACCAGAGGTCGCCCTGCTTCTTGGGCTCCAAGCAAGACGTTAAGGAGCTGCTACAGATTAAAACAGCACTTGATGCTCCGCAGGGTTAACCAGGCCAGCCAGGAACTGGTCTCATATAATCTATATTAATTATTTGCCCTATGTAATAATTTCGTCTCAATGATATTTAAAATTTTTTTGAAGTGATATTGTGGAACACTTAATAAAAAGTAAAGAAAAAACGTTCTTTTCCTAAAAAATATTGTCTATTTCACAAATATATATAATATGGGAGTACTTTCGATATTGCTACCATCTTCAGCCACGAGTTAACAAATACAGTATTTAAGTCGTGGCTGAAGATAGCAGCAGTACCGAAAGTACTCCCATATTATATATATTTAGTAAAATAGACAATATGTTTTTAAGACATACGTTTTTTTTTTCTTTATTGTTAATTTCGCCTCAGTATAGGTCAATATCTTTCGGAAAATTGTTCAGTCATTGCCCACTAATCTCGGGAAATTACATTTTTCTCTTTGGTCGGTTAGTATCCTAAGAAATTTATTATAAATGAGAAAACATGTATTTTTTGAGCTGAAATCGAGATACCTGTAAGTATTTCAAATAATCCATTGATCCATTTTTTAGGAAATTTATTCTCGTTATTGCTTTCATATACATTTTTCTCATCTGTGTTCTGAGCTGTTAATCAAAAGTTTTAAATATCAAAATTTAAGCATGTTATTGCTTTAAAGAAAACATAATATTGGGAAAATGTTTTTTGTTTGTAAGTGAAAATCTAAATTAATATTTTCCCTAAGTCAGAAAAATGAATCGATTTGAACAATGTTTTCAATTCCATATACCTAAGTGATGTAGAAAGGCTGCAACTGCAAATTCTGAAGGATATAGCAGTAAAAATTGCATGTTGCATATTGTAGACACAGAGACTGGATGTCCCGAGGTCCTGTCCTCAGCACCTGCCTTGATCTCGCGGAACATTTATGTATCGCATTAGATATCCATGACCCTTCAGAATTGAAATGCCCAAATCAAAAAAGACAAAATTTGTAACTCGAAATGTCACAGAAGGCATAGTTATGAAATATGTACGTGTAACAAGTGTCAAACAGAAAATATTTATTTTGTATTATTATTTCTTAAAACTAATTTGGATATTTCAATCTGAAATTTCCAATATGAACATAACGTTAATGCCCCATTATCAACATTCCCCAAACATGAAAAAAATATTGTATTAATTTCTTAGTGTAATCTTTTTTTTTTCTCACTTGTAATTCCTTCTCATTATCTATCGGTATCTATGTGAACAACTTTTTTGAGTTGTGGCTTCAATCAAGTTTAAAACAAGAAACAGAAGTCCTAGAGGTCGATATCCTATGACACTGTTAAGAAGAAAATCGCTGTTAATTTATATTATTCTATGAACTTGGTGGATTCTCTTTCTATGAAATATGTTATGACTTTAAATTAGCTTAATTGTTGTATAATTATTTAATATTAAATATTGATATTAATTTTGTAAAATAATACTTTTATAATAATGTTATTAGATTTTTTATTGATCTGTTATTTTGTTGTAAGTGTTCGTATATAATTTGTTTTTTGTCTGTGAGCCAGAATTGGGAATAAAAAATGTCTTTTTACCAAATACCTAACATTTATTTATTATTTATTGTACACAATAAATTAAGTTAACATATCGCTCATTTGCTGCAACAACGACCTAACTAAAAACTAGGTCTTTTTGAGTTATGGGCATAGATGAACCATTCTCACATATAATTTTTGCGGGTAGAATGACACATCTCAGGTTCAACTGCTCTCCGAGAAAACAATTATTGCTGCAAGAATGTCATAATTCAAAGTGAGGATAGTTATGAGGTTAAGGGAGAAACTTGCTATAGATGTTACTGTACATTTTCCCTTCTTTTATATTGTATTCTTTCAATAAAACATTCTGATAAGTTAATTTCGAATGAATGCAACGTTATTACACGCCAAAAATTTGTAATGCTCCTCTTGGAATATGACAGTTTTTGAGTTATGTCGCTGTTGCAGCAAATGAGCGATATATACGATTCTTTCTACTTTCATTTTACCGTAAGTAGCTTTCTTATTCTTATATATTATAAAATTAAATTAAGTATAGTCAACTGCCTGGTTACCGAAAACTTAAAGAAAACTATCCCAAATGTCTATTGAATTAAATTATCTGGGAGCTGAAAAAACATTGAGCACGCCGTCCTTCGGATGGAACGTTAAGCGATGGCCTCGAGTCTGTACGATGTCAGGTACTCGTTAAAGACCCCTATGAATAAAAATGTAGGACTCCCCGTTGGGGGTGGATTACATGGAGCTGGTTTACTCGCTTCATCGAACCAGCACTCCACCAGCTCTGTGTAATTGAGTCGCGCTGGTAACCAGCTTATTCGCTGCCAGCCACCAAAAATGTTGGAAATCGTTCAACTTTTTCTTGCTGATTTACCAGCTAGCTTTTAAAATCCACATGTGTAAATATACAAAAGCAGCTGTCATGCTGGTTACCTGTTTTTATCAGTAGTAAAAAAGACATAAGCATAAGGTTATGCTCTTTTTCGTCTTTTCTCGATGTTATCAATTTATTGTTTTAAATTTTATTTGATTATTTAAATTTTGGGTAATATGTCTAGTGAGTTTGTTTCTGGAGCTGTTGTTTTAATGACAACAATTTTAAAAAAGGAAGTGCTTAGAGCAGGCATCCAAAGGTGGGGAAAAGGAAAAGAAAGATGTGGGTAAAGGGTTTGGATCAAACCAGCGCCGTGTAATCGACCCCATAGAGCGCTCTATTGCTCTGGTTGTAGTTAAAGCCCGGGCATGAGTCACAATAACTAACTATATATTAAATTCCCATTGAAGAATATGGTAACCAATTAGACATTATTTTGGCATTTTCTAGTTAATCGTAACATCAGTCAGAAAACGTAAGTCATAAATTATTGAAAAAAAAAATATCTAAAAATAACAAATTGGATCAACAAAAAAAAAAAATGAAACTTGTTTGATTCAATACATGAAATTAGTTAAAATGGAAGAAATACTCTCGTAAAAATTACGTTCAGTGAAACCTTCCAGGCAGGCTTGGTCCTTGGTTAAAATGTTTTTAGTTTGATAAGTGGTAGATATTATTATTTGCTCTGAATTAGATTAAATTCGATAAGTATGGATATATACCCCAAAACTTCAGTCCTTTATGATTATAAAACGTGTACCTACTTTTCATGGGGATAAATAGAAAGGTAAAAATACGGTTTTCAATAAAAAGTTGTGAATCTAAAATCTAATTTGTATAATTAAAGGTAATATTCAAGTTAGTATTATTAAATTAGTCTTATAATAATTAGAACTATTATTATTAAAAACTTTACGTGCGGGGATTATAAGGAAATGTCAAGAAAAATACTGAATTTCAGGAAATTATTTGAACATATATAATAAAATAATATTATGTAATAGTATACATAATCAAATATGGGATAAAAATAGTTGGTACAGTAGCTGAGAAAAACAGCCATGAATAGGATGTTTGTATTGCTTATCAGTGTGAACTACAGTTCAAGGCATCAGTCGAGATAACGTTTATATCGCTGATAGCAGTGCTTTCACTGCATCGTTCACACTTCCATTGTACATTTCTTATTAATCATTCAAGTCACTCACGTGAAGTTTTTTTTTTTTTTTTCTCTCATTTAGATATGTCTTCTCCGTACAATATAGACGCTGACTGTACAACGCTAACTCGCTATGTTTTAGCCCAGCAGAAGAAATGTCCAAATGCCACCGGAGAATTGACACAACTTTTAAACTCTATTCAAACTGCACTCAAGGCAATAAGTTCAGCTGTACGAAAAGCTGGGATTTCTCAACTGTAAGTTTCATTTATGTACTTTGATTGTTTTGAAATAGTCTTTAATGTGTTTCTTAAGCTTCTCAGGGATGATTGTAGGTTACTCGTTTTCCGGAATTTCTTCCAGAGTTGTCTACTTTTGACAATATTTCGGGACATTTCCACGTCAATTCTTTGAATCACTATGATCGTTCATTGTCGTCTGAATGGTTGGATGTGTCCGGAAATATTGTTTTATTTGTTCAAGAAATGTTTTTTAAAATAACTGCATTAATAAAAATTGTCTCAAAATAATTGAATTAACATATTAACAAAATAATATTATTCAAGGTAATATTAACAAAATAATATTATTCAAAATAAATATTCATATATGAACAGATAAACAGTTTATCTATGGAACCGTACAGTGTTGACAATCGTAAGTTCATCTTATCTAATAGTTTTTCTTTCCTAATTATATGTTGTATAGTTGTAGTTATGTAATAGTTCAGAAACTCTGTAATTGATAAAGACAACTATGTTACATTAGCGGAATGTTAACCTGCAACAGAAGAAGTGATTGATTGTGAAATTTGAAATAGTTCATTTATTTCCATTAAAACGAAGAACCGTTTCAAATAAATCATACAGCAAGTCGTGGGGTTTGAATATACGAAACATAATATTTTATCGTTTATTGAATTTATATGTATAACACCATATGTTTTGACATGAGGATTCCAATTTCGTTAAATATTTTTAAAAAGGTATTGTGGGGGTCAATTGACTGTGGGTTTCTCATAAATGTAATTTCCCTATTTTTAATTGCAAAAGAATATATAAGAATTCACATAGTAAATAATAATAATAAAAACAAAAGAATGTTATAACTTAAATTAAATAGAACTGTGCCGAAATTAATAAAACTATAAAAAAAAACCTCCTGTGGGCGTTTCAATGGGAGCTGTTGGAGCCATATCCACATCTAGTTATTTATTATGATTCATGCCTGGGCTTTAACTGCAATATCATATCGCCTACTACCAGAGCGCTCTTTTGTCACTCTAGTGGACATGAGCCTTACTCTACTATGGAAGTCCTCAATTTTGCATACCCTAAATTTTTATTCAGCTAGGGTAGGAGTCTTCTTTAACGAGTACCTGACATTGTACAGGCTCGGGACCATCGCTTAACATCCCACCCCAAGGATGCGCAAGGTTTTTTCATCTCCCTGATACAAAATCGAAACGTCTCGGCCGGGTTTCCATGTTGATAACTTCATGCCAAAATATCCAAGCTAATTCCCATGAAGAATAATGCTGCTGCTCTGTAAAATATAATAAATAAATGCCATGATCATTGTTTCTACCTAGATGATGAAAATGAGAAATTAATTTATTTTAGTATAGCAGGATTCAATGTATCTTTAAGTAAAATAACCAGTTTTTGTCTCCCCTGTAAAATAAGGTATTTACCAGGGAAGTCAAGGTTTTGTCATGTTATCTTTTCTTCTGTAGTCTGGTTACTCTTCACGGTCGTAATGATTTATAGAGTCTACAGTATCTTTACATTGTTGAGGGTTTACTTAAAGATACTGTCTCGACTCTATCAATCATAAGGTTTTACATTTTGGCGTTAGGGTGTCGCTATATTAAAAACTGTCGCAGAATATAATTTTTTTTATCGAAAATAAGTAGAATTCAACTAACTTAAAAAAATAATATATATATATATATATATATATATATATATATATATATATATATATATATATATAAAGAAAATAGCATTATGGCCGTTAATAGTAAATAAAATAAAGACATGCGTGGATAGTAATAATTACAAATTAACTAAACTACGGTGACTTGCATCATGGATATATGTTATATTTTGGTTGGTCCCATCGATAAGTCTCCTCTCTTTATCCTAGGCTAGGTTTGTCAGCTCAGTCTGGCCTCCCAGACCCCTACAAAATGGAACACATCCCCCGTGTTACACAATTGTCATACATCGGGAGTGAAGTGTCTAGACTGAGGGTCAGCTGTGAGATCCTGTTCATCCTATGAGATAGAGGATGGGGAGCCTTTCATGTGAAATTTTGATTGAAACAGCAACAACAACAAAAAAAGTGGTCGGTGAATCACCGGAACGAATTAATCTATTAACTTTTCGCTCCCCCTTCAAAACCAGTCGATCGTTTGCGTTAAAATTCAACATTTGACTTACATAGGGGCTTCTAAACCCTCTTACTAAATTGTGTGTCGATACATTCATTACATCGGCAGTTATTCAGGTTTTTGAGTTAAGCTTCTCCCTTAATCCCCACTTCCCATTGGCCAATTTGGCTGAAAATCGATGGGTGTCAACCTTATGGGGTTTTGGTCACACATATAAAATTTTGTGACGATACATTCCTTATATCGGCAGTAATTAGAGTTTTTATGTTAAGCCCTCCCCCTTTCCCCCCCTTCCTTTTGGTCGATTTGGCTAAAAATTAATAGATGTCGCCGTTAGATGGTTCTGAATTCTCATATAAAATTCCAAGTCGATACATTCATTCTATCGGGAGTTATCGTGTTAACAGGCACACACACACATAGACACACTTTTTTTTTCATTTTTGGAATCTCGTGGTCTTACACAAGCAAACAAAATTTATTATTCTACATTACTTTTAACAGTTGTATAACTTATTGTTCTAGATATGGTCTCTCTGGTACGACTAATGTCCAAGGAGAAGATGTAAAGAAGCTGGATGAGGTGTCTAACGAGCTGTTTATAAACATGCTGAAGTCATCCTATACAGCGTGTACTCTGGTCAGCGAAGAAAACGGACAAATCATATCTGTGAGTATCAACCTTGAGTCAGTATGTAGACGACATACAACTGAAATCATGACCCTGAAGGGCCGTTATTTACATTATATTTTACTTTTTTTTTTCCTGGCGCCTTGTTGAACCTGGGCCTCCGCAACGATCTTCCGCCATTCTTCTCTATCCTCGGCCTCCCGTCTCCATCGTTCTGAAGTCGTCCTCCAGCCAACGTAAGCGGGGTCTACCTCTTCTTTTTTGTCCTCTCGGGTGTCCTTCCAGTATCCTCCTCGGCAATCTGTCTGGTTCCATCCTCTGTAAATGTCCATCCATCTCAGCCGCCCCTGCTTCACTAAGGCCACCAGGTCCGGGCTCTTGTACAGGTCCCTCAGCTCCCTATTGGTCCGTATCCTCCATCTATCCCCCTCTGGAGTAGGGCCGTATATCTTCCTCAACACCTTCCTCTCCCACTTATTGAGTAACACTTCGTCCCTCCTAGTCAGGACCCAGGTTTCACTCGCATGTGTGACGACCGGTCTCAGGACTGTTTTATAGATTGTTATTTTGGCGTCTCGGGACACAGTCCTCGATCCGAGCACCTTCTGCAGTGACCGGTAGCATCTATTCCCGGCCGTTATCCTCCCTTTGATGTCTTCTTTAACATCGTTCCTTTCCGTGATAGCGGCCCCCAGGTACTTGAAGTTATCCACCCAGTCAAACCTGCAACCTCCAAGTACGAGTTCCTTTTCTCTTACTTCCTCCCTCGTGGTTCTCATGTACTTGGTTTTGCCCTCGTTGACAAGAAGACCCAGCTTCCTGGACTCCTCATCACATCCCTGGAACGCCCTTGCCAGTAGACGACGTGAAATTGAAATCATGACCTTGAAGGGCCGTTATTTACATTATATTATACTATCTGAGATAAAAACTTGAACACATTATGTAATGCACTATTGACCATTCTGTCTACTCATGTATTTATTTATGTAACACCGACTCCGCACATTGGCCCAATGTTGGTCATACATTGGAGACAAGTACATTACGTCCACACATTGGGCCACTCCTCAGTATGTTCCAGTTTGGGCCAATGCGAACATCTCTGAAGAACAAACTGCTGTTGATGTCTTTGAGATGGTCCAACTTATCGTACAATTATATGTTGCATTATTGCATCAGTCACGAGAGTGTACTAGTACATGATATTATTCACTTGAAAGTTCATTTTAACATACACTGAACAAACAATGAGGTCGCTGGTAGCTCAAAGGTAGTGTGCTACTGAGCTCAAAATTGCGAGTTCGAAACCCGGCCGAGGCCTTTAAATTTTTTTTCTGGAAGGTGAAAAAATCTTGAGCTTGCCGTCCTTCGGATGGGACGTTAAACAATGGTCCCAAGCTGTATGATGTCAGGTGCTCCTTAAAGACTCCTGCATTTTTCCCTGATTTCATCCCCTTTTTCCATCCAGACCGGTAAAAGGGAAGGGGGGGATTAGGAGAGACGCTCAACTCAAAAACTGCCGGTGTAATGAATGTTTCGAAATGAAATTTTATATTTGAAGTCAAAGCCCAATGAGAACATAACCTGTCATAATTCAGCGATATTGGCCGAAGGAAAGTTCGGAGATCAGTAGAGGATGTACTTAAATACCCTTATATCTGCCGATGTAATGAATTTATTGACACAAAATTTAGTATGAGGATTTAAGATCCCCTATGTAAGTCAAATGTTGAATATTAACGCAAACTGTTGACTGGTTTTGGAGGGGTAGCGAAAAGTGAATTGATTAATTCGTTGTGGGGAATGACATTGTCGGTGATTCTCCGAAGACTTTTGTAGCAAGCTTGCAAAGCCTTGAACCAATTTTTAATGTTTGCAATTGACAATATTAACTAAAATGTGCTATGTATCTGTCCAGGTGGAGCCCGAGAGAAGGGGGAAGTATATCGTTTGTTTCGACCCATTGGACGGATCTTCCAATATTGACTGTCTTGTCTCCATTGGATCTATATTCGCCATTTATAAGTAAGTTTCTAGAATATACGAAATAACTTTAAAATAATGTGTTGTGTCGATATGTCCCTTCATCAGGTCCCAATGTGCGAGATATAGAAAAGAGAAAGAAACAAATGTAACAATAACAAATATAAATAAATTTAAAAAAATATATATAAATATATTGAACAAATATAAAAAAATAAATTGAAAAAAAAATCAATAAAATAGTAATAAGAATAAACAATATATAAAGAAGTTGTACTTTTTAAAAAATAATAAATTGTTTTCTGAAAATATTTTTAAAAAATACATAAAAGAGTATACCAAGAGAAATAAAATAAATTAGTGCACAAGTCATGAAAAATATTGATTAAGCATAAAGTATTGGTACCCGATTTACCTGAAGAGAAGAAGAGGAAGACAACTCATATGTGATAGTAAGGTGTTGTGGGACGAGATTTCTAATAGAAATAAAAGACGTTGTCTTCCCACTGTTTTATTTTATACCAGAACCGGTTTTCGACGCAACAGCGTCATCATCAGTGGTTATGTTTTTATTTTATAAAATTTGTATATATTTTATGACAACAATTATTTCTTTGGCTATATGATGAACAATTTTTATATTATGTACAGACTTATTGTATTTATTAGAATGAATGGTTTTTGTATGTTGAGAGAGTGAGTGAACCTGGCTATCCCCCCACCCCTTAGAGCTATGCCAGTTGTCTTCTAACCGCTGTGCTGTGTGGGTGGGGTAAGTTAATTATATAATTTTATTTTCTTACTCTGTACCCTGATGCTTTATGAATTATTTATACTTTTTATTATTTGTATTTTTGTTACTCTATGATAGATGAACCACTGATGATGACGCTGTTGCGTCGAAAACCGGTTCTGGTATAAAATAAAACAGTGGGAAGACAACGTCTTTTATTTCTATTAGGAAGACAACTGGTGCGGTGGCGGGACGATCTGGACAGGTTAGCAGGGAGTCTCTGGCATAGGTCGGCCTGGGACAGGGGTGTATAGAATAAAATGGGAGAAGCCTATGCCCAAAGATGGGCGTAGTTTCCTATGGATAGATGTATATTTATTACTGTTATTATCGTGGACCTTATGGAAGCAAATAAAAAAGGCTATTATTATTATTATTTGTATATTTAACAGACGTTTGACATAGTGTCGTTAGACAGAGGGACACATGGATTAGAATTAACAATACCTACTACTAAAAAATAATAATAAATGAATAAATAAATACTTGAAAATATGAGTACAAAAATAATAATATTATACAATAAATAAAGTATATAATAAATATAGGAGAGCAGATACATTTTTATTTATATAGTTAAAATTAAGATGGGTAATAATAACTTTTCCGGAAGTGTATTTTTCATGACGACATTTCGGGACGTTCTCACGTCGCTTCCTCAGGTCACAATGTGCGAAATATAGAAAAGAGAAAGAAAAGAAAATAACAATAACAATTATAATATATTTATACATGTATATAAATAATAAAAAATAATGATTTGAACGTATTTTCGACAGACCTAGAGTGGATATCTATAGTTAGCGCAAGAGTAATCGTATTGTAATTTTCTGGCTCTTTGATATTATGCTGGGACAAGCTTAGTACTAAGAAGGCCAAGCCGCCTAGTTTCTCATAAGAAAACTATGAAATAAATTACTCACAAAGTCATATTATCTTCATTCTACTGTACAAAAATCACATTGAATTTTATTAATTTGCTAAATGTATATTTCAGAAAACAAGATGGAGGAGGGGAATCCCGAGTTGAGGACGCGCTGCAGGCAGGGGACAAGATCGTAGCGGCTGGCTATGCACTATATGGCAGTGCCACAATGCTAGTACTGAGTCTAGGCAAGGGACAGGGTGTCAACGGCTTCACACTAGACCCTGTAAGTAGTCCATCAGTTGGCTAGTTGTGGTGCCTGGTGTTGTACGGCAAAGTCACTGTGTTCCATGACATACCAGCATTCATAGTAATATAGGATGAACATGACGCCCCTAACTGTCCCTACAATAACTAACAAACAGGAAGGCCTAAGTCACAAAACGTCACTATTGAAGAGAGGAACAGGGAAAGAATCTAATGCACAGATTAATTCATGTTCATCCTCTGTGTCGCACTCCACTGCAATAAATTTAAAAACTTTTTTGATAAAACCTTTCAATTGGCTTGATGTGATTTTCCGACGCAAGGCTAGGTAACAGATCTAACAGAAAAAAATATAAACATTTTTTACAGAATGGTTTTCTATTTATTTAAGTTAATTTATTACATGTTATTTTTGTGTAATGTATATGTTTCATCATATATGAACTTCGTTATAGGGAAGTGTAGGGTATAATAAATGGGTCAATGTCAGGCAGACAGGAGAATATACATAAAAAAAAAAAAAAAAAAAAAAAAAAACCCAAGTCGGTTCAGCCGTTTGTGAATTATATGGAAGCGTATAAAGAAAGAAATGTACACATCCTTATTTTGTTCGGGTGTCGATATTGTTTGAGGTAGGGTAAATCGGCGTGATTATGCGACAAAAACAATTTTGACTGCATCTTCTCTGTAATAATATTCACTCTTTTTCTTTAAATAACAGTATTTATTTGATTATATGTTAATCTTTTTCAAATCTGGAATATCAATAATCTTAAGATACGTTGAATGTACTGGTAGTGTTAAATTTAGCGTAATTATTGATTTATTAGATATTTACTGTTGGTTGACAAAGTTTCTTAGGTCAAACACTCATAAAATTAGTTTAAAATTGTTTCTAGTTTTGTAAAAGTTCCGTTTAATTTTCGTCAAAATTTCAAAGCAAATTTCATTTAAAAAATCACCAAAATTTATTTATTTAATACCTGATACAATGTAGATTATCACATTCACATCATTCAGAAGTATTCTTTGCTTGTCAGTAAATAATTCCGAAATGCGGAAGGTCTGTTTTTTTTTTTCTAACGATTCTGTGAGAGATTTCCACCTATTGTTTTTAGCACGTTTCACAGTCAGTTCGCATATTTATTTAATTGGTGCAAGCTGCATGAAATGTATCATATGCGTTCTGTGTTGTTGAAAGTTCTGTTCTGTTCTGAATGTAACCCATTTCTCGCAGACATCACAGGATTGCTGTGTATAAAGCATATTTCATTTCCCCAGCTATACAAAGTATAGGAGAAGTTATTTAATCGGTCAGAAATTCATTGAGGAGTTTTGTTTATTTAAATAATGAAAAAAATAACATTAAGGCGTAGTCAAGGTCCACGCCGTAGATTTTCCGTGAAAACGTCAAATCATTTTTCATTTCCTTTTCGATGCTGCCGTAGCTCTTACATTTGCTCGGCACTAGACTTTTTAGGTTTGTAAAATTCCTTTTGATGCGAGCTTTCCTCTGATTTGCGTTTTCTATAATTCCGCGCATATTTACGATTCATATGAGACGACATCTTTAATTGTTTTGCAATTTTTAATTTAATACCGATTTTTACATATATTTCGGCGAATATTTTTATTGTTTCTCTTTGAGTCCTAGTAGTGCTCCTCAAGCTTTTTATAATGACACCCGAATCAACGTCCTATCTAAACGCGTTATCATGCTACACTAATTTCTAATTTTACACAACGCTAATTCGCAACAATCATCCGCCGGCGCTCACACTAGCCCGATAACGTCACAGGCAAAACAAACACTGCACAACAAACACATACAGACATGCTCTATCCATTGTGACCTCAACCGTTGTTATCGCATTATTAGTCTCGTAGTTATTATCGATTGAAATCTGACGGTATTTTGTAACACAAGAAAGTTTGACTGGCTATCACTGTGCTTAACGAGCGAATAGACATTTTCACGTCAAAAAACAATTGTCTCTCTGTTAACACGATAACTCTCGATAAAGTGAATGTATCGACACGATATTTTATATGTGTATCCAGAACCCTCAAAGAACGACGCGTATTGATTTTCAGTTAAATCTGTCAAAGAGGAGGGGGAATTAGATGGGAGGCTTAACACAAAAACTCTAATAAATGTCGTTGTGATGAATGTAGTGACAGCAGATTGATATGTAAGATCTATTAGGACGACACTTATTAACGTTCCGCGATATCGGCCTAAGAGAAGAGGGGACTCGACTCAAAGTAATGAATATATGGACACACAATTTAATATGAGGTTTTAAGATATACAATATTTAAGATCGAATGGATTTGGAGGGAGAGTGAAAACTACTCTTTTTAACATTTAGGAGTTGACTTTGTTAAGTTTAGTTTCAGTTGACTTTTCTAATAATTTTGTGTTTTGGCAGGCCATAGGGGAGTTCTTGCTGACTGACCTCAACATGAAGATCCCCAGTAAAGGAAACATCTACAGCATCAACGAGGGCTACACAGAAATGTGGCCGTCCTTCATATCCGAGTACGTGGCCAGGAAGAAGGACCCCAAAGTAAGTTGTATCAGTTTATTATTTGTATATAGATTCCAGATGTACTTTGTGAATGGGTTCAAGTCACAGTTATCCTATGGCGTCAGTCCTTCTCTGAACATCTTGACCCATCTCCTTTAACCATGTCCGATGTCTTGTGCTCTACCTATCAGGCCTTGTGGAACACAACACGAGAAGAATCGAATCAAAGGTATGAACAGTTACATCGACTTCTTGGGCAAAAATCAAAACTGTCAACAAAATTACGATTACAAGACGTCAAATCTGAAAACCTAACATAAATCGTATCCAAGCATTCTAGTCCAAAGTTCTTTAAAGAACTGTCATATTCTACGATGTCAATGAAGTGAATTCTTCTGTTTAGGGTTCTCAATATTCAGATAGTCCCAGATATTATCAGGCCACGAAGATAAATTCCACTTCTTCTTTAGGAGGAAGAACAACCCAAACTGTTCATGTGGGGGCATTGAGATTGCACGCTATACAGCGAGGATCTGCGGCAGCTGGTGACGGAGCCCGACCTCCCAGTGTTCAGCCGATATGTCGGCTCCTGGCGAGAACAGAAAGAGGGACTATGGCGACCACTGATCGGCCTCAACCCACCATATCTTTACTTGAGCACTACCCTGATCCCCAGCACCCTCTACTATCGATTCCAAGGAATCCACAGAAATCATTCTTCTATTTACAATCCTCTCTCAGAAGCAGCCCTATTCTCTCTTTCCCATTCTAACAATACTCCTCTTGAACAGGCGCTATCTTAAGATAAGGAGCGACAGAAATTAAACTTTCAAGAGAGTGTCAGCACTGGCTGACTTCTCCCATCAAGCAGCATTGTGAGGTGAAGAGGCGGAAATATAGTCTTGGAATATCTTCTCAAATTATTTGAAAATAGTCCACAAGTAACTCGTTGTTTTCCAATTTCAAGTCTGATGAAGAATAAATAAAATACATATTAACAAATTTTATTCGAGAAAAAAGTGTTGTGACAGAACCATTTAAAGTAATTTTATTTATTTTTAAATAATATACTTTTCATTATTATCTTTTTGTCTAGTTTGGAAAGCCGTACGGTGCTAGGTACGTTGGCTCTATGGTAGCTGATGTACACAGGACTATCAAGTATGGAGGCATCTTTATGTACCCAGCCAACAAGACATCTCCTCAGGGAAAGGTACTCTCAATTCATACTAGGTGTGCAATACATTCTGCTGTTTGCAAAAACTGAGCTGTCAGGCATATCTGTATAAAAAACTCTGTTAATGTTTTAATAATTATCAGTAACTTCTCACCTTGTATGTTCTTTATGAATATATTAATACTTTAAATAGATTTCAATTGAGTTCAATGGATTTTTTCTTGCCTTTTTGTAGACAACAACAGTTGTTTTCGCACAAAATTCTTTTTACTATGTGTTTTTTGTATGTTGACGAATATTTTTATCGAAAAAAAGTCGAAGTTTGTACGTTAGAATACTGGAAAAAAACGGCTCAAAAAAAGTGGTGTTCGATGGTAAACCGAAAAGGGCTTCGCCCGGATTTTTACATTTGAAATCGAAAAATTCTATTTTGCGCGAGAATTTTGTCTCTCAATTGATTTCAATGGGGATTTCGTTTTTCGGTGATTATTCATCCGTGGTATGTTCGATTTTAGATTTTTTTTAGTAGTAAACCATCGTCACCGTGTCCACTACCATCGTGGCAAATTTCAATGTGATCGGTAAAGGGGTTTAGGAGGAGTACGAGTACAACGAAATACATGAGTCGCCTAAGAAAGAGCTTCATAAACTCAGCTCAATTATATATTTATATATTCATATTGTAAATAAAAACAGAGAACTTGTTCAACTATTATATTGTCTAATTCACATAAATAGGATAAGGGGCGAGAAGTCCTACATTTATAAATGATATGTTAATACATATCATTTATAAATTGTTGAGTTGTCAATAATTCACTAAAATATATATGTATTATACATATAATATTATATATAATATATATATATTATAATATATATACAGGGTAGCCCTGATAAGCGGGCCACAAGTGAAATAACTTATTTCATTGTCAAGTGCACAGGATACAGACTTACGACCCTGTACACTTGACAATGCTCTAACCAGCGAAATATATTGTGTCTTTTATATAAATACAGTGTAATTTTGGACTTGTTCTAAGTGTTTTATTCAGTAGTATTTACAATGAACTTCCACAAGATCTCTGGCGAAAACATCTCTAAATGGAATCACATTTGGTACCTAGAGGTACTGAGAACTCAATTTTCTGTATTTGTGTGACTCATTTTTCTAGCTTATAATTTCAAAACATTGCATTTTTATGATTCCCTGCAACAAATTGTAAAACCGGATGGAAATCTCACGGTGTCTGTGTCCTTCATGTTGACGCTGCTTCACAACTTTTTTTTTTTTAACATCTCGGTTTCATTAAATAAAATCTAAAAAAACATAAAATTGTTTATAATATTCTGCCGATGGTGTCAATGTTCTATTCTCATTGCCCCCTTTTCGGACAGGCCTGTGCGTGGTAATTAGAGACGATTTGCGTCTACGATGGTAGCCCATTTTAATTTTAATTTCATCCTATTATTTTTGTTTCAGTTGCGACTGCTGTATGAATGCAACCCAATGGCGTTTATAGTTGAAGAGGCGGGAGGTGTGGCGACGACCGGGACTTCCAGAATTTTGGCGATCCAGCCCAGCGACATCCACCAGAGGTCTCCCTGCTTCCTGGGCTCCAAGCAGGACGTTGAAGAGCTCCTTCAGATCAGAACAGCACTTGATTCCACTGAGGGTTGAAAGGCCGCAGACAGTCCATATATGGTGAAAAATATCTATGGATAAACTACCAAACAAACATAATTTAACATAACATAAGAAAGAATAATCACCGATTTATCACTCCTTAAAGTGTTACGTAGTACTAAAAAGTCATAGGTACGTACTTCCCTCAAAACGAATAATTTTCAACGAAATTTTCCCTCCCCTCTCTTTTTGAGTCCCCTCCCGTTCTCCCTTCCCTTTGGTCGATATCGCTGTAATTTGACAGGTTATGTCCTCATTGAGTCTTGGACTTACAGTATGAAATTTCTGTTGATACATTCATTACATGGACAGTTATTGGCGTTTTTTAGGGGATTTCCCACGTTCCCTTTTGCCGATTGCGCTGAACACTAATAAGTGTTGTCCTTATGGGGTGGGGTTATTGGTCTTCCCCCGAATGCCCCTTTCCCTTTGGTCAGTTTGGCTAAAATCAATGGGTGTCTTGAGAGGATTCACATAGAAAATTTCGTGTCGGTACATTCATTGTATCGGCAGTTATCGTGTTCACACAGACAGAAATTTTCTTTTTTCATATTTGAATTTAGAGGTCGGAAATCATGAAATTCCGTTGAAAACTTCGCATCGAATTTTTGACTACATAACTTCCCCCATACATCTTATAATTGGGGAAATAAAACCATAAAAATCACGGTTAGTCTAGCCTGTTACGGGAGCCTAGTTAATCATGTATCCAAGAAAGATTCCGTTATTTTTTTGTTTTTTCTATGAAATATGTTATGACTTTAGTTTGTGATAATTGTTTTAATAATATTAGATTTTATATTGATCTGTTATTTTGTTGTAAGACTGTTATTATATCATTTGTTTTTATTAATTTTTTGTAGACAGTGAGTCAGAATCTGTAACAAAAAATGTCCTGAATAAAAAAGACTAACATTATATAAAAGGTAATTTTATTTTATACTTGGTGTTAACATTTTCTTTGTTAAATAAAAAAAGGTTTTTATATTTTATTTTATTTTGTTTTTATTTTTATCCTAATTATTTCCAAAATTAATAACTGTATTTTGATTTCTGAAAAAGTTTCATAACTTACAAGGATCCAGGATCAATTCCCGGTGATGGCGGTTATTTTTTAAATTTAATTTGCAATAATTAAATTGAGATCAGACTGTCTTTGCAGTAGAATTGAGTTTAAAGACAGAAAAGGGCAGTCACCTGTTGAGACCTTATTCTTTCTGCCCTTATTTGGGGTAAATAAGGACGTAAACAAACAAACCTCAAAAGATAACTTGATAAAATCCGAGATCGAGGTTTCAACTGATTTTTACGTTTCAAGGTCCCCTGAAGATTTTGAACGAAAATTGAGACCACTTTCCCCCGGGACCTAACTACATTTTACAAGATACAGTTTATGTTTATGACCTAATCAAAAATCTTTTCGAGTAATGGTTGTAGAGAATATTAAAATGCATAATTTTTATGAAATATGATTGTTTACAGGTCGTCCGATTTTCAAGATAAATGCCGAAAACCATCTTGAAATGTAGTTTTGAAACACATATTTTTAGACGTTTCCTTGATTTACCCGAAAACGGTAAAATTGTTCCTTATAAAATTTCCAATGGCTAATAGGTCCTCAAATTTGAGGTAGGATCAATACGACAAAAGTTATAGCCCCCCGAAGTATGTAAACTAAATTTCTATAAGGAGTATATCTAACAATAAGTAAGCAAAATCGTAACTCATAGTAACGAACTTTAAAATATGTTTTTTGTATTGGTAGTTTTTTGAAAAATTATAAAAATATATGTGACGTGGCCAGCTTCTTATACTATAGGTACAAGTAAAAAAAAAAAAAATATACATATATAATTAACATGTGTTATTGTATCATTTTTGATGTTATCAATTATTCTGAATAATATCTTAACTATTATTCATTAGAAAAAAGTTTGTTGATAGATATGGACACTTTCTATTCGAATACTTACGTTAGTCTTCAAGAGAAAAACGCAGGCCTTAAGTTTCTCACATTGAATCAATTTTTATTTGATATTTACAAACGCAAGAAGCCAGAGAAAAGATGCAACTTTTTGAAGCTGTTTATCACACTTCAGACTATAATCAAGTGTACTTCGGAGGTGGTGAGAAGGGGAAATGTTATGTAAGTATCAAGGAGGCCATTAGACATCCTTTTTGGGTGTCCAACAGTAGTCTTTCTGTGCTTTACTCAGTCGATCAGATTGTGGAGAAACTTGTTATAAAAAAATGGTTGGGGGAGGGTTATGTAGAGAATATTTAGTTATATTGAAGGATGCCTCATAAAAAATATATATATATGGTGGGCTGGTGTTTTACTCCTAGGGACCTAAGCATGCAGTGCTCTTATCCCTTCCCTAAAAACGCTGGACTTCCCCTTTATTTTATTACCTGAATTTTTATATTATCTAAACCAAGTCCTTCATGAAGTACTCAGTCCTCTGTGATTACATCTTTACCAAAGATGTGGATTCTCGTTCGCGCGTATACCCAGGAAGTGTGCCACCGTCTTGTCTTCTCCACATCTGTCACAGGTGGGACTGTCCTTGACTCCTACAGTGTGTAGGTGTCTGTCTCCTCTGAGAACTGTTAGTTGCCGAAGCTCGTTCCTTTTGAGGTTCAGAATCCCATCCTTCAACGTTAAAGTGTAGTTGTAGTTAAATTAAGGTGTACTTAAAGTATAGTTAAATTAATGTGTAGTTAAAGTGGTGTAGTTAAAGTGCTAAACTCCCCTCCCAGGAACATCTTCGTATGTCTGCATGTCGTTTTTTCTCTCCATGTATGTTCCAAAAGATCTTTAGGTCCACTTTTTAATCCGGTATGCCTCCCGAGATATTCCTAGTACTGGCTCTGGCCCTAGGAAGGGCTTACTTGAACCTTCCTTAGCTAGTCGGTCGGTCTGCCTCCTGAAAAAAGTCATTGGTGACTCACCGGCTTTGTACCTCCCCAGCACGAATTAAACAATTACGTTTTTGTTTTCCGCCCAAGGCCAACCTTCCGTTTGTGCTGAAACTCAATATTTGACTTACATTGTGGCTTCTGAATCCTAATACTGAATTTTGTGTCGATACATTTATTACATCGGCAGTTATAGGGGTTTTTACTTGAGCTCGGATCAGATATTTATTTAAAATTAAAGCTCTCGTAGTCAACTGAATACTGGGTAACCTGTCTCCGTCACCAGCTGCCATAGGTCCAGTCCCAGTAAGATAACTCCACTCTGGTTCTGCAGTCTCCATGCCACCGCATGGCCAAGTCGGGTTCAAAGCAGAAGAGCAAAAATCTAAGAGTTAAAATCTCCAGGACGGAAGCTGTATTCACGTAGAGTTGAGGCGTACCCAGACTTCCGGGAACTTCAAAACCAACGCTGTTGCCATTTTTCCTCTAACCATTCCTGGATAATCGCTCTGGTTTAGATTAACTGTGCATCTCTTCTTCTACCTTACCTTACTATCTAGAGGTTGACTCGAATAATAAATTGATGAATTCTCGAAGCTGTATAAACTTCATTCATACAATGTTACTTTACAGGAGGGTAGAAGAATATGACAGGGTCACTAGTTTTATGTATGGCTCCTAACGATGATTGATTGATGAATACATTTAAGATAACCGATGTATTTGGGAGTTCCACGATTCAGTTAATAGTTACTTACCATTGTCAAGTATTAGATTAATAATTAAACTTAGAGGTGAACTGTTGCATCTAAGCTATACACCTATCAATCAATATACCTCCGAAGATATGGTCTTTATATGCCCAATGTGTTACAGCCCCTGTAAAGAAGATCTATATGACTTCCTTATTACCTACCCCAAATATGATAAAATATTTAGAAACAACATAGATACTTCATTTATGTTGGAATTATTAAATGGTAAAGATTGGCAACTACTGGAAAATTATTGCAAAAAGGCTTACGATTTCAGAAACTGTGAAATAAATAAATAAATAAATAGGAACAAAGATATACTTATATATATTATTTTATTTTTATTTGTATTTTAGAAAGAAAAATTTGTTGTTAATAAGTTTATAAGATTATATTATGTAAATCTAGACTCCTCAAGACGGCTTAGGCCATTGAGTTTGTCTTCATAAAAGGTCACATTAACGTATATATGTTTTGTATGTAATTTTCTATTATGTTAATTGAATAAAGACTTCACTACTACTACTAACAGATGTATTTGTGGGTTTCAGGATGAATGAAGAGAACAAACGTATCCTAGAGATGGTCAACTGTCTCTTCATTGATATGTTGATAGAATCCAGGACAGTCTGCTGGTTGGTCAGTGCCGAGTCAAGGCATGCAATCACCGTAAGTACGAGTAGTATCGATTAAAACTTTCGAAATATACCTACTGAATCGAGTACTTTGATGTAATTGACAAAATAGAATGTAAAAATACAAAAAAATGCTAAAATCGTAATTCAGTTCAAAATCAAACAAACTTTTATTTTCATACACGATAAACCATTTAATGTAAATAAGGTAAGAAATAAGGACGCATGACGCTGACTGGTGCACTGCAGACTTGGTCACATCACATCACACATGAGGTTATCACCATCGATATATATCACTTGTCCGTGGACCGTAATTCCGTACAGTTCAGTATTACGGTGAAAAATTTTGATGAATTGAAAAATTTATATAAATTTTTTTTAATTGTTGAAATTTGAAACGAGTACTTTGAACCGATACAAGTACTAATATCTTATTTTTATTTATTTATTTAGTTACATATTCACAACGACAACATTTGTCACTAGTGATCGTGATGATGTGCTGTGGCAAGTGTGTCGCTGTACTGCTGAGGTACGTGACCGAAGAGGAGTCCAGGCTAGTCCTGGAGCAGGTCCCTCTGCCATGCCCGCTTTAGACGTCTTGGTGGGTTTGTGGGGAGAGTGTTCGTGGATAATTGGAGAATAAGTGGATTGGCGTGATGATGGAGTTTGTCGTGAAAATTTTGATATCGTGTCTTGATAACAGAAGGTATAAATGGGATGTTGAGGTCATTATGTAATGTGAGGTTGGAAACGTAAAATGGGGCATTGGCAATGTGGCGTAGTATGATGGATTGTAATGACTGAAGGCGTTGTATGTTTGATTTTTTGGCTGATCCCCATATCTCGATTCCGTAAGTCCAGATGGGTTTTAGTATAGTGTTGTAAATGTGAAGTTTGTTTTCAAGCGATAATGTCGATCGTCGTCCGATGATTGATTTCAGTTGTACTAATATCTAATCGATATATACGAAATAAATGTATTTATACCAAAATTACGATACTCTACCTATATTTACATGTATCGATAGATCCCTAAGTATAGACCCCGTCCTCATACTAATAGCTTATTAAAACTATGCGACCAAACATCGAAGTCAACACTTATATTGCTGCCAAGCTATACGAAGTATAGTGGAACTTATGTAATCGGACAGATTTTAAAGTTTTATGGAATTTTATGTTTTCTAACCTCCTGAATCCAAAAATGAAAAAAAAAAAAAAATCTATCTCTAGTGTATATTTGTGAATACGATAACTCCTGATAGAATGAATATATCGACATGAAATTTTATATGTATCCAGAACCTCATAAGGACACTTATTGATTATTATTTATTTATTCATTAACTATGAGGTCATATCGCCTACTACCAAAGCGTTCTTTCGAGTGGATATCTGGTAGCAAGCTACCTTTGAGCTACCGGCGCCCTTGAGTATGGAAGATACAACATACACTACCAGTCTAAAGTATTTGCCCTTTATTTTCTTAAAAAATACATATTTTGAGAGTTACAACATGTTTTGAACCAAAAAATAAATATTTATAATAAAAAAATGTTGATATAATTTAAACAGAAATACAAATAAAAACAATTTAAAACTTAAACAGCTGATTGTTCGATATGGCAGCTATTACATCTCTACATATTCTAGGCATTCTTTTAATAAGTTCTCCAATTTTTCTCAAAAGAAAAAAAAAAAATTCTGCAGAAAAATTGGAGAAACTTATTAAAAGAATGCCTGCAATATGTAGAGGTTAGGTTAGGTTTTATGACTCATTCCCGGGCTTTAACCTCGAGGTCATATCGCCTACTACCAGAGTCTTTTTTCGTCACTCTGGTGGACATGAACCCGACTCTACTGTGGGAGTCCTAAATTTTGCCTACCCTAAATTTTTATTCACCTAGGGCAGGGGTCTTTAACGAATACCTGACATTGTACAGGCTCGGGACCATCGCTTAACGTCCCATCCGAAGGACGGCGTGCTTAAGTTTATTTTACCTCCCAGATAAAATAAACTAAGGGCCTCGGTCGGGTTACGAACCCACGTTCTTTAGCAATATGTAGAGCTGTAATAGCTGCCAAAGACTGCCATATCAACAAATATGCTGTTGAAGTTTTAAATTGTTTTTTTATTTTGATTTCTGTTTAAATTATAATATATCAACATATTATTATAAATATTTATTTTTTCGTTCAAAAAATGTTGTTCTGACTTTTAAAATACGTATTTTTTAAGAAAATAAAGGTTGACAAATACTTTTGACTGGTAGTATATATACTCAACAGTACAGAATGCCTAAAATCTCTGCAAGAGAGATTATTTTCTTGGGGATAAAAATAGGTTATATAAATATAAATAGTGTATATAATTGTGATAAGTGTTTTGTTAGTGCAGGTTCCACGAGGAAAACGAGGCAAATACATCGTGTGCTTCAGTCCTTTGGAGGGCTTTCGTAACGTAAAATGGAGTCTGCCTTGTGGAACATTTTTTACAATCTTCAAGTAAGTTTAAAATATAAATGGCATGAGAAATAGTCAACATTTAAAAATAGTTTACTTAATAGCTTAACATACTTCTGTAGCTCGAATTATTTGAAATCAACTAATTTTCCACTCAGAATCTGTACTTTCTATAGACATCAAAATCAATAGTGGTATTCTTATTGATTTCTGAATTTACGTGTACATTTCTGTACACATTAATTACATACAATAATTTAGAAAACAAATATATATATGGACTTGAAAAATAAAATAAAACTTGTTTATATAATATATTGTCTAATTTCACTAACTATATATACATGGGAGTACTTTCGGTATTTCTACCATCCTAAGCCAAAAGCATAAGAGATAAGACTGAGACAGTCTATATATACATGGGAGTACTTTCGGTATTTCTACCATCCTCAGCCAAAAGCATAAGAGATAAGACTGAGACAGTCTATATATACATGGGAGTACTTTCGGTATTTCTACCATCCTCAGCCAAAAGCATAAGAGATAAGACTGAGACAGTCTATATATACATGGGAGTACTTTCGGTATTTCTACCATCCTCAGCCAAAAGCATAAGAGATAAGACTGAGACAGTCTATATATACATGGGAGTACTTTCGGTATTTCTACCATCCTCAGCCAAAAGCATAAGAGATAAGACTGAGACAGTCTATATAAACATGGGAGTACTTTCGGTATTTCTACCATCCTCAGCCAAAAGCAGTCTTATCTCTTATGCTTTTGGCTGAGGATGGTAGAAATACCGAAAGTACTCCCATGTATATATAGTTAGTGAAATTAGACAATATATTAAATAAACAAGTTTTATTTTATTTTTCAAGTCCATTTGAATTATTTCACAATATCTCTGCAATAATGTCAGTTTTCATAAATATATATATATATATATATATATATATATATATATATATAATTCTATTCTAATTTTATGTCAATATATTAAAATTATATGTGTGTCCGGAAAACATATAATTAAATATAATATGTTTCACCGATTAAGTAACTTACTCATTTTTATGGAAGTGCTGTTACAGACAAAATGTTGCTAGTTCTCATCCATTTTTTTTTTTTTTTTTTTTTTTTTTAATTCCATGTCTAAGAGCACATTAAAAGTCTTTCATATTTTAATATCTGTTTTACTTGTTTTGAACATTTAAAGAAAACAGAAAGGAAAAGGTGTGTCTCGGGATAAAGACATTTTGCAACCAGGAAAGAAGGCGATAGCTGCTGGCTACGCTCTCTACTCGTGCATGGTTCAACTAGTTATAGCATTCAGGAACACTGGAGCCAGCGAATTTACATTAGATCCGGTAACTAATACCCTAATTATCATTAACTTTATCACAACTAAAAAATACTAATACTATACTAATAATAATAAAAAATATACTTTTACAGACATTGGGCACGTTCGTATTGACAGACTTCAAGATAAAAATACCAAGAAAGGGTAAAATGTACTGTCTCGACGAATCTCTGTATCAGGGCTGTTCAAATATTATTAAAGAGTTTATTTCCAAATGCAAAGACCCAAAGGTAACAATACCAACTAAAGTGATTAATAGAGTCGACAGTATCTTTTCAATGTAGAAGGTAATCGAGGTTCTGTCGTGTAAATGAAAATGCAAAATTTGGCCATCGTTTCAAAAACTATTTATTTTCTTATTCAGGGCCTACAGAATATAAACAAACAAATTAGACACTATGGACAATGATATAAACAGAGACTTTATAATAATTTGAAAAAGAGATGGAAACAATTTTTAACATAAATGAAAGAGAGAAAAATAATAATAAATAAATAATAAAAATAAATATAACTTTTGAAAGTAGCAATAAACTATATAAATTTAGTCATTTAGAGTAGAGGTTAGGTTAGGTTTTATGACTCATGCCCGGGCTTTAACTACGAGGTCATATCGCCGACTACCAGAGCGCTCTTTCGTCACTCTGGTGGACATGAGCCCGACTCTACTGTGGGAGTCCTAAATTTTGCCTACCCTTATTCACCTAGGATAGGGGTCTTTAACGAGTACTACCTGACATCGTACAGGCTCGGGACCATCGCTTAACGTCCCATCCGAAGGACGGCGTGCTTAAGTTTATTTTACCTCCCAGATAAAATAAACTAAGGGCCTCGGTCGGGCTACGAACCCACGACCTTGAGCTCAGAAGGCAAGCACGCATACCACTGAGCTACCGGCGCCCTCTTTTTAGAGTAGATATATATTGTTTTATATAGTTTATTGCTACTTTCAAAAGTTGTATTTATTTTTATTATTATGTTTCTCTCTTTCATTTATGTTGAAAATTGTTTCCATCTCTTTTTCAAATTATTATAAAGTCTCTGTTTATATCATTGTACATAGTGTCCAATTTGTTTGTTTATATTCTGTAGGTCCTGATGAAGAAAATAAATAGTTTTCGAAACGTTGGCCAAATTTTGCATTTTCTTTTACACGACCGAACCTCGATTTCATTCTACATTGAACAACTAAAGTGTTTGATGATTTGTCAATAATGTATACTAATGTATTTATACGGAATATACGTAATAACGTAAGATTCTCTTTTGATTACAAATGGAATGTTTCATAATAAGTAGTCGAACCGTTGCGCCAAAAAAAATCTAAAAAATGGCATTTGTATTTAACTTAACATATAATGATTTTGCCTTCTGAGCTCAAGCTCGTGGGTTCGAAACCCCTCCCCACATAGTTTATTTTATTTGGGAGGTAAAATAAACTTAAGCACGCCGTCCTTCGGATGGGATGTTAAGCGATGGTCCCGAGCCTGTACTGATGTCAGGTACTCGTTAAAGACCCCTTGCCCTAGGTGAATAAAAATTTAAGGTAGGCAAAATTTAGGACTCCCATAGTAGAGTCGGGCTCTCATGCCCATCAGAGTCACGAAAGAACGCTCTGGTAGTAGGCGATGTGACCTCGTAGTTAAAGCCCGGGCATGAGTCATAATAACTAACTATAATGATTTTGATTAGAAATTCCCAACTTTTAACATAGCATAATCTTTTTGTTTCAAAGGATGGGATTTACCGACCCAATTTATTAATTCATACTACCCAAAAGTAGATTTTAAAAACATACCGTCTGCCTGTCAGGTGAACCTGCACCAGACAGGTATTTTAAAAAAAGGTGTTAAAAGCAGCTTAATTGCTAAAATTTCAATATAATTTAAAAATGTGTCTTTTTTCGATAAATGCAGGAAAGAAACATATTCCAGTATCGACGAATGGGAAGTCTGGTATCAAATCTACATCTGATTTTGAAAGGAGGAGGAATTATTATAGATCCTGAAGTTGAAATGTACCCTAAAGGGCAAGTGAGTATCATCCCTTATGTGTGTAAGTACCTGTACACTTGTCAGGTATGTAGGTACCTACATAACATTTATATATTATATATGTGGTTTAAACAGTGGCTTTCCCAATATTTTTTTCTACCATTTTACAATCTGTACAAAACATATATATAACCTAAGGGCCACGGTCGGGTTTCGAACCCGCGATCTTGAGTACAAGTAGAATAGCACGCTACCGGCGCCCATATATAGATAGGTTGAAAATGGTGCATTTCATTAGTAATTATAGAAGAACCCGAAAAAAAGTATAAATCTTATGGTATATTTGAAAAGACATTATAAAGATTTCAAAAATATTAAATGCGTTTCCGCGCGATGAGTATTTATTCAGGTTAGGTTAGGTTTGATGCCCGGGCTTTAACTGCGAGGTCATATCGCCTACTACCAGAGGGCTCTTTCGTCACTCTGGTGGACATGAGCCCGACTCTACTGTGAGAGTCCTAAATTTTGCCTACCTTAAATGTTTATTCATCTAGGGCAGGGGTCTTTAACGAGTACCTGACATCGTACAGGTTCGGGACCATCGCTTAACGTCCCATCCGAAGAACGGTGTGCTTAAGTTTATTTTACCTCCCAGATAAAATAAACTAAGAGCCTCGGTCGGGTTTCGAACCCACGACCTTCAGCTCAGAAGACAAGCACGCATACCACTGAGCTACCGGCGCCCTCTCCCATATTATATATATATATTTTGTGAAATAGACAATATTTAAAAAATAACAAATGTTTTTTCTTTATTTTTTAAAAGATAATTGTCGATTATCTCTTTCAGTGTAACACCGACCTTACCGATTCCACTAAATCTCATTTACTGTTTGATTTTTTTACATTTTAGATGAAAATATTGTACGAAGCAGTGCCGATGGCATTTGTAATGCAGGAGGCCGGGGGTGACAATATCTCAGGAAACGAATGTCTGGACATCCTGGAGGTTGTTCCTGGCCACATCCACGACCCCATCCCCATCGTCATCGGATCTAAGCTCTTAGTTCGAGAGTTGGGAGATTATTTCAGAGCTTTTGCTCTACAGTAAGCAACAATATTAGTAACTCAGAGACCCAAAGAGTTCTTTTTACATGGAACTTTTTTTTAAATTTTGTTCTCCACCGAAACTATATTTGTTATAGTCACAATGTGTGGCATATTATTATGTGACATATCATTTCAAAGGACTCACCAAGACGCGCTTGAAAATAAGTTTCCTTTTTTTGTGAATGGGGGATAAAGAATGCTTTATTTTCTGTCCATACGAAACCTGCAGGTTATTTCAAAAATAGACCAACTTAACGCAGATTTTTTTTTTTTTTAAGCTGTTTTGAGTTTTTTTGTTTCAAATTGATAGAAGTTAGACTTCTCGTCAACGCATCCACCGAGTAAGAGCAAAATGTGAATTCATTAACATAAAAAGAACATTTTGGGAGCCAAAGTGGCCGTGCAGGCTACCGCGTAGGGCTTTGGTCGCATGTTCTCAACATGGTTTGCGGGTTCGGGACCCCCGTCCGGGAGTGAGTTTTATTTCATAGATAGAACTCCCCCCCGGGGCCATGGATGTCGTAAATAACTAGTCAATTACACAGTGACATGACTAATATGCATCGTACATAAGACCAAAAAAAAAAAATTGTTTTCAAACTAGGCGAAATACTGAAAATTGAATTAAGCTATTGAGCTGGCGAAATAAAATAAAAAAGTCTTCCGCTCTCTGGCTAAAATCACTTGAGTTAGAATCATTTAAATATCATATCGATGGATTCATTACCTACGTTCAGGGGGTTTTTGAGTTGATCTTCCTCTGATCCCCCTCTCCTCTTCGACCGATTCTGCTAAAAAATACTTATATTAATTATTTAAAACTCGATCTCAGATTTTAGCTGATTTCGCTTACCCCGCGTGTAATATACATTGGGGTATTCGTTGCTGTTGGTTTGCTCCTTTTGTAGCCCAAATCGAACAACTCACCCGAAGCTTCCATGAAGGTCTGCCAGCTGAGACTGTACCAAGACTTTTTATTTTAATTATAATTTTCATGTTTATTCGCCCATTTGTGTAAAGTACATGTTTAGTACTGGTCCAAATAAAAATGTTTTTGTTCTTCCTTCAAACTAGGAGCTTTACTATTCGATGTAGATTATAACAGAGGATGCGTGCTTGCTTACTGAGCTCAAAACGTTCGCGGGTTCCTTAGTTTATTTTATCTGGGAAATAAGATAAACTTGAGAACACCGTCTTTTGGATGGGACGTTAAGCAATGGTTCCGGGACTGTGTGATGTCAGGTACTCGTTAAAAACCTCTACCCTAAGTGAATAAACCTAGGTAGACCAAATTTTTAACTCCCATAGTAGAGTCGGGCTAATGTCCACCAGAGCGACGAAAGAGCACTCTGGTAGTAGGCGACATGACCTCGTACTACTACTAACTACTATAGTATAATGTAAATATGTGATACTAATTGTGTATGTTTGATGTTTCAGAGACGTACAGGGCCAGCTGAAGGAGTGGCACGCCTCTTGGAGGGCGGAAGGCCCACGTTAATAAAATTAATTCGATCTCATTGTTTTTTTTGATTCTATAGAAATTCAAAAGAAATTTTATATATAACTGTCCTAACATTTTTGAATGTCAGATTCAAGAAGACTTTCGCCACCTTCACAACACACAAAATGAGGATATGAATAGAGAAATACTATTTAGCATTTAAAGACTTTTAATGAATAACTACGATTTTTATTTTTTTCACCTGAAACTTATTTATTTATCCCACTAAAATTAGTTCCTTTAATCACTACCAGATTGTTTTCATCCATAAGTCCTATCCTCTGGAAATAAATAACAGTCCAAGAACCAGCCAAAAAGGTTAACAACATATTGTTTTTCAATAATTTTTGCTGAAATCAACGTCTTATTGTTTTTTTATTTTTTAGATATCCTTGTGTTAAATTTCCAGAATTTATCCGCCACTTTTTATCTTATGGAGTTATTAGTTTTTATCTTAAGCCTCCCCCTCATCCCATCAGTCGATTTGGCTGAAAAACAATAGATATCGTCTTTAGAGGGTTCTGAATTTACATATAAAATTTTGTGTTGATACATTCATTCTATTGGGAGTTTTTGTGTTCACAGACACGCAGACAGACAGATTTTTTCCCCATTTTTGGAATCTAGAGGTCGGAAAACATGAAATTCCGTTTAATACTTTGCATCGAATTTTTGACCGATTACATAACTTCTCATATACTTCGCCTTTCACAACATACAAAATAACGCAATTGATGTTTTCAAGAATTCTCACCACTTCAAAAATTTTCAGAACTAGAAAAGGGCAGCAACCTATAGAAGGCCTTGTTCCTTTCTGAGCGAATAGAGTACATGAGAACGTTAAACCAAACACAATAAAACTATGAAAAATTAAAACATCACTTTTGGGTTGTGTAAGAAGAATCTGAATTTCGAATAACTAGCTTTTCACATCTATATTCTTCTCCCAGTAGCTCAGTGGTATGTGTGCTTGCTTACTGAGCTCAAGATCGCGGGTTCAAAACCCGAGCTAAACCCTTAGGTACTTTATCAGGGAGGTGAAAAAAACCTTGAGCACACCGGTCTTCGGATGGGACGTTAAGCGATGGTCCCGAGCCTGTACGATGTCAGGTACTCGAATACGCCTAAAGTTATTTTAGGTGAATACAAATTTAGGATAGGCAAAATTTAAGACTCCCATACTAGAGTCGGGCTCATGTCCACCGGAGTGACGAAAGAGCGCTCTGGAAGTAGGCGATATGACCTCGTAGTTAAAGCCCGGGCATGACGCAGAACGCTCTTTCGTCTCGAGCCTCTTTTTTTTGTTGAAAGACTGTTGTGTTTTCTCTCAATAAATGGAACATATGAGTGCAAAATTATAATATTCCATTCTCCACAAAGTAAAATTTGTAATTTAAAGTTACAAAAATTCTAAATTGTCTAAAATCAAGTTACATGGTACTTGTGGATGTGAATAAAAAAAAATACAGTACGCATAAATTATTTATATTTTTATATTCGTACAGTCTGAATCAAAAATAAATATATAATAGTAATAATTTATTTTATTATAATTACACATATGTATAGGCTGTAGTGTTTACGTACAGTTGTCATACGTAAAAAAATAAGTTGTCATAGATAAAGAAAGAAAAGTATTTTTGAATAATTAAAAATAAACTTAAATAAACACCAACCAGGTCTAGTTTTAAGGTTTTGAAAATAAAATGAAAATATTATAATGAAAAGAATAATAGTAGAGAAAACAAGAAGGGGGGGGGGGGGGGGGGGAAGATAAAGAAATGAAAGGAGATGGGGCCCGAAATTCTGTCAAAAAGATACAAAAACGAAAAAAAAAAAGCTAATTTGAGTAACTTTAATTATTTTCTTGAAAGTAGCGATTCAGATAGAAATCGAGGTTCACTTTTATATTAATTTTTTTATTTATTCTTAAAAATTGCATACATGTTTTGTTTTGAAAGTATAAAAACATTGCTCGAAAAAAATAAATAAACAAAACCGAAGCCCACTCCTTCCATTAACATTTTCAAATGAGGAGTCACCTCTAGCGATAGGGGAGTCAACTAAAGTCCGTTCCACCTAATTTCGACCATGGATGTTCCCCCACTCCGAGGCTCTGAACCGTCATCTTACCTCTACACATCTTAGGTCACACTGAGAACCAAGGCAAGAATAAATCCATGAATATACATACATGTATTTTTTTTGTGTATTTAAATATACATTTTTTTTGTGTATTTAAATATACCTACATTTTTTTGTAGTTCTATAGAGTCGAAAAGAAGTAATCCTGGAGTTCAATGTTTAAACTAGCCAATCCTAGTATAGAAAAAATGAATAAAATGCAATATATTGTAAAACGTAATTAATAAATTGTCTCATATGTGATATTGAGATGTTATGGGACGAAATTTCTCATAGAAATAAAAGACGTTGTCCTCCCCACTGTTTTATTTGCGAACAGAACCAGTTTTCAATCTGTGAGAGCTATGCCAGTATTTTTTTAATCTCTACACTGTACGAGTGGGATGTGTCACCGATGATGACGCTGTTGCATTGAAAAGAGGTTCCGGTCGCAAATAAAATTGTGGGAAGACAACGTCTTGTGTTTCTATAATAAATTGTCTATTCTATATTTTTTTTTTCAAATAGATTGAATTTTTCAACCACTCAACACGAGTATATTAATTATTTTCAGACCCATAGAACTAATGCAAGTTAAATTCAACAAAAAAGTTATTTAAAACATAAATTGAGAAAAAAAAAGTTAATAGATTTACTTTTGTGGAGTATCGGAGGGCCTGAGATACATTGTGGTAAGGAGGCAGAGGAGGGTAGGGTGGGGGTTGACCCATGGGTAAAGTTAGCTGGAACGGACAAGAGGAGCAGATAGGTGTGTGCTGTCTATGAGCAGAGGGCCACGAACTGATGAAAGATGTCCAGGATGTGTGGATCCAGGTCCTGCGTGAAGAGGAGCGTCTCCAGAGTGCTGCTGTACTTCTGCACCTGCTCGTGATGCTGAAAACAGATCACAAGAAAAGTTAGTACAAACCTTTAATAAGACATTTATTTGTCTGTGCTTTTCTGTCTGTCTGGGTATAGACGATTAGAACTTTGTGAGTACTCTAATTAAAGAAATGATTGTAGCAATAAATTTGAAAATTGAAACCTGGCCGAGGCCCTTAGTTTAGTTTATCTGGGAGGTAAAATAAACTTAAGCACGCTGTCCTTCGGATGGGACGTTAAGCGTTATTAATGGTCCCGAGCCTGTACGATGTCAGGTACTCGTTAAAGACCACTTACCCCTTCTCTAGGTGAATAAAAATTAAGGGTAAGCAACATTTAGGACTCCCACAATAGAGTCGGCCTCACGTCCAACAGAGTGACGAAAGAGCGCTTTGGTAGTATGTAATATAACCTCATAGTTGAAAGCCCGGGGATGAGTCATAATAACTATTATTTTTATTATTATTCACCTGTGTAACCGACTCTCATATGTAATTAGTTAGTGAGTCATGCCCGGGCTTTAACTACCAGGTCGTATCGCCTACTACCAGAACGCTCTTTCGTCGCTCTGATGGACATGAGCCCGACTCTACTCTGGGAGTCCTACATTTTTCCTACCCAGGTTTACTTACCTAGGGTAGGGCTCCTTTAACGAGTACATGACATGGTACAGGCTCGGGACCATCGCTTTACGTTCTAGATGAAAAACCTAAGGGCCGGGTTTCGAGTCCGCGATCTTGAGCTCAGAAGGCAAGCACGTTACTCCTGAGCTATTGGCGCCCTCTGCGGAATAACCGTATACAGATCTTATTTATCAAGCATCTATATATATATACATTTTTATAACGTATCCTATTACCATGTTATGGTTTAATGGAAATAAATATTATTATTATTATTAGTCCCTTCCCCCCCCCCCCCCCCCCCCCCCCCTCCGGGACAATGAGACAGCCAGCGTTTCCCGGGCTGTTGCAATACAAACACCTACAACGGCCTCCTGTTTACACGTGTATTTTGTTGTGAAGATCAACAAGTTTGCGTCTCTTCAACTACTCCACAGCAGACTTACACAGTAGACATACTTACCGCTAGAAATACATGCTGGAGCCGTCCTATGGTCCACCTGTACCAGTAGTTGTCGAACTCCTTGTTGTCTGTGTCGCATCGCACTAGATGCTCTGACAGGATCATTATGAACCTCTGAAAAACAACATAAATAATTACAAAAATATTCCTCTATTCATATAAAAATAATTAAATAAAAATTGGAAATAAATTCGTTTAGATGTGTAGAGATAAGGGGTCAGAGGATGCAGCAAGGTAGGATCTGAGCCATGGTTTGAGGGCTCAAATCACAAAAGAGCACGCTCATAGTATCGTTCGCATGCAATATTTGCTTCGAAACAACTCATTTAACCAAAAAGTGAATAGAACCCTATTTGTAGAGAATTTTATGCTCTTTAATTTTGAAATGAACAATGAGCAATAGACTATGAGTTATTTATGAAAAACTATAAAAAATGCTTCACTTTAGCATATTATCAGGCCGGTATTCGTAAAGGTCATGCACCCTAGCTGGCAGACTTGCATTTTTGACATCACTTCAATAAATCAAAGTCCGAATTTCCTTCAGTAGTACAATATAATCGAAGAGACGATAAAACTGCAGAAATTCTAAAATCATGTGGGTTCCGACGAATAAGGACCCGCGCCCTTGTGAGTCTCTAACTTATTGCATGGAAGAGGAACATCATTCTTAATATATCTCTGGTGTTTGGGCAAAAGGGCTTAAGTCAGAATAAGTCTTGTGGTCCAAAGGACAAGTGCATTTAAATATTTTTACCATATGATTGTTGGAATATTTTATTTTGTTTATATTTAATACTTTTATTGAAATAATATTTCAAGTAACATAAATGTGTTTTCCCTGATTTGCAGGAATTTTTCAAACCTTCAGAAATTCCCCTCTTAAAATTCCGATTTGTTGATTTAAGCTCTTTTGCCCAAACACCTGAGATATACGATAGGCATATCTTGATAAAAAGTGAGGGGTATAGGGATCTTCTAAGTACTTGGACTATTTCATACACCAAGGACGACTGAGATGATTGCGACAAATGTAAAATACGAGGAAGAACATGATAATGGAGGAGAAAGAAAGAGATGGAGCCTTAAGAAAAGTCCATGTTCTGCAAAGACTGTAGCTCCAATAGAAGAAGATGACGCTGCTGACCTGAAATATGATAAGGAAGAGGTTCTTCTGGTCGCCCTGGGCTGTCTCTAGTCGCTCCTCCATCCTCTCCACCATTTCTTCAGTAGGTCGGTCGTCATTGCGACTGTCGTCGCTCTCCTCTCCAGAACTGACTCCGCCGCTCCGGGCTAGCTTCTCTCGGGCCTCTGCCACCTCCCGGCTAAGTCGATTCACATATTTGCTCATCTTGTTGATGGTCAGATGAAGGATCTCCCAGATGTACAGCCTGACAACAGAAGAACCAAAGGATATAAGTAAAAGCTCGTTAGAACCCTTCTCAAGGAGATTCTCTCAATGTTTTTTTAGTGGCGATTGCAAAACGTGGTCGGGAAGCGTCTATGTGAGAAGGAAAACTCATCATAGAACACTTTTCTCAGCGCTCTTCCTTTTCATATGAACCACTTTCTGCAGCCCAGCTCGACCTATTAAGCACGGAGCATAACAGGCGAGAAACCTTCCAAGTTAGAACTTTTGTCAATCTTATCCCCGTTTCCCCTAATAATAGTTATTTATAATAATTAATATATAGATAATAAGTAATGCTCTATAATGTTATGGGTGCCATTTTTCAACATTAATTCGAAATTTACAAAAACGAGTGGGGCAACTTAATTTTCTCTTAGATATCGTGCAGGAAAATTCCTTTTCCGATTATTTTTTCAAATAAACTACTATAAAAAATATAGTTAGTTATAATGACTCATGCCCGGGCTTTAAGAACAAGGTCATATCGCCTATTACTCGATAGCGCATTTGTCACTCTGGTGGAGATGCTCTCCTAAAATAAATTTTGTCCTAAATTTTGTTTGCCTACCTAGGTAATTCCCCTAGGATAGGGTGTATATAGCGCAGACTCAGTGCTCTACACAAAATAAACTATAAGTACATACAATGTACAATAGTTTAGCCATCTTGCTGGTTAAATCGGAGATTTAGTCGCCTGGTCGGGTTGGTCTGCCCAAGGCTGAAGAAGGAAGGGACTAATATAATGAAACAGTAAAAAGGGTAATACTTAGTGAAGTCGTGGGACATTTCTTTTGAAAATATCCAATTGGCAACAGCGGCGCATTCCAAAAGTTGAATTTTTAGCATTTTGTCGATAAGAACACAGATCATCTGTTGGTGATTCCGCCACAGTTCGTAAATACTCCTCAGAATGCATAATTGTGCCTCTTCACTGTCCGCCAGCAACTGAAAAAAAAATTTAATATTTCAGGCTAAAACTATTATATATAAAAGGTTTTAACTTCCTCAACTATACGATGTATAGAGGTAGTTATGTAATCGGTCAATAATTCTATGCGGAGTTTTCAACGGAATTTCCTGTTTTCAGAGCTCCAGATAAAAAAAATGAAGTCTGTTTTTGTGTCTGTGAACACGATAACTCCCGATAGAATCAATCTTTTGATTTAAAATGTTATACTTTAATCCAGAACCGTCTATCGACGCGTACCGTCTATCGACGCGTTAAGAGGAAATCTTAACACAAAAACTCTAATAATTGCCGATAGAATGAATAAATCGACAAGAAATAGTATATGTGTGACCTGAACCCTATAAGGACATCTATCGCCTTTCAGTCAAATCGGTCAAAGGGAAGGGGTATTTAGAGGAGAGACTTGACTCAAAAACAACTGCCATTGTAAAGAATATATCACCATGAAATTTCATATTTTACGTCAAAATTCAATGAAGACATAACCTGTAAAATATCAGCGAAATCGGGCGAAGAGAAAGGGCGTTCAGGGGGGCGGCTCAATTCAAAAACCCTTATAACTACCGATGTAATGAATTCAGTGGCAAATTGCAATAACCAGTTAACTGACACGAACCTGATTTCGAGATATTCATGTTTAAAGTATATGACATATAATTTATTGTAATATTTGATATACAAATGTTCAAGTTGATGTACAGAAATTCGTTTATAATATAAATGTTCGTTTATAATATAATATATGACAGTTAAGTGGTTATTACAAAATAATTCCAGTTAACTGATTCGGTTTTCCTGAAATCACAGTCATAAATATCAATTTAAACAATGAACTCATGTGAAATATGAAAATTTAGATCAAAATACACATTTTTCTCAGAAAATCTCATTTTTTTTTTAAATGTCACTTAACTGGTTATTGCAATTTGCCACAGAATTCATCGACACAATATGGAAGATATAGTATGAGGATTAAGAGCCCCTTTGTAAGCCAATTATTGAATATTATATAAATAGTCGACTGGTTTAGGAGGGGGAGCGAAAAGATAATTGATTAATTCGTTCTGGGGAAGTACATTGCTGGAGATTTTTTTTAGCTTGCTTTGTTTTTTTCTAATAAGATGCTGTCTTGCTAATAAGCTGTCGAATATAAGAACAATGATAAGATCTCAAATTTGCCATGTGATGCCGCCGAAATAATGCCTAATTGATAATTTAGTTGAAAGAATAAGTTATTATTAATTCTTTGTTACTCATTATTATTATTATTATTATTGTATTGTCCTATGTACGATGCACCTCAGCCATGCCTCTATGACAGTGTTATTGGCTATTTACACAACATCCATGGCCCCGGGAGGGAGTTCTATCTGTGAAATAGAACTTTCTCCCGTAAGGATTCGAACCTGTAACCCTATTAGCCATGCGACCAAAAAACCACCAAGGCCCCTTTTTACAGGTCCCAAATGCTGTTTCATATGAATCGAATAAAAAAAATATATATATCAAATATTCAAAATATCTAAGTAAAACTAGGAGAATCAAGAATTTTTAGTGAATGTATAATAGACATGAACGTTTTTTTTTCTGAAACAACATATAAACACCATAATTACCACAAACAGACACACGAACTTGTTTTGTTTGAAGTCAAGAGGTCAACCGAAATGCAAAGTTCAGTTGACAGCCTAATTTCGAAAGTCTCACCTATTACGTAACTGCGTACCGTTGGGAGAATGAAATAAACTGCACACTTCAATTTTCCGTTCATGGAATACAATACAATACAAAGACTTATCTTACTCCTTTACACGCAAATAAAGAATCTCGACAATTTCGTTCATAATGCTGTATATGGCTACCATCACAAATTTTAAGAAGAAGATGTGATTGTGATTGAAAATTGACATAATTTACTAAAGAAATTGTAAATTAAAAATATATTGGAGAAACAAGCTAAAGATTCAAAATTTTAATAAAACGGTATTAGCATAACAACAATAGAATTCCAAATTTCTTATTTTCACGGATTCTCTTAGCTCGATTCTGGCGATTCAAATTGTATTGTCATTTGAGAAAAGCATTCAAAAAATTCACTCATGGCATTCAAAATTAATGAAAAAACAAAAAAAAATTAAAACTATTTTGGATCCCGTCCCATGTTCATTCCTGGCATTCCTTGGGAACGAAAAAGCAAACATTGCCACAAAACGACCTACTTCAGAAGAAAAATTGAACAATGAATGGACTCAGATGGAAGACAACAAACTCTGAAGAATAAAAGAAGAAAACAAGCCGTGAAAACCTCCAAGCAGCATGAACAGATGAGACACGATGATCATCACAAGACTAAGACTTGGACATTCGAAACTGACACATTCCTATCTACTTCTTGGACTTGAACAGCCGACATGCTCCTGCAACCAAGACTATACAGAGCTCAAGGTACAACATATACTGACTAACTGCACAAACTACATCACATTAAGAAACAAATACAAACTACCGAATGACATGAAAAAACTACTCCAAACACTCAACGACGAATACAACGGACTCATCCAGTTCCTTAAAGACGCAAAACTGTACGAGGACATGTAGACACAATAGTCGTCGCTAATGACTCCGAAAGCTATTTTTTTCAATGGCTACATCGTGGATACTTCGCAGCCATAAAGTTTTATCAAATAATATATATGGATATTGTCATTAACATATAAATGATAAGTAATTAGATAAGGAAACAATTAAGTTTTGAAAATACCCGGATGAGAGAAATGTTAACTGATGTGTAAAAACAAATATATTTGGGAGACTGCCAATTAAGTGTAGTTTATCAATCACTATTAACTATTAATTAATAATGTTAAAATAATTGAAAACTTGGTAATTTTTGGTTGTATTACTTATGTAACCATGGAGACAAACATCCAAATACAAGCTACATAATGATGTAGCCTCGAATGGTAATTCGATAACTATATTGGCAGTCATTTAAGCTTATGTACAATATAAAAATCTGTGGACTTACTCATTTAGAATAGGACAACCTATCTGTAGATAACCCCTCACTCGCCTTTGATGCTAATATTTCCAATCACTGCACTACAACAACGTCCTATGACTTACCCTGAACACTTGATTGAACTTGGCGAGAACGGCAAAAGAGTGTGAGAAGCTCTTAGAGCCGACAAAGAAGAGTGTCTGTACGAAGATGTCTATCTTGAGAGGATTGTAACGAGCTTCTGGTCCTTCGTCGTCCTCCAGTGGATTGGGCAGCTCTCGCAGTAGCTGAAGGACATCCTCAGGACTGCAGCTTCGGTCCTTCAGAGCCGCCAGTAGCTGCTGTGCCACCTGGTTACCTGGCAGACTGCCTGAAAATAAAATTAATTTTTTATATATTCTAATATTATATTACATATATTTTTATATTATAAATATAGTTAGTTATTATGACTCATGCCCGGGCTTTAACCTCGAGGTCATATCGCCTACTACCAGAGTCCTCTTTCGTCACTCTGGTGGAGATGAGCCCGACTCTTCTGTGGGAGCCTTAAATTTTGCCTACCCTAAATTTTTATTGACCTAGGGCAGGGGTCTTTAACGTGTATCTGACATCGTACAGGCTCGGGACCATCGCTTAACGTCCCATCCGAAGGATGGCGTGCTTAAATGTATATTACCCTCCAGATAATATATATATATATATGAGATTTTTAAAAGAACCTATATATACACTCCTATTTTTTTATATAATTTTCCAAGAATAAATATAGAGGGCGCCGGTAGCTCAGCAGTAACGTGCTATAGGCAATATGGTGCTCAAGATCACGGGTTCGAAAATTGGCCGAGGCCTTTACGTTTTATATCTAGGAGGTAAAGAAAAACTTGAGCACTCCGTCCTTCGTATGTAAACCTGAGTGGGCAACAATTAGGACTCCCACAGTCGGGCTTATGTCCATGGCTTATGAAAGAGCGCTCTGGTAGTAGGCAATATGACCTCGAAGGCCAAGCCCGGGCATAAGTTTCAAAAAAAAAAAAGAGTACACATTAATTTCCAAGTGTGTTACAATTAGTGCTGTGTCCAGTGTCTCGGAACAGAGGTTGTCTTCCTAGGCTTTGTCTGCGACCACAACACCAGAAAGATAGTTCCTTAATATAGTTGTCATCTTCAGTCCCAGCTACTTACAACCACCTTCCATTGTCTAATGTGTTGTAAAAACACACACATTGTATGACTTTGGTGTAACATCAGGTAAATATTACTTGCGAGATAACCATACAAACTTTACGAGGAAATGAGGAAAAGTTTCTGCGTTACACTATCGTTTACATATAGATTTTTTTGTGCAATAATCAACATTTCAAAAAAATAAGTTTGTTTTATTAATTTAGTTAAAGTTTCTACAATATGTGTCCGTCTTCTCAATTTGGAAAATATAAAAAGAAATGCTTCACTTTATTCGCATGCTTCATTAATAGTGCTCAATGGGCGCAAAAGCACATTCATCATGATAATTATTATTATTATACATTTTATTTCCGTTAAACCAATACATGGTAATAGGATACGTCAAAAGAATTTATACATTAAGATAGCTTATAAATTAGATTCATAACTACTTGAGTCTAACACATCTATGATTAGTAGTAATAACAAAACTATTAAAAAAAGTAAAATGAAATTAATAAAAACTGAATAAATAAATACTTAAAAATATATGAGTATATAAAAAAATTAATACAAGATATGTTTATAATAAGTAGACACATTTTTCAATTTAATAAAAATTAAGGTAACTATTTTTCAAAAAAACTCTTCGGAAGTGTCTTCATCCCAAAGATGTTTCGGATTAGAGTTTTTGTTTAACCTCTCCCCCTTCCATTTGGCCAATATGGCTGAACATCATATGTGTCGTCCTCATGGGGATCTGAATACACATATAAAATTTCGTGTCGATACATTCATTCTATTGGAAGTTATCGTGTTCACAGACAGACAAACACAGAATTTCACTTCCCCAACTATACGAAGTATAGGGGAAGTTATGTATTCGATAATGAGTTTTCAATGGAATTTCACGTTTTCCAACATCCTGATTCCAAAAAAGAAGACAAAAAAGATATGTATTTGTGTCTGTGAACACGATAACTCCCGATAGAATGAATATATCGAGACAAAATTTTATATGTGTATCCAGAACTCTCTATGGACGACACCTATTGACTTTTGGCGGAATCGATCAAGGGTGGGGGGATTTGGAGAAGGCTTAACAGAAAAAACTGGAACAACTGAAGATGGGCTCGACTCACCCCAATCACTGCCGATATAATGAATGCATCGCCACAAAATTTAATATGGAAATTCAGAAGCCACTATGTAAGTCAAATTTTGAGTTTTGGCCCAAACGGTCGATTGGCTTTAGACGTGAGCTGAAACGTATAACTCCGTATTGCTGAGGAAATATAAATATTTATGAGATGACCGAGAAAATGCAAAGAATTAAAAAATATATATAGTTAGTTATTATGACTCATGCCCGGGCTTTTAACTACGAGGTCATATCGCTTACTACCAGAGCGCTCTTTCGTCACTCTAGTGGACATGAGCCCGACTCTACTGTGGGAGTCCTAAATTTTGCCCACCCTAAATTTGTATTCAACTAGGGAAGGGGTCTTTAAGGAGTACCTAACATCATACAGGCTCGAGACCATCGCTTAACGTCTCAACCGGAGGACGGCGTGCTTAAAATTGTTTTACCTCCCAGATAAGGGCCTCTAAAGCTAACTAAGCAAGCACGCATACCACTGAGCTACCGGCGCCCTCTAAAAAAATATATTTTAAAAGTAAAAGCTAAGTGACTTTCACATATAAGATCCTGTAGTCTGAAGAATGTAACTAAGAAATCTTAACAAGGCTGGGCGAGGCGACGACCTGCTACTACTCTTAAAAAGAAATTCACCTCCTCTGTAGCAGGTACTTTCACTCCACATACCACTTTTTATTTGTATCAATTTTTTTGTACATTTATAGATATTTTTAATGGTAACTACCGGAAAGGAAGCTCTGAGTTGGCAATATTGACGGATGAATGTACAGAGGACACAACTGAATAGAGTTCTCAAACTTATATAAATTTTTACAAAATATCCCAAACTGTTGCCAAGTTTTTTTTATATTATTTTTAGAAAGTAGGCAAAAAATGTATTAAAAAAAAAAAAAGTTGAGAAATATAAAAAATTTGGAATGAGATTATAAAAACTATTTATTTTCTGCTTTGCTTATAACGCTACCTCCCGTTATAAAAAAGAAAATAAATAGAAAAAATTGTCGTTTAATCACCGGCAATGTACTTCCCCAGAACGAATTAATCAATTAAAGTTTCGCGCCCTCTCCAAAACCAGTCGACCGTTTGCGCTAATATTCAACAGTTGACTTACTTAGGGCTTCCTAAATCCTCTTACTAAATTGTGTGTCGATAAATTCATTATATCGGCAGTTATTCAGGTTTTCAGTTGGCCGATTTGGCTGAAAATCGATAGGGGTTGTCCTTATAGGATTTTGGTTACACATACGAAATTTCATGTCGATTCATTGATTCTATCGGCAGTTATCGTGTTCACAGGCACACATACAATTTTTTTTTTCATAATTGGAATCTGGAGGTCGAAAAACATGAAATTCCGTTGAAAACACGGCATCGAATTTTTGACCGATTACATAACTTGCCCTATACTTTGTATAACTGGAGAAGTAAAATATAAAAAATATCTGGGCGAGGAAAAATAAGGATTGATATGTGAAAGATTCTGGAGGGAAGCTTTCGGATAAAACGCCAGAATCAGAAGAAGTAAGGGGACCGAAGAGAAGGAGGCATGCATGTGCACTATGCATGTGCACAATATTAAATTCAGTTCTCTGTATAACGATAAGTTACTGCAATTGTTGGCTAGAACAACATCCTGATAAGGTAATGACAAAGTCATCATGACAGAGGGAGTCACGAGACCTCCATGACAGAAGACAAGGAGGCGTCTATGTTAACTCACATTTTGAGCGGATGGAGTTTAATATCCGTTTTTGATTTTGATGATATTATGCACATAAAGGAACTTTGGGCCACTGAGTAACAATATTATATTAAGTTTTTTTAGGAAATAAATAAAACGCGAATTGCCTTTTAGAAAGAGATGGAGTTATGTTTTGTCAGTAGGAAGGGTTGGTGAGAGAGAGGGCAATATTCATTCATAAATCGATGATGGGCTGTAAGATGCAACAGGTGTGAGAGAGAGGGAAAGTGGGAATGAAAGTAAAACTGACAGGTGGGAGAGAGAGAGAATTAGTGGAGGGGGGTTGAAGGAAGCGAGTAGGGTGCAGTCAGAGAGTGTCTGGAGCCAGCAATGGGTCCACTCAGCATTCTGCTCCTCGTAACACACGTAAGTAGCCTACTACCTGTGTGGACTGTGACATAGCGTACAGGCGTGTCATATCCATAAATATCTTGCACACTTGGTCTAATGTGGAGTTGACGGCTCTAAACAAGTTGGTGTATGATGATCGATGTCTGTTACCCTCGCCTCTCATTAACCCTGGGAGAACTAGAGCCGGATAATAGGGGCCCCATAATACAATACATTATCACATAATTCGGTTATTCAGAGGCTAGGCAAGACTTTTTATTTTTCTTAAACTAGTGGACGTTTATAACTTCAAGAAAAAATAAACTTTTATAATATAAGTATAATAAACACCATTTATTATAATTATTGCTTTAACATTTTTTAAAGTTGAAATCGTGACTTTTTACTTACAAGCTTCTGAACAACCCTTATTATCATACTAAAACAGAAGTGCTATAAAATCTTACATCAATTACAAAAGCAAATAGTATCTCTGGATCAGTATGAAGAATATTTTAAGAAAATTTAAGTTAAAAAAAAGTTACAGAACTTTATTATACCAACCACACTTACACATCATTCTCTTTCCCCCTTCTCAAAATTATTTCATACTGGCATTACTGAGTATAAGAATGTACAAGAAACAAAATGAAATGATTTTGAGAAGGGGAGTGGGAGAGGGAGTGATCTGTAAGCGTTGTTGGTATAAGAAAATCCTGTAATGGTCGAGGCACATATTTTTATAATTTTTCAACAAAAAAAAAAACTACCAATTTTAAAGTTTGTTCTTATGAGTTACGATTTAAAAATTACAGTTAGATATATTCCTTACAGACATTTAGTTTACATTCTTCGGGACGCTGTAACTTTTGTCGTATTAATCCTATTTTAAATTTGAGGACTTAGCGATTGGAAATTTTATAAGGAACAATTTTGGTAAGAATCGATATTGCGATAGGACTAACCGTTTTTGGGTAAATCAAGGAAACGTCTAAAAATATGTATTTTAAAACATTTCAAGATTCTTTTTGGCATGTATCTCGAAAACCAGACGACCTGTAAAAAGCATATTTCATATAGATTATGTATTTCAATATTTTCTACAACTATTACTACTATTTTTTGTAAAAAAACTCAACTGTTCAATGTAAAATTTAAACTTAACTGATGTTTATGCCAGTTTCCATTATTAAAATAATTTGTGTGTATGATAAATTATTCAAATGATATGGAATATGAATATATGTGTATATACGTATATATAAATTATATAGTATTTTTCATGGATAGGAGACACGAAAAAAAAACAGGCATATTGTTTTTAGAGTTAAAAAAACAATAAATTTCCCTGACCCGGCGGTTCAGGGTCACTTAGTTGAGCCCTCAAGCCTTTCCAGGTTGGGTTCTGAAGGCTGAATGACTTCGAGCCTTGAGGGCTTAAAATAGAGCTCCTTACCACAAGACGAGCTCTTGATTCACTAACCAGGGGTGGGATGCCCCTACAGTTGACAGCTACAAGTGAGGTATTTTCACGATAGCCGTATCGTATATCTCACCGTTGTCGTATACACCTATTTCAAAGGGCCTTTCCTCATGATCTCTCAACTCTCAACACGGGCAGAAAAAATGAGTTCCCTACAGTTTGCTGTCTATTTTCTCGCTCTAAATTTACCAGCTATAATAAAAACAAGCAATTTCCGGAAATCTGGACATCATAACGCAACTTTATAAGCCATTATGCCATTAAAAGGGGCGTTCCCGTTTCAATCTCTCTTTTATGTCCTATCGAAGATATAACGAATTCCTTTGCTCTCTCCATGTATATCTCCCACTGAGATGCTTTCTTTTCCTGTAAACTGGAGAGAGAAATGTTGCATATATTATAAAACATTAAACAGACATACAGACAGACGGACATGCTAGAATACTAATTGTCATTTTCACTTTCCACACACCACACCTTCACAACACACAACAAAACACCAAAGTTCTCACGTTTGTTATACGGAGTTGCTATGTTGTTTTACCAACATTCAACCACGCTTGCCTAAATATTTCTTCATTACCTCAAAAGTCCAGGCAACATGAGACCCCAAGGGCACACTCCTGTACGCTTTACTCACTAACTCCAATCTTAGCCTACTGTCTATCGATGGAAAATAGTAGTGTACATTTTTCTGCACACCTGTATGTAAAAATTAAAGTTTTGGAATACTATTTTGGTCTGTTTCATGTTATTTATTGTAGTTCATGAACAGGCTTTAACTACAAGTTCATGGTGGACATGAGCCCGACTCTACAGTGGGAGTCCTAAATAAATTTTGCCTACTCAGATTTTGTAACCTAGGGTACGGGTCTTTAAAGAGTATCTGACATTGCACAGGCTTCGGACCATATATATATAAAGTCTTACCGACCGACCATCAGTTCAATTCTGTCTGTAGGTTTGTTTGTGCTTCACGGGAAAACAGCCGAACAGCTGATAGATATAGACGACAGTATCTTTTCAATGTTAAAGGAAGTCAACGTTCCGTTTTGGAAATAGAAAACTCAGTATTTACTAGCCAACGTTTCGGAAACTATTTATTTCCATCTTCAGAGCCTTAAAATGACTAAGTAAATGTATGTTGTAAAGGTGGTAAGGTGGTTCACTTAATACCTAATAACAATGCCCTGAAGGAGACAAATAGTTTCTGATACGTTGGCCAAATACTTAGTTTTTCATTTCCACGACAGAACATCGACTCTATAGTTGAACGTATTTTTCTCAAATTGGCTGTGGTATCTCAAAACTTTTAACGGAGGGAGCGGAGTTTTTAGAGAGAGGATACAGACAGTAAGGTAATCTCTTAAGCCAAAAATCATTTTGTATCGTAAGCTAAAAAAAAAGATAGATAATTAAAATCTATCAAAATTATTTATCGTGAAAAGTTAGATGTTAATTGATAATAAACAAAAAGAGAATTGCAAATGTCATACGATACAAAAAAAAATTGGGTCGGTAACATTGTAAACGATTTAATAGTTTCACAATCGTACGCTCGTTTAAAGTAATGTACTGCATAATTCATATGAACATTTGCACAGAGTGGCTTCAGTAGACTACTGAACATAGGCTGACTCCAGTGAGAAAAATTAAATAAAAATTAGGGAGCGAATTAATGATAAGCCCGTTCAACTGAACTCCTTTTTTGGGGGATAATGGAGTATAATTCGTATATTAATGGGTTTAAGAATGTTGACTGGGGCCCTCTCTCACGACGATATACATCCGTCTCTGGCCACGAGCCTGTACGATAGGTGATAAATGGGAGATTATACCGATTGCGCGATATCTCGTTACGCGATATACCTTCTTTTTGACAGAATTGGCTTTAAATTAATAGGTGTCTTACTCTAGGGGAGTCTGAATCTACGCCTAAAATTTCGTACCAATATATTCATCCTATCGGTAGTTATTGTGTCCACAGACACATACACGATGTTTTTTTTTCATCTTTAGATTCAGTGAAAACGTGAAATTTTGATGAAAATTTCACATTGCTTTTTTTTATTGACTACTTCCCCTATACAACCTATAGAGAGAGGGAGGGAAGTAAAAATGAAATGTCTGCCAGTGTCTGTGGTCACAGAAACTACCCTTGCAATGAATGGAACGTGGAATTTTATACACAAGAACGTCCCGGACCTCGTTGGGATAAAGACACTTCCGAAGAATTTTTTTTGAAAAATAGTTATTATTTTTATGTAGGTATTTCAATAATTACCATCTTATAGCCCTTTTCGGTCTCATTTATTATTTTTCTTTATTTTTTCTTCTTCATTTCCATACAACAACAATATTTCGTCCTACCAGGACATTTTCGAGTATATCTATTTTTATTTTTTTCATTACATATATGTTAAAACTCCTTTTTTTTCCTTATAATATATTCTAATATATCGTGTAAGGCAACAAATTACCATCTTATAGCCCTTTTCGGTCTCATTTATTATTTTTCTTTATTTTTTCTTCTTCATTTCCATACAACAACAATATTTCGTCCTACCAGGACATTTTCGAGTATATCTATTTTTATTTTTTTCATTACATATATGTTAAAACTCCTTTTTTTTCCTTATAATATATTCTAATATATCGTGTAAGGCAACAAATTACCACCAAAAGAGTAGATAAAAATAGATGCACATGAAATGAAGAAGAAAAAATAAAGAAAAATAATAAATGAGACCAAAAAGGGCTATAAGATGGTAATTATTGAAATACCTACATAAAAATAAAAACTTAATAGGTCTCAAACAATCGTATATATGATACAGAAATTGAAGAAAAATAGTTATCTTAATTTTTATTAAATTGAAAAATGTGTCAACTTATTATAAACGTATCTTGTATCAATTTTTTTTTATATAGGTACTCATATATTTTTAAGTATTTATTTGTTCAGTTTTTATTAATTTCATTTTACTTTTTTTAATAGTTTTGTTATTACTACTAATCATAGATGTGTTAGACTCAAGTAGTTATAAACCTATATCTTAATGTATAAATTCTTTTGACGTATCCTATTACCATGTATTGGTTTAACGGAAATAAATTTATTATATGCGGATTCAGAAGTCGAGAAGTGCGACACTTATTGATGTTCAGTCAAATCAGTCAGAGTAAAGCGAAAATTAACATTATTAAATATATATTTGAACTGGGGAAGTACACTGTCGGTGTTTCACCGACGAGTTTTTATTTAATAAGAAAAAAAAAAAAGAAAGAAGGAAGCTAATAGGCAGCAGTTTGGTGACGTAAATATCGTATCACATAACGAAGAACCAATCAGTGAGCAGGTAACAATAGCAGAGCTGTTGGTAGTGGTGTGATATCTGTTATCACAGTTAGGAGGAGATATCGAGTATAGGTTCCAGTGACCTACTAATACAAGTAAAATAGGACAGACCATGGTGACACTAACATAAGTCTATTGTAGCTAGTGTGTAGGTTATCGTATGTCCGACATAGGACAGTTAGTCTAGTCCCTATCGTAATATGACACCACAGCTACACTCACATATCAACAGTTAGATAACACATCACACACAGAGGCGCTCCGCACGAACCCAAATTAACACAGATCACCCAGGGGAAACTTAAACGCAACAATAATATATTTTGCTTCATTTTCTCTTGTTTAGAATTTTTAGTCGAGGAATGCCAATAAAGATATTTTGAACTTAATGAATATAAAATTGTTAAGCTCCAACTTCAAATTTCAAGTCCCACATAAGCGAAAATTCATAGTGTTGTATAAGTTCCGAAATTTATACATCAGATGTGTTGTATGACTATTTCGATGCTTTTTTTGGATTCGCGGGTTAGATTCTTTTCTTTATTTTCCTTGCGCTCACCGGCTAAAAATGGCAAAAAAAACCTCTCTCATTTTCTTTTATACTTCCTCAGCTATCCGAAGTAGGTATAGGGGAAGTTAAGTAATCGGCCAAAAAAATCATATTAAGTTCTCAAAGAAAACAGCCTCCCAATGTCCAAAAATGAAGAAAAAGAAAATGTCTGTGTATGGCTATGTAAATGTATGTCTGCAGACAAAAACTGATAAATGTATCAGCAAAAAATTGTATATGTAGATTAAAATTTCCCAGAGTTAAGATACCTACTGATTTTCAGCGAAATCTGTCACAAAAAAAAAAAAAGGGGGGGGGGGAGTTAAAAGAGAAACTCTCAACTTCAAAACCATAATATCTACTGATGAAATTAAAATAAAGATACATTTTATATGAGAATTCTCAAGTACATAAGTAAGATATCTATTTTCATTTTTTTTTGTTTTTCTAGGGTTTTTAAGGTAAAATAAACTTAAGCACACCGTCCTTCGGATGGGACGTTAAGCGATGGTCCCAGAGCCTGTACGATGTCAGATACTCGTTAAAGACCCCTATCCTAGGTGAATAAAAATTTAGGGTAAGCAAAATTTAGGACTCCCATAGTAGAGTCGGGCACATACTACCAGTGTGACGAAAGAGCGCTCTGGTAGTAGGCGATATGACCTTGTAGTTAAAGCCCAGGCTGAGTCATAATAACCAACTCGACTAACTTTCAATCAGTTAAGAGAATGAAAACATTGTTGATTGCAAATAATTCGAACTGGTGAAGTATTGTGCCGGTGATTCACCGACAATTTTTTTTTCTTTATTTTTTGTCCTCGGATGTCAATATACAAGTGTCTTCCTTGTTTTAGTTTCCAAAAAAAAAAAAGAAACCTAGACTCGTTTGTAATTATTTGAGGTAACTATCCAAGAAGGCGACTGACTACACTTGGTGTCAAGAGTGACTGTCAACCAACCAGTACTGTTTCTCCAATCTTTAAACTCGAGTCAAATTTCGGTTACTATGACAACGCACTATACTTTCCACCGATTTTACACGTTTACTTCCCCAGTTATACGAATCGGTCGAAAATTCAATGCGGAGTTTTAATGTTTTTCGAACACCTGATATCAAAAATGAAAAAAAAAAAAAGTCTGTCTATTTGTGAACACGATAGAACTCTTGATAGAATGAATGTATCGACACAAGATTTTATATGCGTATCCAAAACTCTCCAAGGACGATTCCTACTGATTTTCAGCCAAATCCGCCAAAGAGAAAGAGGGTATAGGGGGGAAGCTTAACACATAAACTCTAATAACTGCCGTTGTAATGAATGTATTGACACGAAATTACATATGTAAATAAGGGCATATTGACATAATGAAAGACATAATCGGGGGCGCCGGTAGCTCAGGGGTATCGCACTAGCATACTGAGCTCAAGATCGCGGGTTCGAAACATGACCGAAGCCGTTACGAGTTTTTTATCTGGGAGATGAAAGAATCTAGAGCAAGCCGTCCTTCAGATGAGACGCTAAATGATGGTCCCGAGTCGGTGCGATGATGGTTACTCGTTAAAGACCCCCTCCTACTCTAGGTGAGTAAACCTAGGTAGGCCAACATTTTGGACCACCACAGTAGAGTCGGACTTATGTCCACTTATGTGTTGAAAAAGCGCTCTCATAGTAGGCGATATGACCTTGTAGTTATAGCCCGGGCATGAGTCATAATAACTAATATAATTGATTAAATAAGATAGGAGGACTATATATATTTTCATAAATTGTTGAGCATAACATTCGTCATAAATTTACCTTTTAAACAGTAATTTATATTATATATTTTGCGTTTCCATGCGTACCCCTATAGAGCATAAATTGTGAAATGGCTTGACATGTTCAAAAAAAAATAATAATAATTTTTTCTCTCATATAAGATGGGCAGAAGAATCCCCAAAAAGTTACATCAATGTCGATAAAAGGATAGACGACGAGGATATGATGTGTAAAGGTCTTGGGCCGGTTAGAAAGTCGAACAGGTCTGCTCACGAACCTAAGGTCATTTTAACGCGATAATTGACCAAGTCATAACCGATACGGTTTTTTTTTTCTCTCTCTTGTTAAACTCGGTCTACATACAGGCCACCTAACGTAAACAATCCCCCCCCCCCCCCCCCCCCTCCCGTTATGTTTAGGAAGCGCTAGACACTTCCCTGTGACCGTCACGCCACGCCCCCCGTCATCGTCTAATATTCTACTTACATAGCTCCTTCCTAAGTTCCTTGTACGGAGACCTGCATAAACTATATTCCCTAGAACAAGGTTATTAGAACGGCGAAGGTCCCATATGAGTTGCAATAAAAAACGCAATGGGTTCTGTTTCCGCAAGCTCAATTGGTCACTTTTTTTCTGCCAGCTATACGAGAAATGTATCCAAACAGTCGAAAATTGGATATAGATTTATCACCGAAATTATGTGATTAAAATACAGTAGAACCTCTTTAAGTCGAACCTCGATAAGTCGAAAATCTCCAAAACTCGAAAAAAAGTTTTGTTCCTTTCCCTTCAAGCCCCAAAACCTCCATTACTCGAATTCTCAACCCTCTATTAGTCGAAATAATCAGTGAGTCCCTACAAGCCATTTTGGTACATATTTTCCCTCTATAACTCGAAAAAATAAATTGGACCTCTGTATCTCGAACATAGCAATGTTTTATTTTATAACCTTTACAACTCGATTATTTGAAACTTATTACTTCTATAGCTCGAAGTAAAATAAGTTACCAACTTTAAGAATTTGCCGACAATGTACACCATTGTTTCTTAGAAAACAATTTAGGAGTATACAATAAATAGGATTACCAATTATCAAAACCAAAAAAAAATTACTGACTTTTTTTAATACCTACATATACTACGTATTTTTATTTTAAGGATGTTTTGAAATAATGTTGATTTATAATAAATATAAATATGTTTGTTACCTCTGTAACTTGAATTTTTATTTATTTCACCTTTCTAACTCAAAATTAGTTAGAATGAATCTTAACCTCCACAAGTCGAATCAAACCGCCTAAGTCGAAATTCTCCATAAGTCGAAAACTCTATAACCCGATGTTTTTGGCGTCTCCCTTGATGTTCGACTTATAGAGGTTCTACTGTACATGTTAATGCGTCTTTCTTATACCAACCAAGTTTTTATAGTTCACTGTCTTTCCCCATATCCCCTCTTGAATTCATTTTATCCTGGGTAGAATCACTTTCTTATAACCATCAGTAAATTCCAGGATGAAATCAATTTTGAGAGAAGATCCTGTATTGACCATACCACACATATATATTTTTTGAATAATTTTTAATAAAAAAATATTTTATAATTCGTAGCTACACAATACAATTTAAATATTTCTTTATGGGTCCTAACTGGAGGACACATTATTAATAAGGAACTAATTTTTCGATAGGAATAACAGTTTTCGCGCATATCGTGCAAATTTCTAGACAAAATGGCTTCGAAACGATTGTAAATTGTGTCTTTTGGTTATAAATATAAGTGGTAGCTTGTAGAATGTGCTTAGGCCCCGAAGTAAAATGAACTTAATTTTCATCCGACAAAAATTTTGATTTTGGGTCCAAAAGTTCATAGGTAAAACACATAGGTATACATGTGTTTTTCAGATGTCTAGGTTCATATTTCCCGAAATTCTCTATGAGATCTGAAGAATCTTCTTTCATATCGATATTTTGGGGCAGATACATTGTAACCTAAAATCGCCCCAAAATATCAACATGAGACAAGACAATCTGTAGATGTGAATCTAAAAGGCACATCTCATTTATATTAATAAAGCTGAAACGAGAGTTGTTTGTTTGTCTGCTCCAAAATCACGCCTAAACAACTGGACGGATTTTTATGAAACTTCAAATCCTTTTGAGCCCGAAGCTTGAGAGAAGAACACGACCGTTTCAACGTTTGCGTAAGTTTCCCTTTCATCGATTGAGCCCCGATGGAAATTACTTGTAAACAGCGTCCAAAGTCAAGGTGAATTCAAAACACAATAAAAACGACGTTTATTAATTTTCAGCAGAATTGCCAGAAAGGAAGGGGGATCAGGGGGCGCCGGTAGCTCAGTGGTATGCGTGCTTGACTTCTGAGCTCAAGGTCGTGGGTTCGTAACCCGACCGAGGCCCTTAGTTTATTTTATCTGGGAGGTAAAATAAACTTAAGCACGCCGTCCTTCGGATGGGACGTTAAGCGATGGTCCCGAGCCTGTACGATGTCAGGTACTCGTTAAAGACCCCTGCCCTAGGTGAATAAAAATTTAGGGACTCCCACAGTAGAGTCGGGCTCATGTCCACCAGAGTGACGAAAGAGCGCTCTGGTAGTCGGCGATATGACCTCGTAGTTAAAGCCCGGGCATGAGTCATAAAACCTAACCTAACCTTTTGAGCCCGATAAAAAAATTAGTGATAGCTCGTATTTTCATGGAATTTCACATGTAGCGTTCCTTTAGAGCAGGTTCAAACAAGGCCAATGTGGCGTCTCAAAATTTTGAAAGAAAGATTTTTGCAAAGTCAAAGTACTCCCCCCCCCCCCCCCCCTTTCCGGGCAACGCCGGCGTAATCCTGTATTACACAAATTTGGAAAAAATAATCATTTTAATCTTTTGTGTCAAACTTTTTGCCATTCTTGAATTAAATCTTTAAAATACGAACAGGCAGAATTAAAAATAAGTAGCCACAACTAACTGTATAATTCATGACGTTAGAGAAAAAGAGAGCCTCATAACAACAAGTTACAATAACTGCAGGAAGTTGCCATATTCAGTTTGATTATTTCAAAATGAGAAATTACTTAATGCATGCGATCATTTTATGTCTGTTCCTCCAGCTGATGTGAACAATATGCTGAACGTAAGGCAGGTTCCGATGCTTGCGTCACAACCGGACAAGCAACCAACTCATGAAGCAATTTTCCTGTAAAAAGGAAGTTGAGTCTGTTTAAATCAAATTTCCATTATATTATTATGTTGTTGAGGTTTATATAATAAAATATTTATTTTCAAAAAGACAAGATAACTGATCAATTTTCTTTTTTAAAGTACCTACACAACAGGGTGACAATATTACATGTACACACGTATACTTTGAGCTCCATTAACCGCATCTTTAGTTTGCAGTTTTACTTCCCTAGTTATACGAAGTATACGGGAAGTTTTGTAATCAAAAAATCGATCCGGAGTTTTCAACGGAATTTTATGTTTTTCGAACTACAGAAAAAAAAAAAGTCTGCCTGTCTGTAACTCCCTATATAGAATGAATGTATCGATATATATGTATGACTAAACCCCCATAAGGAACATAACTATAGATTTTTCAGCCAAAGGAGAGGGGGGATTAGCGAAAGACTTAACTCAAAAAATTTAATAACTGCCGTTTTAATGAATATATCGAAACAAAATTTCATATGTGAATTCACAACCTCATAAGGATGACATTTATTAATTTTCAGCAGAATCGGCAGAAGGGAGGGGGAGATTAATTCAAAAATCCTAAAAATAGGCGATGAAATCAATTTATTGACACAAAAAAATAGTATGAGGATTTAGGAGCCCCTATTTGAATCAACTGTTGAATATTAGCACAAGCGGACGACTGGTTTTGAAGTAAGAGCCAAAAATTAATAGATTAATTCGTCCTGGGGAAGTATATTGCTGGCGATTCACCGATGTCTTTTTTTTTTTTTGTAATTGATAAGAGAGAAAATTTGGAAAACAAAAAATGGAATGCGCACAACTCGTTTAATAACATTTCAAATTGGTACATTAAAAAATTAGGAAAAAAAGGTAACCTATCATATCAACTTTCAGCAACCAAATTTCAAGTTGAGAATGCACATAACCTACATTTATTATTATTTATTTATTATTATTTTTTTTTGCCTCATGTACGATGCATATTAGCCATTGTCCCTGAACTATATAGTTATTTACGACATCCATGGCCCCGGGAGGGATATCTTAGAAATAAAACTCACTCCCGGACGGGATTCGAACCCGCAAACCATGGAGAGACCATGCGAACAAAGCCCTACGCTCTAGCCTGCACGGCCACCATGGCTCCCAACCTAAATTTGTAATCCCTCGTACTTATCTAGAATTGAATCGGTCATTGTTGAAAAGGGATATATAACAAAAATAAAAATTTTGGGAAGCTCAATAAAACTTCCTAAAGAATTGCGTCACATACCTCCTTTCAACAGTGACTCAGATATTCTCAGCTCCACCACAACCAAAGAGCGCACTGCACATGTCTCATTTCAACACAGAAGATGTGTTCAGTCCTCAAGATTATGAAAATATAAAAAAGTCGTTTTGACATTTGATGTCACATATCCCCTTTTAACAATGACCGCTTCAATTATTTTATCAATATTAATTTCAATTTTTTATCAAACTTTGTTTAGGAGTTTCTACTCTCCATCCGAAAACAATTGACTGTTTGGGCGGTATAAAGGTTTCAAGTTTACATATAAAATTTTGTGTCGATACATTCATTAGAACTGCAGTTATTTGAGTTTTTGGGTTAAGCGCCCCCATTACCTTTGGCTAGATTTCTCTAAAAATCAATAAGTGTCCTAATGAGGTTCAGAAAATACGATAAGTGTCGACATATTCATTCTATCGGGAGTTATCGTGTTCAAAGAAACACATGTACAAATTTATTTTTCATTTTTTGGAATTAGGAGATCGAAAAACATGAAATTTCGATGAAAAATCAACATCGAATTTCTGATCGATTACATAATTTCCTTCATCCTGTAATTATGTAGTTAGTAATTATGACTCAGGCCCGGGCTTAAACTACAAAGTCATATCTTTCGTCGCTCAGGTGGATATGAGACCGACTCTACTATGGGAATCCCAAATTTTGACTACACTAAATTTTTTATTCACCTAGGGTAGATCATTAAAGATATGTATCTTTAACGTGTACCTGACATCGTACAGGCTCGGAACCATCGCTTAACGTCCCATCCAAAGGACGGCATGCTAAGGGCCTCGGCTGGGTTTTGAAAACGTGTACCTTCAGTTAAGTAAGCAAGCATGCACACCACTGAGCTATCGGTGTCCTCTGTATTCATGTACTTTGTTGAAATGTAGAGAAACCTAGTTTCGTTATTTTACTGGTAGTATAGTACTTATAGGGGAAGTTACATAAAGTTGAATTTTCACAGAAATTTTACATTTTCCGACCCCAAAACGAAAATAAGTCATCAATTAGCAAATAAATATAAGTTAAATATAATTAATTTGATGTAGAAAAATAAGAAAAATAATCAATTAAGAAGCAACAACTTGAAGGTAAACCAGATCAAAATAAGTGGATCCAATCACGTAGTGAAACTTTCTAAAGAGAAGAAGAAAAAAACAGAAGTTGAAGTAAAGTGGCCATTGATTGGGGTTGGAACTGGGCAGGTTTCACTTCTGTACCGATGGAGGCAGAAAACAGGGTGGCGACCTGACAATGCGGGGGGTACATGGGGGGGGGTGTCCCCGTAACTATATTTCTACATTACCATCTCGGGGCCCCTGATCGCAACAAAATATCGTCCTCAAAGAACAATTATCTTACAAGAAGAGAATACGATGGGGTCACGGATTTTAATTAAACTTTTTTTGCATGATCTAGGTCAAAAATAAGAAGACACATGTCTCACCGTTCGTTCCAATGGGCCTTGGTTTGGGCGCAAAAATGTTTTGAAAATTTTGTTCCTCAATAGCTTTCAAATTCACATACAAAATTTCAAATCAATTACGTAACTGAGCTGCGTATTATAGTGTAGTGGTGGTATGAGATAGTAGTGTAGGCACGTCCCAGTCAGCAAACACACTGAAACACGTTCTATAGTGTAACTACATTCGTAGACAGACATGCCTCACCATGCACGACCTCAAATTACAAAATGAGTTTATTTTACTGCAGTTCATAGGAGTAAAAGTGGCATATGATACACAAGCGGCGAATTGAAAAAAAAAATATAGTTAGGAACAAGTACATGAAAGGTTTTATTCGTTGTATTATTACGTAACAATGAGTAATTAATTATTTTAGGTTCACACTATTTTCCCCATAAAGTGTAGTTTTGTGTTTAAAGTCTCCAAGACAAATAATAGCGTCACAATTTTTGAAAACAAAATTTTAAAAAAGTCGTCGGTGAACCACTGATTATATAGTTCCCCACCACAATTAATCAATTATGTGTTCGCTCTCCCACCGAAACAAATCGACATTTGGTGCTAAAACTCCAATAATTGACTTACATAATGACATCTGAATCATCATAATAAATTTGGTGTCGATAAATTCATTACATCGGCAATTATGAGGGTATTAAGTCGAACTCCCCTCTGATCCTCCCCTCCCCTTCGGCTCATTCCACTGAAAATTGATAGGTGTTTTTCGGGAGTTATCGTGTTCACAGGCACACACACAGATTTTTTTTCACAATTGGAATCTGGAGGTCGAAAAGCAAGAAATTCCGTTGAAAGCTCCGCATCGAATTTTTGACCGATTACATTTTTTATTTATTTATTTATTTTGTATTTCATGTAATGATTAATTATAAATTTTATACGCACTTTCAATAGATATTTATATAAATACGGCAAAAATTATTAAATAAGATAAAAAAATATTTAAAATTATTCATAGTTACAAGTAGGTATTTAATATTAAAAATAATGTAATTTTTCTAAAATTACTTTTATATCTTGGTATGATTAAAACATACTAATGTAAGCTATACTCATATACTATAATTATTAAATTAAATATAATAATAAATATTATTATTCGTAGATATGACTAATGTCACTAATAAAATAATTTTCTTTTTTTCTAAATCACTTTTGTATATTCTTCAAACTTTTATTAATACTATATAATAAACTTTTAGAAGTTATAGCACTATACAATAAATTATTGTGTTAACTTTATTTGATAGATCAATTAGGTATTATAAATAATTATATCACTATCAGATAATATTAAACATTTTTTTGCTCTGAAGGTGTTGCCCAAACTTTTGTAAATAACATTTTGGAATAACTACCTTATTGATCTACTATTCGAATAGCGTTTGTTATTGACGCGCTTTCTGAATAACGACTTTCTTCTTAGTAGGGCCCATCGATATAGAATTTCATGTCGTTACATGCATTCTATCGAAAAGTTATCGTGTTCACAGACCGAAAATATGTATAAATGAAAATACCAATTACTCAATATTAAATTTGATAATAGCTGTGTAGTTAGATATGTAGGGCAGAGTCAGATTAAAATGGAAAGTATTGAGGATGTGAGGAAACAACAGGAAGAGTGATGACTGGCAGTGACGGAACGCATAACAAGGGAAGACACCGTGACAGGCATAGTGCAATAGTGCAACTAGCTCAGTGCAATACTGGTGCATGTGGTAACTATTTCTGAAATATTAAACATACTAGGTTAGTTTGAATTTTAGATTCAAGAATTGAAGATATGTTAATATTAAATGTGTACTCAACAATAGATAAGCAATTCTGACTGGACATGAGTCCTGTTGAGTAAAAAAATAACTGTTATTGCATGACAGCAGTTATATCGTATTGAGAGTACAATATCGATTAGTTCCACCTGTCGATAAGAGTGCTGACAGATTGACTCCATATATTGTCAATGCGCATGGCCAAACACTAGACAAAACTAATGAAAATCTAAGTTCTCTTTGAAGAAAACAAACAAAATGTTTACTTCCCCCTCAGATATACGAAGTATATATGAACTTATGTAATCGGTCAAATGTTCGATGTTGAATTATGTTATCCGACCTCCAAATATCAAAAATTAAAAAAAAAAAAAAAATGGCTGTCTGTGAACACGACGATAACTCTCGATAGAATGAATGTATCGATTTGAAATTTTATACGTCAATCCAAAAACCTCCAACGATGACACATAATTTCAGCCAAATCGACCAAAGAGAAGGGGGCCGTTAGGGAGAAAGCTTAACAAAAAAAACTTCTCCATTGACACGAAATTTCTTATGTATATTCAAAGCCCTATAAGGACTACACTTATTAATTTTGAACATAATCAGCCAACGGGGGAGGGAGGGGAGTCGAGTGAGAAGAAATCCCAATAAATGCCTATATAATGAACTAGCAGTAATACCCGGCGTTGCCCGGGGAACTTTGACCTTTCTCCCAATATCTCCTATGAGGCTATTCAGTTCCTCGACAGTACATTCATGATGTTATAATTTTCAATTATTCATACGGAATAAGGCTTATAGTCCTTCAACTGTAGTAACGCTAGCTTTGGAGGTAAAACTAATTTATTCAAAAAGATTTCTCATTAATCGTTGCAATGGTTTTCAAGTTACAAAGATTGCGTGAGTGGATGCTGGGATGGACCAGGGGTTGATTAAAAAATAGACCTTAACCTTCCGGTAGATAAAACTTATCTATTCAAAAAGATTCCTCATTAATCATTGCAGTGGTTTTTGAGTTACAAAGATTGCGTGGGTGGATGCTGGACCAGATATTGAGGTACTAATACGCCTATAACCTTCCACAGACGATGACGAACAAATTTTTAAAAAAATTAATCAAATCCATCAAGCCGTTCGTGAGTTATAGCGGTACAACGCACAGACATTTTCAGCTTATATATATGATGTATCGCCATGAAATTTTATATTTAAATTCAAAACCTCATAAGCATAACACCTATTACATTTCCGTTAAATCGGTCGAAAGGAAGAGGGGACTAGAAAAGAGGTGCTTATAACTGCCGATGTTATGAATGTATCGACACAAAATTTAGTATGAGGATTTAGAAGTCACTACGTAAGTCAAATATTGAGTTTTAGCCCAAGCGGCTTTGGAGGGAGAGCAACTACTTGTACGTAGATGTAGATGTAGAGAAGTCGTTGGTGAATTATCCCAGTAAAAATTAATCAATTTAGTTTTTGATCTCTCTCCAAAACAATCTACTGTTTGGGATAAAAATCTATAGCTGACTTATATAGGGAATTGTGAATCATAATAAATTTTGTGTCGATACATTATTGCACAACACAAAATTCTATATGTAAATAAAGCCCGTTAATAAGTAAGTCCTATGAAAACAACATCTGAAGACTACAGGGGAAAAAGGGGGAATGTGGTAAATTATGATTTTTGGTAATTCGAATTTTAAAGTTTGACCCATTGTTATAGTCCTTTTTCCTTCCCATCTGTATGTATACTTTAATCCCTCAAGTTCAATTACTCATCATTTGTGATATACATAAATGTGGGAAATTATGTGCAATAAATCACTCTAAATAATCAGTTTATTTAATAAAAAACACAAAATTTCCAAAAAATACTGGGGAAGAAGGGGGAACGTCACAAAAAAACTGAGGAAGAAGGGGGAAAGTCACAAAAAAACTGAGGAAGAAGGGGGAACTCCAGAATAAAATGGGACCGAGGCTGTGAACGAAAAATTTATTTAACAGTGATGTTATTACTTTATTTTTCTTGTGGGTTTCTTTTTACTTCTCTTCTCTTTGATGTGGCGAAGATATGTGAGATATCAAGGACGCTCTGCGACCGCTAGTCCCCCTTTTTGTCTGGTAGCACAGAGCTTCCCCCTTCTTGCGCGGTAATTTTTCGAAGGTGAATTGCTTTATCTTAGCACCCATCATCTTCTCCCCTTATTTGCACTTGTTAAATGAAAGTAGACTTACCGTGGAAGTTGTTGCCAACTCTAACTCATTTTTTTTTAAAAAGTGACCTTCCCCCTTTTTCCCCTGTAGTCTTCATCTATTAATTTTCGGCAGAATCAGCCGAAGGGGAGAGAGGATTCACACTAAGCAAGTCAAATATTGTTTCATCCCAAACGGTTAATTGGCTTTGGAGGGAGAGCGAAAACCTAATTGATTAATCCCCCCCCCCCCCCCCCTATCTACGCCAAGTTACAATGACAAGCTAGCGTGGCCTTGTTATGAGAGGCGCAGTCAGACATTACCCAACCTTCACTTTAGTGAGTTTCAAAGAATGCCTTCGGCTTTCCTCCTAAATGTCGGCCGAAGCAATTTCATTTTGAATAACTTAAAACAACCAATTATTTCAACATATGCTTAGGTACCCGGAAAAAACAACAACTTATATTGGCTTTATTCCATCTGAAAACTTAACCAGGCTCCTGCTTAGCAGATAAAGAGGAAAAGATAGCGGTTTTCTATCCCGGCCGAGGCACTCAGTTTATTTTATCAGGGCGACTAAGCACCATACTGTGGGCGTCCTAAATTCTGTCAATCCAGCTTTAGTTAGGGTAGAAATCTTTAAAGGGAAGCTTCTGTGTCACTCCTACGAATGTATATATATTTTTTAAAGAAATAATAAAAGTCGACAGTTGGAATAGTTCCCATAGCAACAGCACTTTCTAATCTATGTAATTTATTATTTAGGGGGCGCCGGTAGCTCAGTGGTATGCGTGCTTGCCTTCTGAGCTCAAAGTCGTGGGATCGAAACCCGGCCGAGGCCCTTGGTTTATTTTATCTGGGAGGTAAAATAAACTTATGCACGCCGTCCTTCGGATGGGACGTTAAGCGATGGTCCCGAGCCTGTACGATGTCAGGTACTCGTTAAAGATGCCTAGGTGAATGAAAATTTAGGGTAGAAAAAATTTAGGACTCCCATAGTAGTGGTTCATGTCCATCAGAGTGACGAAAGAGCGCTCTGGTAGTAGGCGATATGATCTCGTGGGCATGAGTCATAATAACTAACCCCGACAATCAACTTCCAGAGAACATTATTTGTAACTAGCTATGTTAACCGTGGTTGAAGGAGTTATCGTTCCACAGACATACATATAGACAAGTTTTTTTTCTTCTTCTTCATTTTTGGATTAGGAGTTTGGAAAACATTAAAATTCTGTATAAAACTCAACAACGAATTTTTGACCGATTGCATAACTACACTGATCATAACTTTGCGAAATAAAAGACCACTTTACATTCCGGCTAAAATATGTATAGTTCTACAGACATCACTCATTTTTCGGCCTACTTTTCAAGAAAGAACAGCATTACGAGTTCATCTTGTTGTCTTGATCCCCTCACTGATTTAGTTTTCCCAAGAATTATAAGAGTTTATTCAGTGATTTGTATTATTTTTCGCATCACCCAACTGATAGGTCGGGAGTATTCCATGAATACTATATAATTACAGTTGTATACTTGTACTCACCCTGACAAATATTGTCATTATTATTAACACGCGATTTTCCTTTATGTGCCGAGGAAAAATAAGCTAATTCATTTTTTCCCAAACTTTGCTTATATACATAGATATTTTAGTTAAAGGAATATTAATGTTTTTTTTTTCTTTCTCCAGATGGTGACACTGAATATGGCAGAAGATGTCCTCAGACCAGAGCTAACATCAATACCTTTTTCTCCATTCTTCACACCACCCCCAAGAACAATAACAATGGACAAAAAAAACTGGCAATATCTATTGAAAAGTGCCATTTTCAGAAGTTTCAGTCAGTACACTGGCTTCACGACCAGCCTCGACATGAAAATGGAAGCAGACAGCCTCCTCTGGGAAAAAATAGATGAAGCCAAATTTATAATAAAGACACACAAGACGGGGAATAAAGAAGAAAGGTCGGGAATACTTCTGGACAGAACGAGAGAAACGGGACATCTAGAGGTGGTACAGGTCGAGAAATCCATTCCAGAAGATCAGCGGATCTTAGCTTTTTGGAAAGTCAAAATTTTGGATCCTGATCAGGCTTGGATATTGATCCAAATTGGACGAAATCCATCTTTGGAACATTTTTATCAATATTTGCCAGGTGTTGGATTGAAAGAAGTCAAAATGAAAGACAATATTTATAATAAATCTGAAAAGAGTAGAAAAAATCTGTGGAAAAATAGTGATAATCCAATTCCAAAAGGACCGATAAAAAGACAAGACCATTATGTGATAAGAATGGAACAGTATGATAAGAATAATTTCAAGACGCAGAGGCCGTATTATAGGCCAAAAGCAGGAAGGGCTATTATACTGAAGCCAACGCAGGCACAATACTATCAGCCATATCGATTTGAATACCAACCGACAGTAGCGCCGCAAAAATACTCAACATGGCGGCAGGAAGGAGCATATTATCCTGCCAATCAGATACAGGCAATGGGAGAGTTCAAGCAAGCGACAGACTATAGTGGATTTCTTCCATCCATGGGTCCTAGGGCAAATCCGCAAATATACGAAACTTCTGTTCAACAGCCGCAGTATCGGATTCAGCCTAATTACTACACTCCGGTGTATAGTACAGAACCAGTCCCAACATATAAACCGTATCAAATTGCGTACAGTTTTAAACCTTCCACGCAATTTGTACAATATTCTGAACCTGATCCCTTCTATAATACTGAACCGATAGGAAGTGTAGAAGATACGGTAAATAGTCAGCCGATAGTGTATGAACAAATACCTTCAGTATCTGAAGAGACGCCACAAGTGGTATCGGAGCAAAATGTGTACGAAAACACAGCAGAGGATATTGAAACAACAGAACAAAGCAAGGAAATATCATCAACAGAACAAAACACAACAGAAGAAGAAAAAGTACAAACAGAGATACTTAAAGACAAGTTCAGTACAACGGCAATGACCAAAGGAACCACAGAAACGTCACGAGAAAGGTACATTCCTAGGAGTCCACACACGAGCTCTCTGAGAGGTAAGGAGAACAAAGAATACACCCCGCTGTATATAAGATGGGGACAAAAGATCAAACCAGCAGACAACCAGACAAAAAGTGCAGAGAAGATTGTAATAAACGAGGAAATGGACAAACCAGGAGTGGAAGAAGAAGTACAGAAAATAGCAGAAGAGAACGATTATTATAATGCAACAGAGTACAGTACAGAGGAGAGTAATACTACAGAAGTAAGTGTTACAACAGATGCAGAAGTAACATCAACAGAAGCAGAAGATTTATCAACAACGCTGACATCAGACGTTACTGATGGGTATGATTACAACAGAACGGGAAAAACACCAGAAGAAATAGTCCATGAGTTGACAACATTAGGACTAGCTGAGACGAACAATTCAACAACAACTGCAACCAGTGCCAAGAGTATGGGCTCGGAGGAGGAGGTGAGAACGATGGATGAGCTGGTAGAGGATTTGGACAAGTTGCTGACAAAGGCGAGTCAGACACCACCGATCGACGGCAAAGGGGAGGACAGCCAGAAGGAGGCCAGTGAACCTGTCTCAATGGTCATCAACAAAATATCCAAGTCGATCACTTACAGAATATCACCAGGCGGCGCCGTAAAACAACACTCAGAGAAAACGTAAAGTAGCAGATATATTCAAGAACATGCATTCTTCTTCATTAAATTGTGCAAAAATTAAGTTACTTTCGTAAGTACATATTCGGCGGTACATGAGACTGATCTAAGAAAATTACTCCTCCAGGATTACTTTATATTTTCTTTAAATAAATAAAATACTTATTTATAAAGAAGTGCAGATTATCAATGAGAAGTAAAATTTACGCAATAAGATAATACAGTAAGGCACAACAATAATCCATCGATATAGATTACCTTAGAATAATACAAAAGAAACATGTATTTTAAAATAAACCGTTTCAATTTTTTTTTTTAAACTGTTAATAATTAATTTTTTTATGTTAATATGAAAATGTAAATAATATTTATACAAAACTTCTATTTTTTTCATTAATTTTCCACTCTTAAGCTAAGTCTTTATCGCTACAGTAGCAAGAAGAACAGGTACATGGGTGCAGTTATCACTGTACATCAAACGAAAATGTTCGGATATCACATTAGGCAACCTATTCAGAAGAAACAAATACACGAAAGTTTCTTAACATTACTCAATGAACATTCATATTACGAAAGGATATATATTCAACAATCTATGGTGAAAGAATTCTTCAAAATTACTACAAACCCTTGGTTAGACTAAACCAGATAACATACAATACTACACCTAGAAAAAACCTGCTGTATGTATGAAACACAATGAGTAATCCATTGCTCATTGTAAAATAGGAGTGTAAAACTATCGATGGCAATATCGATAGTTTTAAACGATCTGTATATGGTTATTGAAACTATCGATAGTACTATCGAAATATTTTATGCTCATGTATTTGCACACATGTACCTACCTAAGATGTCGCACAGTGTAATTTACCGTCAAAGGTGAAGAGCATACTACGAAAACATTCGTCTTCGACTACGCTGAATGGTTGAAAATCAATGGCTAGCTATGAAACAATGCGATTTAAGAGAATCCTGTACCTCTCGGATTTTTTTTCGTATGTTTTTGTTGAGCTCAAGTAAAAACGAATTCCACTTCCCCTACCTCTATTCTCTTCTATATCTGTAGTGCACAAGACGTTCTCGTTGTAATCGCTGTGATGTTTTCTCAACAAGTGATCCTTCATATTGGAAGTGTTTCCGGAAATTCTGTATTCGGCACTGCACAAACGACATTTAGCCAGTTTTTTTGGACCCACTCATTTTTCAGTTCAAAACAACAAAGCACGCTATAAGAATAGTAAATTTTCGGTTCAAAGCAACGAAACACTTTACAAGAACAGTAAATTTAATCTTCCTTCGATTCAGTGGATCGCAGAAATACAAAGTCCTTAAACTATCGATACTATCGATAGTTTTATTTGCATGACACACTTCCATCATTGCCAATCAATAATTCTATTCACGAACATTTTGTTTTTTGATAGTTAATTTCAAGTCACAACTATTCAGACACCAAGCGGTGAACCCTCATGTACAGTTCATTATAGGAGGTCTCTTTGTCAAACTCTCGTTAACCTTATTGGGGGGTTGTGGAGTAAATTTGGATTTAAAAATTTTGCGAACTTCCTAATTATGCAGTCTTGTTGCTAACGTATGGTGGGAATTGTGTGATTAGTCGGAGAGTCTTGCGAACGAAATATCTGTTGTATTCGTTTGATGAGCCGCATATTAGTAAGCCATAAGTCTAAAGAGGTCGGAGAAGACAGGTATAACAATTTAGTAACTGTCGAGTCGATACATTAACATAAAAATAAATAAAACAGTGCTTACTGATATATTACTAGAAAAAAAAATCAAATACTCACTGCTTCCTTCGGCGAGGTACTTGTAGAATGGCTCAGGTCTAGGTGGTAGGACACAGTCGTAGCTGCGAGGTACGATGTCTCGGATACCTTGGTAGTAGGACAACCTGAAAATACGGTAGGATATGGATTAATGTGGTGAAATTTAAAAAAGCAAATGTGTGAGTGACGCGGTACTCACGAGAATTGATGTGTAAACATCTGCTTTACTTTCAAAAACTTGCTGTCATGCACTGATTTTGATTAAAATTCATTTTATAATGTTACAATAAGAAAAGTAGTATGAGGAATTAAACTTTCAAATTTATTGTTCTTCAATTTCCTTTATACATGTTATACCTATAGGTTTGTGATAGCTAAAATAAGATATAAATATATATATATATATATATATATATACACGATAACTGTGATTGCAGTGTCTCTAAATACCGGGAGAATACAGCGTCGATGGTAGTTTTCGAATTTGTTGTTGAAATGCTTCGATTCGCATTCATTTGAAGATTAAGTTTGTCATTAGAAAATGAAATAAACTGTTCGGTATCTCCTGAAATGGGTAAAAACATTATATTATTTGTTGTGACAATATGACAACAAATATAATATATTTGTTATATATTTATATAATAACTGCTTATATTATATAGTATACTGCTTATATTATATAGTATACTGCTTATATTATATATATAACTGCTTATTATATATTTATATAATAACTGCTGAAAATATCAATAAATAATATTATTATTTATTGATTGATATTTTCAGCAGTTATTATTATTATATATTATATCATTTTAGATTTACACTGCTATATTATTTTCTTTTACCAGAAATTTCATTTATTGTTACAAATTTAAGCTATCGAAGGATCTTAACTAAACCTGAAAGTTTCTTAGCGAAAATTTTATAGTTCGTAATATTGAAATTTTAGTTAAATTCACTACAACGATAAATATGATCAATAATTTAAAAATACAATAGAAATGCTCAGAAACAGCTGACATCACAGATAAAGAAGTGTGTAGTTGTGTGTGCGCTGCGCGCGCAACCGTCCGACACACACACTTAACGCATGCACATCAACGAGCCTTACGCTCTGACATAGCCCCTACCGAGAGCTAAGATGTTTACACATCAAAAACTGTAGTTTACTGATAACAGCTACCGATATGGAAGAGAAACTAATACACTGGAACTGTTTCCAGTATCAGTTACCGGCTATATGTTACCTTAGAGTTTTGAGTAGGACCTCCTTGATGAACTTTGGTCTGGGATGTTCATGGTCCAGCTTGAGACACTCCTCCCAGTCTTCCCAGCTCCATCGGTACTGGAAGTTACTCAGATGGTACGAGAACCAGGAGACAAACCTGAAACAGCAAGGTATACACTCACAGGATGTCTGGAACTGCGCATGTCCAGGTAATATGTATTTAATATATTAAGGAGGCACTGATGAGAGTCTCCTAATCCACTGTCCCTACACAAAACAATAACTAGAAGGGTCTGTATTTAGGAGCAACATTATCACCCTTCATGAGACTTGCTTTACATGAAGAAAATGAGTGCAAACTCAATGGAGTAACTTAACTTGAAATTTATGAAAGAAAAAATTCTTTAATTTGAAAAAAATAAATTAATATATCTAATAATAAAGCAGACAAACCTGTCAAAACAAGCTGTATTCATTGTTTCTATTCGGAGGAAAAGTATTTCTGTCGCTTGAGCCAAAACCTGGAACATAATAAAATACATTATAATACATTTTGAATAATAAGAAGAAAGTTTATTATTTCGAATAGGTTACAAATGAAAATATTGAACAATAAGGTTTCTTATAATTACCCTTTAATAAGAAATGCTAATAGCTTGAAAAAAGGTCGAATCACTGGCTATGTACTTCACCAGCAAGAATTATTCAATTACGTTTTCGCTCTTGTTTGGGCTAAAACTCAACAGTTGACTTACATAGTGGCTTCAGAATCCTCACACTAAATCTTATGTCGATATAATCATTACATTGGCAGTTATTGGGATTTTTCAGTTGTATCCCCTATTTTTTCTTCATTTTTGGAATCAGAAGATCGAAAAACATGAAATTCCGTTGAAAACTCCGCGTCGAATTTTAGACAGATTACATAACTTCCCCTATACAATAATAATAATAATAATAATACATAACTTCCCCTATACAATAATAATAATAATCGTAACTATATAATGTTGATGTACCTGAGGCATGGTGCTGGGCTGTTGCTTGCTTAGCTCAATGAGAAGAGAGCCATAGAAGACCTCGGGGTAGGGAGGCTGAGGGAGGTTGAACAGTTCCCCGAAGATAACCTCCACAATGCAATACTCCAGAGGCACTTTGCTCTTGTGGGGGAAGGAGAGCAGGTTGGCAGCACTGAAAAAACCAAATAGCACAGTTGTCATGAGGTTCAATGAGGCAAATACTAGAATTAAGTGATCTAAATGTTCATAGAGATGGTGAAGACTCCCACATGTCCACCAAAGCAACGAAGAGCGCTCTGGTAGTAAGCGATATGACCCAGGCATGAATTACCATAACTATCAAGACACCTTGAAGAACTAGTTCAGAAACTATAATAGAACTTTCTACACTTCATTGCATTTTGGTGTTCAGGATAAGACGCATGCTTACACTTCAAAGTGTACAGTTCTTACGATCCGAACAAACCTACATACTAAATACTTTGACGTTTTCTTATAGATCATTACACTATATTTCTCCCGGCTTGGCAATGATTATCATAATTTTAATAACTAAGAAGATTTATTCAATCATTGGAGAAATTATATTTTTCTATAGAATATATGAGGGGGTTAGTGACAAAAATGTAATTTCGAGATAATTACCTTCAAAGTTATAGTAACATCGAAAATTCAGGTATTACCCAGGTATTTTCCAGATAGTTTCCACTAGATAGCATTACTGGTACTAACAATCGTTCTGATCTTTAGCCAGTAGTCAGGGTAGGTGTCAAGGAAGATGTTAACACACATATCTCAATTTCAGCCGAATTGTCACTTACAACATCCCTTTGCTTCTAACCCCCTCATATATATTTTCATTAAAAATGGATTCTAAACAAGAATTAATACTCACAATAAAATAAACAAACATATAATCAAGCTACCAGCTATAATATAAATGAGGAACTTGAATATTGAAGATATAAGTGTAGGAATTCGTTGTGTCAACAAACTTTACATTTTTTTACTTACTCAGCTATGCGAAGTATAGGGGAAGTTATGCAACCGGTGTACACGATAACGTCCGATACAATGAATGTATATTGTTTCTCAGCCAAATCGACCAAAGGGAAGGAGGGGATTAGATGAGAGGCTTAACATAAAAACTCGAAAATAATATAAAAAACTAATTTCCGATAGAATCAATTTATCGACACGAAATTTTATATGTGTGACCTAAACCCCATAAGAACAACACCTATAGATTTTCAGCCAAATCGGCCAAAGGGCCCTGTCCTTAAAGGGGGAGTTTAGGGGAGAGGTTCAAAAACTCTAATAACTACCGATGTAATGAATTTATCGACATAAGAGACTATAGGAAATGTATGAACGTATAACATTTTTCTGTTACAATGTTAACTTATCTATAGAGTCTGAAACCTTCCCTTGAAGAACTAGAAACTATGAAATTTGTTGAAATAAGAGCTGTTTTGGCTATTAAACGTTAAACACGAGTAAAATTTTGTTAGCTTTCAATATTGAATTTTTCATATTTTTTTCAAGTTTAATAATAAAAAAAAAGTGACAAAGACACAAAGTGGTTCACCCTCTCTTCGAGTGGGGATGAAACCCAACGTTTCCAAGCCAGAAAAGTGTAATAACTTTGATTTATCACATTCTAACCTAACCAGTAGCCAAAGTGATATCAGGAAAATGGACAGTGGACACCCAGCAGACACAGGTGAGATGCCTTCTTCATTTTTACCTGCCAAACGGCAGCTACATTCCGAGACATCGATGTCAGTAGATGGTAGTCAAGCGGTCTCTGATAGCAGAGCTAGCATCCAGGAGCCTCAACTAAAGAGGAACAGATACACGCTACAAATCACACCCACACCAACACCAACACATAACAGATTCGAGCCACTACTCACTCTCCAGGACGGACAGGAGACATCACAACCGACAAAACCGGACGGACAGACCACCCCTAACCGACAGACCAAGATCCCTCCCATCTTTCTTTGTGAGGCTGACAATTATCAATTGGTGATTAACGAGCTAAAAACATTGATTACTTCGCCGTTTGAAACCAAGCAGTGCAACCAAAAAATAAAAGTCAGCCTCACAACGACTGATGACTACCGGAGGGTGACAAAATTCTACGACGATAACAAGGTGAAGTACTACACCTTCGTCAACCCCGAGGACAGGAAACTCTCCGTAATTATACGGGGAGTTCCTTACTCACTGACAGAGACAGAAATAACCGACGAACTGACCCCGACATATCCAGTTTTAAAAGTGACCCGCATCCTGAATCATGACAGACGCCCCACACCTCTCTGTGCAGTTGAGCTGGAAAACAACCCATCCGGAGAGGCCATATTTCAACTGACGCGGCTCTATTATACAGTTGTCAAAGTAGAGCCACGCCGACGTTCCACCAGAGCCGTGCAGTGCACGAACTGTCAGTCTTTTGGCCATACAAAAAACTTTTGCCGACTGGACCCCAAATGTGTGAAGTGCGGAGGAGACCACCACTTTACAGCATGCCCCTCCAGACAGAAGAAGATAGACTCTCCCAAGTGCGCCAACTGCCAGGGCAACCATCCAGCCAGCTACAGAGGTTGTGCATCATACAAGACCTATATAGACAGGACTACCAGACAGAGACAACCCAAACATCAAAACCCAGTAACCGACAGAGTACCACCCAAAGGACAACCCCCAAGACAGACTCCGGATCGACCGAACAGCTGGTTCGACCAAAGTAGACCCCGACCTTTCCAACCTCGACCTCAACCTAACTTACCCAGCAGCCAAGACACCCAACCAGCTAACGACATGACTGACCACACCAACAATATACTCACCTTTCTCAAACCATTTATACCTATCATAAAGTCATTCTTCTCACCCAAGTATTCTCATTTAACAATGGTGGACCCTAATTTTAATATTTTTCATAATTTATCCATCCTTAACTGGAACGCTGACGGTATAAAAAACAGACGAACGATACTCTCGGACTTTTTAACTCGCTACAACATCGACATCATTTGTATCACAGAAACTCACCTCCATAATACTGACACATTCAAATTGAAAGGGTATTCCATATACAGACAGGACAGACAAACCAGATTTGGAGGCGTCGCTGTTTGTATAAAAAAGAACCTCGCACACTCTCAGCTTCTCTTACCCACACTCCAACAGCTGGAAGCCGTTGGGGCCACACTCACACTCAACAACAACAGAACACTTAACATAATTGCAGCATATCACCGACCAGGCATCAGAATACACCAGACGGACTTTGAACACATATTCACTGGGGGGCCGACCATATTACTAGGTGACTTAAATAGTAAAAATACAATTTGGGGATGTAGACGGACAAACAACAACGGGACAAGACTCTTAAACATAATTAACAACCTAGGCGTACAGATATCAGCTCCGGACGAACCGACATTTTACCCTACACAACAGAGGTACCTCCCAGACATCTTGGACATTGGACTAGTACAAAATTTTACACTACCCCTTTATCACGAACCACTGACAGAACTCGACTCTGACCATCTTCCAGTCGTGTGTACCTTCGGAGTGAATCCGAAACAGGCAGAACATCTGCCAAGACTGATACAGGGGAAAATAGACTGGGACACATTTAGATGTGAGATGGACAAAAACATAGACATTCCTTTGCATTACGACAACACTGAAGACATAGACGACTCATTACGAATGATCACACAAACTATATATACCTCGATACACAACTCAACATATCATCACTACAAGGACCAACGCAACATCCGACAAAACAAGACCCCTACACGCATACTTGACATGATACACGACAAAAATACACTCCGCAAACACTGGCAACGAACACGCGATCCACAAGAGAAACGAGAGCTGAACCGACTGACGAGACAAATACGATGGGAATTGGACAATGACAGAATCAAAAGATACCGACAATACACCAGCGACTTTATGCCTGGAGACAGCAACCTTTGGAAGGAAACACGACGCCTCCTCAGACAAGACCCCGGCCTGCCTCCCCTGACAGACGGACAGAATACTGTAACAACGGACAAGGACAAGAGTGAGCTAGTGGCTCAGCACCTTGAACAGAAATTCAGAACTCATGACACACAAGATCACGAAACACACCACACAGTCCACGAATTTCTTTCCACCCCACTCCACACTGCAGAACCACACGTACAGTACACAAACCCGTCCGAAATCATACTAAACATTCAGAGACTCCCCAACAAGAAGGCTCCTGGGGAAGACCTCATCCCTAACATCATCTTGAAGAACCTGCCTCCAAGAAGCATCGCTTATATTACAGGGCTGTTCAATGGCTGCTTAAGGAGAGGATACTTTCCTGACGCGTGGAAGAATGCTATCGTGGTTGTCTTTCATAAGCATGGCAAGCCGAAACAAGACCCCGACAGCTATAGGCCAATAAGCCTTTTAAATTCTATGTCCAAACTTTTTGAAAAGATAGTATATAAAAGACTTCTTACATATCTAGGAGGCATCATACCGACCCACCAATTTGGGTTCAAAGCCAAACACTCTGCGGTTCAGCAGCTCCAGCGGGTGACCGAGACGATTGTCCACGGCTTCGAGGCGAAGAAGTACACCACCGCCGTATTCTTGGATGTAGCCGCAGCCTTTGACACCGTTTGGCATCAGGGGCTGTTATACAAACTGAAGAAAAGCTTGGTACCCAAATACATCGTTGGTCTTATATCCTCTTTTCTCCATGGCAGGACGTTCCAGGTTAAAATGGGCAATGCATTGAGCAATCAGAAAATAATAACAGCTGGGGTCCCTCAAGGTGCTATTCTGAGCCCCCTTCTTTTCAGTTTGTACACCCAAGACATCCCCGAAACTCCCACGGCGACATTAGCCACCTATGCTGATGATACAATGATTGCCTGTCAGCATAGCATCCTCTCCGTTGCCATTGAACAGCTCCAGGAAGCCCTGACAGACGTTTCCCTATGGTTTTCAAAATGGAGACTCAAACTTAACATAGGGAAGACCGAAGCTAAAATCTTCGCTCTCCGCAGATTCTCCATAGAAGAACAACGTCAGCTGCAAATTGATGACCTCCCAATTCTCTGGAATCCTAAGGACCAGGGTGTCCGCTATCTTGGAGTACTTTTGGATACACGACTCACATGGAAACTACACATTAACAGAAAACTACAGCTAGCATATTCACGACTCAACACTCTCTATCCTCTCATAAACAGAAACACGCCACTTAAACACACATGTACTATTCTGCTATACAAGACACTCCTACTTCCACTTCTAACATACGCCTGTCCAGTCTGGATCGGTACCAGCAACACTAACATGAAACGATTACAAACATTTCAAAATAAAGTACTCCGAATAGCAACAAACGCACCCTGGTTTGTCAGGAATCACAAAATCCACGAAGAACTGGGAGTTCCTCTTTTTGCAGCTCACATCGAGAAACTAGTGAAGAACCACCACGAAGCCCTTGTGCATTGTTCTGGGGCTGTACACTACAGTCTTGGTGCGCCTACTCCTGGGAGGCGACTCAAACAAAGACTGTACCAGGACTTTCTATTTTAAACCCTTCCTTGTATTATATATTTGTGTAAAGCATAATTTTGCTGGCCCAAATAAATGTTGTTGTTGTATCGACATAAAATTTAGTAACGGGATTTAGGAGCCCCCATGTAAGTCAACTGTTGAATATTAGCACAAACGGTCCACTGGTTTCGAAGGGGAAACGAAAAGTAAATCTCGAATACATTTTTTGCGTTCTGTGTTGATATAGTGGAACTACTAATAAATAAAATGATAGATAAAACACTTTTTTGAATACTTATATTGTCTAATTCCATAAACTTTACCGGTTTCGGCTTACGCCATCGTCAGCACAAGGTTCAACAATAATTGAGATATTTGCCAGGCATACATATTTATATTAACCTAAGTGTACCTGAGGTGAAAGGGTCCCCTTTCTCTGGTAAAACCAGGAGGTAGAAATCTCTATTCTAACGGTAATAACCAACTGTGGACTTTATGAAAAACAAGAAAATAAAATAAAAATAAAACCAAAAATTAACATTCCAAGAAAACAATATAACATAACTGTACAATAAATAGCTACTGTACGTCTAAGTAGAAAATTATTTAACCTAGGTTAATATTGCCATGGATATTTGTTAGCTGAAAGGGATTAACAAATGAGAAAATTTGAAGTATGTCTGGTCGTTCAAACAATTCCCATTTTTTCGGGTTCTATTAAATTCTAGCTGTTCCAGAGAATCTAATGGTCTACCTTTTTCACATAAGTGGAGGCATTTTATGCCGGTTGTTTCATTGAATGAGTGACCCATATCATTGATGTGTTTCGTTTGTGGAATTAGACAATATAAGTGTTCAGAAAAGTAAATCGATTAATTTGTCCTGGGGAAGTACATTGCCGGTGATTCACCGACGACGTTTTTTCTTTTTCAATGTTATTTCTGAAGATAAAACAACGTCTAGGAAACCATATTAACGATTGTTTGATGTCTGTATGTCGGTATGTACCAAATGTTTATAACTTAGGGCAGTAATGTATAGAAGCTATATTAAATAACAATATATTTACTACTGTATTATTTAATAAAACAACGCAATGTTCGCATAACACTTCAATATGTGTTATTATTATTATGATTCCAAAGTTCCACAGATCCTGGAGAATAAAAACTAGGTGTGCAATGCATTCAGCTGTTTGCAAAAACTGAGCTGAGTCAGGCATATCTGTATAAAAAACTCAGTTAATGTTTTAATAATTATCAGTAACTTCTCACCTTGTATGTTCTTTATGAATATATTAATACTTTAAATAGATTTCAATTGAATTCAATGTATTTTTTCTAGCCTTTTTGTAGACAACAACAGCTGTTTTTGCACAAAATTCTTTTTACTGTGTTCTTATCGAATATTTTTATCGAAAAAAAGTCAAAGTATGTACGTTAGAACACTAAAAAAAACGGCTCAAAAAAAGTGGTGTCTGATGGTAAACCGAAAAGGGCTTCGCCCGGATTTTTACATTTTAAATCGAAAAATTCTATTTTGCGCGAGAATTTTGTCTCTCAATTGATTTCAATGGGGATTTCGTTTTTCAGTGATTATTCCTCCGTGGTATGTTCGATTTCAGATTTTTTCAGTAGTAAACCACCGTGTCCACTACCATCGTGGCAAATTTCAATGTGATTGGTAAAGGGGTTTAGGAGGAGTACGAGTACAACGAAATACATGAGTCGCCTAAGAAAGAGCTTCGTAAACTCAGCTCAATAATATTTAAAAAATAAGTTAAAAAAAAGTTCACTTTTTTGTACATAACTTGCAACTATTGAGCCAACTCTAGCGATATGAATTTTTTTTCATTAATTCATTAACTTATATAATAAGTTGAAACTTGACTTAGAATTTAAATATAGAGGCCGACTCAATAAGTTCTATAAAAAGAAGATTTTGATTGAAATTGAAAAAGACCTCGGTAAATCACCGTCAATGTACTCCCCCAGAACGAATTAATCAATTAAATTGTTGCTCCATGACGAATATCAATATGAATATCAATAGTTGACTTACATAGAGGCTCCCAAATCCTCATACTAATTTGTGTCGATACATTCAAACGACAGTTATTTGAATTTTTGAGTTAAGCCACTCCCCTAATTCACCTTTTCTTTTAGCAGATTATGCTAAAAATTGATAGATGTTGTCCCTATGGTGTTCTGGACACACATATAAAATTTCGTGTAGATACACTAATTCTATCGACAGTAATCAGTGTTCACAGACAAACAGATATATATTTTTTTTCTTCATTTTTGGAATCTGGGATCGTAAAACATGAAATTCCGTTGAAAACTCCGCATCGAATTTCTAACCGATTACGAAACTTCCCCTATACTTCGTCTAGCTGGGAAAGTAAAAATATTAACATAATGAACAAATAAATTATAGATACTATATAATTATATACTTTATATATATATATATTTTTTTTTTTTGTTTATTTATTATATATGTTATATATTTATTTATTATATACGTTATATATTTATAAGCAATAATTGCTAGGTTTAAAAAAAAAACAAATATATAGGAGAAATATAGAGCTGTGAATAATATGTTATATATAAATACATAATCTATTTACACAACACAAAAGTAATTTTGTTAATAAAAATGCATACCATTCTTTTCTTTCTAAATGATACATCTCTAGTATCTGATGTAGATGCTCTTCAATAAGGAATCGTTCGATAGAGTGAGCTCCTGGCAGGATAGGACCGTTCTGAAACAGAATACACAATTTAAATAGTCGTCAGTGAATCATTGAACATTGAACTTCCCCAGAAGAAATTAATTAATCAATTATTTTTCGCTCGACAGTTTTCGCCATTTATCTCGAAAACTGGATGACCTACGAAAAAATGTATTTCATACAAAACATTTCTTTTAGATTTTTCTACAACTTTTACTTGGAACAGTTTTTTGATTAAGTCGTAAATATAGGCGGGATCTAGTAAAATGAACATCGGCCCCAAAGTAAAATGGTCTCAATATGCGTACAATTTCGCCCAAAATCTAATCATATCTAAGTTAGCACATGTGACTCCTTCATTCCAAATTTGAATTTCATAGCTACAATCCTTTCTCTGTCAGAGCCCTTACAAAGTTTCAATCTCGTACACGCACAGAAATTATCGTGAAAAAGGTCAAAACGTATTCGGGGAGCTTGAAACGTCAAAAGGTTAGTTAGTTATTTTGACTCATGGCTATAACTATGAGGTCATATCGCCGACTACCAGAGCGCTCTTTCGTCGCTCTGGTGAACATGAGCCCGACTCTACTATAGTAGTGAATTTTGCCTTTCTAGGATAGAAATCTTTAACGAGTATCTGACATCGTGCAGGCTCGGGACCATCGCTTAACGTCCCATCCGAAGGACAGTGTGCTCAAGATTCTTTTACCTCCCTTAAGGGTCTCAACCGGGTGTCGAACCAGCGATCTTGAGCTCAGTAAGCAAGCATGCATACCACTGACATTATACTATAGGTATAAAACAATAAAAAGTTTGTTTTACTTATTTACTATAAGTGTGTACAATATGTTCATGTTTCTCAACTTAGAAGTTGTATATATGAATGTAAAACATCTAACATATTATATAAGAGCACAGGTGTAGCCTGTAATATGACCTTGTTAGAGTGAACCATTACCTCAGGACAGTCGGTGTAGTCAAACATCCTGAAGACGACGGTAGGTTTGGGGTATGCAAAGTCGTCATGATGTGGTGGAGGAAGGATGGTGGGCAGATTGTGCTGAAGTGCCTCACTAAGAACACTGTCGAAAGCCAAATAGGGCCGTGGGTTGTGCTTCTCTACCCAGTTGTCCTGACGCAGCTTCTTGATCTGCTCCCATAGACAGTCCAGGTACTGAAGAACAGACAAGACAATAATAGAAATATAAAAATTACAACAAAAAAGATTGACCAAAGCTTCTATAGGACAAGAGCGCAGACAATGCAAATATTTTTTTGTGAATACATTTTTTGCGTTTTGTGTCGATGTAGTGGAAATACTAATAAATAAACTTAAAAAGGAGATAAATAAAGCACTTTTTTAGTGAACACTTAAATTGTCCATATATATAAATATTTATTTAGGGTATTTTACACTAGACATTTTAGACTAGAATATAATGTAAGTAACAAGTAGGTATGTATTAATGTATGTGTATGTACATAACCAAAAAATATTCCAAAAAATCCCTCCATCCCATTTCGATCCCACCAAGACACTGAAAATTCCGTTTTTGAGATAAAAATTCCTTTCTGGAAGCACTGAGAACAAGACAGACCTCCATACACCGCTCCAGCTTAGCTCGCCTTTTTTTTTCAACATGGCTGACTTCATTCATTTTTCAGTAGGAAAATACTGCCTTAAAATTAATATTTACTTTTACTTTAATTAATATTTACTTTCTATTTTGTTTTATCTTTTAAAATATTCTAGACATTTTTTTAATATATATTCATTACAAGTTTTTATAAATTATATTTAATAATATACACACGGAACAGCACGGAAACCTATATTATAACCTTCTAGCTTTCTTTACAATCCTGAATAAATATTTATTTATTATATTGTTATCTATTATTGTTAGAAAAATAAATGTTATTAGTCGCCCTTGGATTACATTATAGAACGTTCAGCTAAATTCCACACAATTTTTGGCCAATGGTACATTGTCCGAATATATTTTTTGTGTTTTGTGTCGATACAGTGGAAATACTAATGTAACAAAATTAAAAAGATGATAAATAAAGCACTTTTTTATTGAACACTTAAATTGTCTAATTCCACATGCATATATATAAGTGTGTATCTGCTTACAACATCGTCAGCACAAGGTTCAACAATAATGGAGATATGAGTTAGGCAGACATATTTATATTAACTTAAGAGTGGGGTGTATGTGTGTGGTAGGATGTCCTCCTCCCTAGGGAGTGGAAATCCATATACCAACGCTGTTGACCAATTGTGGATATATTTGAAAACGAGAAAATAACAAGAAACCAAAATAAAATATAATATAACATAACATGATGAAGAGTATATAGTTATTATGTGTCTGAGTAGAAGAATATACAATAGGATTGACGATAGCTCTATTTTTCGTGAAGAGCAGCATTTAATTTGTTGTCCAGGGTCATATCTGCTAAGAGACCAAAGAACGCGATGTAGATTCTCTACTGTCCAACAGACTCACACAAATATTCTCAGTGATCTTCTGACATTCGTTAGTTGTCGCTTCATCTATAATTTAAATAAAAACAATGGACTTCTTCACCTTTTATAATGTCTAATTTCACAAAAATATATATACAACTCGCTTTCTGCTGACGACGGCATCAAGTCGAAACCGATAGTCGATATGTAGGTACGTATTTTTGTGAAATTAGACAATATAAACGTTTTTTGTTTTTATTTATTTTTCACTTATAATTTATTGTAAAATATAAAACTAAAAATTTGTCAAAGTTAACAAGACCGATAGGTCTGAGATACCCACCTCTTCCTGGGTGTGCGGCACATCGATAGTCCAGACCCGGAGTGCAGGAACATGTTTCTTGCACCGTTTATTCAACAGAACACTGATGGTGGTCAACAGAAGATCCAACTGTTCTTCTTTCTTCTCGAACAGCTCTCGGCCGACCCAGGGAAGGCAGGAGAGCACAGCAAAGATGTACCACGATTTTCGTACCTTCAAACAAACAAATAAAATATGAAATACAGTAAATATGTTAAATTTTTCAGTATCTTTATATTTGTCTAAAAATTGAGAAAACAAATATAATTTTTAATTATCAAATAAGACCTCTCTCAAATCTTTTTATATATTATATTTCTGCCTCTCTAAGTACGAGTACCTCCCTTCCCTTTGCCCGATTTGGCTGAAAAGAAATAGGGTTCAAAATCAATCGTTATGGGGTTCTGGATATACACACACACACACTGACAGATTTTTTTTTCATTTTTGGAATCAGGGGTTCGGAAAACATAAAATTTCGTTGAAAACTCCGCATCGAATTTTTGACTTATTACATAACTTCCCCTATACTTCGTATAGCTGAGGAAGTAAAAATGATTTTTATTCTAGAGGCTTCTGGCTTCCGTAGAAGTTGAACAGACAAGCTGCCCTAACCTTCGTCTTTTTTGGCTTAATTCACAATGGATTTATAGAATCGATGGGAAAAAAGCCCCGTTGTAACCATCAGTCTCTTCAAGAATTACTGAGTTTTCAACGGAATTTCATATATTTCCCGACCTCTAGAATATGAAAGAGATGATGAAGTGGAGATGGGCCGGGCATGTGACAAGGATGGATCCTCGACGATGGGCTAAAGTCTGCACGGAGTGGATTCCTAGAGACAGAAGAAGAGGAAAAGGAAGACGAGGACTGCGGTGGAGGGACGAGATAGTGGAGAGAATAGGGGATGGAGGGTGCACAGTGGCCAGCAACAGAGAAAGATGGAACCAAAGTGTTCATTTGGTTCATCTTTACTTTTTACTTTTGTTTTGTTCTATCTTGTTTTATTTTTTTTTCTCTTCTTTAAGGCATTTCGACCACGAGGATCATGGATGCCTGATGGATGCAGGTCTCTTCTGGAGATCCGAGCGGGCTAATTTGGATAGGCGCAGATTAATAATAATAAAGAAGATATGTACGGAATAGAAAGGCTATGTGATGAAGATAATTTTGTTTTATAATTTAGATAAGAGATTTGTGAATTGTAAGAAATTAAATAGTTGGGTAATTTGGAAGCTATTATTGTATAGAATTTCGGAAATATCCACCGCAAGGTTGCAATTTTCACGCTGGGGACTATATGCCATGCATTCATTTAGAATGTGTCTGACAGACAGTCCCACTCCGCAGCACTGACACAGAGGGGGTTCCCGAGCCATCAGATATCCATGGGTCAGCCTCTTGTGCCCTATACGTAACCGAGTTAGAATTACTTCTTCTTTCCTTTTTTCTCTTAATGAAGTGTTCCAGACTCGAGTGGAGCTTTTGATGATCCTTAGCTTATTATCCGTTATACCGAGCCACCGAATCTGCCATTTGATCCAAACTCTTTCCTTGATGTAGGCAACGAAGTCACTTACAGGGACTTCGGATGTGGGTAGTCCTTCTAGAATGGCGCGCCTGGCATTCTTGTCTGCTGACTCATTACCTGCAATGCCGCAATGACCTGGGATCCAGAGGAAGGTAACTGAAGTCTGGTTTCTTCTTAATGACCATAGGGCCATCAGTATATTTTGGACAAGGAGATCATCTATTTTATTTTTAATCAAGAAGTAACAGTTTTACTTAAGAAATAATTCAATTTAATTTAGGAACAATCTCTAAATTCTTTTCTGATTTCTTCTGTTGAAAGAGCAGTAGACTCAAAACCTCCAAAAGGAGAGGTTTTTGTTCTAAAAGAATGTCAATAAAGCTATTTTATTTTTTTATTTTATTTTATTTGAGAATATGAAAAAAAAAATCTGTCTTTCTGTGAACACGATAACTCCCGATGAAATCAATGTACCGACACGAAATTTTTCTATGTGAATCCAGAACCCCTAACGACGACACCTATTGTTTTTCAGCCAAATCGACCAAAGGGGAGGGGGGATTAGAGGGAGGCTTAATATAAAAATTCTAATAAGTGTCGTTGTAATGAATGTATCGATATAAAATTTAGTATGAGGATTTAGGAGCCCCTATATTGAATATTAGCGCAAACGGAAGACTGGTTTTGGAGGAGGAGCGAAAAGTTAATCGATTAATTCATTCTGGGGAAGTATATTGCCAGTGATTCACCGACTTTATTATTTTTATTTTTACTGGCATCTCCAAAATACTCACCCTTCCGTTCAGGCAACTTCATATGTTTATACTACTTACATCGGGAACACCGTCCTCTTTGGCTACATCCAGCATGTTGTCAAGCAGATGAAGCAGAGAGTTAGCATCGATCACATGAGAGTTGACCAGGTCCGCGAAAAAACGGAGAGCGTAGCGACCAGAGTCCCAGGAGCACGCCTTCAGCGCCTCCTTGAAGATTCGCACCATGTGTTCAACGAACTGCGCAAATACAACAAAATTCACACCTTAAATACAGAAAAAAAAAAACATTCAAAAAATATTTCAAATTTAGTAATGGGTTATAGGTTTTTTCCAAATTTTCTTATTTAAAAAATCCCCAATTTATCTATCTCTATGAAACTCTAATCTTGACCTAAATTTGTGGGTTTAAAAAACTCAAGCCGCTAGAGAAGTAAAAATAGTTTTCAGAAAGCAATATTTCTCACGTACGGTGTGTGCGGCATTTCATAGTTTAACAACACTCTCCACCGAGGGCGCCGGTAGCTCAGTTGTATGCGTGTTTGCCTTCTGAGCTCAAGATCGTGGGTTCGAAACCCGACCGAGGGAGGTAAAATAAATTTAAGCAGGTCACCCTTCGGATGGGACGTTAAGCGATGGTCCCAAGCCTGTACGATGTCAGGTACTCGTTTAAGACCCCTACCCTAGGTGAATAAAAAATTTAGGACTCCCACAGTAGAGTCTGGCTCATGTCCACCAGAGTGACGAAAGAGCGCTCTGGTAGTAGGCGATATGACCTCGTAGTTAAAAGTCCGGGCATGAGTCATAAAACCTAACCTAACACTCTCCACCGAGTGTTTTCAATTACAAATTGGTCTCATTGGAAATTGATGGAATGAGATGAGTTTGATGTTATTTTAATGAGAATCTGGGAAATATAAAATATATCTTATTACAAATTACAACCTTGAGACACAAGGCTTACACCAAAATTGTCAAAACAAGAGATCAGCCAAATTTATTGAATTAATATATTTTTATTTATTAATTTATGTGTTTAATAAATATTTTTTATATATTTGTTATTATTACATTGATTCCTTTCTCTTTTCTATATTTCGCACATTGGGACCTCATGAAGGGACGTAAGTAAATATTGTCATGATAAAGACACGTTCGGAAGAGTTATAAAATATATTAAATTAAAAATGTATCTACTTTTATAAATGTATCTACTTATTATAAATGTATCTACTTATTATAAATGTATCTACTTATTATAAATGTATCTACTTTTATAAATGTATCTATTTAGTAATATTTTTATTCTTGCACTCATATATTTTCAACTATTTATTAATTGTTTATTCATTTAATTTTATTTTTTTATTAGTATTGTTATTACTAATCACAAGTGTTTCTAACTCAAATAGTTAAAGCTGCATGTATCTAATTTATAAGCTATCTTAATGTAAACATTCTTATTATGATTTGGTTCAACGGAAATAAATATTAATATAATAAACTATCCCTTCTTAAAAAAGCCATTTTTTCCTATCTCTAGCGATCCTGATACATACATCTCTACCAAGTTTCGTAAAAGAAACTGATATATAAAATTCAATTTTTCCAGCATTACAATAGAAAAAAATATAAACAAAAATTACCTCGCCTCCAAAATTGAAATTTTTTGCATTGAGCAGACCAACTAGCGTTGTGTAGATTGTACATTTTTCAGGCATCTTTACAGCACAATAAGTAAGTAGTCTTAAAAACTTAGATCGAAAATTGGGTAAATGTGCCTCCAGAACGCTTGCCAAACCCTCCAGGTTACTTTCCAACGACGAAGTACTCTGGAAAAAAAAAAATATATAAATAAATACATATACATCTTCGCCTGTATAGAAAATATTATGTTATTTGAGGAAATTTGTTATTCAATTTATCTCATTCACAAGAATGTTATTAAATGTTTTTAATTGTATCTAATTGCAGTGCTCATACTCACTTAGGTGGGTCAAAAAAGTGAGTGAAAATTTCTAAAAAAGTGAGTAAAAATAAGAAAAAAATGTCTAATAAAAAGTGATAAAATAAACATAATAATAAGTAGTATATTTTTTAATAGTGAGTTATTATTTTTTCTTATGATGAATAATAGAATGAAATAAAAAACTTCTAAGTTGAGGAACGCGGACATATTGTGGAATTTGTAATAAATAAATAAAACAAACTTATTTTTTGAAATATTGTCATTATATATATATATATGTTATTACCTGTTATGTTTTTTAGTTTTATTCTTTACTTATTAGTCAAAGGATGTTATTTTATGTAAATTAAGAAAAATTAGTGTTTTGTCAAATATTTCATGATATAGCTAACGGTTAAGCCGGGGGATTCCCTAATTGAAGTGGCACCTTTCACCAGAGATGTATTGGAGGGGTCGCACATCTCTTCAACACAAAAACTCTAATAACTGCCGTTGTAATGAATGTACAGTAGAGTCTCCCTTATCCGGCGTTGCCGGGACCGACGTGACGCCGGATAACGGAAATCATCAACTAATGAGAAAAAATATATCAATTAAAGCATAAAAGAAATTTTAGGTGAGCTAAGGAATAAAACAGGTTTGTATTTTGTTTGATAACATTTTTAAAAGATATTTTGAAATCTGCGTTTAATTACATACATATTTAAAACAAAATCTAAAATTCTAAAAATATTATTTGTTAAAAAAATAGATTATTTTATTTTGTTTCGCTAACACAACACTGTTCCGTGCTGCATAGTCCCACCATTTCTTTGGTGTTAAGACGTCTGAAAAAGTGGAGGATGGTTGTCGTTCAACATAATGAAGTGCTTTCTCTAAGGCCTCCTTAACTTCTTTGTGGAACATATCATCAATTGTTTCATCTTCATTATTTTTATAAATGTTTGATTTTCAATTATGTATTTATTATAATTTATTTATAGGATACTAGTGAAGTAATAAAATATTGTATTAGCGTTCTCTTCATTATAAATACAATGTACATATGTATTATGTACAATAAAAATACATAAAAGATTCGTGAGTTACGGAATTATTATGTGCTCGTAAATGCACGTGGCTCATATAATTGATAGTATAATAATTGAATGTTAATTTTAGTTTAACAAATTTGATATTATCTTGCGAGCGCCGGATAAGGGAGAGTCTACTGTATTGACAGGAAATTTCATATGTAAATTCTAACCTCTACAAGGACGACCTATTAATTTCAGCGGAATCAGCTGAAGGTGCGGGGGGATCAACTCAAAAACGCCAATAACTGCCGAAGTAATAAATATATCGACACAAAATTTAGCACGAGGATTCAGAAGCCCCTTATGTAAGGCCATCATAGACGTTTAGCCCGAATATATAGGTCAATTGGTTTTCGATAGAGAGAGAGAAAACTTCCAAATAAATAAAGTGTTATAATAAAACATTTTCCGGCGTACATTCTCAAAATTGTTCAAATTTTCACAAGTGAAAAGTGGCATTTTCTTGCAGATTCATCAGATATATTTATGTGTGTTTAATGAACTGTGCTGAGAGACCATACAACTCACCTTCTCTCCAACCTGCAGGATGAGAGACTCCAGATGATCTTCTAGTTCCTGAGACTCGGACACCCTCCTCTTCTTCTTGTATCCACGATCTGACAACACTCATTAGAATAAACTATCGTTCAAATTATACAATTCTATTCAGCCACCTCAGATTCCATATACATATATATATACATAAAGAAACTTTTTGTGACAAGCGAAGGATGCATTGCGCAAATACCAGGCTATTCTCTTATTATTTCCCGAGGGCGCCGGTAGCTCAGTGGTATGCGTGCTTGACTTCTGAGCTCAAGAACGTGGGTTCGTAACCCGACCGAGGCCCTTAGTTTATTTTATCTGAGAGGTAAAATAAACTTAAGCACGCCGTCCTTCGAGTGGGACGTTAAGCGATGGTCCCGAGCCTTACTGACTGGTTTAACAACAATCAGTTGTTGAACCTGAACGTCAATAAAAATTAAAAAATGTCTCCTGAAATCTACAGTAGTTTTATTACGCGGCGTTCAATTGGTTTGATCTTTCAATCCGTTTATATTAAATTAAGTCAATGAGGTGACTTTTCTCCATCAACATTAGAACGGCTTCCAAAATCCACAATGAAATAATGTGTTGCTAGATATGAAAATTAAAAAAGAAAAATAACACTAATTCAACTATATATTCTTCAACCCACTAAATCTAAAGTAATTTGTATTTATTTGCATTATTAGAAGATACTTAATGAAAAAGAGAAATTTCCACTAAATATTTTTGTGAAGATTATTTTGTCGAAAAATGAAGAGTGAAAAAAATCTAATCTATCGCAAAAAAAGAGAATATGTACTCTAAAAAAGTGACACCTGGCAACCGTATATTCAATACAATACCTATATTTATGAGATCGTTAAAAAACTTAATTGCACAATTCTAGAAAAATAAATTGAAAGAATTATATTTCTTATACAAATGAGAACTTACCATAGTCATCGTCTTCATAAGGTCTTCTTCGGCTCATTACTGTTTCGTTTATCGAACTTTGTTACTCTACAAAACAAGAATTCAACGTAAATATAACCTACTCCAAGACGCTCCTAAAACAAAATGACTGCAACCTTCCTATCCAGTGTTGCCAAAGCCTTTCAAAAAATGAACCAAAACTAATTATAAATATTATTCGAGATATACATTTTTTTTCTTTTGTTTTACATGGTTAAATTAAACTAGTAGAAAATTGTTTTAAATTTCAATGTTTACCGGAATAACTGATAGGCTCTTCTGTTATTCCAGACCTCCTTATATGTCGTTTATATTGAAAATACACGATCTGTACAGGAGCTCACCAAAACCCGGTAGGCAAGTTCCATAATTAACCGATAATGTCACTTAATAAGCCCTGGTAGGTAGATTAAAACTGAAACTTACACATTCCATACACGTTTTGTGAAGTTCTAGGATCAACCTAGTAATTATGCGGCTAATTTTATGTACGAAATTTCTTTCAACTGTATAGAACAAAACGTTAACTGCATCTTCTCCAGCATGAATTAATCTATTTTCGCTGTATCTCCAAGCCAATCGACCGTTTGAGCTAAAACACAATACAGTAAAATCCGGTTATAACGATATTCAAGGGACCAAGAAAAATACATCTTTATATCCGGAAATCGTAATATCCGGAACCAAACTGTTAAACCTACATACAAATGTATGGGCTTGTTAGTGAAAAAAAAAAATGTGTTACAATAATCATAACGAGAAAGTTTATGTATTTTGTATACATTTGTAACTGTATACATAAATTATGTATACACATGAGTACATATGCATTAATTTTACACAAAAAAATCAGTTATTTTAGTTCGCTTTCTTTTTTTTTAAATAAAAATGTTTGCTTACATGCTTATGAAGTTCTTTTAAGGAAGCTTATTATTTACGGCGACGTAGTCCGAATGACTCCAAGAGCGCTGTAGACTTGTGACAAAGTCGGAGTTTTGAAAAGGTCTTCTTCAGTGCCGTCGATGTCATCGTTGTCCTCCTCCTTGCTCTTATTCAAAACAGACGCCACCATTGTTTCTTCGGTCGGTTCCTCTGATGTAAAATCACATCTTTTTCAAACGTTTCTTTGATTTCGTCTCTGGATTTCCAGATTGTCGATATCGTAGACTGGGAAATTCGAAGCTCCGACACTAAGTTTTTGATTGTTTCTCCTTTCTATATATGTACATACATATTATATCGTTATAACCGGAATTTCTTCACTTTCAAATAGCAAACCAAACTAGATACGGGTTTTACATCGTTATATCAGGAATCATTATAAAAGGATTTTACTGTATTTGACTTACAAAGTGACTTCTGAATCCTCATACTAAATTTTGTGTAATTTTTGAGTTGGGACCCCTTTCTTATCCCCCTTCTCCCAAGCGGTCAGCTTATTCTGCTGAAAATTAATAGATGTTGTCTTTATGAAGCTTTGAATGTACATATGAAATTTCGTACCAATACATTCATTACAATGGCAGTTATTGGAGTTTTAGTGTTGAGCCTCTCCCTTATCCCCCCCCCCCCCTCTCCCTTCCCTTTGGTCAATTTAGCTGAAAAACAATAAGTGCCGTCCTTGGAGGGTTCTGGATAAACATAAATGACCCCGCACCATTCTTATGGGAAATTGGCTGAAATTTTGAGGAAATGTTCCTCGCGTCATGTAGATCGTAAGTCTCTATAGGCTCGGCTAGCAAAAAATAATATTTTTCGAAATTACGAGCGTTTTTCGAAACTGAGATTTGTCATTAGATTGAAGTGCTAAATAATAAGTTTGAATGGCAATTTAATAATTTTCTAAATTGTAACGTTGGATTTACAACGGAAGCTAAATTAACCAAACTTGCAGAATTTTAATATCACAATTAAGTTGCTCAAAAGCAAAGCTGTTGGGCGCTAATCTACAGTGACGATAGTAAATGACTCGACGTTTAACAACGAAATTAAGAAATGAATTTAAATCCTATTAGGGGCGGCATTATAATAGCAAAATTGAACTGAAATATCGGACTCAAAATAATTTCAACTAAAATGGTGTAGTCAGGCACACAATATTCGTCGACTTGGCAAACCTTTCGATGACAATTGTGCAGGCTCAGGCCAGCGCTCTCGCCGACACACTTGACGCAATTCGTTATATGAAATTAATAAGTTACGTTAGACAATACTTGATCAAAGAAAATTACTAAATAATCAACTATAAAGTATCGAAACTATTTGTATAAATATTTTTTTTGACTTATCTTTCTGCATATAAGTATTATTATATAGAATATTTTTTATAAAAATCATCAAAACATTTTCCATTGTTGTTAGAAAATGATGTAAACATTGATAAATATAGATAAAATGACTAAACTGCCATTCAAACTGATTATTTGGCACTTCAATCTAATGACAAATCTCAGTTTTGAAAAACGTTAGTAATTTCGAAAAATATAATTTTTCGCTGGTAGAGTCTACAACGACTTTCAATTTACATGACCCGAGGAACATTTCCTCAAAATTTCAGCCAATTTCCCATAAGAATGGTGCGGGGTCCTTTCATGTCGATACATTTATTCTAACGAGAGTTTACCGTTTCCGCAGTCATACATGCAATTTTTAATTTTATTTCATTTTTATATCAGGACGCCGGAAAATATGAAATTCTGTTCTGACCATTTACATAACTTCCCCTATACTCCATATATTTGGGGAAGTAAAATTTCTGTCTGACTGAGAATCACGATAACTCCAGATAGAATGAATGTGGTTACATGAAATTTTATAAGTGTACTTAGAACCTCACAACGATGACCTCTATTGATTTTCAGCCAAATCTGCCATGGGGGATTAGGGTGGTTTAACACAAAAACCCTAATCGCTGCCGATGTAATGAATGTATCGACACAAAATTTAGTGTGAGGATTCAGAAGTCCACATGTAAGTCAACTATAGATTTTTATCCCAAGCGATCGATTATTTTTGGAGAGAGAGCAAAAGCGGAATTAATTAATTTGTGCTGGGGAAATATACTACAAGAAAAAAAAAATATAGGTATATAAAAAATAAATATTTGTTGTTATTAAATACTCGTTACATATATTAAAATTGTTTATGACAACACTGTCAATGAAAAAAAAAAAATTTTAATATTATAATAATACACTTGTAGTTTAACACAAATTTTATTTTGACTCGGGCCCGTCGAGACTTAAAAGACCGGGTTCTACCCAACCCCTAATAGTGAGAACAAAGACTCAGTTTTTCATAGCCAATGATAATGAAGTTGCGCTAACTGCCAACTAGGGTCGTCTAATACATTCATTAATAACTTTTTTCTTTTATTTTTAACAATTTTTACTATTTTTTAAGACTTCCATCCGTACAGGGATGAAAAGAAGTAATGATACTGACGGAGGTTAACCCAAGTGTTTAAGCATGTGTATCCTGAGCCCGCATGGGTACTTACTCCTGTAACTGCACAGCTGGCAGCTGTAAGGCTTCTCTCCACTGTGGATCATGAGATGTGTCTTCAACATCTGCTTTTCTCTGCACCGATAGCTGCAATACTTACACTGGAGTAGTTTTTCCCCAGTGTGCATTTTTAGTTTTGTCCCAGAGTGTATTTTCATGTGTGCACTTAAATTATACTTCCACTGACTTCGATAGTTGCACAGAGAACACTTGTATGGGGTGGGTTCTTCCTCGTGAATCAACAAATGTCTCTTGAAACTGTCCATTCTTTCACACTTGAAGGTACAAAATGTACATTGGAAAAGGTTCTGTTGAGTGTGAGCTACCATGTGTTTCTTGAGGATCTTCTCGAGCCCACAGCTGTAGCTACACAAGTTACACTTGTATGGATAGTTTCTCGTGTGTGTCAACATATGACGCTTCAAGCCGCCCTTTCTAATAGACTTGTAATTACAGAACGAACACTTAAACTGTTTCTCCCCGGTGTGTATCAATGAATGTTGCATAAAGAGATCCTTCTTCCTACATTTGAAGCTGCAGAATGTACACTGGTAGGGTTTCACATCATTGTCTACCTCCTGCCTCTCCAAATCGAACGACTTCCTCGCATCAATCGACGTAACACCTAGAAAAAATATATAAACATTTTATTAGCAACACGTTTGTTATTCATGTTCAGGCTTCTCTGGTAGACAAGGGTCTGTTTCTAGAGTCCTCTAAATGTTGCCTACCCATCTATAAGTGGGGTCTTCAACGAGTACCTGAGATAGCACTAGCTAGGGAACGCGGGAATGTTCAAGGTTCTTGACTACCCGAGAGCCCCGGCTCGAACTGAAATATCAAAACTATACAAATAGAATTGAAGGCAAGTTCTAGTGTTTTCAAAGTAGTTTTATATAATGACAATCTTCCTTTCGCCATATATTTCTATGGTGCAATTTAAGCTATCCTAGTGAATTAGAAAAATCTCGTAATAAACAGATAACAAGCCAGTATAGACCAAAAAGATGATCCCCAGAGGAGCTATTATACTTATTAACTTAAGAGATTAATAGAAATTCACTGAAACTTAAACTAAACATTGCATTTCCCAAATTCTGATAACCACAAGAAGAAATTTGAATGCAAAGAGATGTGCCCTTATTAGTAATGTTGCTAAAAATATGACTTTGTAATGTAAAATCCGTAAAAATATCTATTTATATTAAAAATATTGCAAGTTAGTAAGTTATTGTTATTCATGGGCATGAATCGGGCGGCATTAACTACAAGTTCATATCGCCTACTACCAGAGCGCTCTTTCGTGGCACTGATAGACATGAACCCGACTCTACTATGAGAGTCCTTAAGTTTGCCTACCTAGGTTTATTCACCTATGATAGGGGGTATTTGAGGAGTACCTGACATCGCACAGATTCGGCACCATCGTTTCACGTCCCATCAGAAGGATGGCGTGCTCCCAGATAGAAAAACCTAATGGTCTCGGCCGAGTTTCGGAACCGCAAACTTGAGTCTCGCGAACCAATCCCTCAGTAACCCCTTGACCCTTGATCCCCGAGTTCTTCTCCCCACGTTTGACTGGGTGATAATGCATCAATTCAAGGCGCAGACTCCTTTAAAACCAAATTAAAAAAAAAAAAAATTATGATTCACAAGGGTATTTAGACACTGAAAAAATAAGTTTTGGATTAACTAAAATACAATTTACCTGAACTTTCGGATATGGGCTCTACAGGTTCATGTTTTAATAATGACTTTAAAAAACAAAATAAATATAAAAATGAAAGGTACTACAACTTTTTAAGTTAAATCTAATACTATACAAAGGAGGTTATAAGAATAATTTATTGAGTCGACTATATCTTTCCAATGTAGAAAGGAATTCGAGGTTCTGTCATGTTAATAAACCGGAAAGGCCCTGAAGAAGAAAATAAATAGTTTTCCGAAACGTAGGCCTAATATTAAGTTTTATTTACACGATAGAACCTCGAATTCCTTTCTTAAGTCCAGAGAGCAGCCCTTTTAAGGGTTACAAGGGCTATCGAACTGTCTATTTGGCTGCGCTACAACTATTAGTGGGAGCCCCCCCGAATGACCGCTGTACGACCAAGCTAGGGTGGAGTTGATTCATGGGACAAGTTCATACTTTGGACTGGATCTACGGCAGATGGTGACGAAAGCAGACTACCCCATGTTCTGCCGATTCGTCCGTTTTGGATTTTTGGTTTGAATAAAATACAATTTACCTGAACATTCGGAAGTGAGCTCTACAGGTTCATGTTTTAGTAATGACTTCTCATCTCCTTCATCTGATAAACATGAACTATAATTTTCCTTATAAGCTAAAAATTACAAAACAAATATAAAAATGAAAGGTATTACAACTTTCTAAGTTAAATCTAATACTATACAAAGGAGGTTATAAGAATAATTTATAGAGTCAACTGTATCTTTCCAATGTAGAAAGGAATTCGAGGTTCTGTCGTATTAATAAACCAGAAAGGCCCTGAAGAAGAAAATAAATAGTTTTCCGAAACGTTGGCCAAATATTAAGTTTTATTAACACGATAGAACCTCGAATTCCTTTCTAAGTTCAGAGAGCAGCCCTTTTAAGGGTTACAAGGGCTATCGAACTGTCTCTATGGCTGCGCTACAACTATTAGTGGGAGCCCCCCCGAATGACCGCTGTACGACCAAGCTAGGGTGGAGTTGATTCATGGGACAAGTTCATACTTTGGACTGGATCTACGGCAGATGGTGACGAAAGCAGACTACCCCATGTTCTGCCGATTCGTCCGTTTTGGATTTTTGGTTTGAATAAAATACAATTTACCTGAACATTCGGAAGTGAGCTCTACAGGTTCATGTTTTAGTAATGACTTCTCATCTCCTTCATCTGATAAACATGAACTATAATTTTCCTTATAAGCTAAAAATTACAAAATAAATATAATAATGAAAGGTATTACAACTTTCTAAGTTAAATCTAATACTATACAAAGGAGGTTATAAGAATAATTTATAGAGTCGACTGTATCTTTCCAATGTAGAAAGGAATTCGAGGTTCTGTCGTGTTAATAAACCAGAAAGGACCTGAAGAAGAAAATAAATAGTTTTCCGAAACGTTGGCCAAATATTAAGTTTTATTTACACTCGAATTCCTTCCTTTAAAACCAAATAGAAAAAAGAAAAAAAGTTATGATTCATATGGATATTTAGACAATGAAAAACTAAGATTTGGATTGACTAAAATACAATTTACCTGAACTTTCGGATGTGGGCTCTACAGGTTCTTGGTTTAATAATGAGTTCTCATCTCCTTCATCTGAAAAACAAAGACTATAATTTTCCTTATAAGCTAAAAATAACAAAATAAATATAAAAATGAATGGTATTACAATTTTTTAATATCTTCAGTTCAGAAGGCCAGCATGCTACCTCAGCTACCGTCGACCTCGAACACGAGTGTTCGATAAATAAATACGAGTATTGTAATGTAATCAATATGCGACTAGGTCAAATATATTGTAAAATGTATTTTTATTTCAAATCTGTATAATGTATATTATGGAGAAATAAACCCTTAAGTTTTGGAGGCTGGTGAGAGATGACCAAGAGGCTCAGGTAGCTGAGGGGTAATACAGAGGAGACCATCTAACCTCAATAAACTACCTGAAGGGGGTAATTGTACAGATATTTTTACAATCCAGTTGGCAGAAGAAAGGAACTATGAAGATAGTTACCCGGATTAGAGCCCAAGCCCTCTGTTAGGGTCATATAAACCTCCAGGGTGCACACCTGGGCTCACATAAATTCGCCTCGAGTGTCAACCTATCCGCTATTCAATGGATAAACTTCCCCTTTTGAAGTCTGCTCCCGAATCTCCGCCAGAGAGTATCGCAAAGTAGTGGGGGAAGTGCAGAGCTCAAGAGGAGTTCAAGTCTGGAGTTCATTCAGTCAGTCGAGATCCAGGAGTCTTGGAGTCCACTTCCTAGAGTTCCAAGTGAGGAGAGGAAGACACCAGTTGCAGTCTGAGTCCTGATCCAGTAGCCCTCGAGGGAAGCTCCAGCCCCCATCATCCAACCCCAGAAGTTCAGGAGGAACTCAGCCGCTAGTTTGTTCTTCCACTCTCAAACCCTCGCAGAGCCGTCCAGCCCAGCCCTCATCCTCCGATCAGCCTCCAGCCCTCATCCTCCGATCAGCCTCCAGCCCTCATCCTCCGATCAGCCTCCAGCCCTCATCCTCCGATCAGCCGTCCAGCCCTCATCCTCCGATCAGCCGTCCAGCCCTCATCCTCCGATCAGCCGTCCAGCCCTCATCCTCCGATCAGCCTCCAGCCCTCATCCTCCGATCAGCCTCCAGCCCTCATCCTCCGATCAGCCTCCAGCCCCAGCATCCATACACTATTATTAATAAGGTTTATATTTTATATTATAATTTTTATTTTATTTTTAAGTATTAATTTTTTATTGTAAATATACTCTGTTAAATATGAGTAGCTAATTTTTCAGTAGTTTGTTTCCCATGTCATCGCAAGTCAATATTGATTTAAGAATTTGGTTTTTCAAAACGCTCTTCGCTGACGAATCCTTCGCCTTTGGTTATAGAAATCCAATTCGTATATTAAAATCAGTAAATTTAAATGATCGTTTTATTACATGGGCGATCTGGCATCCTTTGGACATTTTAAATTAGTAAAGACAAAGCATTTTAGAGAAAATCTCCGCAGTTAAGATTAAAAGTAAATTCCAATATCAGTTTTTATTATTAAAACCGCGGCGCGCACCATTAAAATATTACAGTATATGTTATTTGATGCAGCTTATCTAAAATAGAACTTTTCTTATCAAATGTGCCCTATAGTATGGAGAAATATGTAATCGGTGAAAACATCGATTCTGAGTATTCACCGGAATTTTATCTTTCTTTTTTTTATTGTTTCTTGTAACCACTACTTTTTTATTGTACAAATTGAAATTGAAAATATTTGAGATCGACCTGGGTTGAATACACAATAATAACTATAGTAGATGTTTAGATTACCTGAGGATGAATCTCTCATGGAAAATTCCGATTCCTTCTCTAAGGGACTGCTATCCTCAAAATCTGAAAAGGTCACATCTCCTAATTATTTTAATTATTTTTGATATTATAATAAAGGTGCAAAACTTGCAAGCGATGATACTCTTTTTGCGGACAGGGAAAATATACTGTTAAGTCGCGAGTTGAGTGTGGGTGAGTTCGGGAACACGCCGAGACAATCGATTTTTTGTTGATGAACTACTTGAGTCAGTAAGCAGTTGGGCACCACGCGGGGTGGACTGAGTTCGTTGAGTTGGTCGCCACGCGGGGTGGACTGAGAGTCTGGGTCGAGCCAGCACGCGGTGTGCGGAATGGATTCGTCCTTATTACCACGCGGGTATAAAGTGAGTCGTCTGTTACCAAGCACAGTAAGTGAGTGACTTGTGTAGTTCCCACGCGGTATGGGACTTATTATTGAACAACTGACTTTGTGTTCGTTACCACGCGGTTTTGTAATGGGGGTGTTGTCCAAATAAATATATCTCTTGTTCTATTCGAAGTTCTCATTTAACCTGTACCCAAACCCAACATATACTTTAATTTGACGTGGTTAGAATCAAAATGGTCAGTGACATTTTTGAAAATTATTCGTTAAGTGCATAATCGAGTACAAAAATGATAGTTCTGGATAGTTCTGTTCAGGGAAAAAGTTGTACAAGTGAAATCCTAGCCAGTGCTGAGATTTAGTGGCAAATCACTTATACCATTTTGGTGACATGAACAAGTAACTTAAACATATCAATAGTGATCTTGAAAGAAATAAAACTTGTTTACTTATGGTATTGTCTAATTTCACCAACTATATTTACATGGGAGTACTTTCGGTATTTCTACCATCCTCAGCCAAAAGCATAAGAGATAAGACTCGGATGGTAGAAATACCGAAAGTACTCCCATGTAAATATAGTTGGTGAAATTAGACAATACCATAAATAAACAAGTTTTATTTCTTTCAAGTTCATTTGAATTATTTCACAATATCTCTGCAATAATGTCAGTTTTCATATCAATAGTGACCTTGAAATTAAGATTTTTATTTAACTCCATGGTTTGCTAACACCAACTTTCATCATAAAAGCAGAAGACAAAATATTTCCGGTTTCGATAAATTATAGATCTTTTGAATCAGTTAAGTACTTAAAGGACAGTTTTTTCAAAGTTTTAAAAATGTCACTTAGACCACTTTGATTCTATCCCCGTCATTTAATTTAATAGGGGTGTTCCAAGTCAAATCAACATAATCAAATAACTTGCAATTTGGATTCTACAACATTTCAAGGAAATATGTGTTTCAACGACAGAAGCTGCGCAAAAGGATTGTGTATCCCATTAAAAAACTCAATGTCAAAATTAATTTTTTGGAAAAAATCATTATAAAAGGATAAAAGAAAAGGCATACCTGTATAGTTCTCATCGTAGTACATATCGTTAGATTCCATTTGGACCGGGACAAAGATAGGGGAAGCGGGCCTTTCACAGTTAGCTGAAACAGACAAAAACAGAAGATTCACTGTTATAACATCTGTTAACATGGCAAATGATTCAGCAATAAATTTGATTGCCTAAATATGATGTTTAAAACTAAACTGATTGAGCACGCCGTCCTTCGGATGGAACGTTGAACAATAGTCCTAAGCCTGAGCAATGTCAGTTATTCGTTAATGACAAAGGTAACTAAACATGGGTATGCAAAATTTAAGACTTACGAATTAGAAACTTCTAAGTTGAGGAACGCGGACATATTGTGGAAACTTGTAATAAATGAATAAAACAAACTTATTTTTTGAAATATTGTCTATTCCACTAAAGATATATATACATATAACTACCGGTTTCGGCTTTATACCATCGTCAGGTCTAGTTATGAAATATGTCAGTTTGCAGAGAGCCAACTGTTATGAACTAAGTCAGTTTGCTCTCTGCAAACTGACTTAGTTCATAACTAGACCTGACGACGGTATAAAGCCGAAACCGGTAGTTATATGTATATATATCTTTAGTGGAATAGACAATATTTCAAAAAATAAGTTTGTTTTATTCATTTATTACGAACTAGAGTTGAGTCGGGCGACGAAAGAGCGCTCTGATGAAATTACCATTACAAGAAATGAAAGAATGAATTAGCGAGGTCATACTTTCCATCTGACAGAAAGAGAAAAATGTGTAGTGATATTCCAGTAAGAATAAGATTCTATTAATGAAAGAATATTTCTCAGCCCTGGCTTCTAAGAGTCCTTTTCGTCATGATTTACCATACATTTCTAATGTTTACTTTAACCTTTTGGCTTAACCGTGATTGTGCTTTATTCGTGGTACCCGCCTCTATCATCCGGTTAATCGGGGGTAAAATGAAATGAAAAGATATTTTATGATTCTGGGACCGAGGTCCCCTAAGAATAAATGCATGTAGAGTCAAAAAGAAAAGGAATCAATGAAATAAAGTACCAGTATGACGTACAAAGAAATAAATACATATATAAATAAATTAGTGCTACATTGAAGAAAAACTAGACAATTATAATTATAAATATAGATAAACAAAAGAATGACATGAAAAAACATAAAATTAACAGCTTAATTATCAAGAAAAAAAAAGTATCTATAAGTATCTATATAGATAGAAGAAAATACGTTAAAAAATATATATATATATAAATGTGAATAAAATAAAATAGATTAATAAAAATGGACAGAGCATAATACAATGGTTGACTATAAAAGAGAAGAAAGGATGCTCAGACAAGGTTAGAAATAAAATTAATTTTTGAAAGTAGAGGCTATATAGAATGTGTGAGGAGAAAGAAGAGAAATAAAAATAGGCATAATAAAATAAGATAAAATAAAAAATAAATAAATGTGTGATAAAAATATATAAAAACAAAAAAAGGAATATTTATTGATAGAATAATTTAGGAAATATGATAAAATGAAATATATTAAAAAATAATGAATAAAAAAAAAATGACAAGTAAATAACTTAAATGATTAGATATTTGAGGTTGACGAATTAGAGAATACGGGGAAGAGAGATGAAGACGTAATTAAAGAGGAGTGGATTGTTCAGAAGGCCGAGGAGCGATGGGAGAAGATGAAGAGGGCATCTAGTGTGCCTCTGGTGAACAGAGGACTGGAATTGGAACATTTGGTAGAGGTAGTATGATTCTTTGGATTTAAGCATCGTAATCTCGACGGTAGTGGGGTTTGAGACAACTTGGACTACCAGGGCGAGATATGAGCTGCTCTAGGGACATCGAAAACAAATCTGACGTGAGCAAGGGGTAGAGTATATCTATAAGTGCTAATCCTTGAAATGTGGCTCTAGTAGTTTACCAGCCCCTTGACAAATGTCTCTACTTGGCTCTGCAAGTTAATTTGTAGAACCATGCACGAAACTTTATTTTATGAAGGAATATGAATATATATACAGGGTGTTTGTTCATTTTATCTTGACCCAGGTAAATAACTCGAAAAATAATGATTTTCTCAAAAAAAGCTTGAGACAAAAAATGTAGAATAGAATTAACCGCATTATTTGCTGTAATCTAATTTTTAAACAGATGAAATTTTTTGACGTTTTTTTATGAATAAAAAAAAAAAATTTATTTTGACCATCAACTTATTTATTTATTTTTTCTTTCATATTTAGATTCATTGGAAAAAATTAAGGGGAGGTTGAATCAGACATTTTCTTGTTAGACTAATATTAAACCTAATATTATATACTCGAACTGATGTCCTACAACTTCGATACATTTATCGAAGTTGTTCCCGAAAATTGCTGAAGGTAATTCCTTATTAAGAAAGTCTTGATATTTCTGACGATTTAAATTTCCGTCGATAAAAGATCCGTCGATCAATTAATTTGTCATTGATGATTCCAGCCCATACATTAACTGACCATGGATGTTGTTTATTCATTTGACGAAACTAGCGAGGAAAAAAAAAAAAAAAATCATATTTAGATTCCTCGGAAAAAAGTAAGGTACTTATTAATTAGCTCGACCACACCTCAATTTCCATTGTTGTAAGCTGTCTAACATGCATTGCAAATGCGAAAATATAAAGTCTTAAAACCAGAACTAACTATTATGATTTGAACGACGGGAGGGTCAGATTATCAATGAATTTAATATAATCTACAACATAAATAAATTTGGGGGTGTATTTGCCGGCGTTCCGCCGGCGGAACCAAGATTTTGACCCTCCCGTCGTTCAGATCAATATACTAGTACAGGTTCGAGCTTTAATTCTACGCATTTATCAATGTCCATTCCACACACTACTTCGTTACATCGCTGGATTCTCTGCTTCTTTTTGAGTTGTTGACGTTTTTTTAAATTTCGTTATATACCCGTATATGATGGTGAATGATTTACATAAATATTTGCCCGTATATATACTTATTTACTTAAATATAGTTTCATTAAAATTAAAAGGTTTCATTATTCTACAACCACTATCGATAAAATTGAGGTGTGGTCGAGCTAATTAACAAGTACCAAAATGGGGAGGTTGAATGATACATTTTCTTGTTAGACCAATATCAAACCTAATAAATGAATTTTATTGTAGTAAATGTCCGAACTGATGTCCTGCAACTTCAATACATTTATCCAAGTTGTTCCCGAAAATTGCTCAAGGTAATTCCTTATTAAGAAAGTCTTGATATTTCTGACCATTTAAATTTCCGTCGATAAAAAAGGGACCAATTACTTTGTCATTGATGATTCCAGCCCATACATTAACTGACCATGGATGTTGTTTATTCATTTGACGAAACCAGCGAGGATTTTCTGCACTCCAGCAATGCATATTATGCCTATTTACTAATCCAATATTGGTGAAAGTTGATTCGACTGAAAACATTGTGTACCGAAAAAAATCACAATTAACTTGGAACTAGTTCAAGCGCCACTGACAGCAATATAACACGGTTATTAAAATCTTCACCAGATAGAGCTTGATGAAGAGAAATATGGTAAGGGTGAAATTTATGGTTCTTCAATATTTTATGAACACTACAAACAGAAATCCTAGAATCTTGAGAAATTTTTACGATTAATGTATTGAAGTTGCAGGACATCAGTTCCAACATTTATTACAATAAAATGCATTTATTAGGTTTAATATTAGTCTAACATAACCGTGTTATATTCTGTCAGTGGGCGCGTGAACTAGTTCAAGTTAATTGTGATTTTTTTCGGTACACAATGTTTTCAGACGAATCAACTTTCACCAATATTGGATTAGTAAATAGGCATAATATGCATTACGGGAGTGCAGAAAATCCTCGCTAGTTTCGTCAAATGAATAAACAACATCCATGGTCAGTTAATGTATGGGCTGGAATCATCAATGACAAATTAATTGATCGACGGATTTTTTATCGACGGAAATTTAAATGGTCAGAAATATCAAGACTTTCTTAATAAGGAATTACCTTCAGCAATTTTCGGGAACAACTTCGATAAATGTATCGAAGTTGTAGGACATCAGTTCGAGTATATAATATTAGGTTTAATATTAGTCTAACAAGAAAATGTCTGATTCAACCTCCCCTTAATTTTTTCCAATGAATCTAAATATGAAAGAAAAAATAAATAAATAAGTTGATGGTCAAAAAAAATTATTTTTTTTTATTCATAAAAAAACGTCAAAAATGTTCATTTGTTTAAAAATTAGATTGCAGCAAATAATGCGGTCAATTCTACTCTACATTTTTTGTCTCAAGCTTTTTTTTGAGAAAATCATTATTTTTCGAGTTATTTACCTGGGTCAAGATAAAATGAACACCCTTTATATAATTGAGATGTGAAGTTGGGTTTGTTTACCATCAAGTTGGGCTTTCCTCTGTGGCAACCTCAGAGGGAGGATTCTCTGGGAGTATGCCAGATATTCAAGGTAGTCCGGGAAGCGGCTGGGTATGGCTCCTTCTACAAGACGAGGTGAACATACAACTCCTCCGCTCTTCCCAATCCCAACCATTTCATCATCTTCGAAATGCAACTGGCATACCTGGACAATACAAATGAACTTTCATTAGGAAAATGAGCTGCACGGAACATTCCCATAGGACAGTCAATGGGTTTTGTGAAAATTTTACCAGGCTAATTGGCTTAAATACATTTTTCGAGGTCAATGCTCTTTACTTTTTATTATAATTTATTTTCATTTTTATATTTATTTTTCTTAGAGAGAAATCTCTTTAGGTGAGTGACAAATTTACGTAATTACTTAACCCTCCTAATACCACGTGGGGTCAAAAAAGACCCCATGCGTTTTAAAATGTGTAAGAACTGCTCAATATAATTTATATTTCGATGAGGCTTCAGGACATTTATCCATAGACTATCTCCATTCGATTTCATTAAGAAAATGTATTCAGTTTGTATTTTAAAAATTTATATAAAATAATATTTTCGGGGGACCCCACGTGGTATTATCTGTATCACATTTTCGTTCGTCTGATGAGAAGTAGTTTCAAGAAGTTCTACTCAGTAAACAATTCCGAAAAGTTACTTTTGCTCTTCAATTGACCTGCAATTCGAAGAAGACATTGCTTGCACCCGCTGGAGTTTTTCCTGGAGCTCTTTCTGATCAACATTTCTTGGTTTCCACTTCTCGTTCACCTCTTGAATTTTATTTAGATCTAATGTCAGTATGCGTTGACGGTTCGGACCGTAAAGATAAATCATGGAACACATTGTGTCCTGGCGAACGTTGATGTTAGTAGAGCGTGCCAGGGAGATTGCAGGGTTTGAATCTGAGGAGGCCCTTGTGTAAACGGAACAGCTCGAAGTGATCTCCGATGTTGAAGACGATGAAGAACTTGATGAGCTAGAAGCACGTATGTAAAAACCATGTCACAAAAAAATTTCTTTGCGCTAAATGTAAATATTAATAGCACCCAAAGTGTGAATATACTTTTATAAGTTTCATGATTTACTTTTTTTTTAATAAACATTTTTTATACAATTTTTTCTCAACTTTTTTAACTCTTTGTTATTTTCCCCTCATTTTTGAATGAACTTGATTGAAAAAGTTAGAATGAAAAGCTAGTTGGTACATGAAAAATTGAAAAATGAAGTGGGGTCTCAAAAGGACCCCACGTGGTATTTTTCGTTTCACAGGTCACGTGGTATTAGGAGGGTTAAAGCCATTTTTGAGAATAATTTCTTTAAGTTTTTTTTATTAAATGTAATTGCTAACAATCTGATTTCTCGTCAAAGCTCAACAAACGAACGTTTCACAGGTGCAATAATAATCGGGAGAGATAATATTCATTTCAAAATTCAGTCTTCAACAATTTTTTTTTATTTGTTAGCTTTTGTTTAGATGAGCGCACTAAAGCTTTGCAAAATACCATCCATGAAACTATATCAGAGTAGAACGTTGCGCCACTTCCAAACCGAGCCTTTTTTTTTGCCTGAAATTGCTGGACCAATAGAGGTTGCACATCATAGTAATGTATATAACATTTTCTCCAATTGGAATTTTAAGAAAACAATTTATACCATTGTGTTCAGGAGAGTTTGACATTTATATTTAATAAAATTGGTTAAGCGGCCCCTACACGGTCAATCATGAATGACAGTCTGACTGAAAAATCAAACTGACATTCCTGACTTCAGTCATGAAGCTCCTACACGTATCAATCAAACTGACAGTCTGATTGAAGTAATTTTAGCTCAGTTGACATTGAAACACCAGAAAGTACGGATTTAGCATAATGTCTCTAAGTAAAATTGGTAAAGATAAGGCTTGTTTGGCCATTGTCCTGGCATTGGGCACCAGAAGAGCAGTGGATCGCAGAGTTTGGATGAAAGAATGGTTAAAAAAACGAAATGAGTATAGCCATTTAACATTGCTGCGTGAGATATCAGCAGGCAATGCTTCAGAGGACTATAAAAATTACTACCGTATGGATGAAAATCTTTTTAACATGTTGACACCATATTTATCCCGGATGAACACAGTTATGAGAGATCCAATAACAGTTCGTGAGAGATTAGCGGTTACTTTAAGATTTCTTCCGACTAGGAGAAGCTTGCTAATTACCTCGATCCAAAGAAAGCTACTATTGCAACTTTGGGATGGTGCTACCTACATAACTTTCTCATAGAGGAAAATGGGACCAATTATTTGCCTCACAATGGGGAAACACTAGATACATCTACTTTGCAGCAGTTGCAAAGAACAAAACGCCAAAGCTGTAAGAAATTGTTTTGCTGACTACTATTACAGTCAAGAAAGTGTTGAACGCCATGAAGAATCCGAGCAAATATAACTATCCTATAGTAGCTACTTTTCATTTTTTATTTCCATTAACCTTTTTCTCAAGTTCATTGAAATAAATTATGTATGGTTTAGGTAAGTATTTTAGTAGACATTACCAGTATGATGTTTTGTGCAGTATAGGTACCTATTGTATTGACTTAGGTCTTAGGTATTGTCGAAATATAAGTTTTATTAAAAACAACAAAACAAAAAAGCAACGTCCTTGACTGTAGCTTTAGGCTTTATTTCTCTGCATATTGCGAGAAGTTTTTCTAACGCTATTTGTTCTTTATACTTATTCATAAAGCTAGGAAGTACTTTATTCCACAGCTCAGGTAAAAGACTCATAAGCTTCTATAAAGCGTTTTAAACAATCCCTATCACCAACGCATGTTGGTGACTCGACATCTACGTCGTCTCTACCAACACACTCGTCCTCAATGACTGCTCTAACAAGACTGAAGAAAAGAATGATAGAATAACTACACCACCATTCGGACTGTCAGTCTCCCCTCCACTTCTCGTGATTGAAGCTCGGATTTCAAAATATTTGGAAATCCGTCAATCCATTCATCATTCCATCAGTCATGACGTTACACCTTCAATCAGAATGTCAATCTTCGCTCTGAATGTCATTCCGATTGACCGTGTAGGGGTCCCTTTAGATTCACAATTATTTTTATTTAGTAAAAAAAAAGGCCTAAGTATACAGAAGTTTGATGCTAAGCCTAATGGGCTCGCCGATGAATAAACTTACATACTTTGTTACTTAAAACTTTCTGCATATACTTAATAAGAAATACAAAAAAAACGTATGTTTTTTAAAATATTATCGAAAGTTACCTTTCACTTTTTTTTTTTTTTTTTTTCAGTAGAAACTGTACTCCTTCACTACAATGTAGGAGGGTCAGAATTGTATTTTTTCGGATACATGATAAGAAAAGAACAAATCATATCATACATCCGAAAAAAATAATATGCTGACCCTTTTAATGAAGCATGATGAACATTACATGAACATTGTAATAAACAAGAACCAAAAATTCTATCACAACTTTTTGTAACATAAATATAATGATACAAACATTACTAATAAACAATTCTACTTTACCTATTTTATAACACCAGTATTCAAAATTTCTTTTTATGTTGGTTTGTTGCTTGAACTGATAAAGTCATTGCAAACAGAACAAGGAATCTGCATAATCAAAACATCACGACACCAACACATTTCTTCACTCTAAATCAAAATTTGTTATAAATAAAAGAGGTTGAACTTAATTATTATAAGCAGGAGTTAACTCTCCAAAATACCGACTAATACAATTCAATAGCATGAGACCATAATTCACTCACAGCACATACGCAAGTTTGGTAGATAAACCTAAGCTTCCGTACACGCCCGCTTTTTTTTTTGTTGTTTCATTTTCTTTTTTAATAAATAAAAATTATTGTATAAACATAAATTTCAATCTCTTCTGGAAAAATTTAAATAATTTTTGTTCTTAAAAATTGAATTGTCGAAATATCGATTTGTAATTGTGGACCCGTAGGTATAGTACACTCAATTATGCCTAGGACCCCCAAATTTTGCCACCAGAGGCGAAAAGCCCTCTGATAATAAACTATGACCTCGAATTTAAGCTCAGGCATGACCAAAACGGAAAAATGCAAAGTTAAAAGAAAAGATATTTAGATGTTTTTGACACAAATATTTTACCCAAAACACTTTTTTAAAGCACATTCAATTGAAAATTCCAACCCCCTTTTTTAATTAATTGGCTTCAATGAAACCCAGAAAATAATGATGTCTCCAACTTCCATACATGGCTTCTTTTTTATTTTATTTCCTTTCGGCACAATGAACTTTTCTATTCCGTTCCGAGGAGATAGAACTTTAAATAGAAATGATTGTATTGGGCGAACATTGTACTAATCAGAAAGGATATGCCAACAATAAAACTTAAGAGTAAAATGTGAAAAATATATCATTACAATTCATTTACCTGTAAGGAGTAAACTCAAAATTATTTTAAAATATTAAACAATTCAAAAACTAACCACAGAACGCCCTGATGGTTTAAAATCTTCTCTTCGAATAGCTCGTACCCATTTCTCTCGTAATTCATCATCTTCAGGGAATTTAAAAAAACGCACTTTTTGTTTTGTTTTATAATTTCCACGACACAAAGGCACACAACATTTATACACCATAGCGAATAAATCCTGTATCACTTCAGTGTTTAAAAAAAAACTGTCGGGATCAAATTATAAACATAACCTTAACTGTTAACATAACATTCTGAAAAACATGGTTGACTGAAGACGAATATTTTCGTCCACTTCCAATATTCAACGATGAGCACACTGATTAAGCCATGGAGTAGGACATATAAAAAGGAGTAATATGTATTTATAGTTATTCATAATTCAATTGTTAAGTAACAATAAATACAATATCGATGTTAACTTTACGTTAACACGCTCATGTGATTTTTTTTTTTTTGACTTTAGCGTTGAGCCATTAGTTACTTCAAAATAAAACATTCATATATGAATGGTCTCTAAAAACTAAAATCTAAAAATACACGCCTATCTCCTGAAAAAATGAATATAAATTATCGGCATGGAGATTGGGAAGTCTGAACAGGTCCATGTAACTTGGGGTATCCTTTGTTATCTTCCGTACCTTATCTATAAATTTGATCCTTGAATACGAATACTTACTGCAACACATGATAATATGCTCTGGATCCTCGGTCATTGCACAGTCCTCACAGAGAGGAGTCTCACTTCTACCGATCCTATGCAAATATTTACGACATAGTCATACGACATCTTATTCTGCAGAGATTCTTAACAAATCTTCGAGATCTGGAAGATTTTCCAAACCATGATGGTATTCCTACACGTGCATTGACTGCCTAATAAAATAACCCCACATCGCTCGTATCATATTCTCTTTGCCAAGCGATTCTGAGTTCTTGGTTAAAGTTCGTATATAGGTCAGTCACTGGGACTTTATACCGAGAGCTTACCTCCAGGTACTCAGTAGCTGACTTTGCCAAACTGTCGACCATCTCATTATTAACAATTCCCGAGCGAGCCCTCACCCAAGCGAGACGTATGCTTCTTCCTTGCTGGGACAAATTTAGGAGACGCTCCAGGATCCCCACCATCAGGTGGTTCACCGAGGCCTCCACTCGTACTTCGGATGGGACTTTCCCGATATATCTAAGTCTGTCAGCGGTTGACCATCCTCGTTTCTGGTTTCTGCCTATCGACCGAGTTTGCTGTCTTAATTTGTTTTTCAACATATATAGTCTATCGAACTCAGGATCGCGACTTGGTTATATAGCCAAGGCAGTTAAGTCAGATGTTTTAATTGGGAAGTTAAAATAATATTGAGCATGTCGTCCTTCGGATGGGACTTTCCGGCTATATCTAAATCTGTCTGTGGTTGACCATCCTCGTTTCTAGTTGCTGCCTATCGACCGACTATGCTGTCTTAATGTGTTTTTCAACATATAGGTATAGTCTATCGAACTCAAGATTGCGACTTGGTTATCTATCCGAGGCACGTAGGTCAGATATTTTAATCGGGAAGTTAAAATAATCTTGAGCACGTCGTCCTTCGGATTGGACTTTGCCGATATATCTAAGTCTGTCAGCGGTTGACCATCCTCGTTTCTGGTTTCTGCCTATCGACCGACTTTGCTGTCTTAATTTGTTTTTCAACATATATAGTCTATCGAGCTCAGGATCGCGACTTGGTTATATAGCCAAGGCACTTAGGTCAGATGTTTTAATTGGGAAGTTAAAATAATATTGAGCATGTCGTCCTTCGGATGGGACTTTCCCGATATATCTAAATCTGTCTGTGGTTGACCATCCTCGTTTCTGGTTGCTGCCTATCGACCGACTTTGCTGTCTTAATGTGTTTTTCAACATATATAGTCAATCGAACTCAAGATTGCGACTTGGTTATCTATCCGAGGCACATAGGTCAGATATTTTAATCGGGAAGTTAAAATAATCTTGAGCCCGTCGTCCCTCGGATGGGACTTTCCCAAAATATCTGAATCTGTCTGTGGTTGACCATTCTCGTTTCTGCTTGCTGCCTATTGACCGACATTGTTGTAGTATTGTGTTTTCCAACATATATAGTCTATCGAGCTCAAGATCGCGACTTGGTTATCTAGCCAAGGCACTTAGGTCAGATGTTTTAATCGGAAAGTTAAAATAATCTTGAGCACGTCGTCCTTCGGATGGGACATTAAGCGATGATTCAGGGCCTTCTCGAATGTCAGGTACTCGTTAATGAGTCGTATCTAATGTAACAAAACAAGGGTAGGTGAAATCTCACTCAGGTTGAAAATAACCTTGAGCAGGTCTTCCTTCGGATAGGACTTTGAGCAATGATTCAGGGCCTTTTCGAAAGTCAGGTACTCGTTTATGAGTCGTATCTAATGTAACTATACCTGGGTAGGTGAAATCTCACTCAGGTTGGAAATAACCTTGAGCACATCGTCCTTCGGATGGGACTTTGAGCGATGATTCAGGGCCTTCTCGAAAGTCAGGTACTCGTTAATGAGTCGTATCTAATGTAACTAAACCTGGGTAGGTGAAATCTCACTCAGGTTAAAAATAAACTTGAGCACGTCGTCCTTCGGTTGGGACTGTCCCAATATATCTGACTGTCTGTGATTGTCCATCCTCGTTTCTGGTTGCTTCCTATCGACCGACTTTGCTGTCTTAATGTTTTTCAACATATATAGTCTATCGAGCTCAAGATCGCGACTTGGTTATCTAGCCGAGGCACTTAGGTCAGATGTTTTAATCGGAAAGTTAAAATAATCTTGAGCACGTCGTCCTTCGGATGGGACATTAAGCGATGATTCAGGGCCTTCTCGAATGTCAGGTACTCGTTAATGAGTCGTATCTAATGTAACAAAACAAGGGTAGGTGAAATCTCACTCAGGTTGAAAATAACCTTGAGCAGGTCTTCCTTCGGATAGGACTTTGAGCAATGATTCAGGGCCTTTTCGAAAGTCAGGTACTCGTTTATGAGTCGTATCTAATGTAACTATACCTGGGTAGGTGAAATCTCACTCAGGTTGGAAATAACCTTGAGCACATCGTCCTTCGGATGGGACTTTGAGCGATGATTCAGGGCCTTCTCGAAAGTCAGGTACTCGTTAATGAGTCGTATCTAATGTAACTAAACCTGGGTAGGTGAAATCTCACTCAGGTTAAAAATAAACTTGAGCACGTCGTCCTTCGGTTGGGACTGTCCCAATATATCTGACTCTGTCTGTGATTGTCCATCCTCGTTTCTGGTTGCTTCCTATCGACCGACTTTGCTGTCTTAATGTTTTTCAACATATATAGTCTATCGAGCTCAAGATCGCGACTTGGTTATCTAGCCGAGGCACTTAGGTCAGATGTTTTAATCGGGAAGTTAAAAAAATCTTGAGCAAGTCGTCCCTCGGATGGGACTTTAGGCTATGATTCAGGTCCTTTTCGAAAGTCAGGTACTCGTTAATGAGTGCTATCTAATGTAACTAAACCTGGGTAGGTGAAATCTCACTCAGGGTAAAAATAAACTTGAGCATGTTGTCCTTCGGATGGGACGGTCCCAATATATCTGACTCTATCTGTGATTGACCATCCTCGTTTCTGGTTGCTTCCTATCGACTGACTTTGCTGTCTAAATGTGTTTTTCAACATATATAGTCTATCGAGCTCAAGATCGCGACTTGGTTATCTAGCCAAGGCACATAGGTCAGATATTTTAATCGGGAAGTTAAAATAATCTTGAGCACGTCGTCCCTCGGATGGGATTTTAAGCTATGATTCAGGGCCTTTTCGAATGTCAGGTACTCGTTAATGAGTCGTATCTAATGTAACTAAACCTGGGTAGGTGAAATCTCACTCAGTTTAAAAATTATTATGAGCACGTCGTCCTTCGGATTACGCATTCAGCGATGATTCAGGGCCTTTTCGAATGTCAGGTACTCGTTAATGAGTCGTATCTAATGTGACTAAACGTGGGTAGGTGAAATTACACTCAGGTTGATAATAACCTTGAGCATGTCGTCCTTCGGATGGGACTTTCCCGGTATATCTAAGTCTGTCAGCGGTTGACCATCCTCGTTTCTGTTTGCTGCCTATCGACCAACTTTGCAGTCTTAATTTGTTTTTCAACATATATAGTCTATCGAGCTCAGGATCGCGACTTGGTTATATAGCCAAGGCACTTAGGTCAGATGTTTTAATCGGGAAGTTAGAAGGGTGTTACACGTTCAATCTGGCATCAGTTCAGTCCGTGACCTTGGTCAGACTGACGGGAAACTGATCATTTATTGCGTTGACTGATGGACTGAACTGACGGATTTTAAAATATTTTGATAATTTCCATCAGTCTTGACTGAACTGATGCAAGACTGATCGTGTAGCTACATTCTTATCAGTCTGGCGTCAGTCACAGCTGAAACAGCGATGGAGACGGACGGTTCCGGTGTGTCCCACTCTCCTAGCTGCGAAATTAATCCTGCCACGAAACCTTCTCCATCATTGGAACCGAAGAAAGAGTTTATATTAAATCTTGAATCGTTACCTCTCTTATGGGATAAAACCCATAGCTTTTATGTAAATAAATATAAGAGACATGAATCTCTACAAAAGTTGCTTGTTATTTAAAAAAAAGTCAAACCGGCATCCACGGTAGAGGATGTAAAAATAAAAATAAATACTCTACGCTCCAATTATCGTCGGGATCTGAAAAAAATAGAACAGTCTAGAAGATCTGGTGTTGGGGCAGATGATGACATCATCATCGAAGATATTCGAAGGTCCAACTCTTCGGCGTGTACACATTTGGGGTATTCATGATGTGTGTGTTAACTATGTTAAATATGCTAACTGTGTTAGTTCGATAAAAATTTTGACAGTAGTCTGCTAAGTATATGACTTTAACACACTTCGATCTAACAGAGGAAAAGCTACTGTGGCGTTCAAAAGTATTTGCACAAGCAATATTTTACTCATAATCATAGTAAGGGATAATTAAAAAAATCATATAACTAGGTACACAAAAACGTTATTTATTTATGCATATATTTACGTAAAAACCGTTAATGCGAAATAAGAATACATATTTTTACAACAATTTTCTTGAAAAAGCTCCGTTCAAAAGTATTTGCACAAATTATACTGGTTATAATTAGTACAGTAATTCTATACCTGAGTGTGTTTACTCTTTTTGTTTACATTTCCTTTCTCACTCAATTAGGGATTAACATTCTTCAGAATAGTCTACTATTTAAATCCAGTCTCAGTCAACATGGCACCGAAGAAACGTGAGTTATCCCGGGCAGTAAGGGGAAATATTATTTTATTGAGAAACCAAGGCAAAACCTACCGTAAAATGGGGAATATTTAAAATTAGAATTTTTCTACAGTCCGTTATGCCATAAAAAGGTTCGAGGAGACAGGAAATACGTTAAATAAGCAACGAACAGGACGACCAAGGGCTCTGACACAACGGGAGTGCAGGGATATCGTACGGGAAGTAAAGGCACATCCATCCACAAGAGGTTGGCAATTAGTCAATAAGGTCGAATTGACTTCTGAAAAACGTGTGAGTGAATCAACAGTAAAAAGAGCGCTCTATAAAGCTAATTTTCATGGAAGGGTTCCAAGGAAAAAGCCCTTCATTTCTCAGGTCAACAGGAAAATAGATTGGAATTTGCAAAAACCCATCTCAGCAAGCCAATGGAATTTTGGCAAAGCGTCCTCTTTAGTGATGAGAGCAAACGCGTTTTTAGAAGTGACGGGAAAAAATATATCTGGCGAAAACCAAATAAAGAGCTTAAACGCCTTAATGTCACACCTACGGTAAAACATGGTGGAGGTCATGTGATGGTCTGGGGGTGTGTGGCTTACAATGGGTTAGGCAATCTTGTCTCAATTGAATCTGTCATGACTGCTGATACCTACGTCAACATTTTGCGCCATAATCTCCGAGCTAGTGCCATCAAATTGAAAATGGAAAATATTTTTATATTCCAACAGGACAATGATCCAAAACACAAGGTCAATAAAACCAGAGAATGGCTTCTTTATAATGCGCCCAGGATGCTACAAACCCCTCCCCAATCTCCAGATTTAAATATTATAGAACATGTTTGGAACTATTTAGACCTTAAAATTCGAAAACATAAAATTAAGGGAAAAAATAATTCAAAAGGAATTTTATTGGACGAGTGGAATAAAGTTGACGTTAACTTCATAAAAAATGTAGTTAATTCCATGCCAAGGAGGCTTCAGGCTGTGATAGACGCCAATGGACTTTATACCAAGTATTAAATATATTATAGGTTGTTTTATTGATTTTATAATAATTTTTATTTCAAGTTATATACTATGTGCAAATACTTTTGAACGGAGCTTTTTCAAGAAAATTGTTGTAAAAATATGTTTTCTTATTTTGCATTAACGGGTTTTACGTAAATATATGCTTAAATAAATAAAGTTTTTGTGTATTTAGTTATATGATTTTTTTAGTTGTCCCTTACTATGATTATGAGTAAAATATTGCTTGTGCAAATACTTATGAACGCCACTATGTTAGATCGCATTGTTAAACCGATATTGGTAAGGTTATGCAAGGTTACTTTAGGTAGCAATCTACAGCCCACACAATTTTTTAATTTTGGCTTTTTATTTTTAGACATATCTACACTATAGCGAAAACTGTGTACTAATAAAATATTGTCCATTATTTCGTCTAATGCATCATCACTTAAATCATCATATTGATCTGAATTTCCAGTAAAAAGAGTTGAGTAGCTCGTTCAATGAGCTCGTTAAGCAATTTACTTTTATTATTTACTTTAGGCATCTTATTTATAATAAAAACACAAACAATCGTTAACTTATTTTTTTAGAAAACTAATAAAACAAGATAAATGACAACAATCCTTGGTCGGTTTTATTGAAACTTCCTTTAATTGCAACTTGGAGCGCTAGTTATAACAGTTAGCATTTAACAATTTACAAAGGGGGTGTTCATGAATTTCTGTCCCTGTAAATTTTTATTTCGATAACATTTAACACCTAACACTGTGTCTTCATTTTTTGAACAAGTTTGAGAAACCCCAGGTAAGAATCTATACACTTATTAGTTTTCATTAGAAATACATATATTTTTACTAAGATAAGGTACACAAATTAATTTAAAGCTATGTTATTATAAATATTTCATAATTTTTCTAATGAACTCAAACTCATAAAATAAAAAAGTAATTATGGTTTTATTTTGGGTTACTTTTTATAGGTTACTAAAACAACATTGTTTTTTATTTTAGTCATTTTTACGTATCTGCAGTTTTCCTTCGTTATTGAAGTAGTTACAAAATTTTTCCCTGACACTTTTTGCATCCTTTGATGAATTTCTATTTCCACTGGGCTGCAAATCAGAGAAATCAATAACTTCATCCGGTGCTGTGATTCTCCAATTTGATGCCATATAAAGCCGCGGCTGAGTTTTAAGCAAATAATTATGTAAATAACAGCAAGTTGCCACTATGGTTGCTGCTTTTTTAGGCTCAAAACATATAGCTTTTTGGAAGATTCCAAATTTAGATCTTAATATACCAAAAGCGCCTTCAACAACTGACCTAGCTCTTGACAAACGATAGTTAAATGTAGATTGGTTAGCAGTACACGCACTTTGCGGGAATGGTTTCATTAAATTTATGCCTAGTGCAAAAGCTTCGTCAGATAGGAAAACATAAGGAAATGTTTCATTTGTATTTGGCAATAGTGACCAATCTGGTATATTCAATTCGCCTTTTGTAAACTTTTCCCAGAATTTAGTGTAGAATAATACACCGCCATCAGATATACGTCCATTAGCTCCAACATCTATCATTATAAATTCTTTGTTCGAATTTGCTAATGTCATAAGAACTATGCTGGAATAACCCTTATAATTGTGGTATAATGCTCCTGAATGTGCCAGTTTTCGAATGGCTCCCTTAGGCCTCCCACAACATCCCCCTCCCGTTCAGAACTTATGAACGCCACTGAGCCTATTTTTCAATTGGCTTTTAAGAATCCTACATGTGAAATTTCATGACAATCCAACCATTATTTATGAGTTAGCACGATTTTTATATTTAGGCTTCCCTTAGCACCCCCCCTCCCGTTCGAAATTTTGCGACACCACATAGCCTATTATCCAATCGGGCTCAAAAGAATGCTTCATTTGAAGTTTGATGAAAATCCGTCCGGCCGTTTGGGCGTGATACCGGAACAACATACAAACACACCAACCCTTTTTCAGCTTCATTATGCAAATCTATCGATGAGACAAGGGAAATAAGTGAAACTCATTTCAACAATCCCAATAACTGCCGATGTAATGAATGTATCAACATCAAATTCCGTATTTGGAATAAAAATCCAATGAGGACATAACCTGTCAAATTTCAGCGATATCGGGTGAGGGGAAGAGGGAGTTCCGGAGTGGGGCTTAACTCAAAAATCCCAATAACTGCCGATGTAATGAATGTATCAACATCAAATTCCGTATTTGAAATAAAAATCCAATGAGGACATAACCTGTCAAAATTCAGCTATATCGGCTGAGGGGAAGGGGGAGTTCCGGGGTGGGGGCTAAACTCAAAAATCCCAATAACTGCCGATGTAATGAATGTATCAACATCAAATTCCGTATTTGAAATAAAAATCCAATGAGGACATAACCTGCAAAATTCAGCTATATCGGCTGAGGGGAAGGGGGAGTTCCGGGGTGAGGGCTTAACTCAAAAATCCCAATATCTGCCGATGTAATGAATGTATCAACATCAAATTTCGTATTTAAAATTACACTCCACTGAGGACATAACCTGTCAAATTTCAGCGATATCAGGTGAGGGGAAGGGGGAGTTCCGGGGTGGGGGCTTAACTCAAAAATCCCAATAACTGCCGATGTAATGAATGTATCAACATCAAATTCCGTATTTGAAATAAAAATTCAATGAGGACATAACCTGTCAAAATTCAGCTATATCGGCTGAGGGGAAGGGGGAGTTCCGGGGTGAGGGCTTAACACAAAAATCCCAATAACTGCCGATGTAATGAATGTATCAACATCAAATTTCGTAATTAAACTTACACTCCACTGAGGACATTACCTGTCAAATTTCAGCGATATTGGGTGAGGGGAAGAGGGAGTTCCGAGGTAGGGGCTTAACTAAAAAATCCCAATAACTGCCGATGTAAAGAATGTATCAACATCAAATTTCGTATTTAAACTTACACTCCACTGAGGAATTACCTGTCAAATTTCAGCGATATCGGCTCAGGGGAAGGGGGAGTTCCGGGGTGGGGGCTTAACTCAAAAACCCCAATAACTGCCGATGTAATGAATGTATCAACATCAAATTCCGTATTTGAAATAAAAATCCAATGAGGACATAAGCTGTCAAAATTCAGCTATATCGGCTGAGGGGAAGGGGGAGTTCCGGGGTGAGGGCTTAACTCAAAAATTCCAATAACTGCCGATGTAATGAATGTAATAACCTCAAACTCCGTATTTGAAATATAAACCCAATGAGGACATAACCTGTCAAATTTCACCGATATCGGGTGAGGAGAGGGGGGAGTTTAGGGGTGGTGGATCCCTTAGGCCTTCCACAACATCCCCCTCCCGTTCAGAATTTATGAACGCCACTGAGCCTATTTTTCAACTTGGCTTTTAAGAATACTACATGTGAAATTTCATGACAATCCAACCATTAATTAATGAGTTAGCACGATTTTTATACTTAGGCCCCTCCTTACAACCCCCCCTCCCGTTCGAAATTTTGCGACACCACATAGCCTATTATTCAATCGGGCTCAAAAGAATGCTACATATGAAGTTTCATGAAAATCCGTCCGGCCGTTTGGGCGTGATACCGGAACAACATACAAACTCACCAACCCCTTATCAGCTTCATTATGCAAGTCTATCGATGAGAACAGGGAAATAAGTGAAACTCATTTCAAAAATCCCAATAACTGCCGATGTAATGATCGTATCAACATCAAATTTCGTATTTCGAATTACGATCCACGGAGGACATAACCAGTCAAATTTCAGCGATATCGGCTCAGGGGAAGGGGGAGTTCCGGGGTGGGGGCTTAACTCAAAAACCCCAATAACTGCCGATGTAATGAATGTATCAACATCAAATTCCGTATTTGAAATAAAAATCCAATGAGGACATAACCTGCAAAATTCAGCTATATCGGCTGAGGGGAAGGGGGAGTTCCGGGGTGAGGGCTTAACTCAAAAATCCCAATATCTGCCGATGTAATGAATGTATCAACATCAAATTTCGTATTTAAAATTACACTCCACTGAGGACATAACCTGTCAAATTTCAGCGATATCAGGTGAGGGGAAGGGGGAGTTCCGGGGTGGGGGCTTAACTCAAAAATCCCAATAACTGCCGATGTAATGAATGTATCAACATCAAATTCCGTATTTGAAATAAAAATTCAATAAGGACATAACCTGTCAAAATTCAGCTATATCGGCTGAGGGGAAGGGGGAGTTCCGGGGTGAGGGCTTAACACAAAAATCCCAATAACTGCCGATGTAATGAATGTATCAACATCAAATTTCGTAATTAAACTTACACTCCACTGAGGACATTACCTGTCAAATTTCAGCGATATTGGGTGAGGGGAAGAGGGAGTTCCGAGGTAGGGGTTTAACTAAAAAATCCCAATAACTGCCGATGTAAAGAATGTATCAACATCAAATTTCGTATTTAAACTTACACTCCACTGAGGAATTACCTGTCAAAATTCAGCTATATCGGCTGAGGGGAAGGGGGAGTTCCGGGGTGAGGGCTTAACTCAAAAATTCCAATAACTGCCGATGTAATGAATGTAATAACCTCAAACTCCGTATTTGAAATATAAACCCAATGAGGACATAACCTGTCAAATTTCACCGATATCGGGTGAGGAGAGGGGGGAGTTTAGGGGTGGTGGATCCCTTAGGCCTTCCACAACATCCCCCTCCCGTTCAGAATTTATGAACGCCACTGAGCCTATTTTTCAACTTGGCTTTTAAGAATACTACATGTGAAATTTCATGACAATCCAACCATTAATTAATGAGTTAGCACGATTTTTATACTTAGGCCCCTCCTTACAACCCCCCCTCCCGTTCGAAATTTTGCGACACCACATAGCCTATTATTCAATCGGGCTCAAAAGAATGCTACATATGAAGTTTCATGAAAATCCGTCCGGCCGTTTGGGCGTGATACCGGAACAACATACAAACTCACCAACCCCTTATCAGCTTCATTATGCAAGTCTATCGATGAGAACAGGGAAATAAGTGAAACTCATTTCAAAAATCCCAATAACTGCCGATGTAATGATCGTATCAACATCAAATTTCGTATTTCGAATTACGATCCACGGAGGACATAACCAGTCAAATTTCAGCGATATCGGCTCAGGGGAAGGGGGAGTTCCGGGGTGGGGGCTTAACTCAAAAACCCCAATAACTGCCGATGTAATGAATGTATCAACATCAAAATCCGTATTTAAAATAAAAATCCAATGAGGACATAAGCTGTCAAAATTCAGCTATATCGGCTGAGGGGAAGGGGAGTTCCGGGGTGAGGGCTTAACTCAAAAATCCCAATAACTGCCGATGTAATGAATGTATCAACATCAAATTTCGTAATTAAACTAACACTCCACTGAGGACATTACCTGTCAAATTTCAGCGATATCGGGTGAGGGGAAGGGGGAGTTCCGGGGTAGGGGCTTAACTCAAAAATCCCAATAACTGCCGATGTAATGAATGTATCAACATCAAATTCCGTATTTGAAATAAAAATTCAATGAGGACATAACCTGTCAAAATTCAGCTATATCGGCTGAGGGGAAGGGGGAGTTCCGGGGTGAGGGCTTAACACAAAAATCCCAATAACTGCCGATGTAATGAATGTATCAACATCAAATTTCGTAATTAAACTTACACTCCACTGAGGACATTACCTGTCAAATTTCAGCGATATTGGGTGAGGGGAAGGGGGAGTTCCGAGGTAGGGGCTTAACTAAAAAATCCCAATAACTGCCGATGTAAAGAATGTATCAACATCAAATTTCGTATTTAAACTTACACTCCACTGAGGAATTACCTGTCAAATTTCAGCGATATCGGGTGAGGGGAAGGGGGAGGTCCGGGGAAGGGGCTTAACTCAAAAATTCCAATAATTGCCGATGTAATGAATGTAATAACCTCAAACTCCGTATTTGAAATATAAACCCAATGAGGACATAACCTGTCAAATTTCACCGATATCGGGTGAGGAGAGGGGGGAATTTAGGGGTGGTGGATCCCCTAGGCCTTCCACAACATCCCCCTCCCGTTCAGAATTTATGAACGCCACTGAGCCTATTTTTCAACTTGGCTTTTAGGAATACTACATGTGAAATTTCATGACAATCCAACCATTAATTAATGAGTTAGCACGATTTTTATACTTAGGCCCCCCTTACAACCTCCCCTCCCGTTCGAAATTTTGCGACACCTCATAGCCTATTATTCAATCGGGCTCAAAAGAATGCTACATATGAAGTTTCATGAAAATCCGTCCGGCCGTTTGGGCGTGATACCGGAACAACATACAAACACACCAACCCTTTATCAGCTTCATTATGCAAGTCTATCGATGAGAACAGGGAAATAAGTAAAACTCATTCCAAAAATCCCAATAACTGCCGATGTAATGATCGTATCAACATCAAATCTCGTATTTCAAATTACGATTCACGGAGGAAATCACCAGTCAAATTTCAGCGATATCGGCTCAGGGGAAGGGGGAGTTCCGGGGTGGGGGCTTAACTCAAAAACCCCAATAACTGCCGATGTAATGAATGTATCAACATCAAAATCCGTATTTAAAATAAAAATCCAATGAGGACATAAGCTGTCAAAATTCAGCTATATCGGCTGAGGGGAAGGGGGAGTTCCGGGGTGAGGGCTTAACTCAAAAATCCCAATAACTGCCGATGTAATGAATGTATCAACATCAAATTTCGTAATTAAACTTACACTCCACTGAGGACATTACCTGTCAAATTTCAGCGATATCGGGTGAGGGGAAGGGGGAGTTCCGGGGTAGGGGCTTAACTCAAAAATCCCAATAACTGCCGATGTAATGAATGTAATAACCTCAAACTCCGTATTTGAAATATAAACCCAATGAGGACATAACCTGTCAAATTTCACCGATATCGGGTGAGGAGAGGGGGGAATTTAGGGGTGGTGGATCCCTTAGGCCTTCCACAACATCCCCCTCCCGTTCAGAATTTATGAACGCCACTGAGCCTATTTTTCAACTTGGCTTTTAAGAATACTACATGTGAAATTTCATGACAATCCAACCATTAATTAATGAGTTAGCACGATTTTTATACTTAGGCCCCTCCTTACAACCCCCCCTCCCGTTCGAAATTTTGCGACACCACATAGCCTATTATTCAATCGGGCTCAAAAGAATGCTACATATGAAGTTTCATGAAAATCCGTCCGGCCGTTTGGGCGTGAAACCGGAACAACATACAAACTCACCAACCCTTTATCAGCTTCATTATGCAAGTCTATCGATGAGAACAGGGAAATAAGTGAAACTCATTTCAAAAATCCCAATAACTGCCGATGTAATGATCGTATCAACATCAAATTTCGTATTTCAAATTACGATCCACGGAGGACATAACCAGTCAAATTTCAGCGATATCGGCTCAGGGGAAGGGGGAGTTCCGAAGTGGGGGCTTAACTCAAAAACCCCAATAACTGCCGAAGCAATGAATATATCAACATCAAATTCCGTATTTGAAATAAAAATCCAATGAGGACATAAGCTGTCAAAATTCAGCTATATCGGCTGAGGGGAAGGGGGAGTTCCGAGGTGAGGGCTTAACTCAAAAATCCCAATAACTGCCGATGTAATGAATGTATCAACATCAAATTTCGTATTTAAACTTATACTCCACTGAGGACATTACCTGTCAAATTTCAGGGATATCGGGTGAGGGGAAGGGGGAGTTCCGGGGTAGGGGCTTAACTCAAAAATTCCAATAACTGCCGATGTAATGAATGTATCAACATCAAATTCCGTATTTGAAATAAAAATTCAATGAGGACATAACCTGTCAAAAGTCAGCTATATCGGCTGAGGGGAACGGGGAGTTCCGGGGTGAGGGCTTAACACAAAAATCCCAATAACTGCCGATGTAAAGAATGTATCAACATCAAATTTCGTATTTAAACTTACACTCCACTGAGGAATTACCTGTCAAATTTCAGCGATATCGGGTGAGGGGAAGGGGGAGGTCCGGGGAAGGGGCTTAACTCAAAAATTCCAATAATTGCCGATGTAATGAATGTAATAACCTCAAACTCCGTATTTGAAATATAAACCCAATGAGGACATAACCTGTCAAATTTCACCGATATCGGGTGAGGAGAGGGGGGAATTTAGGGGTGGTGGATCCCCTAGGCCTTCCACAACATCCCCCTCCCGTTCAGAATTTATGAACGCCACTGAGCCTATTTTTCAACTTGGCTTTTAGGAATACTACATGTGAAATTTCATGACAATCCAACCATTAATTAATGAGTTAGCACGATTTTTATACTTAGGCCCCCCTTACAACCTCCCCTCCCGTTCGAAATTTTGCGACACCACATAGCCTATTATTCAATCGGGCTCAAAAGAATGCTACATATGAAGTTTCATGAAAATCCGTCCGGCCGTTTGGGCGTGATACCGGAACAACATACAAACACACCAACCCTTTATCAGCTTCATTATGCAAGTCTATCGATGAGAACAGGGAAATAAGTAAAACTCATTCCAAAAATCCCAATAACTGCCGATGTAATGATCGTATCAACATCAAATCTCGTATTTCAAATTACGATTCACGGAGGAAATCACCAGTCAAATTTCAGCGATATCGGCTCAGGGGAAGGGGGAGTTCCGGGGTGGGGGCTTAACTCAAAAACCCCAATAACTGCCGATGTAATGAATGTATCAACATCAAAATCCGTATTTAAAATAAAAATCCAATGAGGACATAAGCTGTCAAAATTCAGCTATATCGGCTGAGGGGAAGGGGGAGTTCCGGGGTGAGGGCTTAACTCAAAAATCCCAATAACTGCCGATGTAATGAATGTATCAACATCAAATTTCGTAATTAAACTTACACTCCACTGAGGACATTACCTGTCAAATTTCAGCGATATCGGGTGAGGGGAAGGGGGAGTTCCGGGGTAGGGGCTTAACTCAAAAATCCCAATAACTGCCGATGTAATGAATGTAATAACCTCAAACTCCGTATTTGAAATATAAACCCAATGAGGACATAACCTGTCAAATTTCACCGATATCGGGTGAGGAGAGGGGGGAATTTAGGGGTGGTGGATCCCTTAGGCCTTCCACAACATCCCCCTCCCGTTCAGAATTTATGAACGCCACTGAGCCTATTTTTCAACTTGGCTTTTAAGAATACTACATGTGAAATTTCATGACAATCCAACCATTAATTAATGAGTTAGCACGATTTTTATACTTAGGCCCCTCCTTACAACCCCCCCTCCCGTTCGAAATTTTGCGACACCACATAGCCTATTATTCAATCGGGCTCAAAAGAATGCTACATATGAAGTTTCATGAAAATCCGTCCGGCCGTTTGGGCGTGAAACCGGAACAACATACAAACTCACCAACCCTTTATCAGCTTCATTATGCAAGTCTATCGATGAGAACAGGGAAATAAGTGAAACTCATTTCAAAAATCCCAATAACTGCCGATGTAATGATCGTATCAACATCAAATTTCGTATTTCAAATTACGATCCACGGAGGACATAACCAGTCAAATTTCAGCGATATCGGCTCAGGGGAAGGGGGAGTTCCGAAGTGGGGGCTTAACTCAAAAACCCCAATAACTGCCGAAGCAATGAATATATCAACATCAAATTCCGTATTTGAAATAAAAATCCAATGAGGACATAAGCTGTCAAAATTCAGCTATATCGGCTGAGGGGAAGGGGGAGTTCCGAGGTGAGGGCTTAACTCAAAAATCCCAATAACTGCCGATGTAATGAATGTATCAACATCAAATTTCGTATTTAAACTTATACTCCACTGAGGACATTACCTGTCAAATTTCAGGGATATCGGGTGAGGGGAAGGGGGAGTTCCGGGGTAGGGGCTTAACTCAAAAATTCCAATAACTGCCGATGTAATGAATGTATCAACATCAAATTCCGTATTTGAAATAAAAATTCAATGAGGACATAACCTGTCAAAAGTCAGCTATATCGGCTGAGGGGAACGGGGAGTTCCGGGGTGAGGGCTTAACACAAAAATCCCAATAACTGCCGATGTAATGAATGTATCAACATCAAATTTCGTAATTCAACTTACACTCCACTGAGGACATTACCTGTCAAATTTCAGCGATATCGGGTGAGGGGAAGGGGGAGTTCCGAGGTAGGGGCTTAACTCAAAAATCCCAATAACTGCCGATGTAATGAATGTATCAACATCAAATTCCGTATTTGAAATAAAAATCCAATGAGGACATAACCTGTCAAATTTCACCGATATCGGGTAAGGAGAGGAGGGAGTTTAGGGGTGGTGGCTCCCTTAGGCCTTCCACAACATCCCCCTCCCGTTCAGAATTTATGAACGCCACTGAGCCTATTTTTCAACTTGGCTTTTAGGAATACTACATGTGAAATTTCATGACAATCCAACCATTAATTAATGAGTTAGCACGATTTTTATACTTAGGCCCCCCTTACAACCTCCCCTCCCGTTCGAAATTTTGCGACACCACATAGCCTATTATTCAATCGGGCTCAAAAGAATGCTACATATGAAGTTTCATGAAAATCCGTCCGGCCGTTTGGGCGTGATACCGGAACAACATACAAACACACCAACCCTTTATCAGCTTCATTATGCAAGTCTATCGATGAGAACAGGGAAATAAGTAAAACTCATTCCAAAAATCCCAATAACTGCCGATGTAATGATCGTATCAACATCAAATCTCGTATTTCAAATTACGATTCACGGAGGAAATCACCAGTCAAATTTCAGCGATATCGGCTCAGGGGAAGGGGGAGTTCCGGGGTGGGGGCTTAACTCAAAAATCCCAATAACTGCCGATGTAATGAATGTATCAACATCAAATTCCGTATTTGAAATAAAAATCCAATGAGGACATAACCTGTCAAAATTCAGCTATATCGGCTGAGGGGAAGGGGGAGTTCCGGGGTGAGGGCTTAACTAAAAAATCCCAATAACTGCCGATGTAAAGAATGTATCAACATCAAATTTCGTATTTAAACTTACACTCCACTGAGGACATTACCTGTCAAATTTCAGCGATATCGGGTGAGGGGAAGGGGGAGTTCCGAGGTAGGGGCTTAACTCAAAAATCCCAATAACTGCCGATGTAATGAATGTATCAACATCAAATTTGCTCAGCGAGGCCTACGGTCGGAGCATCGAAGCCGCCAAGATAACAAGCTGGAGAAGGTTCGTAGAGGACGAGTCCAGCAAAAACCCGTGGGGGATTCCCTATCGGATCGCCACTGGGAGGTTCAGGACGGTCGCCCCGGTGGCCTCAATCAGGAATGGCATCCAGCATGCCTTGTCCCTGGAGGAGGCCAGCGGGATGTACCTACGCCAAGCCTTCCCGGAGGATGACCCGGCAGGGGATACACCCATCCAACATAACATCAGGTGTGCTGCCCGTGACTTGCCGGACACGGAGGATGCCCCCGATTGGGATGAGCTGGATCTGACCCTGGTGATTGGGAGGCAGAAGCGTGGCGGCGCCCCTGGGAGCGATCTCATGGACGCGGCCATGATCAAGAAAGCCTACCCGGTCATTAAGACAGATCTACTCTACCTGTACAATGCCTGCCTGGGACGAGGCCACTTCCCGAGTGCTTGGAAACGTGCCTTGGTGTGCACGTTTGTCAAGCCTGGGGATAGGGACCTTTCCTTGGCAAGCAGCTACAGACCGATCAGTCTTCTGTCTCTGTTCGGTAAGATACTGGAAGGACTCGTCCTTGACAGGATCCGCACCCAAGTATACGCCTTCGTATCCCCTAGACAGTATGGTTGCTTGAGGGGTAGGTCAACCGAGGACGCGTTGATAACGCTGAGGTCGGATGTTGAAGGGAACAGAAGCAAATATGCCCTCTGTATCTTCTTCGACATCGCGGCGGCGTTTGACTGCGCCTGGTGGCCTGCCATCCTCACACAACTGCGTGCTATGGGACCGCCAAGGAATATATTTGGGCTGATATCCAGTTTCCTCGACGGCCGTTCTGCGACTGTAAGTCAGCTGTATGCCAGCACATCAGTGAACATCACTAGAGGATGCCCCCAGGGCTCGGTCTTAGGACCAACACTCTGGAACATACTCCTTGATGGACTGCTCCGTGAACTCGAGAATCATGAATATAAGGCCATAGCCTATGTTGACGATCTCGTAATCACGGTGCACGCTGATAACCGGGCAGCTCTGACCCGCACAGCCCAAACCGCCATCGACTTCGTCGACAGCTGGTGCTGCGCCAATAAGCTGGCCCTCTCACCAAGCAAGACTATGGCCCTGCTAATGAGAGGGAAAACCAACGCCCGCCACCCCTTCTCCTTGGGGATCCGAGGGATGCGCGTTGAATTCCCGGAGACGGTCACATACCTAGGTGTGAGGCTGGGTCCGGGCTTCAGGGCGACTCCCCACGCTGTTGCCATCAAAGAAAGGACAAATGCTACTTTCAACGCTCTGAGCTGCCTAGCTCGCGCAACATGGGGCCTCAAGTACTCAGCGTGTAGAACAATCTACACGGGGGTGTTCGAGGCTGTGGCTCGATACGCTGCTGCAGGATGGTGGTTACGTCCCACCAAGCAGCAGAGAACGAGACTACTGCAGGCCCAAAGAGCTGCCCTCCTGAGAGTCACAAAGGCCTATCGTACTGTCTCCACTGCAGCGCTACAGGTGCTGGCAGGAGCTCCGCCCATAGACTTGGTCTTGGACGGGGCGGTCGCCTCGTACTACTGTAGACGCAATCTGCCCCTGAGAACAGATATAGATGAGCCCTTGCGCCTCGTCCTGGAGGGCGAGCTACGTGGACAGAACAGACCAGAGCGTTGCAAGGACATAGTCCAAGACTGGATAATGGACAGGTGGCAACAACGATGGTCGCACTCCTCCGACGGGCGAACGACATTCACGTATCTACCTGACGTCCGGGTCCGCCTGCGCTCCACTTGGGTACAACCCGATCACTGGACTTCTCAGGTACTTTCAGGTCACGGTGACTTCAACTCCAAACTCTTCTTCTTCAAGAGGAAGGATAGCCCGAACTGTTCTTGTGGCGGCATAGAGACTGCAGAACATGTGGTCCTCGATTGTCCCCTGTACGACAGGTCTAGGGTGGAGTTGATCCGCGCGACAGGATCGTACCTGGGATTGACCCTGCCGGAGTTGATAACGGAGTCGAACTATCCGGCGTTCGGCCGGTTTATCACCTCCTGGCGGGAACAGAAAAAGGCCCTTTGACCCGGCGCCGGGGGCGATTGACGGGCCGGGCCCGAGTCCTACCCCCGGCGACCGCGATGTAGAAGCAGCCCCACTCCACCGATCTCGAGCTCTCTCGGCGCCACCAGGCAGCCGCATCTTAAGGGGGCCCGGGAGCGCCAGTCTGTCCCGTAAGGGACCAAAGGCTGTCGCCCCCGGACACCCACAGCAACAGTAAATAAAACTATACTATATATATATATGTACTTCCTCCTTCCCCGACGATAAGCGGGCCGGGTGATTTACCGGAGCACCCGAAAAAAAAAAAAAAAAAAAAAAAAAAAAAAAAAAAAAAAAAAAAAAAAAAAAAAAAAAAAAAAAAAAAAAAAAAAAAAAAAAAAAAAAAAAAACTCAAAAATCCCAATAACTGCCGATGTAATGAATGTATCAACATCAAATTCCGTATTTGAAATAAAAATCCAATGAGGACATAACCTGTCAAAATTCAGCTATATCGGCTGAGGGGAAGGGGGAGTTCCGGGGTGAGGGCTTAACTCAAAAATCCCAATAACTGCCGATGTAATGAATGTATCAACATCAAATTTCGTATTAAGCTTACACTCCGCTGAGGACATTACCTATCAAATTTCAGCGATATCGGGTGAGGGGAAGGGGGAGGTCCGGGGAAGGGGCTTAACTCAAAAATTCCAATAACTGCCGATGTAATGAATGTAATAACCTCAAATTCCGTATTTGAAATATAAACCCAATGAGGACATAACCTGTAAAATTTCACCGATATCGGGTGAGGAGAGGGAGTAGTATAGGGGTGGTGGATCCCTTAGGCCTTCCACAACATCCCCCTCCCGTTCAGAATTTATGAACGCCACTGAGCCTATTTTTCAACTTGGCTTTTAAGAATACTACATGTGAAATTTCATGACAATCCAACCATTAATTAATGAGTTAGCACGATTTTTATACTTAGGCCCCTCCTTACAACCCCCCCTCCCGTTCGAAATTTTGCGACACCACATAGCCTATTATTCAATCGGGCTCAAAAGAATGCTACATATGAAGTTTGATGAAAATCCGTCCGACCGTTTGGGCGTGATACCGGAACAACATACAAACTCACCAACCCTTTATCAGCTTCATTATGCAAGTCTATCGATGAGAACAGGGAAATAAGTGAAACTCATTTCAAAAATCCCAATAACTGCCGATGTAATGATCGTATCAACATCAAATTTCGTATTTCAAATTACGATCCACGGAGGACATAACCAGTCAAATTTCAGCGATATCGGCTTAGGGGAAGGGGGAGTTCCGGGGTGGGGGCTTAACTCAAAAACACTAATAACTGCCGATGTAATGAATGTATCAACATCAAATTTCGTAATTAAACTTACACTCCACTGAGGACATTACCTGCCAAATTTCAGCGATATCGGGTGAGGGGAAGGGGGAGTTCTGGGGTAGGGGCTTAACTCAAAAATCCCAATAACTGCCGATGTAATGAATGTATCAACATCAAATTCCGTATTTGAAATAAAAATCCAATGAGGACATAACCTGTCAAATTTCACCGATATCGGGTAAGGAGAGGAGGGAGTTTAGGGTGGTGGCTCCCTTAGGCCTTCCACAACATCCCCCTCCCGTTCAGAATTTATGAACGCCACTGAGCCTATTTTTCAACTTGGCTTTTAGGAATACTACATGTGAAATTTCATGACAATCCAACCATTAATTAATGAGTTAGCACGATTTTTATACTTAGGCCCCTCCTTACAACCCCCCCTCCCGTTCGAAATTTTGCGACACCACATAGCCTATTATTCAATCGGGCTCAAAAGAATGCTACACATGAAGTTTGATGAAAATCCGTCCGGCCGTTTGGGCGTGATACCGGAACAACATACAAACACACCAACCCTTTATCAGCTTCATTATGCAAGTCTATCGATGAGAACAGGGAAATAAGTAAAACTCATTTCAAAAATCCCAATAACTGCCGATGTAATGATCGTATCAACATCAAATCTCGTATTTCAAATTACGATTCACGGAGGACATAACCAGTCAAATTTCAGCGATATCGGCTCAGGGGAAGGGGGAGTTCCGGGGTGGGGGCTTAACTCAAAAATCCCAATAACTGCCGATGTAATGAATGTATCAACATCAAATTCCGTATTTGAAATAAAAATCCAATGAGGACATAACCTGTCAAAATTCAGCTATATCGGCTGAGGGGAAGGGGGAGTTCGGGGGGAGGGCTTAACTCAAAAATCCCAATAACTGCCGATGTAATGAATGTATCAACATCAAATTTCGTATTTAAACTTACACTCCACTGAGGACATTACCTGTCAAATTTCAGCGATATCGGGTTAGGGGAAGGGGGAGTTCCGGGGTAGGGGCTCAACTCAAAAATCCTAATAACTGCCGATGTAATGAATGTATCAACATCAAATTCCATATTTGAAATAAAAATCCAATGAGGACATAACCTGTCAAATTTCACCGATATCGGGTAAGGAGAGGGGGGAGTTTAGGGGCGGTGGCTCCCTTAGGCCTTCCACAACATCCCCCTCCCGTTCAGAATTTATGAACGCCACTGAGCCTATTTTTCAACTTGGCTTTTAAGAATACTACATGTGAAATTTCATGACAATCCAACCATTAATTAATGAGTTAGCACGATTTTTATACTTAGGCCCCTCCTTACAACCCCCCCTCCCGTTCGAAATTTTGCGACACCACATAGCCTATTATTCAATCGGGCTCAAAAGAATGCTACATATGAAGTTTGATGAAAATCCGTCCGGCCGTTTGGGCGTGATACCGGAACAACATACAAACTCACCAACCCTTTATCAGCTTCATTATGCAAGTCTATCGATGAGAACAGGGAAATAAGTGAAACTCATTTCAAAAATCCCAATAACTGCCGATGTAATGATCCTCTCAACATCAAATTTCGTATTTCGGATTAAGATCCACGGAGGACATAACCAGTCAAATTTCAGCGATATCGAGTGAGGGGAAGGGGGAGTTCCGGGGTGAGGGCTTAACTCAAAAATCCCAATAACTGCCGATGTAATGAATGTATCAACATCAAATTTCGTATTTAAACTTACACTCCACTTAGGACATTACCTGTCAAATTTCAGCGATATCGGGTGAGGGGAAGGGGGAGTTCCGGGGTAGGGGCTTAACTCAAAAATCCGAATAACTGCCGATGTAATGAATGTATCAACATCAAATTCCGTATTTGAAATAAAAATCCAATGAGGACATAACCTGTCAAATTTCACCGATATCGGGTAAGTAGAGGAGGGAGTTTAGGGGTGGTGGCTCCCTTAGGCCTTCCACAACATCCCCCTCCCGTTCAGAATTTATGAACGCCACTGAGCCTATTTTTCAACTTGGCTTTTAAGAATACTACATGTGAAATTTCATGACAATCCAACCATTAATTAATGAGTTAGCACGATTTTTATACTTAGGCCCCTCCTTACAACCCCCCCTCCCGTTCGAAATTTTGCGACACCACATAGCCTATTATTCAATCGGGCTCAAAAGAATGCTACATATGAAGTTTGATGAAAATCCGTCCGGCCGTTTGGGCGTGATACCGGAACAACATACAAACTCACCAACCCTTTATCAGCTTCATTATGCAAGTCTATCGATGAGAACAGGGAAATAAGTGAAACTCATTTCAAAAATCCCAATAACTGCCGATGTAATGATCGTATCAACATCAAATTTCGTATTTCAAATTACGATCCACGGAGGACATAACCTGTCAAATTTCAGCGATATCGGCTGAGGGGAAGGGGGAGTTCCGGGGTAGGGGCTTAACTCAAAAATCCCAATAACTGCCGATGTAATGAATGTATCAACATCAAATTTCGTAATTAAACTTACACTCCACTGAGGACATTACCTGTCAAATTTCAGCGATATCGGGTGAGGGGAAGGGGGAGTTCCGGGGTAGGGGCTTAACTCAAAAATCCCAATAACTGCCGATGTAATGAATGTATCAACATCAAATTCCGTATTTGAAATAAAAATCCAATGAGGACATAACCTGTCAAATTTCACCGATATCGGGTAAGGAGAGGAGGGCGTTTAGGGGTGGTGGCTCCCTTAGGCCTTCCACAACATCCCCCTCCCGTTCAGAATTTATGAACGCCACTGAGCCTATTTTTCAACTTGGCTTTTAAGAATACTACATGTGAAATTTCATGACAATCCAACCATTAATTAATGAGTTAGCACGATTTTTATACTTAGGCCCCTCCTTACAACCCCCCCTCCCGTTCGAAATTTTGCGACACCACATAGCCTATTATTCAATCGGGCTCAAAAGAATGCTACATATGAAGTTTGATGAAAATCCGTCCGGCCGTTTGGGCGTGATACCGGAACAACATACAAACTCACCAACCCTTTATCAGCTTCATTATGCAAGTCTATCGATGAGAACAGGGAAATAAGTGAAACTCATTTCAAAAATCCCAATAACTGCCGATGTAATGATCCTCTCAACATCAAATTTCGTATTTCGGATTAAGATCCACGGAGGACATAACCAGTCAAATTTCAGCGATATCGTCTCAGGGGAAGGGGGAGTTCCGGGGTGGGGGCTTAACTCAAAAATCCCAATAACTGCCGATGTAATGAATGTATCAACATTAAATTTCGTAATTAAACTTACACTCCACTGAGGACATTACCTGTCAAATTTCAGCGATATCGAGTGAGGGGAAGGGGGAGTTCCGGGGTGAGGGCTTAACTCAAAAATCCCAATAACTGCCGATGTAATGAATGTATCAACATCAATTTTCGTACCTAAACTTACACTCCACTGAGGACATTACCTGTCAAATTTCAGCGATATCGGGTGAGGGGAAGGGGGAGTTCCGGGGTAGGGGCTTAACTCAAAAATCCCAATAACTGCCGATGTAATGAATGTATCAACATCAAATTCCGTATTTGAAATAAAAATCCAATGAGGACATAACCTGTCAAATTCCACCGATATCGGGTAAGTAGAGGAGGGAGTTTAGGGGTGGTGGCTCCCTTAGGCCTTCCACAACATCCCCCTCCCGTTCAGAATTTATGAACGCCACTGAGCCTATTTTTCAACTTGGCTTTTAAGAATACTACATGTGAAATTTCATGACAATCCAACCATTAATTAATGAGTTAGCACGATTTTTATACTTAGGCCCCTCCTTACAACCCCCCCTCCCGTTCGAAATTTTGCGACACCACATAGCCTATTATTCAATCGGGCTCAAAAGAATGCTACATATGAAGTTTGATGAAAATCCGTCCGGCCGTTTGGGCGTGATACCGGAACAACATACAAACTCACCAACCCTTTATCAGCTTCATTATGCAAGTCTATCGATGAGAACAGGGAAATAAGTGAAACTCATTTCAAAAATCCCAATAACTGCCGATGTAATGATCGTATCAACATCAAATTTCGTATTTCAAATTACGATCCACGGAGGACATAACCTGTCAAATTTCAGCGATATCGGCTGAGGGGAAGGGGGAGTTCCGGGGTGGGGGCTTAACTCAAAAATCCCAGTAACTGCCGATGTAATGAATGTATCAACATTAAATTTCGTAATTAAACTTACACTCCACTGAGGACATTACCTGTCAAATTTCAGCGATATCGAGTGAGGGGAAGGGGGAGTTCCGGGGTGAGGGCTTAACTCAAAAATCCCAATAACTGCCGATGTAATGAATGTATCAACATCAATTTTCGTACCTAAACTTACACTCCACTGAGGACATTACCTGTCAAATTTCAGCGATATCGGGTGAGGGGAAGGGGGAGTTCCGGGGTAGTGGCTTAACTCAAAAATCCCAATAACTGCCGATGTAATGAATGTATCAACATCAAATTCCGTATTTGAAATAAAAATCCAATGAGGACATAACCTGTCAAATTCCACCGATATCGGGTAAGTAGAGGAGGGAGTTTAGGGGTGGTGGCTCCCTTAGGCCTTCCACAACATCCCCCTCCCGTTCAGAATTTATGAACGCCACTGAGCCTATTTTTCAACTTGGCTTTTAAGAATACTACATGTGAAATTTCATGACAATCCAACCATTAATTAATGAGTTAGCACGATTTTTATACTTAGGCCCCTCCTTACAACCCCCCCTCCCGTTCGAAATTTTGCGACACCACATAGCCTATTATTCAATCGGGCTCAAAAGAATGCTACATATGAAGTTTGATGAAAATCCGTCCGGCCGTTTGGGCGTGATACCGGAACAACATACAAACTCACCAACCCTTTATCAGCTTTATTATGCAAGTCTATCGATGAGAACAGGGAAATAAGTGAAACTCATTTCAAAAATCCCAATAACTGCCGATGTAATGATCGTATCAACATCAAATTTCGTATTTCAAATTACGATCCACGGAGGACATAACCTGTCAAATTTCAGCGATATCGGCTGAGGGGAAGGGGGAGTTCCGGGGTAGGGGCTTAACTCAAAAATCCCAATAACTGCCGATGTAATGAATGTATCAACATCAAATTTCGTAATTAAACTTACACTCCACTGAGGACATTACCTGTCAAATTTCAGCGATATCGGGTGAGGGGAAGGGGGAGTTCCGGGGTAGGGGCTTAACTCAAAAATCCCAATAACTGCCGATGTAATGAATGTATCAACATCAAATTCCGTATTTGAAATAAAAATCCAATGAGGACATAACCTGTCAAATTTCACCGATATCGGGTAAGGAGAGGAGGGAGTTTAGGGGTGGTGGCTCCCTTAGGCCTTCCACAACATCCCCCTCCCGTTCAGAATTTATGAACGCCACTGAGCCTATTTTTCAACTTGGCTTTTAAGAATACTACATGTGAAATTTCATGACAATCCAACCATTAATTAATGAGTTAGCACGATTTTTATACTTAGGCCCCTCCTTACAACCCCCCCTCCCGTTCGAAATTTTGCGACACCACATAGCCTATTATTCAATCGGGCTCAAAAGAATGCTACATATGAAGTTTGATGAAAATCCGTCCGGCCGTTTGGGCGTGATACCGGAACAACATACAAACTCACCAACCCTTTATCAGCTTCATTATGCAAGTCTATCGATGAGAACAGGGAAATAAGTGAAACTCATTTCAAAAATCCCAATAACTGCCGATGTAATGATCCTCTCAACATCAAATTTCGTATTTCGGATTAAGATCCACGGAGGACATAACCAGTCAAATTTCAGCGATATCGTCTCAGGGGAAGGGGGAGTTCCGGGGTGGGGGCTTAACTCAAAAATCCCAATAACTGCCGATGTAATGAATGTATCAACATTAAATTTCGTAATTAAACTTACACTCCACTGAGGACATTACCTGTCAAATTTCAGCGATATCGAGTGAGGGGAAGGGGGAGTTCCGGGGTGAGGGCTTAACTCAAAAATCCCAATAACTGCCGATGTAATGAATGTATCAACATCAATTTTCGTACTTAAACTTACACTCCACTGAGGACATTACCTGTCAAATTTCAGCGATATCGGGTGAGGGGAAGGGGGAGTTCCGGGGTAGGGGCTTAACTCAAAAATCCCAATAACTGCCGATGTAATGAATGTATCAACATCAAATTCCGTATTTGAAATAAAAATCCAATGAGGACATAACCTGTCAAATTCCACCGATATCGGGTAAGTAGAGGAGGGAGTTTAGGGGTGGTGGCTCCCTTAGGCCTTCCACAACATCCCCCTCCCGTTCAGAATTTATGAACGCCACTGAGCCTATTTTTCAACTTGGCTTTTAAGAATACTACATGTGAAATTTCATGACAATCCAACCATTAATTAATGAGTTAGCACGATTTTTATACTTAGGCCCCTCCTTACAACCCCCCCTCCCGTTCGAAATTTTGCGACACCACATAGCCTATTATTCAATCGGGCTCAAAAGAATGCTACATATGAAGTTTGATGAAAATCCGTCCGGCCGTTTGGGCGTGATACCGGAACAACATACAAACTCACCAACCCTTTATCAGCTTCATTATGCAAGTCTATCGATGAGAACAGGGAAATAAGTGAAACTCATTTCAAAAATCCCAATAACTGCCGATGTAATGATCGTATCAACATCAAATTTCGTATTTCAAATTACGATCCACGGAGGACATAACCTGTCAAATTTCAGCGATATCGGCTGAGGGGAAGGGGGAGTTCCGGGGTAGGGGCTTAACTCAAAAATCCCAATAACTGCCGATGTAATGAATGTATCAACATCAAATTTCGTAATTAAACTTACACTCCACTGAGGACATTACCTGTCAAATTTCAGCGATATCGGGTGAGGGGAAGGGGGAGTTCCGGGGTAGGGGCTTAACTCAAAAATCCCAATAACTGCCGATGTAATGAATGTATCAACATCAAATTCCGTATTTGAAATAAAAATCCAATGAGGACATAACCTGTCAAATTTCACCGATATCGGGTAAGGAGAGGAGGGAGTTTAGGGGTGGTGGCTCCCTTAGGCCTTCCACAACATCCCCCTCCCGTTCAGAATTTATGAACGCCACTGAGCCTATTTTTCAACTTGGCTTTTAAGAATACTACATGTGAAATTTCATGACAATCCAACCATTAATTAATGAGTTAGCACGATTTTTATACTTAGGCCCCTCCTTACAACCCCCCCTCCCGTTCGAAATTTTGCGACACCACATAGCCTATTATTCAATCGGGCTCAAAATAATGCTACATATGAAGTTTGATGAAAATCCGTCCGGCCGTTTGGGCGTGATACCGGAACAACATACAAACTCACCAACCCTTTATCAGCTTCATTATGCAAGTCTATCGATGAGAACAGGGAAATAAGTGAAACTCATTTCAAAAATCCCAATAACTGCCGATGTAATGATCCTCTCAACATCAAATTTCGTATTTCGGATTAAGATCCACGGAGGACATAACCAGTCAAATTTCAGCGATATCGTCTCAGGGGAAGGGGGAGTTCCGGGGTGGGGGCTTAACTCAAAAATCCCAATAACTGCCGATGTAATGAATGTATCAACATCAAATTCCGTATTTGAAATAAAAATCCAATGAGGACATAAGCTGTCAAAATTCAGCTATATCGGCTGAGGGGAAGGGGGAGTTCCGGGGTGAGGGCTTAACTCAAAAATCCCAATAACTGCCGATGTAATGAATGTATCAACATCAATTTTCGTACTTAAACTTACACTCCACTGAGGACATTACCTGTCAAATTTCAGCGATATCGGGTGAGGGGAAGGGGGAGTTCCGGGGTAGGGGCTTAACTCAAAAATCCCAATAACTGCCGATGTAATGAATGTATCAACATCAATTTTCGTACTTAAACTTACACTCCACTGAGGACATTACCTGTCAAATTTCAGCGATATCGGGTGAGGGGAAGGGGGAGTTCCGGGGTAGGGGCTTAACTCAAAAATCCAAATAACTGCCGATGTAATGAATGTATCAACATCAAATTCCGTATTTGAAATAAAAATCCAATGAGGACATAACCTGTCAAACCACCGATATCGGGTAAGGAGAGGGGGGAGTTTAGGGGTGGTCGCTCCCTTAGGCCTTCCACAACATCCCCCTCCCGTTCAGAATTTATGAACGCCACTGAGCCTGTTTTTCAACTTGGCTTTTAAGAATACTACATGTGAAATTTCATGACAATCCAACCATTAATTAATGAGTTAGCACGATTTTTATACTTAGGCCCCACCTTACAACCCCCCCTCCCGTTCGAAATTTTGCGACACCACATAGCCTATTATTCAATCGGGCTCAAAATAATGCTACATATGAAGTTTGATGAAAATCCGTCCGGCCGTTTGGGCGTGATACCGGAACAACATACAAACTCACCAACCCTTTATCAGCTTCATTATGCAAGTCTATCGATGAGAACAGGGAAATAAGTGAAACTCATTTCAAAAATCCCAATAACTGCCGATGTAATGATCGTATCAACATCAAATTTCGTATTTCGAATTACGATCCACGGAGGACATAACCAGTCAAATTTCAGCGATATCGGCTCAGGGGAAGGGGGAGTTCCAGGGTGGGGGCTTAACTCAAAAATCCCAATAACTGCCGATGTAATGAATGTATCAACATCAAATTTCGTAATTAAACTTACACTCCACTGAGGACATTACCTGTCAAATTTCACCGATATCGGGTGAGGGGAAGGGGGAGTTCCGGGGTGAGGGCTTAACTCAAAAATCCCAATAACTGCCGATGTAATGATCGTATCAACATCAAATTTCGTATTTCAAATTACGATCCACGGAGCACACAACCAGTCAAATTTCAGCGATATCGGCTCAGGGGAAGGGGGAGTTCCGGGGTGGGGGCTTAACTCAAAAACCCCAATAACTGCCGATGTAATGAATGTATCAACATCAAATTTTGTAATTAAACTTACACTCCACTGAGGACATTACCTGTCAAATTTCAGCGATATCGGGTGAGGGGAAGAGTGAGTTCCGGGGTAGGGGCTTAACTCAAAAATCCCAATAACTGCCGATGTAATGAATGTATCAACATTAAATTTCGTATTTAAACTTACACTCCAGTGAGGACATTACCTGTCAAATTTCAGCGATATCGGGTGAGGGGAAGGGGGAGTTCCGGGGTAGGGGCTCAATTCAAAAATCCCAATAACTGCCGATGTAATGAATGTATCAACATCAAATTCCGTATTTGAAATAAAAATCCAATGAGGACATAACCTGTCAAATTCCACCGATATCGGGTAAGGAGAGGGGGGAGTTTAGGGGTGGTGGCTCCCTTAGGCCTTCTACAACATCCCCCTCCCGTTCAGAATTTATGAACGCCACTGAGCCTATTTTTCAACTTGGCTTTTAAGAATACTACATGTGAAATTTCATGACAATCCAACCATTAATTAATGAGTTAGCACGATTTTTATACTTAGGCCCCCGTTACAACCCCCCCTCCCGTTCAAAATTTTGCGACACCACATAGCCTATTATTCAATCGGGCACAAAAGAATGCTACATATGAAGTTTCATGAAAATCCGTCCGGCCGTTTGGGCGTGATACCGGAACAACATACAAACTCACCAACCCTTTATCAGCTTCATTATGCAAGTCTATCGATGAGAACAGGGAAATAAGTGAAACTCATTTCAAAAATCCCAATAACTGCCGATGTATTGATCGTATCAACATCAAATTTCGTATTTCAAATTACGATCCACGGAGGACATAACCAGTCAAATTTCAGCGATATCGGCTCAGGGGAAGGGGGAGTTCCAGGGTGGGGGCTTAACTCAAAAATCCCAATAACTGCCGATGTAATGAATGTATCAACATCAAATTTCGTAATTAAACTTACACTCCACTGAGGACATTACCTGTCAAATTTCACCGATATCGGGTGAGGGGAAGGGGGAGTTCCGGGGTGAGGGCTTAACTCAAAAATCCCAATAACTGCCGATGTAATGATCGTATCAACATCAAATTTCGTATTTCAAATTACGATCCACGGAGGACATAACCTGTCAAATTTCAGCGATATCGGCTGAGGGGAAGGGGGAGTTCCGGGGTAGGGGCTTAACTCAAAAATCCCAATAACTGCCGATGTAATGAATGTATCAACATCAAATTCCGTAATTAAACTTACACTCCACTGAGAACATTACCTGTCAAATTTCAGCGATATCGGCTCAGGGGAAGGGGGAGTTCCAGGGTGGGGGCTTAACTCAAAAATCCCAATAACTGCCGATGTAATGAATGTATCAACATCAAATTTCGTAATTAAACTTACACTCCACTGAGGACATTACCTGTCAAATTTCACCGATATCGGGTGAGGGGAAGGGGGAGTTCCGGGGTGAGGGCTTAACTCAAAAATCCCAATAACTGCCGATGTAATGTTCGTATCAACATCAAATTTCGTATTTCAAATTACGATCCACGGAGGACATAACCTGTCAAATTTCAGCGATATCGGCTGAGGGGAAGGGGGAGTTCCGGGGTAGGGGCTTAACTCAAAAATCCCAATAACTGCCGATGTAATGAATGTATCAACATCAAATTCCGTATTTGAAATAAAAATCCAATGAGGACATAAGCTGTCAAAATTCAGCTATATCGGCTGAGGGGAAGGGGGAGTTCCGGGGTGAGGGCTTAACTCAAAAATCCCAATAACTGCCGATGTAATGAATGTATCAACATCAATTTTCGTACTTAAACTTACACTCCACTGAGGACATTACCTGTCAAATTTCAGCGATATCGGGTGAGGGGAAGGGGGAGTTCCGGGGTAGGGGCTTAACTCAAAAATCCCAATAACTGCCGATGTAATGAATGTATCAACATCAAATTCCGTATGTGAAATAAAAATCCAATGAGGACATAACCTGTCAAATTTCACCGATATCGGGTAAGGAGAGGGGGGAGTTTAGGGGTGGTGGCTCCCTTAGGCCTTCCACAACATCCCCCTCCCGTTCAGAATTTATGAACGCCACTGAGCCTGTTTTTCAACTTGGCTTTTAAGAATACTACATGTGAAATTTCATGACAATCCAACCATTAATTAATGAGTTAGCACGATTTTTATACTTAGGCCCCTCCTTACAACCCCCCCTCCCGTTCGAAATTTTGCGACACCACATAGCCTATTATTCAATCGGGCTCAAAAGAATGCTACATATGAAGTTTGATGAAAATCCGTCCGGCCGTTTGGGCGTGATACCGGAACAACATACAAACTCACCAACCCTTTATCACCTTCATTATGCAAGTCTATCGATGAGAACAGGGAAATAAGTGAAACTCATTCCAAAAATCCCAATAACTGCCGATGTAATGATCGTATCAACATCAAATTTCGTATTTCGAATTACGATCCACGGAGGACATAACCAGTCAAATTTCAGCGATATCGGCTCAGGGGAAGGGGGAGTTCCAGGGTGGGGGCTTAACTCAAAAATCCCAATAACTGCCGATGTAATGAATGTATCAACATCAAATTTCGTAATTAAACTTACACTCCACTGAGGACATTACCTGTCAAATTTCACCGATATCGGGTGAGGGGAAGGGGGAGTTCCGGGGTGAGGGCTTAACTCAAAAATCCCAATAACTGCCGATGTAATGATCGTATCAACATCAAATTTCGTATTTCAAATTACGATCCACGGAGGACATAACCTGTCAAATTTCAGCGATATCGGCTGAGGGGAAGGGGGAGTTCCGGGGTAGGGGCTTAACTCAAAAATCCCAATAACTGCCGATGTAATGAATGTATCAACATCAAATTCCGTAATTAAACTTACACTCCACTGAGAACATTACCTGTCAAATTTCAGCGATATCGGCTCAGGGGAAGGGGGAGTTCCAGGGTGGGGGCTTAACTCAAAAATCCCAATAACTGCCGATGTAATGAATGTATCAACATCAAATTTCGTAATTAAACTTACACTCCACTGAGGACATTACCTGTCAAATTTCACCGATATCGGGTGAGGGGAAGGGGGAGTTCCGGGGTGAGGGCTTAACTCAAAAATCCCAATAACTGCCGATGTAATGATCGTATCAACATCAAATTTCGTATTTCAAATTACGATCCAGGGAGGACATAACCTGTCAAATTTCAGCGATATCGGCTGAGGGGAAGGGGGAGTTCCGGGGTGGGGGCTTAACTCAAAAACCCCAATAACTGCCGATGTAATGAATGTATCAACATCAAATCTTGTAATTAAACTTACACTCCACTGAGGACATAATGTATCAACCTGATGTATCAACATCAAATTCCGTATTTGAAATAAAAATCCAATGAGGACATAACCTGTCAAATTTCACCGATATCGGGTAAGGAGAGGGGGGAGTTTAGGGGTGGTGGCTCCCTTAGGCCTTCCACAACATCCCCCTCCCGTTCAGAATTTATGAACGCCACTGAGCCTGTTTTTCAACTTGGCTTTTAAGAATACTACATGTGAAATTTCATGACAATCCAACCATTAATTAATGAGTTAGCACGATTTTTATACTTAGGCCCCTCCTTACAACCCCCCCTCCCGTTCGAAATTTTGCGACACCCTTTAGCCTATTATTCAATCGGGCTCAAAAGAATGCTACATATGAAGTTTCATGAAAATCCGTCCGGCCGTTTGGGCGTGATACCGGAACAACACACAAACACACCAACCCTTTATCAGCTTCATTATGCAAGTCTATCGATGAGAACAGGGAAATAAGTGAAAATCATTTCAAAAATCCCAATAACTGCCGATGTATTGATCGTATCAACATCAAATTTCGTATTTCAAATTACGATCCACGGAGGACATAACCAGTCAAATTTCAGCGATATCGGCTCAGAGGAAGGGGTAGTTCCGGGATGGGGGCTTAACCCAAAAACCCCAATAACTGCCGATGTAATGAATGTATCAACATCAAATTCCGTATTTGAAATAAAAATCCAATGAGGACATAAGCTGTCAAAATTCAGCTATATCGGCTGAGGGGAAGGGGGAGTTCCGGGGTGAGGGCTTAACTCAAAAATCCCAATAACTGCCGATGTAATGAATGTATCAACATCAATTTTCGTACTTAAACTTACACTCCACTGAGGACATTACCTGTCAAATTTCAGCGATATCGGGTGAGGGGAAGGGGGAGTTCCGGGGTAGGGGCTTAACTCAAAAATCCCAATAACTGCCGATGTAATGAATGTATCAACATCAAATTCCTTATTTGAAATAAAAATCCAATGAGGACATAACCTGTCAAATTTCACCGATATCGGGTAAGGAGAGGGGGGAGTTTAGGGGTGGTGGCTCCCTTAGGCCTTCCACAACATCCCCCTCCCGTTCGGAATTTATGAACGCCACTGAGCCTGTTTTTCAACTTGGCTTTTAAGAATACTACATGTGAAATTTCATGACAATCCAACCATTAATTAATGAGTTAGCACGATTTTTATACTTAGGCCCCTCCTTACAACCCCCCCTCCCGTTCGAAATTTCGCGACACCACATAGCCTATTATTCAATCGGGCTCAAAATAATGCTACGTATGAAGTTTGATGAAAATCCGTCCGGCCGTTTGGGCGTGATACCGGAACAACACACAAACACACCAACCCTTTATCAGCTTCATTATGCAAGTCTATCGATGAGAACAGGGAAATAAGTGAAACTCATTTCAAAAATCCCAATAACTGCCGATGTAATGATCGTATCAACATCAAATTTCGTATTTCGAATTACGATCCACGGAGGACATAACCAGTCAAATTTCAGCGATATCGGCTCAGGGGAAGGGGGAGTTCCAGGGTGGGGGCTTAACTCAAAAATCCCAATAACTGCCGATGTAATGAATGTATCAACATCAAATTTCGTAATTAAACTTACACTCCGCTGAGGACATTACCTGTCAAATTTCACCGATATCGGGTGAGGGGAAGGGGGAGTTCCGGGGTGAGGGCTTAACTCAAAAATCCCAATAACTGCCGATGTAATGAATGTACCAACATCAAATTTCGTAATTAAACTTACACTCCACTGAGGACATTACCTGTCAAATTTCAGCGATATCGGGTGAGGGGAAGGGGGAGTTCCGCGGTGAGGGATTAACTCAAAAATCCCAATAACTGTCGATGTAATGAATGTATCAACATCAAATTCCGTATTTGAAATAAAAATCCAATGAGGACATAACCTGTCAAATTGCACCGATATCGGGTAAGGAGAGGAGGGAGTTTAGGGGTGGTGGCTCCCTTAGGCCTTCCACAACATCCCCCTCCCGTTCAGAATTTATGAACGCCACTGAGCCTATTTTTCAACTTGGCTTTTAAGAATACTACATGTGAAATTTCATGACAATCCAACCATTAATTAATGAGTTAGCACGATTTTTATACTTAGGCCCCTCCTTACAACCCCCCCTCCCGTTCGAAATTTTGCGACACCACATAGCCTATTATTCAATCGGGCTCAAAAGAATGCTACATATGAAGTTTGATGAAAATCCGTCCGGCCGTTTGGGCGTGATACCGGAACAACATACAAACACACCAACCCTTTATCAGCTTCATTATGCAAGTCTATCGATGAGAACAGGGAAATAAGTGAAACTCATTTCAAAAATCCCAATAACTGCCGATGTAATGATCGTATCAACATCAAATTTCGTATTTCAAATTACGATCCACGGAGGACATAACCAGTCAAATTTCAGCGATATCGGCTCAGGGGAAGGGGTAGTTCCGGGGTGGGGGCTTAACCCAAAAACCCCAATAACTGCCGATGTAATGAATGTACCAACATCAAATTTCGTAATTAAACTTACACTCCACTGAGGACATTACCTGTCAAATTTCAGCGATATCGGGTGAGGGGAAGGGGGAGTTCCGCGGTGAGGGATTAACTCAAAAATCCCAATAACTGTCGATGTAATGAATGTATCAACATCAAATTCCGTATTTGAAATAAAAATCCAATGAGGACATAACCTGTCAAATTGCACCGATATCGGGTAAGGAGAGGAGGGAGTTTAGGGGTGGTGGCTCCCTTAGGCCTTCCACAACATCCCCCTCCCGTTCAGAATTTATGAACGCCACTGAGCCTATTTTTCAACTTGGCTTTTAAGAATACTACATGTGAAATTTCATGACAATCCAACCATTAAGTAATGAGTTAGCACGATTTTTATACTTAGGCCCCTCCTTACAACCCCCCCTCCCGTTCGAAATTTTGCGACACCACATAGCCTATTATTCAATCGGGCTCAAAAGAATGCTTCATATGAAGTTTGATGAAAATCCGTCCGGCCGTTTGGGCGTGATACCGGAACAACATACAAACACACCAACCCTTTATCAGCTTCATTATGCAAGTCTATCGATGAGAACAGGGAAATAAGTGAAACTCATTTCAAAAATCCCAATAACTGCCGATGTAATGATCGTATCAACATCAAATTTCGTATTTCAAATTACGATCCACGGAGGACATAACCAGTCAAATTTCAGCGATATCGGCTCAGGGGAAGGGGTAGTTCCGGGGTGGGGGCTTAACCCAAAAACCCCAATAACTGCCGATGTAATGAATGTACCAACATCAAATTTCGTAATTAAACTTACACTCCACTGAGGACATTACCTGTCAAATTTCAGCGATATCGGGTGAGGGGAAGGGGGAGTTCCGCGGTGAGGGATTAACTCAAAAATCCCAATAACTGCCGATGTAATGAATGTACCAACATCAAATTTCGTAATTAAACTTACACTCCATTGAGGACATTACCTGTCAAATTTCAGCGATATCGGGTGAGGGGAAGGGGGAGTTCCGCGGTGAGGGATTAACTCAAAAATCCCAATAACTGTCGATGTAATGAATGTATCAACATCAAATTCCGTATTTGAAATAAAAATCCAATGAGGACATAACCTGTCAAATTGCACCGATATCGGGTAAGGAGAGGAGGGAGTTTAGGGGTGGTGGCTCCCTTAGGCCTTCCACAACATCCCCCTCCCGTTCAGAATTTATGAACGCCACTGAGCCTATTTTTCAACTTGGCTTTTAAGAATACTACATGTGAAATTTCATGACAATCCAACCATTAATTAATGAGTTAGCACGATTTTTATACTTAGGCCCCTCCTTACAACCCCCCCTCCCGTTCGAAATTTTGCGACACCACATAGCCTATTATTCAATCGGGCTCAAAAAAATGCTACATATGAAGTTTGATGAAAATCCGTCCGGCCGTTTGGGCGTGATACCGGAACAACATACAAACTCACCAACCCTTTATCAGCTTCATTATGCAAGTCTATCGATGAGAACAGGGAAATAAGTGAAACTCATTTCAAAAATCCCAATAACTGCCGATGTAATGATCGTATCAACATCAAATTTCGTATTTCAAATTACGATCCACGGAGGACATAACCAGTCAAATTTCAGCGACATCGGCTCAGGGGAAGGGGGAGTTCCAGGGTGGGGGCTTAACTCAAAAATCCCAATAACTGCCGATGTAATGAATGTATCAACATCAAATTTCGTAATTAAACTTACACTCCACTGAGGACATTACCTGTCAAATTTCACCGATATCGGGTGAGGGGAAGGGGGAGTTCCGGGGTGAGGGCTTAACTCAAAAATCCCAATAACTGCCGATGTAATGAATGTACCAACATCAAATTTCGTAATTAAACTTACACTCCAATGAGGACATTACCTGTCAAATTTCAGCGATATCGGGTGAGGGGAAGGGGGAGTTCCGCGGTGAGGGATTAACTCAATAATCCCAATAACTGTCGATGTAATGAATGTATCAACATCAAATTCCGTATTTGAAATAAAAATCCAATGAGGACATAACCTGTCAAATTGCACCGATATCGGGTAAGGAGAGGAGGGAGTTTAGGGGTGGTGGCTCCCTTAGGCCTTCCACAACATCCCCCTCCCGTTCAGAATTTATGAACGCCACTGAGCCTATTTTTCAACTTGGCTTTTAAGAATACTACATGTGAAATTTCATGACAATCCAACCATTAATTAATGAGTTAGCACGATTTTTATACTTAGGCCCCTCCTTACAACCCCCCCTCCCGTTCGAAATTTTGCGACACCACATAGCCTATTATTCAATCGGGCTCAAAAGAATGCTACATATGAAGTTTGATGAAAATCCGTCCGGCCGTTTGGGCGTGATACCGGAACAACATACAAACTCACCAACCCTTTATCAGCTTCATTATGCAAGTCTATCGATGAGAACAGGGAAATAAGTGAAACTCATTTCAAAAATCCCAATAACTGCCGATGTAATGATCGTATCAACATCAAATTTCGTATTTCAAATTACGATCCACGGAGGACATAACCTGTCAAATTTCAGCCATATCGGCTCAGGGGAAGGGGGAGTTCCGGGGTGGGGGCTTAACTCATAAACCCCAATAACTGCCGATGTAATGAATGTATCAACATCAAATTCCGTATTTGAAATAAAAATCCATTGAGGACATAACCTGTCAAATTTCAGCGATATCGGGTGAGGGGAAGAGGGAGTTCCGGGGTAGGGGCTTAACTCAAAAATCCCAATAACTGCCGATGTAATGAATGTATCAACATCAAATTTCGTATTTAAACTTACACTCCACTGAGGACATTACCTGTCAAATTTCAGCGATATCGGATGAGGGGAAGGGGGAGTTCCGGGGTAGGGGCTTAACTCAAAAATCCCAATAACTGTCGATGTAATGAATGTATCAACATCAAATTCCGTATTTGAAATAAAAATCCAATGAGGACATAACCTGTCAAATTGCACCGATATCGGGTAAGGAGAGGAGGGAGTTTAGGGGTGGTGGCTCCCTTAGGCCTTCCACAACATCCCCCTCCCGTTCAGAATTTATGAACGCCACTGAGCCTATTTTTCAACTTGGCTTTTAAGAATACTACATGTGAAATTTCATGACAATCCAACCATTAATTAATGAGTTAGCACGATTTTTATACTTAGGCCCCTCCTTACAACCCCCCCTCCCGTTCGAAATTTTGCGACACCACATAGCCTATTATTCAATCGGGCTCAAAAAAATGCTACATATGAAGTTTGATGAAAATCCGTCCGGCCGTTTGGGCGTGATACCGGAACAACATACAAACTCACCAACCCTTTATCAGCTTCATTATGCAAGTCTATCGATGAGAACAGGGAAATAAGTGAAACTCATTTCAAAAATCCCAATAACTGCCGATGTAATGATCGTATCAACATCAAATTTCGTATTTCAAATTACGATCCACGGAGGACATAACCAGTCAAATTTCAGCGACATCGGCTCAGGGGAAGGGGGAGTTCCAGGGTGGGGGCTTAACTCAAAAATCCCAATAACTGCCGATGTAATGAATGTATCAACATCAAATTTCGTAATTAAACTTACACTCCACTGAGGACATTACCTGTCAAATTTCACCGATATCGGGTGAGGGGAAGGGGGAGTTCCGGGGTGAGGGCTTAACTCAAAAATCCCAATAACTGCCGATGTAATGAATGTACCAACATCAAATTTCGTAATTAAACTTACACTCCAATGAGGACATTACCTGTCAAATTTCAGCGATATCGGGTGAGGGGAAGGGGGAGTTCCGCGGTGAGGGATTAACTCAATAATCCCAATAACTGTCGATGTAATGAATGTATCAACATCAAATTCCGTATTTGAAATAAAAATCCAATGAGGACATAACCTGTCAAATTGCACCGATATCGGGTAAGGAGAGGAGGGAGTTTAGGGGTGGTGGCTCCCTTAGGCCTTCCACAACATCCCCCTCCCGTTCAGAATTTATGAACGCCACTGAGCCTATTTTTCAACTTGGCTTTTAAGAATACTACATGTGAAATTTCATGACAATCCAACCATTAATTAATGAGTTAGCACGATTTTTATACTTAGGCCCCTCCTTACAACCCCCCCTCCCGTTCGAAATTTTGCGACACCACATAGCCTATTATTCAATCGGGCTCAAAAGAATGCTACATATGAAGTTTGATGAAAATCCGTCCGGCCGTTTGGGCGTGATACCGGAACAACATACAAACTCACCAACCCTTTATCAGCTTCATTATGCAAGTCTATCGATGAGAACAGGGAAATAAGTGAAACTCATTTCAAAAATCCCAATAACTGCCGATGTAATGATCGTATCAACATCAAATTTCGTATTTCAAATTACGATCCACGGAGGACATAACCTGTCAAATTTCAGCCATATCGGCTCAGGGGAAGGGGGAGTTCCGGGGTGGGGGCTTAACTCATAAACCCCAATAACTGCCGATGTAATGAATGTATCAACATCAAATTCCGTATTTGAAATAAAAATCCATTGAGGACATAACCTGTCAAATTTCAGCGATATCGGGTGAGGGGAAGAGGGAGTTCCGGGGTAGGGGCTTAACTCAAAAATCCCAATAACTGCCGATGTAATGAATGTATCAACATCAAATTTCGTATTTAAACTTACACTCCACTGAGGACATTACCTGTCAAATTTCAGCGATATCGGATGAGGGGAAGGGGGAGTTCCGGGGTAGGGGCTTAACTCAAAAATCCCAATAACTGTCGATGTAATGAATGTATCAACATCAAATTCCGTATTTGAAATAAAAATCCAATGAGGACATAACCTGTCAAATTCTACCGATATCGGGTAAGGAGAGGGGGGAGTTTTGAGGTGGTGGCTCCCTTAGGCCTTCCACAACATCCCCCTCCCGTTCAGAATTTATGAACGCCACTGAGCCTATTTTTCAACTTGGCTTTTAAGAATACTACATGTGAAATTTCATGACAATCCAACCATTAATTAATGAGTTAGCACGATTTTTATACTTAGGCCCCTCCTTACAACCCCCCCTCCCGTTCGAAATTTTGCGACACCACATAGCCTATTATTCAATCGGGCTCAAAAGAATGCTATTTATGAAGTTTGATGAAAATCCGTCCGGCCGTTTGGGCGTGATACCGGAACAACATACAAACTCACCAACCCTTTATCAGCTTCATTATGCAAGTCTATCGATGAGAACAGGGAAATAAGTGAAACTCATTTCAAAAATCCCAATAACTGCCGATGTAATGATCGTATCAACATCAAATTTCGTATTTCAAATTACGATCCACGGAGGACATAACCAGTCAAATTTCAGCGATATCGGCTCAGGGGAAGGGGTAGTTCCGGGGTGGGGGCTTAACTCAAAAACCCCAATAACTGCCGATGTAATGAATGTATCAACATCAAATTTCGTAATTAAACTTACACTCCACTGAGGACATTACCTGTCAAATTTCAGCGATATCGGGTGAGGGGAAGGGGGAGTTCCGGGGTGAGGGCTTAACTCAAAAATCCCAATAACTGCCGATGTAATGAATGTATCAACATCAAATTCCGTATTTGAAATAAAAGTCCAATGAGGACATAACCTGTCAAATTTCACCGATATCGGGTAAGGAGAGGGGGGAGTTTAGGGGTGGTGGCTCCCTTAGGCCTTCCACAACATCCCCCTCCCGTTCAGAATTTATGAACGCCACTGAGCCTATTTTTCAACTTGGCTTTTAAGAATACTACATGTGAAATTTCATGACAATCCAACCATTAATTAATGAGTTAGCACGATTTTTATACTTAGGCCCCTCCTTACAACCCCCTCTCCCGTTCGAAATTTTGCGACACCACATAGCCTATTATTCAATCGGGCTCAAAAGAATGCTACACATGAAGTTTGATGAAAATCCGTCCGGCCGTTTGGGCGTGATACCGGAACAACATACAAACTCACCAACCCTTTATCAGCTTCATTATGCAAGTCTATCGATGAGAACAGGGAAATAAGTGAAACTCATTTCAAAAATCCCAATAACTGCCGATGTAATGATCGTATCAACATCAAATTTCGTATTTCAAATTACGATCCACGGAGGACATAACCTGTCAAATTTCAGCCATATCGGCTCAGGGGAAGGGGGAGTTCCGGGGTGGGGGCTTAACTCATAAACCCCAATAACTGCCGATGTAATGAATGTATCAACATCAAATTCCGTATTTGAAATAAAAATCCATAGAGGACATAACCTGTCAAATTTCAGCGATATCGGGTGAGGGGAAGAGGGAGTTCCGGGGTAGGGGCTTAACTCAAAAATCCCAATAACTGCCGATGTAATGAATGTATCAACATCAAATTTCGTATTTAAACTTACACTCCACTGAGGACATTACCTGTCAAATTTCAGCGATATCGGGTGAGGGGAAGGGGGAGTTCCGGGGTAGGGGCTTAACTCAAAAATCCCAATAACTGTCGATGTAATGAATGTATCAACATCAAATTCCGTATTTGAAATAAAAATCCAATGAGGACATAACCTGTCAAATTCCACCGATATCGGGTAAGGAGAGGGGGGAGTTTAGAGGTGGTGGCTCCCTTAGGCCTTCCACAACATCCCCCTCCCGTTCAGAATTTATGAACGCCACTGAGCCTATTTTTCAACTTGGCTTTTAAGAATACTACATGGGAAATTTCATGACCATCCAACCATTAAATAATGAGTTAGCGCGATTTTTATACTTAGGCCCCTTCTTACAACCCCCCCTCCCGTTCGAAATTTTGCGACACCACATAGCCTATTATTCAATCGGGCTCAAAAGAATGCTATTTATGAAGTTTGATGAAAATCCGTCCGGCCGTTTGGGCGTGATACCGGAACAACATACAAACTCACCAACCCTTTATCAGCTTCATTATGCAAGTCTATCGATGAGAACAGGGAAATAAGTGAAACTCATTTCAAAAATCCCAATAACTGCCGATGTAATGATCGTATCAACATCAAATTTCGTATTTCAAATTACGATCCACGGAGGACATAACCAGTCAAATTTCAGCGATATCGGCTCAGGGGAAGGGGTAGTTCCCGGGGTGGGGGCTTAACTCAAAAACCCCAATAACTGCCGATGTAATGAATGTATCAACATCAAATTTCGTAATTAAACTTACACTCCACTGAGGACATTACCTGTCAAATTTCAGCGATATCGGGTGAGGGGAAGGGGGAGTTCCGGGGTGAGGGCTTAACTCAAAAATCCCAATAACTGCCGATGTAATGAATGTATCAACATCAAATTCCGTATTTGAAATAAAAGTCCAATGAGGACATAACCTGTCAAATTTCACCGATATCGGGTAAGGAGAGGGGGGAGTTTAGGGGTGGTGGCTCCCTTAGGCCTTCCACAACATCCCCCTCCCGTTCAGAATTTATGAACGCCACTGAGCCTATTTTTCAACTTGGCTTTTAAGAATACTACATGTGAAATTTCATGACAATCCAACCATTAATTAATGAGTTAGCACGATTTTTATACTTAGGCCCCTCCTTACAACCCCCCCTCCCGTTCGAAATTTTGCGACACCACATAGCCTATTATTCAATCGGGCTCAAAAGAATGCTACACATGAAGTTTGATGAAAATCCGTCCGGCCGTTTGGGCGTGATACCGGAACAACATACAAACTCACCAACCCTTTATCAGCTTCATTATGCAAGTCTATCGATGAGAACAGGGAAATAAGTGAAACTCATTTCAAAAATCCCAATAACTGCCGATGTAATGATCGTATCAACATCAAATTTCGTATTTCAAATTACGATCCACGGAGGACATAACCTGTCAAATTTCAGCCATATCGGCTCAGGGGAAGGGGGAGTTCCGGGGTGGGGGCTTAACTCATAAACCCCAATAACTGCCGATGTAATGAATGTATCAACATCAAATTCCGTATTTGAAATAAAAATCTATAGAGGACATAACCTGTCAAATTTCAGCGATATCGGGTGAGGGGAAGAGGGAGTTCCGGGGTAGGGGCTTAACTCAAAAATCCCAATAACTGCCGATGTAATGAATGTATCAACATCAAATTTCGTATTTAAACTTACACTCCACTGAGGACATTACCTGTCAAATTTCAGCGATATCGGGTGAGGGGAAGGGGGAGTTCCGGGGTAGGGGCTTAACTCAAAAATCCCAATAACTGTCGATGTAATGAATGTATCAACATCAAATTCCGTATTTGAAATAAAAATCCAATGAGGACATAACCTGTCAAATTCCACCGATATCGGGTAAGGAGAGGGGGGAGTTTAGAGGTGGTGGCTCCCTTAGGCCTTCCACAACATCCCCCTCCCGTTCAGAATTTATGAACGCCACTGAGCCTATTTTTCAACTTGGCTTTTAAGAATACTACATGGGAAATTTCATGACCATCCAACCATTAAATAATGAGTTAGCGCGATTTTTATACTTAGGCCCCTTCTTACAACCCCCCCTCCCGTTCGAAATTTTGCGACACCACATAGCCTATTATTCAATCGGGCTCAAAAGAATGCTATTTATGAAGTTTGATGAAAATCCGTCCGGCCGTTTGGGCGTGATACCGGAACAACATACAAACTCACCAACCCTTTATCAGCTTCATTATGCAAGTCTATCGATGAGAACAGGGAAATAAGTGAAACTCATTTCAAAAATCCCAATAACTGCCGATGTAATGATCGTATCAACATCAAATTTCGTATTTCAAATTACGATCCACGGAGGACATAACCAGTCAAATTTCAGCGATATCGGCTCAGGGGAAGGGGTAGTTCCGGGGTGGGGGCTTAACTCAAAAACCCCAATAACTGCCGATGTAATGAATGTATCAACATCAAATTTCGTAATTAAACTTACACCCCACTGAGGACATTACCTGTCAAATTTCAGCGATATCGGGTGAGGGGAAGGGGGAGTTCCGGGGTGAGGGCTTAACTCAAAAATCCCAATAACTGCCGATGTAATGAATGTATCAACATCAAATTTCGTATTTAAACTTACACTCCACTGAGGACATTACCTGTCAAATTTCAGCGATATCGGGTGAGGGGAAGGGGGAGTTCCGCGGTGAGGGATTAACTCAAAAATCCCAATAACTGTCGATGTAATGAATGTATCAACATCAAATTCCGTATTTGAAATAAAAGTCCAATGAGGACATAACCTGTCAAATTTCACCGATATCGGGTAAGGAGAGGGGGGAGTTTAGGGGTGGTGGCTCCCTTAGGCCTTCCACAACATCCCCCTCCCGTTCAGAATTTATGAACGTCACTGAGCCTATTTTTCAACTTGGCTTTTAAGAATACTACATGTGAAATTTCATGACAATCCAATCATTAATTAATGAGTTAGCACGATTTTTATACTTAGGCCCCTCCTTACAACCCCCCCTCCCGTTCGAAATTTTGCGACACCACATAGCCTATTATTCAATCGGGCTCAAAATAATGCTACATATGAAGTTTGATGAAAATCCGTCCGGCCGTTTGGGCGTGATACCGGAACAACATACAAACTCACCAACCCTTTATCAGCTTCATTATGCAAGTCTATCGATGAGAACAGGGAAATAAGTGAAACTCATTTCAAAAATCCCAATAACTGCCGATGTAATGATCGTATCAACATCAAATTTCGTATTTCAAATTACGATCCACGGAGGACATAACCTGTCAAATTTCAGCCATATCGGCTCAGGGGAAGGTGGAGTTCCGGGGTGGGGGCTTAACTCATAAACCCCAATAACTGCCGATGTAATGAATGTATCAACATCAAATTCCGTATTTGAAATAAAAATCCATAGAGGACATAACCTGTCAAATTTCAGCGATATCGGGTGAGGGGAAGAGGGAGTTCCGGGGTAGGGGCTTAACTCAAAAATCCCAATAACTGCCGATGTAATGAATGTATCAACATCAAATTTCGTATTTAAACTTACACTCCACTGAGGACATTACCTGTCAAATTTCAGCGATATCGGGTGAGGGGAAGGGGGAGTTCCGGGGTAGGGGCTTAACTCAAAAATCCCAATAACTGTCGATGTAATGAATGTATCAACATCAAATTCCGTATTTGAAATAAAAATCCAATGAGGACATAACCTGTCAAATTCCACCGATATCGGGTAAGGAGAGGGGGGAGTTTAGAGGTGGTGGCTCCCTTAGGCCTTCCACAACATCCCCCTCCCGTTCAGAATTTATGAACGCCACTGAGCCTATTTTTCAACTTGGCTTTTAAGAATACTACATGGGAAATTTCATGACCATCCAACCATTAAATAATGAGTTAGCGCGATTTTTATACTTAGGCCCCTTCTTACAACCCCCCCTCCCGTTCGAAATTTTGCGACACCACATAGCCTATTATTCAATCGGGCTCAAAAGAATGCTATTTATGAAGTTTGATGAAAATCCGTCCGGCCGTTTGGGCGTGATACCGGAACAACATACAAACTCACCAACCCTTTATCAGCTTCATTATGCAAGTCTATCGATGAGAACAGGGAAATAAGTGAAACTCATTTCAAAAATCCCAATAACTGCCGATGTAATGATCGTATCAACATCAAATTTCGTATTTCAAATTACGATCCACGGAGGACATAACCAGTCAAATTTCAGCGATATCGGCTCAGGGGAAGGGGTAGTTCCGGGGTGGGGGCTTAACTCAAAAACCCCAATAACTGCCGATGTAATGAATGTATCAACATCAAATTTCGTAATTAAACTTACACTCCACTGAGGACATTACCTGTCAAATTTCAGCGATATCGGGTGAGGGGAAGGGGGAGTTCCGGGGTAGGGGCTTAACTCAAAAATCCCAATAACTGCCGATGTAATGAATGTATCAACATCAAATTTCGTATTTAAACTTACACTCCACTGAGGACATTACCTGTCAAATTTCAGCGATATCGGGTGAGGGGAAGGGGGAGTTCCGCGGTGAGGGATTAACTCAAAAATCCCAATAACTGTCGATGTAATGAATGTATCAACATCAAATTCCGTATTTGAAATAAAAGTCCAATGAGGACATAACCTGTCAAATTTCACCGATATCGGGTAAGGAGAGGGGGGAGTTTAGGGGTGGTGGCTCCCTTAGGCCTTCCACAACATCCCCCTCCCGTTCAGAATTTATGAACGCCACTGAGCCTATTTTTCAACTTGGCTTTTAAGAATACTACATGTGAAATTTCATGACAATCCAACCATTAATTAATGAGTTAGCACGATTTTTATACTTAGGCCCCTCCTTACAACCCCCCCTCCCGTTCGAAATTTTGCGACACCACATAGCCTATTATTCAATCGGGCTCAAAAGAATGCTACATATGAAGTTTGATGAAAATCCGTCCGGCCGTTTGGGCGTGATACCGGAACAACATACAAACTCACCAACCCTTTATCAGCTTCATTATGCAAGTCTATCGATGAGAACAGGGAAATAAGTGAAACTCATTTCAAAAATCCCAATAACTGCCGATGTAATGATCGTATCAACATCAAATTTCGTATTTCAAATTACGATCCACGGAGGACATAACCTGTCAAATTTCAGCCATATCGGCTCAGGGGAAGGGGGAGTTCCGGGGTGGGGGCTTAACTCATAAACCCCAATAACTGCCGATGTAATGAATGTATCAACATCAAATTCCGTATTTGAAATAAAAATCCATAGAGGACATAACCTGTCAAATTTCAGCGATATCGGGTGAGGGGAAGAGGGAGTTCCGGGGTAGGGGCTTAACTCAAAAATCCCAATAACTGCCGATGTAATGAATGTATCAACATCAAATTTCGTATTTAAACTTACACTCCACTGAGGACATTACCTGTCAAATTTCAGCGATATCGGGTGAGGGGAAGGGGGAGTTCCGGGGTAGGGGCTTAACTCAAAAATCCCAATAACTGTCGATGTAATGAATGTATCAACATCAAATTCCGTATTTGAAATAAAAATCCAATGAGGACATAACCTGTCAAATTCCACCGATATCGGGTAAGGAGAGGGGGGAGTTTAGAGGTGGTGGCTCCCTTAGGCCTTCCACAACATCCCCCTCCCGTTCAGAATTTATGAACGCCACTGAGCCTATTTTTCAACTTGGCTTTTAAGAATACTACATGGGAAATTTCATGACCATCCAACCATTAAATAATGAGTTAGCGCGATTTTTATACTTAGGCCCCTTCTTACAACCCCCCCTCCCGTTCGAAATTTTGCGACACCACATAGCCTATTATTCAATCGGGCTCAAAAGAATGCTATTTATGAAGTTTGATGAAAATCCGTCCGGCCGTTTGGGCGTGATACCGGAACAACATACAAACTCACCAACCCTTTATCAGCTTCATTATGCAAGTCTATCGATGAGAACAGGGAAATAAGTGAAACTCATTTCAAAAATCCCAATAACTGCCGATGTAATGATCGTATCAACATCAAATTTCGTATTTCAAATTACGATCCACGGAGGACATAACCAGTCAAATTTCAGCGATATCGGCTCAGGGGAAGGGGTAGTTCCGGGGTGGGGGCTTAACTCAAAAACCCCAATAACTGCCGATGTAATGAATGTATCAACATCAAATTTCGTAATTAAACTTACACTCCACTGAGGACATTACCTGTCAAATTTCAGCGATATCGGGTGAGGGGAAGGGGGAGTTCCGGGGTGAGGGCTTAACTCAAAAATCCCAATAACTGCCGATGTAATGAATGTATCAACATCAAATTTCGTATTTAAACTTACACTCCACTGAGGACATTACCTGTCAAATTTCAGCGATATCGGGTGAGGGGAAGGGGGAGTTCCGCGGTGAGGGATTAACTCAAAAATCCCAATAACTGTCGATGTAATGAATGTATCAACATCAAATTCCGTATTTGAAATAAAAGTCCAATGAGGACATAACCTGTCAAATTTCACCGATATCGGGTAAGGAGAGGGGGGAGTTTAGGGGTGGTGGCTCCCTTAGGCCTTCCACAACATCCCCCTCCCGTTCAGAATTTATGAACGCCACTGAGCCTATTTTTCAACTTGGCTTTTAAGAATACTACATGTGAAATTTCATGACAATCCAACCATTAATTAATGAGTTAGCACGATTTTTATACTTAGGCCCCTCCTTACAACCCCCCCTCCCGTTCGAAATTTTGCGACACCACATAGCCTATTATTCAATCGGGCTCAAAATAATGCTACATATGAAGTTTGATGAAAATCCGTCCGGCCGTTTGGGCGTGATACCGGAACAACATACAAACTCACCAACCCTTTATCAGCTTCATTATGCAAGTCTATCGATGAGAACAGTGAAATAAGTGAAACTCATTTCAAAAATCCCAATAACTGCCAATGTAATGATCGTATCAACATCAAATTTCGTATTTCAAATTACGATCCACGGAGGACATAACCAGTCAAATTTCAGCGATATCGGCTCAGGGGAAGGGGTAGTTCCGGGGTGGGGGCTTAACCCAAAAACCCCAATAACTGCCGATGTAATGAATGTATCAACATCAAATTCCGTATTTGAAATAAAAATCCAATGAGGACATAAGCTGTCAAAATTCAGCTATATCGGCTGAGGGGAAGGGGGAGTTCCGCGGTGTGGGATTAACTCAAAAATCCCAATAACTGTCGATGTAATGAATGTATCAACATCAAATTCCGTATTTGAAATAAAAATCCAATGAGGACATAACCTGTCAAATTTCACCGATATCGGGTAAGGAGAGGGGGGAGTTTAGGGGTGGTGGCTCCCTTAGGCCTTCCACAACATCCCCCTCCCGTTCAGAATTTATGAACGCCACTGAGCCTGTTTTTCAACTTGGCTTTTAAGAATACTACATGTGAAATTTCATGACAATCCAACCATTAATTAATGAGTTAGCACGATTTTTATACTTAGGCCCCTCCTTACAACCCCCCCTCCCGTTCGAAATTTTGCGACACCACTTAGCCTATTATTCAATCGGGCTCAAAAGAATGCTACATATGAAGTTTCATGAAAATCCGTCCGGCCGTTTGGGCGTGATACCGGAACAACACACAAACACACCAACCCTTTATCAGCTTCATTATGCAAGTCTATCGATGAGAACAGGGAAATAAGTGAAAATCATTTCAAAAATCCCAATAACTGCCGATGTATTGATCGTATCAACATCAAATTTCGTATTTCAAATTTCGATCCACGGAGGACATAACCAGTCAAATTTCAGCGATATCGGCTCAGGGGAAGGGGTAGTTCCGGGGTGGGGGCTTAACCCAAAAACCCCAATAACTGCCGATGTAATGAATGTATCAACATCAAATTCCGTATTTGAAATAAAAATCCAATGAGGACATAAGCTGTCAAAATTCAGCTATATCGGCTGAGGGGAAGGGGGAGTTCCGGGGTGAGGGCTTAACTCAAGAATCCCAATAACTGCCGATGTAATGAATGTATCAACATCAATTTTCGTACTTAAACTTACACTCCACTGAGGACATTACCTGTCAAATTTCAGCGATATCGGGTGAGGGGAAGGGGGAGTTCCGGGGTAGGGGCTTAACTCAAAAATCCCAATAACTGCCGATGTAATGAATGTATCAACATCAAATTCCGTATTTGAAATAAAAATCCAATGAGGACATAACCTGTCAAATTTCACCGATATCGGGTAAGGAGAGGGGGGAGTTTAGGGGTGGTGGCTCCCTTAGGCCTTCCACAACATCCCCCTCCCGTTCAGAATTTATGAACGCCACTGAGCCTGTTTTTCAACTTGGCTTTTAAGAATACTACATGTGAAATTTCATGACAATCCAACCATTAATTAATGAGTTAGCACGATTTTTATACTTAGGCCCCTCCTTACAACCCCCCCTCCCGTTCGAAATTTCGCGACACCACATAGCCTATTATTCAATCGGGCTCAAAATAATGCTACGTATGAAGTTTGATGAAAATCCGTCCGGCCGTTTGGGCGTGATACCGGAACAACATACAAACTCACCAACCCTTTATCAGCTTCATTATGCAAGTCTATCGATGAGAACAGGGAAATAAGTGAAACTCATTTCAAAAATCCCAATAACTGCCGATGTAATGATCGTATCAACATCAAATTTCGTATTTCAAATTACGATCCACGGAGGACATAACCAGTCAAATTTCAGCGATATCGGCTCAGGGGAAGGGGTAGTTCCGGGGTGGGGGCTTAACTCAAAAACCCCAATAACTGCCGATGTAATGAATGTATCAACATCAAATTTCGTAATTAAACTTACACTCCACTGAGGACATTACCTGTCAAATTTCAGCGATATCGGGTGAGGGGAAGGGGGAGTTCCGGGGTGAGGGCTTAACTCAAAAATCCCAATAACTGTCGATGTAATGAATGTATCAACATCAAATTCCGTATTTGAAATAAAAGTCCAATGAGGACATAACCTGTCAAATTTCACCGATATCGGGTAAGGAGAGGGGGGAGTTTAGGGGTGGTGGCTCCTTAGGCCTTCCACAACATCCCCCTCCCGTTGACAATTTATGAACGCCACTGAGCCTATTTTTCAACTTGGCTTTTAAGAATACTACATGTGAAATTTCATGACAATCCAACCATTAATTAATGAGTTAGCACGATTTTTATACTTAGGCCCCTCCTTACAACCCCCCCTCCCGTTCGAAATTTTGCGACACCACATAGCCTATTATTCAATCGGGCTCAAAATAATGCTACATATGAAGTTTGATGAAAATCCGTCCGGCCGTTTGGGCGTGATACCGGAACAACATACAAACTCACCAACCCTTTATCAGCTTCATTATGCAAGTCTATCGATGAGAACAGGGAAATAAGTGAAACTCATTTCAAAAATCCCAATAACTGCCGATGTAATGATCGTATTAACATCAAATTTCGTATTTCAAATTACGATCCACGGAGGACATAACCAGTCAAATTTCAGCGATATCGGCTCAGGGGAAGGGGGAGTTCCGGGGTGGGGGCTTAACTCAAAAACCCCAATAACTGCCGATGCAATGAATATATCAACATCAAATTCCGTATTTGAAATAAAAATCCAATGAGGACATAAGCTGTCAAAATTCAGCTATATCGGCTGAGGGGAAGGGGGAGTTCCGGGGTGAGGGCTTAACTCAAAAATCCCAATACCTGCCGATGTAATGAATGTATCAACATCAAATTCCGTATTTGAAATAAAAATCCAAGGAGGACATAACCTGTCAAATTTCAGCGATATCGGGTGAGGGGAGGGGGGAGTTTAGGGGTGGTGGCTCCCTTAGGCCTCCCACAACATCCCCCTCCCGTTCAGAATTTATGAACGCCACTGAGCCTATTTTTCAACTTGGCTTTTAAGAATACTACATGTGATATTTCATGACAAGCCAACCATTAATTAATGCTCCACATTGCCTATTATTCAATCGGGCTCAAAAGAATGCTACATATTGTAGTGTAATGGATTTGCGACTGCATCTAAATATACATGTATTTTTAAAAAGTAAAGTCAATAATACATATAGACAATAATGGAGAAATAAACCCGTAAGTTTTGAAGGCTGGTGAGTGATGACCAAGAGGCTCAGGTACCTCAATAAACTACCTGTAGGGGTTGTTGTACAGATATTTTTGCAATCCAGTTGACAGAAGAATAAAGATAGTTACCCGGATTTTACAATCTGGCTACAGTCAGGTACCAGATTAGAGCTCCAAGCCCGCTGTAGGTGGCCCATAAAACTATCTGGAATGTCCAACATAAAGATGACAAGGGCAAATAGGGGCATATTAAAATATCTGGAATGTCCAAATCAAAGTGGACAGAGGTCAAATTGATTGCCTCCCAGGCAAAATGCCGAAACTTTCCAAGAGGACAGAGGAGAAGGGAGAAGAAAGAGGAGAGGGGGAACAGTTCGAGAGCATCGAAGAAGGGGAAGTTGAGAGATCAGTTCCAAGTGAGGAGTCGAAGACCTCAGTTGCAGTCTAGATCCAGGAGTCTTGGAGTCCACTTCCTGGAGTTCCAGTCGAGATCCACCAGTGGAAGTCTTCAGCTCCTGTCCAGATGAGCAGTTGATGCCCAGACCTTGAGGTGGAACTCAGCCAGCCGACATCCTTTCCACTCGAAAGTCCCCGCAGCGATATCCAGTACCCAGCATCCAGTCAGCTATCTACCCAGCCCCGTCTGTCTACAGTTTTCAGTAGTAATAAGGTTTATATTTTACATTATATTTTATTTTTAATTTTAATTATTCATTGTTTTTGCATAAATATATATTTTTTTAATATGAGTTACTAAATTTCCGTAGTTTGTTCCTATGCTCCACCCAAAGTCACTATTGATTTAAGAATTTAGTTTTTCAAAACTCTTTTCGCTGACGAATCCTTCGCTTTTGAACTATAGAAATCCAATTTATATATTTAAAATCAGTGAATTTAAATGATTGTTCTATTGCATAATAGAGCTGCATCCTTTGGACATTTTAAATTAGTAAAGACAAAGCATTTTGAGAAAATCTCCGCAGTTTAGATTAAATGTAAATTCAAATATCATTTTTTTATTAAAACCGCGACGCGCACCTTTTAAAATATTACAATTTGGCATCCCTTGTGGGGAGATTTTGGTAAAATCATTATTAAGCAAGAGAGGAAAAGCGAAATTTTTAAACCAAAATTGACTTGGAAGGCGGGGAACAAACTTAATTTTCGAAATTTTATTTTAAATTTTATATAGTTAGTTATTTTTTTTGAAATTGTATTTTAAATTTTATAGAATTGGTTAGTTTTTGAAAGCTTTAATTTTTAAATTATGGATAAACAAAGAGAAATCGATTTTGAGAATATTAAGCTGACCAAAGGTTTAAGTACAAATGATATGTTCAAGGAATTTTTAACGCTAATGAGGTCACACTATGCTAATTTAGGGTCACAAATAGCTTATTTAAGAAGTGATATGGGAAATTTAAAAAAAGATTTAGGAAATGATATGGGAAATTTAAAAAAAGATTTAGAAACTAAAATGGGGTTAAATCAACAAGAAATAATAAGTGGGTTAGAGAAAACTGAGAAAAAACAGGCTGCCCATATTCAAAGTTTAAAGTTAAACTTATTTGGGGATAAGGAGGAAAAAGAGGATTGGATTCCTATTTCAATTATCCAAAGTCCGGATGTCAATATGAGTATTGAAGATTTGTTAATATTTGTTAATCAGGAAATAGTTTCATAGAATGTGAAAGCACCGAGGTTGAAATCGTTAATTATGATAAGGTTAGTATAGTTGAGAACGTCAGGGAAGGAAACTGTCTTCATAAGGAGGAAGGGAAGTTTGAAGTTTTAGAGTCATTATCAGGAGACACTAAAAGTGATATAAACATTGTGATAATCAAAAAAACTGTAAGATTTAAAGTGAGAAAGATAATTTTTGGAATAAATGAGAAGTATGAATGTGAAAAGAATTTTACAATGACAAACTATAAACATAATGAAAAGAAAAACAGATTTGTTGAAGGAGTTTCAGATGACATTACATACAAACTTACTATTATAGAAAAAAATAAAAGGATTAGTGACAACAATTTTAGGCAAATAATTCGGCGAGGAATTAGGAAAAAGTCGAATATTTTAATTTTAGGCCTTATATGTAATACATAATATGTATTACATATAAGGCCTTTTTTTTTTTTTTTTTTTGCATTGGAGGGGGAAATGCTGTGACGCAGATCCAGGGAAGGTAGCTCTGGATAGTGTGGGACTCGAGACGATTCACCAACACCATACCCACTAAAACCCCCTCCTTGCAGATCCTGATTCCCTTCCGCGGAACTGACGGTTTGTCATTACTTCGCGGAAGGGAGGAAGGGTGGCTGGTAACGCCCCTTCTTCTGTTTTATTACCGCTACTGTTCCTTGTCAGCCCTCTCCTGAAGGGCCAACCCGCCCATGATGAGCGCTGCAAAATCGCAGCCTTCATCCCACGACTCCTGGGAGCGCAGCATAGCGTCCACGTAACTGGTAGCAGTCAACGGGGCGCCCATGCTGCACTCCAGATTTTTCCTTCCCTCCTCAAATCTGGGGCATTTGAGGAGGACATGCTCCGCCGACTCCGTCTCACCAAGGCACGCGGGGCAGTCTGGTGTTGTTGCTGCCCCGATTTTGTGGAGGTACCCCCGGAACCCACCGTGTCCCGTGAGTACCTGGGTGAGGTGGTAATTCACCTCCCCATGCTTTCTGGTGAGCCAAGGCTCGACTCGAGGGATGAGCCGATGGGTCCACCGTCCCTTTGTGGACTTGTCCCATTCTTCCTGCCACTCCCTAATTGTCCTGGCCCTCTCTGGCTCTGCTGGACCAGGGCTGGCCCCCGCGTCCTGATAGAAGACCCGGTTTCCCCTGTGGTCGAAGCGCTGCACCACCTCTTCCACCTGAACCGGGTCTTGTTTCCTTTTGAAGTGTCGCGTACGTTCCCGTGCCAAGAGGTCAATGGGGGGCAGCCCAGCAATTACATATAAGGCCTAAAATAGGATGTAATACATAATATGTATTACATTATATGTAATACATAATATGTATTACATATAAGGCCTAAAAAAGGATTTTCACTATAAAATTTGGCCAAATACATATTATGTATTTGGCCAAATTTTATAGTGAAAATCCTTTTATGAAACTCGAATGAGTTACAGACATTACAGACAGAATTACGAGACAAAGATTTAGACAGAAAATTTAGACAAAAAACTTCGAATAAATGAATATGTGGAGTAAATAGTTGAATGAAAGTGAGAATTATTTAATTTATGGTTTCCAGATTTACTTTGTGAAGCTCCATTCTAGGAATAGATAATTAAAATACACAATTTCTTTGTCAAACTTCACTATATATTCTCAAATACTCAACTAGTTTCGCCGTGTTAAGGCATTATCAAGAGTCACTTACAAACTGACAGAATTGGTTGACAGGGTAGAAGGTACAGTATGGAGGGGGTTTGTTAGGTAATGACGGGGAATCCCTTGTTTTTGTTACTCTATACATTCCAATAAACAGATATTCAAATCCAACCCCAATCTGGGTAGAATATTATTTAATTCAAAAGAGAAAATAGATTTAATGGATAAATGTGGAGTGTATCAATTGGAATGCCCAGAATGTAATGCCAAATACGCGGGACAGACAGGGAGATCCTTTAAGATTAGATACAGGGAACACACCAGAAATACAAACTCCAACACTTCCTCATTTCACCAACATCTCACAGAAACAGGACATACCATAGACACACAACACAAACCAACTATAATACATATCTGCCAAAAAGGTCCACTTTTGAATTTACTGGAAGCGGTAGAAATAAATAAACTGAACAAAAATAACGATATTGTAATGCTAAATGAACAAATAGAACTGAACCATTCCCCCCTTCTTAATTTAAATATCAAGTAGCTAAGAGTCTGATGATTGTGGAAATGTTTTGCCAACTGACATTCAGAGAATACTATAATTTTCATTTGATGTTTTAATTTGTCTTTAAATTCTTTGTATTTGTTTTTATTCACTTTAATATTTATTATATTTTACATTTATATAATTCATGAGTCATACCTATATAAATACCAACACTTTACTGTTAGATTCGCTTTATTAGATTTATATATATAATTTTCTTTCTTTTTTATTTTATATTTATTATTATCTTGTAAATATCTGTTTATTGGAATGTATAGAGTAACAAAAACAAGGGATTCCCCGTCATTACCTAAAAAAAAACCCTCCATAACTGTACCTTCTACCCTGTCAACCAATTCTGTCAGTTTGTAAGTGACCCTTGATAATGCCTTAACACGGCGAAACTAGTTGAGTATTTGAGAATATATAGTGAAGTTTGACAAAGAAATTGTGTATTTTAATTATCTATTCTGAGAATTATTTTTGGTGAGAGTGAAATTTATAAATGTTATTTTTGAAAAACTGGAGTTAATTGAATTTGAGATATAATTATTTTTTTGTTTATTGGATGATATAAGTATGTTTTCCATCTAAGGCTCCTATCGCGTTCCAGAACTGGTATTTTTCTCCAAAATCGGAAGAAATGTTTTCCCATTCTTCCTCTGTTGTTGGCATCTGAAACACAAAAAGAAATTACAAATCTATTATTTTTAACCAAATTATTATTTTGTTATAATAATAACCAAATATTATGTTTACAGATTATTGGAAGCGATAATGAAGATGATGCTGAAGCACAGACAGAAGTAACAAAATCTCAAGAAAGCACTTCTTTAAAAGCATGTACCTCAATTTCCTCAGTAAAGGCAGTTCTTCCTCCACCACGACCTTCGACCAGAGTTAGGAAAAGTCTAATCAACAAGCAAAACGAGTTGTTGGATAAAGCTGTCGCATATTTATCAAAATCTGAACCAAAAGGAAATACTAGCAACTCAATGCAACTGGGCACAAACTTTGGATCGACTCGACCCGACTCAAAAACTGTTTGCCAAAAAAGCAATAAATGATGCATTATTTGAGGCAGAGTTCGGCAATTTGAATAGACATTCAGTTCAAATAAACGTAAATGTGCCATCTCCTAATGAGCAAGGTGAATCGCCTAGATCTGCGCCGTCTCTCTACTCAAATGACGTTACATCTCCATGTGGAGATGTAAGAAGTGGCTCCTCTTCGGAGCCACCTCCTACCATGATACAAGTCACAACACCGGACGAACCGGTTTATTTCGCTTTGAGACCTGAAAGTAGTGAACCTGAGTACACTACCGGTACATTATTTGCTCACTTTATGCAAAATAAATAAGTGCTTAATTTTTTTATTTTATAACTATTCACATATATTGTTTACTTACTTCTTTTAATTTATATTTTTCTATTATTTTAATAAATACTTTCGTTTAAAAAAAATATGTTAAAATCACTTACCTGAATATGAGACTGAAGGTAATAAAGTAGCGCTTCACAAGTGTCCATTATAGCCTGGCCAATAGCAGCTGTGGGCATTATAGCCGAAAATCTCAGGTCTTTCATGTTCCTCCCAGTAGCAAGAAATCGTAAGGTTACAGCCAGCTTCTCTTCTGCACTTATCGCCTTTCTCATGCATGTATCTTGTTTTGTCAAAAACGATTTGACCATTACGAGCAAGCTATCAAAACAAGCATCTTTCATACGATAATAATTTTCACAATCCTCATCTTCAGTGCCTCTTATTTCTCTCACTAAGTTTAAATGCGTATAAACATCTCTTTTCAGTAACAATTCTTTAGCCCATCGTTTTCTTTTTAATCGTCTTTTTGCAGACAATGCAGCAATTATTGCAATACACGCTTTTTTTTTATTGTAGTCCATAATAATATTAATATTAAAGAAGCAAGAGGTGTTACTTGACCGACTCTTGGAGATAGACTGACGTCAGTCTGGACTGATCGTGTAACCTCTAACCACACTCCATCAGTATACCATCAGTCAGTTCATGACCAAGGTCACGGACTGAACTCATGCCAGATTGAACGTGTAACACCCCTCTTAAAATGATCTTGAGCACGTCGTCCCTCGGATGGGACTTTAAGCTATGATTCAGGGCCTTTTCGAATGTCAGGCACTCGTTAATGAGTCGTATCCAATGTAACTAAACCTGGGTAGGTGAAATCTCACTCAGGTTAAAAAATACCCTGAGCTCGTCGGTCCTTCGGATGGGACTTTCCCGAAATATCTAAATCTGTCTATGGTTGACCATCCTTGTTTCTGGTTGCCGTCTATCGACCGACTTTGCTGTCTTTATGTGTTTCTCAACATATGTAGTCTATCGAGCTCAGGATCGCGACTTGGTTATCTAGCCAAGGCATTTAGGTCAGATGTTTTAATCGGGAAGTTGAAATAATCTTGAGCACGTCGTCCTTTGGATGGGACTTTAAGCGATAATTCAGGGCCTATTCGAATGTCAGGTATTTCTTAATGAATTGTATCTAATATAACTAAACTAGGTAGGTGAAATCTCACTCAGGTTAAAAATAACATTGAGCACGTCGTCCTTCGGATGGGACTCTAAGCGATGATTCAGGGCCTTTCCGTGTGTCAGGTACTCGTTAATGAATGGTACCTAATGTAACTAAACCTGGGTACGTGAAATCTCACAAAGAAAAAATAACATTGAGCACGTCGTCCTTCAGATGGGACTTTAAGCGATGATTCAGAGCCAACTAAACCTGGGTAGGTCAAATCTCACTCAGGTTAAAATGATCTTGAGCACGTCGTCCTTCGGATGGGACATAAAGCCACTGGGGACTTTGGGCGATGGGACTTTGAGCGATGATTCAGGTCCTTTTCGAAAGTCAGTTACTCGTTAATGAGTGCTATCTAATGTAACTAAACCTGGGTAGGTGAAATCTCACTCAGGTTAAAAATAAACTTGAGCATGTTGTCCTTCGGATGGGACGGTCCCAATATATCTGATTCTGTCTGTGATTGTCCATCCTCGTTTCTGGTTGCTTCCTATCGACCGACTTTGCTGTCTAAATGTGTTTTTCAACATATATAGTCTATCGAGCTAAGGATCGCGACTTGGTTATATAGCCAAGGCACTTAGGTCAGATGTTTTAATCGGGAAGTTAAAATAATATTGAGCATGTCGTCCCTCGGATGGGACTTTAAGCGATGATTCAGGGCCTTTACGAATGTCAGGTACTCGTTAATGAATCGTATCTAATGTATCTAAACTAGGTAGGTGAAATCTCACTCAGGTTAGCAATAACCTTGAGCACGTCGTCCTTCGGATGGAACATTAAGCGATGATTCAGGGCCTTTTCGAATGTCAGGTACTCGTTAATGAGTCGTATCTAATGTGACTAAACGTGGGTAGGTGAAATCTCACTCAGGGTGAAAATAACCTTGAGCACGTCGTCCTTCGGATGGGACTTTGAGCAATGATTCAGGGCTTTATCGAAAGTCAGGTAGTCGTTTATGAGTCGTATCATATGCAACTATACCTGGGTAGGTGGAATCTCACTCAGGTTAAAATGATCTTGAGCACATCGTCCTTCGGATGGGACTTTGAGCGATGAATCAGGGCCTTCTCGAATGTCAGGTACTCGTTAATGAGTCGTATCTAATGTAACTAAACCTGGGTAGGTGAAATTACACTCAGGTTGATAATAACCTTGAGCATGTCGTCCTTCGGATGGGACTTTCCCGATATATCTAAGTCTGTCAGCGGTTGACCATCCTCGTTTCTGGTTGCTGCCTATCGACCGGCTTTGCTGTCTTAATTTGTTTTTCAACATATATAGCAGCACTTAGGTCAGATGTTTTAATCGGGAAGTTAAAATAATCTTGAGCACGTCGTCCTTCCGACAGGACTTTAAGCGATGATTCAAGGCCTTTTCGAATGTCAGTTACTCGTTAATGAATCGTATCTAAGGTATCTAAACTAGGTAGGTGAAATCTCACTCAGGTTAAAAAATACCCTGAGCACGTCGTCCTTCGGATGGGACTTTCCCTATTTATCTGAATCTGTCTGTGGTTGACCATCCTCGTTTCTGGTTGCTGCCTATCGACCGACTTTGCTGTCTTATTGTGTTTTTCAACATATATAGTCTATCGAGCTCAAGATCGCGACTTGGTTATCTAGCCGAGGCATTAAGCTCAGATGTTTTAATCGGGAAGTTAAAATTATCTTAACCACGTCGTCCTTTGGATGGGACTTTAAGCAATGATTCAGGGCCTTTTCGAATGTCAGGTACTCGTTAATGAGTCATATCTAATGTAACTAAACCTGGATAGGTGAAATAAAACTCAGGTTAGAAATAACGTTGAGCACGTCGTCCTTCGGATGGGAGTTTAAGCGATGATTCAGGGCCTTTTCGAGTGTCAGGTACTCGTTAATGAGTCCTATCTAATGTAACTAAACCTGGGTTGGTGAAATCTCACTCAGGTTGAAAATAAACTTGAGCATGTCGTCCTTCGGATGGGACTTTCCCGATATATCTGAATCTGTCTGTGGTTGACCATCCTCGTTTCTGGTTGCTGTCTATCGACCGACTTTGCTGTCTTAATGTGTTCTTCAACATATATAGTCTATCGAGCTCAAGATCGCGACTTGGTTATCTAGCCGAGGCACTTAGGTCAGATGTTTTAATCGGGAAGTTAAAAGTAACCTTGAGCATCTCTTCATGGTATCTCCGCATGGCATCTCTTCTAACATCTCTTCATGGCATCCCCGCATGGCATCTCTTTATGGCCTCTCTTCATGTCATCTCTTCTAACATCTCTTCATGGCATCCCCGCATGGCATCCCCTCATGTCACATCCGCATGGCATCTCTTCTAACATAGCTTCATGTCAACCCCGCATGGCATTTCTTCATGGAATCTCTCCATGGCATCCCGCATGACATCTCTTTATGGCATCTCTACTAACATCTTTTCATGTCATCCCTGCATGGCAACACTGCATGAGATAATGCAATCCCTGCATTATCATGGCCTTTCTGAAAATATGAACACAAGAGAAGTATGTCAAAAACACTTGGGTCACTAGATGAAGCGGCTGGTCAGTACCACAGCCTCCTCAGGCAGGTCACGCGACCAACTATTGAGTCGTCGAGATGGGCGGGCAGGCAAGGATCGGACCGACATTGCTTCCTTGTTCGGGTCAAGTGTGAACTTTTTGTGCAAATTAGTGTCTAAGTGTTGTGTGAATAGTATGTTGAGATCTCGGTGTAATGTTATGTTTGAAACGTAGTACGGGCATTGTGTGATTGAATTGAACCACTCAGTGGTTCAGACGAACTTGAGACAAATTGTCTAGTAGTCTTTTGATGAGTCCAAATCGTCGTTTCATTATCTGTCGAGTCTGTGTAACATGTTTCTTCCAAGTGTCGTCTGTCAAGTATGTACGTCTTCGTCACGCTTCAGAGGGACATTATTCAGCCATACAGTTGGGCAGTCTACGTGAAGAATTATATTTCTGAAGGGAATAATAATATTTTGGGGGATCCGGACAACTTTGGCTACGCCCCTGATTGGAGGTTACCAATTACCAGAAGTTTAGTAGCTTATTTAAGTATTTCCTACTTAAGTATTTTATGACAGTTGCAAAGAGCGTACTGAATTTATTTCTGACTATAAATCTAGAATAAATTGTACAATTTACTTAATATTAACATGTGAAGACCAACAGAATTGTAGGAATGTGTCTGTGTGGTATTAGATGCTCTAATGTTGGGCTAGAAATAAATTATAATGTTGTTCTCTGTTTCAGATGACGAGGAAGTGGAGCTAGCTACGTGCTATCACTGTGGGGCTATCTGCCTCACTGTGGGCAAGCTGAGAAGACATGTGGTCTTCGAACATACCCAGGAACAGCCCAGTAGCCCAGCAGCTTCGAGCAATTATCCCAAGGAGAAGCCACTCAAATGTACTTTTTGCATATACAGATGTGAATTTCGCTCCATTTTGGACCGTCATCTGCTGTACAAACATACGCAAGAGAAGTCTTACAAGTGCGATTTCTGTTCCTACAAAAGTGTTGTGTCCTACCATTTGAAACGGCATGTGCAGAGGAAACATACGAATAAGTGCCATTATTGTATCTTCAAATGTGTTGAGCCCTCATATTTGAAACGTCACATTCAGAGTAAACATACCAAAGATGAACCCTTTCAGTGTCACTTCTGTACTACCCGTTTCGTTCTACTTGAAACAGAGCCAGCATACAAAAGAAAAGCCTTTGAAATGAAATTTTTGTACCTATAGTTGTTTTCTACCGTCATCATTGAAAGATCACCATCAGTCAAAACATTCAGAAGACAAACCTATGTGTAATGTTTTTACAGTTGCTTATATCCGTTTCATTTAAAACGTCACACACAATACAAACATACGAAAGAGAAGCCATTGAAGTGCAATTTTTGTACATTTAGCTGTATTTAAATATTCCATTTGAAACGTCATACCCATACCAAACACAAAATTTGAATTAATAATAAGTTATACATCGTTATCCCAAAAGCATACAGCCTCATCTCCAATTTCGGGAGTCCGAACACATCACACGGTATTCAATAAAGTACTCAAAACTGGTCCATACCAATTTCTTCTCCAAATCTTTTCTATTCATGTTTTTCAGATTCGACAGAAAAAAATGCTAGTCCACTTAATCTTTTTTGAAGATGCTTTTAATTAACGTTTTATGATTTTTAATTTAGAAAAAAGTATACAATAAAAACAAAAACTGAAAAAATCAACAAAATATTCTATCAATAAATCAATTTCAAAGCTAAAGAAATCATAATATTGTTGAATCATGAAACTATTTTTGGTGAAACTAACTTGTTTTTTGTATAGGACTATTTTTTTAAATAAAGTAAACATATTGAAAAAATAAAAATAATTTGCCGTTTTTGTTTTTCTAGGCAATTGCCTATCCTGCTACCCTCTCAGAAATATCATCCATTGATATTGTATGGCTCTACTAAAGCGATTTACTATTTTGACACTTTTTAAATACGCCTAATTGCTTTAAGAGTGGCGTTATATTTCTTTCCTGTGTAAAAACTGTAAGAAATTTTGATTGGTAAATAAATTATATTGTTTTTTAAAATTTTATTTCATTTATTTAAAAAATACAACACCAGGATTACTTTAAAAAAAAAAACCCTTGAGGACGCCGTCTTCTGATGGATTGTTAAGCAATGGACCAGAGCCTGTATAATGTCAGATACTCTGCCTGTTGGGTTTGGGTACAGGTTAAATGAGAACTTCGAATAGAACAAGAGATATATTTATTTGGACAACACCCTTATTACAAAACCGCGTGGTAACGAACACAAAGTCAGTTGTTCAATAATAAGTGCCATACCGCGTGGGAACTACACAAGTCACTCACTTACTGTGCTTGGTAACAGACGACTCACTTTATACCCGCGTGGTAATAAGGACGAATCCATTCCGCACACCGCGTGCTGGCTCGACCCAGACTCTCAGTCCACCCCGCGTGGTGACCAACTGGTCCCTCTCGTTGTTAAGAGACGACTCACTTTTTACCCGCGTGGTAACAGCCAACTCAACCAACTCAGTCCACCCCGCGTGATGCCCAACTGCTTACTGACTCATGTAGTTCAAGAGTCCCGCCGACTCCTATCGATTGTCTCGGCGTGTTCCCGAATTCACCCACACTCAACTCGCGACTTAACATCCCGCCCCCCATGAAGGCTCGGCTTCATTATTGGGTTGGGAGCGGGCATAGTCGCGAAAGGGGTCTGCGCACAACCCCGGTGGTCGTTGCGACATCCGCGACTCGCGTGATCGCGTCTTGCCCGGGTAGAGCTGGGTGATCCGTCCCAGCTTCCAGGATTGCGGCGGAGCGTTGTCGTCCCCGTAGGTCTCCTTCAAGAGCACTTCTGACGCGAGCGGGTACCGCTGCAGCTCCCGATCAGCCAGCTCATGCAGCGTGCGAATTGCGAGAAAAGGCGCGGAAGTCGTTCCATATGTGACGGTGGTGAGTCGGTACTCCTGCACGGGACCATGGTCATCGAACCGCCACAATATGCGTTGAAGATCGCGGTCTTCCGAGCGGATGCGCATCTGTCTAAACATCTGGCGGACGTCCGCGGTGAAGACGTACCTATGACGTCGGAAGCGTAAAAGCAGCGTACACAGGTCCGATTGTAGCTTAGGTCCAGCCAGCGCGATGTCGTTGAGCGAGACCCCGGTGGTCGTGCGACAAGAGGCATCATCCATAGGTCGCTGGTTCAAATCCGGCCCGGAGGACCATGTTGGGTTTGGGTACAGGTTAAATGAGAACTTCGAATAGAACAAGAGATATATTTATTTGGACAACACCCTTATTACAAAACCGCGTGGAAACGAACACAAAGTCAGTTGTTCAATAATAAGTCCCATACCGCGTGGGAACTACACAAGTCACTCACTTACTGTGCTTGGTAACAGACGACTCACTTTATACCCGCGTGGTAATAAACAACTCACTTCCGCATGGTAACTAACGACTCACCTTATACCCGCGTGGTAATAAGGACGAATCCATTCCGCACACCGCGTGCTGGCTCGACCCAGACTCAGTCCACCCCGCATGGTGACCAACTGGTCCCTCTCGTTGTTAAGAGACGACTCACTTTATACCCGCGTGGTAATAAACAACTCACTTCCGCATGGTATAACGACTCACCTTATACCCGCGTGGTAATAAGGACGAATCCATTCCGTACACCGCGTGCTGGCTCGACCCAGACTCTCAGTCCACCCCGCGTGGCGACCAACTGGTCCCTCTCGTTGTTAAGAGACGACTCACTCGTGTAGTTCAATAAATCAACAAGTCACTCACCACAGGTCGTTCAAGGAACACACCGTAGGTATCGATTCTCGGCGTGTTCCCGAATTCACTCGCACTCAACTCGCGACTTAACACTGCCCCTAGTTACCTAAATCTGGGTAGACAACGGTTAGGACACCCACAGTAGAGTAAATCATACTGCCAAAAAGTTTGCACAAAAATTTGAAGATGTCGGTTTTGGGCAAAAATATTGAGTGTGAGAACAAATATTGTGTAAAAAAAGGGGTATTAAATATTTTGTGGGGCGTTCAAAAGTTTTCTGAAAGTTTAGACAATTTTTGCGGACCTGTCAATATTTTGTAGTATAAAATATAGTACTTTTTTTTTTTTTTTTTTTTTTTTTTTTTTTTTTTTTTTTTCCTTTTTTCTTTATTGGGTGCCCCTGACCCCCTGAGGGGGGGTCGGTCACATTACCCTAAAGAGACACTCACATCACCCTGAGATATAGTACCTATGTAATTACACGTTCTTTTAAGTTTCAATACTTGCAGTTTTCTTAACTTTATATAATCCTTTAAGCATGTGCAAAGTGCCTCGCATGTCTCCATAACGATTTCACTGATAGTGGTCGGAGCAATGTACGATGAAAGTTTCAGGTCCCCAAAGTTGTTCCCAGATGCTAGGAAGCGCAGAGTCAGACTCAACCTTTCAGTTGGCGAAATCGCTGTCCTCATTCGTGTATCACGTTTCTCAATCAGAGGGCAAACCATACTCAACAGTTGCTCAAACACCTCTTCATTCGTCCTCAGGAAATTTTGATAAAGTGTAGGTTCCAAGCTCAGTTCGCGAAGTGGGTTACGATGACCATGGGTCGGTCGCTTCTTCAAATAATTCCTGAGCCACACTCTTTTCTTCTTATTATTTAAAGACTCCTTCAACACTGCACACAATACAACTACGCTACTTTCAACCTCCGGGTTTGCCCTGGGCAAAGAAACGTATGCGGCTATGGCTGAGTACAACGCGATGCGCCGTGCTTCCATCACGAATGTTTAGTCGACACTCCAATTTTGTGCAATATTTTTGTGTAGTGTGAGGGGTCCACGACCATTCAATATTTTGTACAAAAATAAGCTCAATATTTGTGTTCAAAATTTTGAGCGAAATTTTTGCCAGTGTGAGGGCCCCTTTAGACTAGTCAACTTGAGCGACGAAAGTACTTTTGTTGCTCTGGTAATAGGCGATCTAACCTCATAGTTAAAAGTAGGCATGAGTCACAAAACTAACAACACACGTTAGGTGACCAACAACTACAACGTTAGGTGATCTCTTTCTTGATCAGCTACATTCGGAATACTTCAGCATAAAAAATCAAAACAAAACAGCCATCGGTGAATCATCGATTATGTACTTCCCCAGCACAAATTAATCAATTACGTTTTTGCTCTCCCTCCAAAGCCAATCGACCGTTTGTGCTAAAATGCAATATTTAACATACATTGGCTTCTGAATCTTCATAATACATTTTATGTCGATACACTCATTACATCGGCAGTTCTTTGCAGATTTTCGATGGGGGGAAGGGGGTTTTTGACCGATTTGGCTGTAAATCAATAGATGTCGTCCTTATCGGGTTCTAGATACATGTATACAATTTCATGTCGATACATTCATCATGTTCATGAATCCTCTTTGGTTATGATCCATATTTAGGTACCTATAACTTCACATGTTCACATGTATTTCAAATAGGTAGTATGAATAAATTAGATACATTAATATATAGTTATGTAAAATGTTTATTAATAATTAGATCCACATTAAACAATTAACACAATATAGCCTTATATTATTTTTCAATATAAATAATCATTATTCTTAAAATAAAATCAAAGATCAATCATAAAAGAAAATGAAGTAAACAATTAACATAAAAAGCAATTTTATTTTTTCATAACACTGATAATAAATGTGGCCACACAACACCAAAGTGTTTAGAAAGAAACATCATAAAATAAACTAGAAACATTGCAATATGTCAGGGTATACAAACGTACGTAATAATAATAATTGTAAATGCAGATTTATTTCATTAAAATCTTTGTTCTCCGGCGTTCTTCACACGAGTTGATTTCCATTTGGGTGTTCACATCATTTTGGCAAATTGAATCAAAATGACCAAGTATGAAATGGAGCCAGCCACCAGCTGAAACAGAAAACACTCTTTTAATATACATTGTACAACATAAAATACATAAGGCAAATATGTAGCGTAGCATACTATAGTTCCTCATTCAGATTTTTATTTTATTTTTATCCGAAAGGGATAATTTTGTCAACAATTAATTGTTTATTTACAAAGAGTCACTTTAAAGCTTGAAGCGCCCTTAGTATGATATTATTGAGGTTTTCGTTGTTTGTAATGTTGAAAAGGTTTTTGTGAGGTTGCGGGCTTCTTAGTGCTTCTACCAGGTACTTTTTTCTTGATTGGCTGAACGCTGAACACTCCATGAAGAAGTGGTGGATGTCGTCCGGTCGGTCTTCGTTGCAAACACTACAGCTCTCTTCTCTGTTGAAGAGGTAGGTCACTCCTCCCACCGTCACTCTAGCCTTTCTCTACACAGCCGTATCTGAGCCAACGTCCTCTCGATGTTTGTCCTCAGCTTCAGGTAGACGTTGTAGCAGTAAATATCCTTGTATGTGAGGTTATAGTTAGATTCCAGGATGTTTTGAATGTCTCTATCGCGGCTCCTTTCTTCAAATCGACTCATAATCTTTTTCTTGTGCCTGTTGATAAGATCAGGGTCCTGAGTATCCCATAACCATGAATAGCCTACAGAGGTTAGGATATTCTGGAGTTGAGTCACTCAGTTGTAGGTAGGGATGGGTATCGACCAACAAAGCATCGATTAATGACACGATTATTTGTTTTTACTAATTAATCGATACACTTATCAATAGTTGGTTAAATAATCGATTAATCGATTAACTGTCATTGGTAGATAATTTATCTTTTTTACTGGCAGGAGCCTCCGTCTCTTTCAGTTGTGCAGGCCTCTTCAGGCCAATTTTGGGATGTTTGTGCTCCAGGTGGTTTTTTAAGTTGGTCGTGTTCCCACATGTTTTTATTTTAACTCCACAATACCGACACTTAACATCTCTTAAAATACTGCCAAACCACACTTTTGGGAGGCATCTTCTTTTAACTAATAAAGTTAACTAATAAAAAAAGTAGTATTTTTTTTCATATTTGGAATCTAGAGGTCGGAAAACATTAAATTCCGTTCCAGGATACTTCCATATACCTGTTGAGCGGTTAGAGCTTAATTATTTATAGTTTTTCTATTATAAGGAGATATTTACAATTGTGTGCGGTCCATAGTGTTGTATGATAAAGAATAATAATGACAGTGTGATAGTTACCGAAGAGAAGAGAGAATATCCAACGTGGAAGTACCCGCAGGCCGTCATGGAGACTGTCGGATGTACCTTCAGATAGATCCGCAACTTGTACTGAAATAGAACCACCAATAGACATTACTATATAATAATAATAATTTTTATTGTTTAAAGGGATCACCCCTATGCAATTGAGTCAGTAACCATTACTTTTACAATATTACCATAATAATGACACATACAAAAGAATACACATATAAAACAATGATGACATATATAAAGGGACCTTTAACAAACTAAATAAATAAAAAAATATAAAAATAAAAGCTCTGGTAGTAGGTGATATGACCTTGTAGTTAAAACCCGGGCATGAGTCACAATAACTAACTACTATATTACTACATCCAATTTTAATTTTTAATTTTTTCGTATAAAGTCCATCCCCGAAGGACATTTTAGGGTTTGACAGAGCGAAAATGTCCATATGAACATGTATGTACAAACCCTGCTGAAAGTTCTTTGGCTGAGTAACCAAAATGCTAATTACTTCTGAAAAAAAAACGACATTTCTGAGTTCCTTTGTACCAAATTTCATGTTATGATTTGTCAAAACAAAAATATATAAGAAAATTCATAAACTAATCTCATGAAACTCTATTCTACTCCAAATCAGCTCTTATTCAACGATATTTAGAATATAGCATACACACAAAAAAAAAAAAATAGTAATAATAATTCGTTAGGGTACTCACTTTTACTTTGGTACTCAGAGTACACATGAAAATCAAAACAACCTACTAAAATTGAATATTATTATTTGAGTTTATAATAAAAACTGTAATATATTACAATAATACTTACGTTATTACAAAGCGATTCCTTAGTAAGCATTCGCGATTTCAATGTCTCATAAAACTCGGCTGTCTGCAAAATATTATAATCCAATTATATTTATCAATTAATTAATTCGAGGATAAGGAATATGCAGGTACGCTAAGAGCTGAGTGTTGCTGGCATTCGAGACTTCTTATCCGAGGCAAGAAGGTTCAGGACACCATCCTTTGATAAAATGTGTATAACGCCACTTGCGTTGATTTTTTTTTTTTTTTTTATTTCTGTACATATTAATTACAATAATGACATACATATATAAATTTACAAAACAAATATATATATATATATATGAGGAGCAAACATTCAAACCATGTTTTCTCCTTTGGATAAAATTTTTCAGGAAACACAAAAAACTAATAAATTAAGAAATAACTTATTTTAGACCCTAATTATCGTTTGTTTAGTTGTATTACTGGTTTCTAGGCTGATTTGTAGGCGTACTTTACCTAATGAACTTGAAATTAATTAGGAAAGTTCATTTGAAATTTGGAGAAATCACGTTTTGACCGAACTCAAAGGAGGAAACATGTTTTGAATGTTTCCAATGTGGATAAAACACTTTATGAATGAAAAAGAATGGAACTCACATATTGTTACTATAACATTTTTTAATGGAATACAACTAATTATTAACAGAACAAAACTGATTATGTAATTATAAAATAAAGTGAAATAAAATTTATAAGTGAAAAATCGTCCCACAATTTCCAGTGCTCACTAATACACCATCTATTATTTCTTCCATTCCTAAATTAATAACTAATAAAATCTTAGGTAAAAGCACACCGCCCTAAAATAAACAAACCAACATAGCACCAAACAAACAATAACATATCCTCTGAAACACTAGAAACACAGGTAATAGCTGGGTCACGTGACCAGTAACAACAAGCTCTGATTGGCTGGCTGGAGGAATCACTGTTTCACTGAAAACTGGCTCTGGAGGAAACACTTTGGGAATGAAACCTGAATTTTCTAAATAGGTTTATAATGGAATAAAACTTGTTTTGCTTGAAAATAATAGTATATTTTTGTACCATTTAATGTTGAGTTCAAAGAAAAATCACTAACTCATTTTTTTTTCTTTTTTGGAGAAAACACGGTTTGAATGTTTGCTCTTCATATATACTCATATATAATTCTTAATCATTCCAATAAAAAGACAGAATGACCCACGAAGATGATCTGTGTGTGGGCATTTTCTGTTCATAGATACATGGATTCAAAATTAAGCGGTCAAAGCAGTGACTAAAAGAAACATCCAAATTAAATAAAAAATAATTTAAAAACATTTTTATACATTTGTTTCGGCAAAAGTATGTAGGTGTGGACTAAGTTTTAGATCTCCTAAATGAGGGAAAACATGATAAAAGTAACCTTATGATGAAAATAATACACGCACACACAAGTACTAATAACATCATTATCATCATCGGCGCAACAATTCTTCTCTGAGTCAAGGAAGGCCTCTTGGATCAGCCTTCGCCAGACGTCTCGGTCCTATGCAGCTGCCCTCCAGTTCCGGACTCCAAATAGGATCCTCGCATCAAGCGTAACACAACAGTCCTTCCAACGTAGCTTCGGTCTTCCAACACGCCTGATCCCGTGGATTTCCTCCAGTAGTGTCATATTTGGCACTTCATGGTCTCTCATCTTAGTCAGCCAAACCTGGCTATGTCCGGTTCTTGCGACAAAGCTAATAGCTCCTGATTCGTTCTTCTCCTCCAGTCCTGACCCTCGTAGACACCTCTATAGATGCAACGTAGGATCTTCCTTTCGTGAATCAGGAGTGCTTGTTCGTCGGTCTTTGTTATTGTCCATGTTTCAGAATCCGTAAGTTAATATGGATGAATCAAAGTTTTGTAGAGTTGCAGCTTTGTTGGCGTAGAAATCAAGTTACTTCTGAGATGTCCAAAGAAACAGCATAACTAGTAACATACGATCATAAAAAATTTGCAAAAAACGTGTAGGTATGTTAATAATTTTCTTATATCTTATCGTGATATCGATATATCTGAAAATTGTGTGCATCTCGAGCTATAGACATGGAGGACTATACCTGTTTTTCCAGATGGTCCGAGGCACAGACAATGATCACGGCCAGCATTATCGTCTGGAACAGCTCCAATGGCATGTTTCTCCAGACGCTACCCGACAACCTGTTAAATCTCGTTATAATCAGAAACCTGAAATCAATTTAAATTAACAATGTATTTTTAGTTTTATTTCATCAGCCATTAGTAATACATCTGTAATATCTAAAAATATGGACATTAATAATTAAAAAGAACAATTATTGTTCTAATATATAGTAGGGAGAAAACCGTCAGCCATACCAAGTAAGAAAGGGTGTAGGATCACATGACCTGGACAGCCAATAGAGAAAAGTCCCGGCGAAAAAAAGAAGAAGATCTGTTGGAGGAGTTCCCTATTGTTTTGAGACAGCCAGCAGAGATTGAATATTGAGGAAATCCAAAGACCAGCAGAAATCGCGGTAGACAAGACAACGCAACGAGGTACTTTAGACCACAAGTAATATATAAATATATTTTAGGGTAGTAGTAAAATTTTGAAAGGATTTTGAGAAATAATTATAAAGATCAATAATTCACAAATATATTAAGTCAAATAATCATGGAGTAAGTATTCCTTTTATGTATTTTGCTCCTCATGTCATCTTGGTTTTTCAAAACTCTTGAGTCTTGGCGGACCCTGAACTGTTCCCTCAAGGAACGTCACCTGTCTGTTTACACGAAAATCGGCCGATGGTAAGACGATAAAGAGAGGGTGGCAAACAACTCAAATATCTCAGTATGATCGTACAGAAGTCCCAGAATAAGAATCTTATAAATTTTCAACAAATAGATGAATTGGTTTTAGCGTGAGAGTGGAAACTTAGTAGATTAATTTGCGCTGGGAAAGTACCGAAAAGGTTAGCGGTGCTTAGAACTGGTTAGACGAAATTTTATATGTGGATTCAGCAAAAATGGTCAAAAATGCTTCCAAATTGAAAAGTAAGGATATGTGACATCTCGAAATTTTGAGAGGGAAGGGGGTTATGGGATTAGGATTAAATATAAAGATAGTGATAGGTATATAAACTAAGGGGTTAGTTCCGCCAGTAAATATATTACTGTTGTCATACATTTCGGTGCAAGCGCTCGCCCACAGTACTCAACCAGCAGCCAGTGACGACGGTATCCACCGAAAGGTATGACAATAGTGTCAGGTCATTAACGGATGGTTGGATTGTCATGGACTTTCACATGTAGTATTCTTAAAGGCCAAATAGAAAAATACACTATGTGACATCTCAAAAATGTGATCGGGAGGGGGGTTTGTGGGGGTAGGCCGTAGCATGAGGATAGTGTTGGCTCATTAACGAATGGTCGGATTGTCTTGGAATTGGAATTGTAGTATTCTTAAAAGTCAAATTGAAAAATAGGATATGGGACGTCTCAAAATTTTCAACGGGAAGAGGACTATGGGGGAGGGGGGTAGGGCTAAGCATAAAAATAGTGCTAACTCATTAACGGATAATCGAATTGTCATGAAATTTCACAAGTAGTATTTTAAAAAGCAAAATTCCTTGCACGGTTAATACGAGCTGTGGTCACAAGCGTTCCTAACTACGAACTAGCTGTGGGGTCCGCCGCTGCAAGGCACATAATAGCTGTGGTACCCAGGGTTCCTCACTACGTACTAGCTGTGGTGCCTAGGGGTCCTAAGCACTTACTAGCTGGTTGCACGCAGTTGCATGGCGCATACTAGCTAAGGTGCCCGGCGTTCCTAAGTAGGTACTAGCTGTGGTACCCAGTGGTCCTTTCCACAAGCTTTCTTAAGTACGCACTGGCTAGGTTGTCCAGCGATGCTAAGTATTCACTAGCTGTGGTGCTCAGGGGTCCTAAACACTTACTAGCTGTGGTGTCTGCCGTTGAAGGACTATAAGCCTTATTCCATTTGAATAATTGGAAGTTATAACTTCATGAATGTACTGTCGAAGAATTGAATAGGATTCGAACGAGAGATATTAGGAAAAAAGTCAAAGGCAACGCCGGGTATTACTGCTAGTATATATATATGTATACATAGTTAATTGTTTTAGGGTCATTACAAAATTAATTCAAGTATTCTAGCTTTTGAATGTGCAAGCTTGTTTAAATCTGTTTCATGGTCTAGATGAGTGTCTCTGTGTATTGACATCAGAGCTAATCCATTCAATCTGTTTTGGCTAGTACTCTTTTTGATATAGATAGGGGGATAATATATACATATTAAATTAATTTATTTTCATTATTTGTTTTTTTGAAGGGTGATATTGAATTTTCACTAGACTTACGGTGTGAGAGTTGCCTGAACGAAGAGTAGATAGAATGTAATCAATAGTGTTGGTCCGTAATGTTTGTTGACATCCTGAGAGATGTGGCACAGATGCTGGTGTGAGTATGCCAACAGGTACAGCTGACTCTTGGACGCCATAAGCAGTCTGCTCGTCAAATCTGCAACAATTTCATATCATAATACCACACACGTTTAGAAATATATTCGTTTAATTTCCCAACCAGACACTATAAATATATAGATGTTGATTAGCGACTGTGGATTCTAATTGTAGGAATATTGAGGGTCAGTCAAAGATGGAAAAAAAAAACACTATTCAGATGCCAACGTTTCGATATATTTTATATCATCATCAGGGCCTACAAACATGGGGGGGAAATCAAGATTAGAATCAAAAATAAAAAAAATAAATTAAAAAAAAAAAAAAAAAAAAAAAAAAAAAAAAACTGGTCTCAATCCAAGGACATCTCTCCATGAATGTTCATTAATTTTGAAAATACAACATTTTGAATACTAACTTTGATTTAATGCAGCGCAGCGTCGGGCAAGTGCTGCATATTGAGCCGCTTTTTTTTTTTTTTTCATTCTAATCTTGATTCCCCCCCCCCCCCCCCCATGTTTATAAGCCCTGATGATGATATAAAATATATCGAAACGTTGGCATCTGAATAGTGTTTTTTTTTTTCCATCTTTGAGTGACCCTCAATATTCCTACAACTATAAATATATATATATTTTTTTTCCATAGTTCGGAAGTTGGCAGGAGTGTTGGGTGATGTCACGTACCCTATGTTGAGCAGAACGTTTAAAGATGCCAGGAAATTTGCTAATTCAATGTTTTATTTAACGTTTTTGTGAACTTTTGTTTAAACACGTAAACAAATTGTCTCAAGAAAATTTACCTTTTTATTATTTGAAAAGTTATTTATACCCATAAAAGTGAGCAAAATTACTTACTTTTCACCCAAGTTACGGGTGAGAATGAAACCCAACATCAACTCGACCGAAAAACCGGTCAACACGAAAAATGGACTCACGGATAACCTCAAAGCACGACTGAACAATACAGGTAACCCAGATCAGTCGAACTCACCCCGACTAGTGAGCCAGCCGAAGAGACCCTGTCCTCCAGAAGAAGACATGGAGTTCCCAGCACTCTCGGAGTCAGCCATGCAGCTAGACGGAGAGCCCTCACCGGGGGCCAGCCACACCCAGCCCAAGCGGAACAGGTACGCAATTCATTCCACTATACCCACGCACAACACATTCGCGCCACTCGCAGCACTCATCACCGACCAACACACTAACGATACCACCCCACAGACCGAAAAACAACTTAAAATCCCCCCAATTTTCCTTTGTGAAGCCGACGATTTTCAAAAAGTACTGACAGACATTAAAAGTATCACAACATCTCCATTCGAAACAAAACAATGCCACAAAAAAATTAAAATATCCCTTATGACATCTGAAGACTTTAGGAAACTGACCAAATTTTACCAAACAAATGACGTAAAATACTATACTTTCCTGAACCCCGAGGATAGGAAACTTTCCGTTGTTATCCGAGGGGTTCCATACTCCTTGACTGAAACCGAAATCCAAGACGAACTAACCCCGACATACCCAGTCCTGAGTGTAACAGGCTACTGAACAAGGACAAAGGCCCCACTCCACTGTGTGCTGTCGAGCTCCAGAATACTCCGGAGGGGAAAGCGATATTTCAATTATCTCGTCTCTTTTACACTATAGTGACTGTCGAACCGCGGAAGAGGTCTCAACGCATTGTGCAGTGCACGAATTGCCAGCAAGTGGGACATAGCAAGAACTTCTGCCACCTTGACCCAAAATGTGTCAAGTGTGCAGGAGATCATCATTTCACAGCTTGCCCATCACGTACTCTCCAAGAGTCCTCAAAGTGCTCTAACTGTGGTGGAAGCCACCCTGCCAATTATAGAGGCTGTGAAACCTTCTTAAAACTTCAATCACGAATCACACACAGAAAACACATACCAACCCACATTCATGACACAACAAATGCAAATCCATCTAGACTTACTCCCCAACCAGTCTCAGAAAATCCTCCACAGTCACAGCAAAACATCCCCTCAGGAGCTAAATCAAACCCTTGGTTTACCCGGAGCAGACACCACACATAGACACCAGCAAGCACCCCTCATCAAACTAACCTCAACGAACAAGACCCCTCATCAAACCTATTTGACATACTACTAAATTTAATTAAACCTTTCATTCCCAAAATCAAATACTTCATTTCCACAATACTCAATAACATACTTTCTTCCAATTATGGTCAGCCCTAATTCCACAGTTGATCAAAATTTAACAATCCTAAATTGGAACGCGAATGGGTTGAAAGCAAAGCAACAGTCTTTCAGTAACCTCCTAACACGATACAACATAGACATAGTTTGCCTAACAGAAACACACTTCAAAGCGACAGACACATTCAGACTGACAGGATACGTGACATACAGACGAGACAGACAAACCCGAATAGCCTCTGGAGGAGTAGCTGTTTGTGTGAAGAAAAAAATAAAGCATTCCCATCTACTTCTTCCTGAACTGGAGCACCTGGAGGCTGTCGGGATTCAACTGACACTCACCAACAACAGACGACTCAACATCATCTTGGGATACCAACGACCAAACTTAGAATAAAACAGACAGACCTAGAACACATTTTTACAGGAGACGCGACTGCACTTTTCGGGGACCTCAATAGCAAGCACACAATCTGGGGCTGCAGAAAAACCAATAACAATGGGGTCAGACTTTTGTCGGCCACAAACAACCTCGGTGTTCAGGTTTCAGCCCCAGACGAACCAACCTTCTACCCGTCACAACACAGATATCATCCAGACATCCTAGACATCACACTTATACAACATTTCACATTCCCAATATATCACGAGACAATAACAGAACTCGATTCAGACCACGTCCCCGTCCTTAACACATTCACAGCACACAAACACTACACCGAACCGCTTCCACGACTTATAACAGGAAAAATTGATTGGAAAACTTTTCAATGGGAAATGGATCAAACTCTTGAAATTCCAATCTACTACAATCACACATACGACATAGACTGGGCAATACAGACATTCACACAAACTGTTTACACATCTGTTCACAATGCTACATATCACCACTTCAAAGACAGACGACCACATATACATGACTCCATTCCCACTCAAATCCTAGCACTAATTCACGAAAAAAACACGGCTCGCAAACGCTGGCAAAGAACAAGAAGTGATGTAGATAAAAGAGACCTCAATCGCTTGACCCGACGGGTGAGATGGGAGCTCGACAACCACAGAATTTGTAAGTACAGGGCTTACTTGACCGACATGACCCCCGGCGATAGTAGTCTCTGGAAAGAAACCCGACGAATTTTGAGACAAAGCACATCCTTGCCCCCACTGACAGTGACGAGCGACGAAGACAAATGCGAAATCCTGGCAACACACCTCGAACAAAAGTACCGCACACACGATACTGCTAACACAGACATGAACACCACAGTACACACATATCTATCCATACCGACACAAACTGTTGAAAATTCCATCAAGTTCACCACTCCCTCAGAAATCACAACATTAATAACAAACTTAGCAAACAACAAGGCCCCCGGTGAGGATCTCATTCCGAACATAGTGCTGAAGAAGCTGCCACCCAAGAGTATAGCCTTTCTAACCGGTCTGTTCAACGCATGCCTGCGATGCAGCTATTTTCCTCGAAATTGGAAAAACGCGGTTGTAATCGACTTCCATAAACATGGTAAGCCCAAGCAAGAGCCGGACAGCTATCGGCCTATAAGCCTTCTGAACTCGTTGTCGAAGATCTTCGAACAACTAATATTGAGAAGACTGGGTTCTCACCTGGAAAGCGCAGGAATTGTTCCAGCTCACCAGTTTGGTTTCACACATAATCATTCATCTGTGCACCAGCTACAGAGGGTCTCGGAAAAGATTGTGAATGGTTTCGAACAGAAGACATATACAACCTCTGTCTTTTTAGATGTAGCTTCCGCGTTCGACTCGGTGTGGCATGAAGGTCTCCGCTATAAGCTGAGGAAGACATGGTCTCCACAGTACTTGGAAAAGATCGTTGATTCCTTTTTGGAGAACAGGACGTTTCAAGTGCGGGTCAACACCATCCTCAGCTCCAAGCGTAGTATTCTGGCGGGAGTGCCACAGGGAGCTATCCTCAGTCCCCTCCTCTTCAGCTTATACTGCTGCGACATCCCCGAGCCATGTAATACCACTCTAGCACTATACGCAGACGACACACTACTTATGTGTCAACATGAAGACCTCCAGAAAGCAGTTGACATGTTACAAACTTCTCTCAACCACGTCTCAAGCTGGTTCGCTCGATGGAAGCTTCAGTTGAACGCCAGTAAAACAGAAGCGAAGAGTTTTGCCCTTCGCCGATTTTTTACAGAGGACCAGAGTAGGCTGCGGGTTGACGGACTTCCCATTCCATGGAACCCTAAAGATCAGGCTGTCCGGTACCTTGGTGTATTCTTAGACACACGGCTCACATGGAAACTTCACATCAACACAAAACTTACACAAGCATACACCCGTTTAAAACATCTCTATCCACTCATTAACCGCAACACACCCCTCAAACACTCTTGCACACTGCTCCTGTACAAAGCGTTACTTCTCCCATTGTTAACATACGCCTGTCCAATATGGCATGGCGCCAGTCCTTCACTCACAACACGACTACAAACATTTCAGAACAAAATTCTTCGTGTCTCTGAATGCACCATGGTTTATCCGAAACAGCCAACTCCATGAGGAACTGGGAATTCCTCGGGTCGCAGCCTATTTAAGGTCCTTAGTAGATAACTACCACGGAAGACTAGGCCTGTGTTCTGGAGCAGCCCACTACAATCTTGGCCAGCCTACTCTCCACAGAAGGCTCAAACCAAGATTATACCAAGACATTATTATTAATTAATTTCACTTTATATTTTCCATTTTATACTTTGTGTGAAGAACCAAGATGTTCTGGTCCAAATAAAGTGTGTTGTTGTTGTTGTTTTCCATAGTTCGCTCTCTTTTTTATTTATTTTTCTATACTTCCCTTTTTGTGACCTGAGGAAGTTCCTGTGATCGCACTGAAATTTCGACATGAAAAAAGATTTATCTAAAGAAATAAGAAACATAAAACATTTATAATTAAAAATATAAATAATACTTATTTTATTTGTCATTTGATATTGTTATGAGTTGTAAAATTTTCTGTAGAAAGTATCCTCTTCTTTTTTTTTATTTTTTCTTTCTTCTTACTTGTATCCAAAATCTATAGCAAGGACAGATACCCTCGAGGACAGACAGACGACACACACGGGGACAGATGACAGACAAAGAGCCACCAAGCTAGACCAGCTGTCTCTCTTTTCTTCATGCTCAAACCTTCTCGATTAATTATTATTAATTAATTAATGTTTTATTTTTTTCAAATTTTATTTATTCCTCTAATTACTGACCGTATTCTTAGACACACGGCTCACATGGAAACTTCACATCAACACAAAACTTACACAAGCATACACCCGTTTAAAACATCTCTATCCACTCATTAACCGCAACACACCCCTCAAACACTCTTGCACACTGCTCCTGTACAAAGCGTTACTTCTCCCATTGTTAACATACGCCTGTCCAATATGGCATGGCGCCAGTCCTTCACTCACAACACGACTACAAACATTTCAGAACAAAATTCTTCGTGTCATATATATATATATAGATTGATGTATATCATCTACAAGCTATTTTGATGTATAAAATTATTAAAAATAAATATTATTATTATAAAACACCCAATTGATATAAATAAATTTACCTAATATTTTGGTATATTTTTATTGATATAAGTACTTTTTGAGTGAGATAGTAAATTCTATAGTGCAGTTCCAAGTCATGTCTACTTTGTATGCGCAGGTCGATATTAAATATTTTTTGAATGGTACTTGGATACTTTTTAGCCATAAAGTTTTACCATGAAAATATAAATTAAATATTGGATATTATGAATTTTATATAATAAAAATAATGATAAGTATTTAGACATGAAAAATACAAGTTTTGAAAATGCCCGAATAAGTGAAGCGTTAACCGATGTGTAAAAAATAAATATATTTATGAGACCTTAAGGCCAATTAAGTGTTCTTTATCAACCCTCCTTTACTATTGAAGTTATAACTGGTCTCAATCCGCGGACATCTCTCCATAAATGTTCATTTATTATGAAAATACAACATTTTGAATACTAACTTTGATTTAATGCAGCGCAGCGTCGGGCAAGTGCTGCATATTGAGCCGCTAAGAGGATGATAGCAGCTCGAAGCAAAATATAGCTGACGTATTTTACAAAACCGTAGAATTCCTGGCGAATAGCAGTTGCAATAATGCACTTGACACCGAAAAGCATGAAGGGTAGCAACAGAAGAGAGGACGACCGATATCTCTGTCCAGTCGGAAACTGTTCAATACAACGAAATGCATATATTAGTAATAATAATTATTATATCTGGGAAGGCAACATTTGGTACTCCCAGAGTAGAGTCGGACCCAGCTCTCTGGTAGTAGGAGGCGATATGACCTCTTCATAGGGGACGTAAGACCTTTCTCCTAATAATAATTATTATACCTTGGAAGGCAACATTTGGTACTCCCAGAGTAGAGTCGGACACAGCTCTCTGGTAGTAGGAGGCGATATGACCTCTTCATAGGGGACGTAAGACCTTTCTCCTAATAATAATTATTATACCTTGGAAGGCAACATTTGGTACTCCCAGAGTAGAGTCGGACACAGCTCTCTGGTAGTAGGAGGCGATATGACCTCTTCATAGGGGACGTAAGACCTTTCTCCTAATAATAATTACTATACCTGGGAAGGCAACATTTAGTACTCCCAGAGTAGAGTTGGACACAGCTCTCTGGTAGTAGGAGGCGATATGACCTCTTCATAGGGGACGTAAGACCTTTCTCCTAATAATAATTATTATACCTTGGAAGGCAACATTTAGTACTCCCAGAGTAGAGTCGGACACAGCTCTCTGGTAGTAGGAGGCGATATGACCTCTTCATAGGGGACGTAAGACCTTTCTCCTAATAATAATTATTATACCTTGGAAGGCAACATTTGGTACTCCCAGAGTAGAGTCGGATACAGCTCTCTGGTAGTAGGAGGCGATATGACCTCTTCATAGGGGACGTAAGACCTTTCTCCTAATAATAATTATTATACCTTGGAAGGCAACATTTAGTACTCCCAGAGTAGAGTCGGACACAGCTCTCTGATAGTAGGAGGCGATATGACCTCTTCATAGGGGACGTAAGACCTTAACTTAGTATCTTTGTTTTTATTATTTATAGTATTCATTTTCAATTATTACTTGTATAAATATTACCTCCATTTTTCCACCACATTTATAACAACATTTTTCTCATAATTATTATGTCTTATTGATCTCTTATGTCAACTTGGCAATATTCCACAACCTTTACGATCTATAATTATTTATTTATCCAGCCCCCCCCCCCCCCCCCCCTTCCCCAGAGATCCAATTCCTCAGGTGTGAATTGTTTCAGACCGTATGGTCATACAACGGATTTCTCACTGGAGTTTGCAGTATGGTCTATTATGTGTGAATTGAACTTAAATGTATTTTCTTGACGTAGATTTCTCGCAGTTAGCCGCATATTTTTATACATATTTTTAAAATAAATGTATCTTTCATGCTTACCTGATTTTCCAATTCGTCCATTTCTTTCAAATTCCTTTGAAGTTGTTGCAGACGTTTTCCTCTCATAAGACCAATAATCCAACAGCCAGTAAATGAGAAAAAAAGGGAATAAAATAATATAAAAGTGTATGCGTCGCTTCTAAAGTATGGCCCGTCGTGAAAGGAGGTGTATATGTGTAAATGACAAGCGAGGAAGAAGATGAATCCGATGGTGTACTGGCGTAGTGTGGTTGGCTGAAGACTTTTTGTCAGATGGTGAAGTGCTAGGAAAGTGGAGAGCCTGAAGACAGGCTCTAGATGAGAGGACAGTCTGAAGACAGGCTCCTGATGAGAGAACAGTCTGAAGACAGGCTCCTGATGAGAGAACAATCTGAAGACAGGCTCCTGAGGCAGAGGTTCCCGCCCCGGGCAACCCCGGAGCATGGAGCCCCATCTCTCTTGAACAGTTGACCATCTCTTATCCTCCTTCATACTCCGCTTTTCAAACTCTAGCAAAATATAAAATAATTTATTTAATTAATAATACTATTTATAAAACTATTAATAGTTTTCACCAGGGACCAAATTAATAAAAAAAGAAATTGGAGAACTGAAAGGTAAGTAGTTTCAGTTTTGGAATTTGTTTTGTATTTGATCTTTAGATAAACTTGAAAGAAATAAAACTTGTTTATTTATGATATTGTCTAATTTCACCAACTATATTTACATGGGAGTACTTTCGGTATTTCTACCATCCTCAGCCAAAAGCATAAGAGATAAGACTGATAAGACTCAGTCTTATCTCTTATGCTTTTGGCTGAGGTTGGTAGAAATACCGAAAGTACTCCCATGTAAATATAGTTGGTGAAATTAGACAATATCATAAATAAACAAGTTTTATTTCTTTCAAGTTCATTTGAATTATTTCACAATATCTCTGCAATAATGTCAGTTTTCATTTTATCTTTAGACTAACTTCATGCCTTTAGAGTTAAAACCAGCGGATTGGGCGAGAAATTTCGATGTCAGTTTATGTGTTCCATCTGTATGTACCTACATTGATGTTTTTTTTAGAACTCATTCGTCAATTTTTAATAATAATAGATTATATTAACAAGGTCAATATGATTATTACTTAGTCATTTTAACCGCGGCATATCGTGATGTGTGCTTCAGGTTCACTTCGTTAAGAAACATTCTTTTCAACGATGTTTATCCTCTCGTCCCTTGCCCTTTTAGCTATTAAACTCTTCTCGAAGAAGTAACCTTGAGAGAAATAGCAAAATTCTTTATTTCCTTGATTTTTTTAATCAAACTAATTATTATTTTAAATTAGTGTTTTCATTTGCTTTCTAATCATTTTATTTATATACTTATTCATAATTTTATTGTTATTTATATATTATTTTTTATTAAGTAAACACATAGAAGTTGTGTTGACTGTGGCTAGCTGCTGAAGAAGAATTGAAAAAAAAGTCTGAAGTAAGCTTTAGACGAACGAAAACTTTTTGTTTTAGTTTTCTTCCTAAAAAAAACTATATTTATAAATAAATGAAGTTGTGTACATAATGATCTCGTGATATCGGTCCAATATTGGTACTCACCTGATGAAGTCAATATCAATATTACGGTTGAGGTATATTGCAAGATGACGTGCTGATCTTGTCATCGGACCATCACGGAAGGCCACACCTCTTATCCAAGGTTATTTACAACATTTATCAATTTTGGTCATGTAACTGTTTATTATCAACATTGTGTTGCAGAGTAGGCAGAAAAGATTTAATATCCCCAGGTTCAACCAGTAGGAATTCGCAAGTAGATTCTCAGAAAGCTTGTAAAGAGAGGTTTCTAGTGTAATATTAACAGTCCTCTGGTAGCTCAAGAGGCATGCTTGCTTACTGAGCTCAAGATCGCAGGTTCGAAACCCGGCCGAAGCCCTTAGGTTTTCTAACTGGTAAGTAAAACCTTGAGCATGCAGACCTTCGAATAGAACGTTGAGCGATGGTCTCATTAAAGACCTCTACCCTAGGTGAATAACATTTAGGGCTCCCATAGTAGAGTCGACCTCAGTTCACCAGAGGAAAGAGATGTGATCTCTGGTAGTAAGTGATATACCTCATTGTTAAAGCCCGGGGGTGATTCAATATAACTAACAAAAAAAATATTGACAAATGTTTTTTTTTTTTTTTTTAAATAATTATAAGTATGACATGAACTCGTCTATGAACATTGATGGTTCAGTAAGTTAGAGGTACGGTAGGACCCACAGTTTTACATACTAAATTTTGTAGGGCGGGAAAATCGACGCGCTATAACTCTGAATCCAAAAGTGCTATAAAGCTAAAACTTCGCCCACAATTTCGGCCCGCTTTACAAAGTCTGAAAAAATTTGGTGCAAATCAGATGCCTAAAAACATCCGCCACACAAAAAAGTTTTTTTTTTGGATTATGATTAATAGAGTCGACAGTATCTTTTCGAGGTTCTGTCGTGTAAATGAAAAATTCAAAATGTGGCCGTTTCGAAAACTATCTATTTCACACAAACTCACAACACCTTCACTCCACACATCCACTCAAGTCATTATAAGGCCCTGAAGAAGGAAATAAATAGTTTTCGAAACGTTGACCAAATTTTGAATTTTTCATTTAAACGACAGAACCTCGAATTCCTTCTACATCATTCTTGGATTGTTTATCTGAATTACAAGAAAACTATCATACCGAGAAGTTTCCCATTTACAAAATATTCATCTTATTGAAATTTTAAGGAGGAAACATACGATCCGATCGAAAAATTATCCATTACATTATTTCCTCTATGATCATATCTTTAACGAAAATATGGAATTTCATTTGAGTATATCCAGCGCAATCTACCGAGGAAGTGAGCTACCATGGCGGTAACTTGGACACTACTCAACTGATACACCAACAAGATTAGGTTGTCTTTTAAAAACTAATGAAAGAAAGAAATTCCATTAAAAAAAAGAAACAGGACAATTTATTTCGAAAAATATACATGTACATTCTTAAATACATACAATACAAGGATTTTGAAGAGCCTAGGAAAATATGATTTTCTGAAAATGTTTAAATTAGACTCAAGATTGAATATTTCAGTGTGATTTGGTTTCCATATTCTACAACATATAACAGATCAATACAATGAAAAAAAGTAATCGATGAATCACCGGCTATGTACTTCACCAACACGAATTAATCAATTACGTTGTCACTCTCCCTCCGAGCCCAATCGTCCGTTTGGAATAAAACTCAATATTTCACTTATATTGTGACTTCTAAATCCTCATACTAAATTGTGTGTCGGTAAGTTCATTATACCGGCAGTTATTAGGATATTTGAGTTAAGCCCTTCTTCTCTAGTATAAAATATAATATGAGAGAATTCATTTGAGAGGATTTGGCAGGAGTGCATAAACGTAATTGATTAATTCGTTCTGGGGAAGTATATAGCCAGTAATACACATTTTCTTTTATCTATACATAATTATATTGTAATTTAAGCTACCTGTTATTAGGTTTTGTACATATTGGTAGCATGAGTTAAATTTAAATACAATTTATTTTTTTAACAATTATAAAAAATATAAGTATAATGTAAGAAAATAACAATTTTATGTTTAGCAATAGACAATTGCAGATATAATAGAGATGGACTCTATCTACAGTCTGCCAAAAGAACTACATACACCCTTCCATGTTCCTATCTATGTAATTAAAATTCTATCTAAAATGCATAGAAAAAGTCTTTACTGTCTTCATTCCCATAGAATTCACTCGCACAATTTAAAAAAATATAAAAAACTTTATAAAAAAACAATCTTTTATTTAAATGAACTAAAAAGGAATAAATATGTAATTAATTTTGTTACATATGATATGCTTCGTACTTATAAAGTTGAATCTGTATATATTTATATGTAACAATATTATATTTGAAAAGTAAAAGTTTGTCGCATTTATGTATTATTTATTAGACTATAGCGTAATTCGCAGGCGACAAGCTTTTACTTTCCAAATTAATATTGTTACGTACATACACAGATTCAACTTTATAGGTACGTAGCATATCATATGTAACAAAATTAATTACTTTTTAGTTCATTCAAATAAAAGCTTATTTTTATTTATACTTTTTAGTCTTAACTTATTTTGTTTTATAATAGATTATTCACCATTATTGTCAACTTCTGTAAATTGTATTCGCCATATTACATCCGCACCCTGTAACACCACTCCATACTCATATTCAATCTAATTCCATCATATGCGCCTTATTGCAGCCATCAACCATTAATTTTTCGCAATTAACACCGGAAGCATATATTGTCACTAGAGTTATGTGACTGTACTAAATTTCAAGTCAATCGCTTACTTGGAAAGGAGTTAAAATCGACTTGCATGATTTCTTGCAGACAGACAACAAAGCAAGCTAAATAAAAGATTGTAATTATATGGTTAACACTTTTACTCCCATAAATATACAATTAAAATTGTATAGAAGAAACCTTTTAACACTTTTTCTTCCATCATAATAAATATTTACAAAAATGTAAATAATGTAAATGTAATTATATGGCTAACACTTTTACTCCCATAAATATACAATTAAAATTGGATAGAAGAAACCTTCTAACACTTTTTCTTCCATCATAATAAATATTTACAAAAATGTATTATGATTATGTAATTAAATGGAATCATCGTCAAGTTGTAGGATGGCTTGTCTGCACTGGGCGATCATCTGAGTGATGTTGTTGTGAGCATCCTGGCGTTCTCGGTGGCGAATTTCCGCATTCGCCTGAACTCGCTCGAATCGATGAAAAGGCGGTTCGATTCGCTTCCTCTTACGGGACGGATACTTCCGACTTCGGGGAGGTGAATCCTCAACTGAACCTGAAAAATAAAAATTGCAATTTAGTTTATTTGTGATAATTTAAGTCTTTTTTTACATATTGAAAGAAATATATATTAATAAAGCTGAAACGGGGTTTGTTTGTTCCAGCATCATGCTCAAACTGCTGGACGGATTTTTATGAAACTTCGCATGTAGCATCCTTTTGAGCCCGATTGAATAATAGGCTATGTCTGTACCATTTGGGAAAAACTAGGCAAGTCCAAAATCACAGGTTTTCAGGGCAGCGCTTTGAAGTTTTCTGTTTTCAGTGTAATTCGAATTTTTTTGATAAATTATTTTTCCAACCGCCATTATTCAACAATTTCTCCATATTTTATTATGGAATTCATATATATTTAATTTTGTAATTTCATCATACATTTTTAGGACTTATCTAAAATTGCACCCCCACTTATCTAGTTAATCACCCGAAATCAAAAGAATTGTCTATTTTACGCCATCACTTACCTAGTTATTCACGTACTTATCTAGTTTTTGCCAATGAAAGAAGCGTTTCAGAACTGCATAACGGTAATTACCTCTTCACCGCATCTGGGCAAATCAGCAAGATAAATACGTTTAACCAATTTTAGGGCACGAACGCGGTTTTGATAAAAATAGATAAATGCAATTGTATAAATCCATAAGTAAATTTCCGAGTTGTCTAAAAATGCCCAATGCGTTTTCAAGGATACCATTGACATAACGACTTGCATACTTTTACACGATGTGTAGGACACCAATATGGGTTGCCCAGAGTATTTATCTCATTTTAGACACTAATCGACTCATCTACTTTTTCCCAAATGGTACAGATATATTCTGTGAAATTAGACAATACCACAAATAAACTAGTTTTATTTCATTCAAGTTCAAATAACAAGCTATTTTTCGTAATACTAATTATAGAATTTTCCAGTTTTATTTGTGAAGACATGCTGCTGACTTGTCGCATTAATGCACAAAGCTTTTCATACATTTGTTAGAAAACGGTAGCATTTGTTCAAGTGTTAATACCAACCACTTAGACATATTAGGGCATACGACTAATCGGTTATGCTAAAATTCACATGAAATACTATGCAATATAAAAAAAAAAGTTAATGTACTGTTATCAAAAACCCCTGCATTAATTTTATAATGAAAACTGAACTGGTGCATTAATCATTAATTTTCTGTATTAATGCTGAACGTTGAGAGGGTATTTTCCCTTGTAAATGGTTTGGGGAGCAGTGAAAAATCACAATTATCTGCAGAAACACTAGCTGCAGTTTTAACAGTAAAGTTCAAGTTGTTCTGACATGAGTGCGCTCTTAATTTGAAAATTCAGAATTATCGAAAAACATTCATTCAAAAGGCAAATATGATTTCAAGAATTAAAATGATGTAGGTAGCTTAAATTTCTATTAATTTTTATATATATATTTTTTGATATATAGCCGAATGGTTGCGACTTAATGTTTTTTTTTCACAACCCCAATCACCATATCTAATGAAATTCCATTCGTACTCCTTTTGTAAAAAAAAATAGTTGATCACCTTACTATAGTGAAATAAACAAATAACGATATGATTACATTTTTGCTTACCGTAGACAGGGCAATCTTCGCTCGGATAATATTTACTTTTGATCAAAATTGGTAAAAGTACATCGTAATTGTCATCCTCCTCGCTGTCCTGACTCTCCAACAGAAGATCAGATGCTGCTTGAAACATAGTTAAACACATAGACAGGTTAAAGTCTCTGATATCCATCGGGTCTTTTCACAGGACAACAGTTGAAATTTTTCAAACTTTAGTAACCTCCTTGATGGGTTAGCTTGTCTCGGATGAGTTCCTGAATCAATCGAACAGCACAAAGGTTAAACCAAGAAGCAGGCCAAGGGAAATGATACAATTGTACTGATAAATATGAATAATTTGAACATTAAACTACTTAATATTCACCATACCAACATAAATATAATTTAGTATTCAAATTTCCCCCCTACTGTAGATTTAAATGAGATTTCATTGCTTAATACTGGCACTTAAGCCGGAATATTTGGAATTCTTCCAATTTATCATATTCAATCTAAATAATCGGGAAATCTAAACTTCTGTCTGAATTCCTTTTTTTTTTTTTTTACTTACTCCACCTCAAAGGTGATCGATCAATACTTCTATGCAAAGTTTTCACCGTAATTCATTTTTTACGACCCCGTGAGTCCAAAAAAAAAATTAATGCCATTTCTGACGGTGTATGGACACAACTCTGTACAGATTACATCTATATAAAATTTAATATGTAGATTGAGAATTCCCAGCCGAATCGAGAAAGGGGTTTTGTTGGTTGTATAAAACCAATAATAATTCACAATAAAATGAATACACATTTACATGATAGGACGCCGCTAGCTCGGAGGCAACGTGAATAATCTACTGAACTCAAGTTCACAGGACTCCCAGTGTAGAGTCGGGCTCATGTCCACCGAAGCTACGAAAGAGCGCTCTGGTTGTAGGCGATTTGACCTTGTAGTTAAAGTATGGGCATGAATCACAATAACCACATGAAACTTAACATGTGGATTCTGTAGCTCATAACTTTGATCTGTTGGTTTTCCACCAAATTAAAAGACTGAGGACTATAGTACGGTGACACTGCTGTTGGAATCAATATAATGACATTACATTTCACATGTAGATTCAGAAGTACATAATTAAGGTTAGGTTTTATGACTCATGCCCGGGCTTTAACTATGAGGTCATATCGCCTACTACCAGAGCGCTCTTTCGTCACTCTGGTGGACATGAGCCCGACTCTACTGTGGGAGTCCTAAATGTTGCCTACCCTAAATTTTTATTCACCTAGGGTAGGGGTCTTTAACGAGTACCTGACATCGTACAGGCTCGGGACCATCGCTTAACGTCCCATCCGAAGGACGGCATGCTTAAGTTTATTTTACCTCCCAGATAAAATAAACTAAGGGCCTCGGTCGGGCTACGAGCCCACGTTCTTGATACATAATTAAGATTTCTGATTTTCATTCAAATAGGGCAAAGGAAAGTTTAGAGAGAGCGGTAACTTAATTCATTACAATTCGAGCTGGACAAATGCATACAAATACATTGCCGTTGAGGCGCCGATGACATCTTTAAATTACTTCCTTGCTACCTTAACTACATAATATTTGGAATGTATGGACTATTCATTGCTATCAATAGTTACACAATCCTAGGAAAAGATTTGGTCTCCGTTGTTCATTTTGGAAGTCGGCATTATTGAAGAACTGCCGGATGCTGATGTACCTTTCGAAAAGAAGATCGTCCGTCGCTAATAATTACAACAATTGTTGCAACGTTAAGCACAAAAGAAAACAAATAAATGAAGCGAAACTGCTCCTGCAGTAAGCTCATATTTTCTGTCCGAATTGTTAATTATGAATACACAAGGAAATCAAAACGAAATATATATATATATACATAAATATTTGTTGCTCATTTGTTTTTTAACCCCCGACGCAAAAGGAGGGGTATTATAAGTTTGAAGGCTTTGTCTGTAGCATCGTAGCTCCAAGACGGCTGAAACTATTTCGGAGCGATTTTTTTGTTTCAAAAACTGGTATTTGCGAGGGCATTCTTAGCCATGTTTGGTGGAAATCGGGTATGCCGTTTCCAAGATATTCAGGTTTCATCCGAGCCTCTGTAGGGATCTCGGCCTCTATTACCGCAAGAAACTTGGAGTCTGAGCTCAAATGTTTATAAAGCCAAGCCCCTCCCCCCCAATTGTTCAGTGAAAAGAATTAATGAACAAAAATGTAAATTGACTTTTAATCCGAACACCAAAGACCGGACTTTTTTTTTGTATTATTTAAATAAATAAAACCAGGATTTTCGCAGGAAGTGTGTCATCGTCGTCCCGCCCCCAAAATTTTATTGTGTCGGGTTTTTTAAAATTTCTAATTTAACTTTTGTTCTTTCAAAATATAGTTCTCAGTGTAGAAGGAATTTGATGTTCAGTCGTGTAAATGAAAACTTAATATTGGGCCAAATATTTCTTAGTATAACTTCTCTGTCAAACTGACTTCATAATTTAAAATCAATTGAACTTTGCTTCTTTCGTAGACAATAAAAGGTTCTTCACTTGGTAAAAAGCCAATAGCCTTCCCTAAGACAAAAAACAAATGGGCAAAGCTACGACTACGATAGAACTACGTCTAGTACATTCAGTTTTTCAAATTAAAACAAAAAAAATCTTTCTTATTTTATTTATTTCATATAAATTAAATACTATATAAACATATAAATTAAATACTATATACACAATATACAATTCGTGGTAATTATCATAATAGATTATTAATTAATTACACTAGAAATAGAGTACTGTATTATTGTTGTCAATTGTGTAGTACGATTTATTATAAAACAAGTTTCAGCCCTTCATCTTTCATAAATAAATGAATAAAACAAACTTATTTTTTGAAATATTGTCTATTCCACTAAAGATATATATACATATAACTACCGGTTTCGGCTTTATGCCATCGTCAGGTCTAGCGATGGCATAAAGCCGAAACCGGTAGTTATATGTATATATATCTTTAGTGGAATAGACAATATTTCAAAAAATAAGTTTGTTTTATTCATTTATTACAAGTTTCCACAATATGTCCGCGTTCCTCAACTTAGAAGTTTCATAAATAATACATTTACAAATATAATAAATACATAACTCATCCTTCTCTTGAAAAAGAAGGATGCCTGACGGTAAAAAAGTTTGGTATATTACGGATAAATGGCGGTTCGCGACTCTTCTACTAACTTTGATACACTACCATTCGGGATTTCACCTAATTTTTGTTTTTATGCTGCCGTAATCAAGAATTGAAAGATGAAGGGTTGAAACTTGTTTTACAATAAATCGTACTACACAAACTTTCTATTGGCGTTTGGTTCATTATTCTACCAAATTGTTATTTTAGAAGATATAAGCTCTCAAAGTGTGACATATTTTGGTGAGGCACTTTAAAGAAGACATACAGTAGGCAAAAAAAGTATTTGCACAGCATGAAATTTTTTATTTAACGACAATAAGTAATTGTAAATAACACAATAAAATTTTTTTTTCTTGTCTAAATGTAAGAAGATTCAAGAATTTGTCCTTAAAAATTTAATAATAACTAACTTAACTTTAACAGTAACAGAATTAACAAAATTTTCCCCAAAATACGTATTTGCACAGCCTGAAAATTACAATGCCTTTCTTTTGAGGGCGCCTTCCTTTTATTCCCTCATTATGGAGAACGTTCCTTACTGTTTGTGACGTAGCAGCATTCCGCGATGTTGTCGCCAAGTCATCAGCAATTTTTTGCGCGCTAGATTTTGGATTTTTAAGAGCATTTCGCACTATTTCACGTTTTTGTCGATGCGTGAGTTTGGATGGTCGTCCTTTCCGGGGTTTGTTTTCAACACTACAAGTCAATTCTTTTTTTTTAACAATATATCGAACTGTTGAAAACCCGATTTTTCCGATTTCACGATAACTTTTGCCTAACTCACGCAAAAAAATGATTTTTTCACGATCAGAACGCGATATTTCGTTCTTCTTCGGCATGTTAATCAATTCAAACACAAAGTTCAACTGAATCATAGTGCGTATTGATCCTTATTTGTTTGTAAACAACGAAACAAACTACCGAACGAATTACCTCTACCGAACCAAACTAATAATTGTAATATGTATAATAATATGAGCGTGCAAATACTTTTTTTGCGTGAAATTCTGTTAATTGTGTTGGTATAATTATTAAATTATTTTTTTTTTAGACAACTGCTATTATATTTTTGAATCTAAGCAATTATAGAATAAAACAAATTAATTTCATGTTATTCTCTGTTAGTAGTTAAAAATAAACCCAAATTTTTATGGCGTGCAAATACTTTTTTTGCCAACTGTAGTTCTACGTCAAAAAAAAAAAAAATGTCACATCTTATTAGAGGGTTGTTTCGTCTTCAGGGGAGAATGCTAAACTATTTCTTCAGTTAGCTGCAACATACTGTCATCCATGCAGGTCTCTCCGCACCAGAATTTCACTGCACCCAGTTTGAAACATGATCAAGAATCTAAAAGAATGATACAGAGTGAAATAATTTAAAAACGTATTGTATAAAACAAAATTAAAAACAATAACAAATAAAGGTACTTACGTATTAACGCCACCGCAGCAAATCAATCAAAATGTATTTGTAAATTAAAAATTATTAAAGCTATTTATTTATTTTTGGACTTTATATTTATTAATAGCATGTATAATTATTGGTTTTGTAATATGCGGGCGTACCGCTTGATTGATAATCTGACCCTCCCGTCGTTCAAATCATAATAGTTAGTTCTAGTTTTAAGACTTTATATATTTGCGCGGCGGCGTATTAACGCATTAATCGCATCGGCGTATTAACGTATTAATCGCATTGTAAATGCGCAAATATATAAAGTCTTAAAACCAGAACTATTATGACTTGAACGACGGGAGGGTCAGATTATCAATCAAGCGGGCGGTACGCCCACATATTACAAAACCAATAATTATACTAATAATAAATATAAAGTCCAAAAATAAATAAATAGTTTTAATAATTTTTAATTTACAAATACATGTTGATTGATTCGCTGCGGTGGCGTTAATACGTAAGTACCCAAATAAATCTAAAATATGTCTCTATTGTGTGTGCGTAGATCTGACTGTAACTCATGAACCGATGAACCGACTTCGGCCAAACTGACAATATTGCGTTCGTTATGTATTACCATTAATGATTTCGTATGCACCGAATGCTACTAAAGGTCACTTTTATGATAAAATATAACATGCAAAAATAGCAGTTATTAGTTCCCCAACTATAGCAAGTATAGGGGAAGTTATGTAATAAGTCAAAAAAATCGATGCGGAGTTTTCAACGGAATTTCATGTTTTCTAACCTCGATTTCAAATATGAAAACAAAAATTTCTGTCAATTGTGAACACGGTAACTCCAGATAGAATGAATTTTCTAACGACGACACTTATTGTTTTTCAGTCAAACCGATGAAAAGAAAGGGGGGAAGTTTAACACAAAAACTCTAATAACTGCCGATAGAATGAATGTATTGGAACGAAATGTTATATGTGTCCAAAACCCCATAAGGACAACACCTATCGATTTTTAATCAAATCGGCCAAAGGGATGGGGGATTAGGAGAGAGGTTTAACTCAAAAACTCTAATAACTGTCGTAATAAATGTATCGACACAAAATTTCATATGTGAATTCTTCAAGGTTCTTTCACCTCCCAGATAAAAAACCTCAAAGCAGGGTTTCGAACCTGCGATCTTGAGCTCAGAAGGCAAGCACCTCTGAGCTACATGCGCCCTCAAACACAGCTATTACAGATGTGCATTTAACAAATGGTTAAGGAAAATAGTATACATACACCCCAGAGGGGGGGTGTCCTCATTGTAGTAGATATCATCTGGTTCTTTTTTGATGTAGACGGGAGGGGTACCGCTTACATCTGAAACATAACAACAGCAATCCAACAACTGTCACACATATCAACTAAATAGTCATTTCAGTATAACCTTCATTCGATAATACATTGAGAGACTAGTTATCGATACAAGAAATCAGATGAAAGCTTACACATTCCAATCATATCAGCCAAAGAGGTGGGGGGAACAGGGGAGAGGCTTAACTGCCGTTGTAATTAATGTATCGATACAAAATTTCATATGTAAATTCAAAACGCCATAAGGACTTCACTTCGTAATTTTCAGCGAAATCGGCAGAAGGAAAGGAGGGATCAGAGGGACTCAACTCAAAAACCCCAATAACTGCCGATGTACAGGATATGCCGACAAGAAATCTAAATTTAGGAGTCTCTATTTAGATCAACAACTGGTTTTGGAGAGGCAAAATATAATTGATTAATTTTTTCTGGGGAAGTACTATGCTGATGATTCACCGGCGACTTTTTTTAATTGGGGCCACGAAGCGCACTCCTCTTTCTTCGGTACTAATGAGCATTTTATTTTCGAAAGATTTTGGCTCTTATTATATTTTGAATAAAATAAAATGATAGATAAAACACTTTTTTGAACACTTATATTGTCTAATTCCACAAACATATACTTAAATGTGTACCGGTTTCGGCTTACGCTATCGTCAGCACAATGTTCAACAATAATTCAGATATTTGCCAGGCATACATATTTATATTAACCTAAGAGTACCTGAGGTGAAAGGGTCCCCTTCTTCTGGTAAAACCAGGGGGGTGGAAGTCTATATTCTAACTGTAATATCTAACTGTGCACTTGTTTGGAAACCAAGAAAATAAAATTAAAATAGAACTAAAAACTAACATTTCAAGAAAACAATATAACAAATGTACAATAGGAAGTTATTTAACCTAGATTAATGTTGCTATGGATATTTGTTATCTGAAAGGGATTAATAAAGGAGAAAATTTGAAGTGTGTCTGGTCGTTTAAACAATTCCCATTTTTTCGAGTCCTATTAATTTCTAGCTGTTCTAGAGAATCTAATGGCCTACCTTTTTCACATAAGTGGAGGTATTTTATAATTTTTTTTCCTCAGGTACTCTTAGGTTAATATAAATATGTATGCCTGGCAAATATCTCAATTATTGTTGAACATTGTGCTGACGATGGCGTAAGCCGAAACCGGTACACATTTAAGTATATGTTTGTGGAATTAGACAATATAAGTGTTCAAAAAAGTGTTTTATCTATCATTTTATTTTATTCATTAGTATTTCCACTATATCAACACAGAACGCAAAAAATGTATTCAGGCATTTATTATATTTTTCCAATAATTGTTCAGGTGACATTGAAATTGCGTTGAGGCAGGCCAAGGCTACTAGTCTTTATAAAACTTTTTTTTAAAAGGAAGCTTCGAACAAGGAAAAATGCTTTTATTACTATACTTAATAAATAAACTTGCATAACCCAACTTACTGGAACTTCCGGCAGGATCATTATTGTCTATGAGTAATTCTGGCTCCTTTTTAACAAAAATATTGTCTTTTACATCATCTGAAAATAAACAAAATTAATTAATGACATATTGAACGGTAGACAATTTTAAACATTCTTAGAAAAATAGTAGTTCAGATAGAATCCTCAGCCAAGATATATTCAATGAAGTAACAAACCTGAATTGACGAGAGAGGTCAGGTTAGCTGGGTGAGATGCCTCGCTGCAGACGTCGGACTCGTTGTCAGTCTCGGAGCCCTGAGACTCCGCTGCAACGACACAAAACCCATCACTATTAGAGGAAATCTGTCCTTTTGTTTTTCAATGATAAGTGTTTATAATAAGCGTAAGTGAGATTTATAAATTTGATTTAGAATAGGTTCAAAGCACTGTCCATTTTAGCTATTTAAACATCTATAACATAATTTAAGAACGAAAAAAAAAAAAAACTTCAGGAAGAACTGAAAAACATGAAAGTACACTCAGTTTTACATTTTGTATTCCTTTTATTGTTTTTGGGTGCAGCTTGACATGTGGAACAACACCCATCTTCAACCACACATATTTCATAATAGTACTTTAAAAAAAACATGTGTGCAGTTCACTCGCGGTAGAAGTGAAACCTTCAGAAAACGAAACTGCGAGAGAATGAGACGAATGCAGTATCAGGAGTGGGATAATTATAGGGTTTATTCATTATAATATTGGTACCAAGTTTAAAAATGATTTTATATTTTATTATTCAAACTCCATGTTTTTAATTTCAACAAATAACACGAGTGGCTTATGGTAACTAAAGTATGAAATAAATGTTTCCTTAATAAGTTCTTAAAAGTCTAAAAAAATTCACAATTCCAAACTTTTTGGAGGGAGAGGAGGAGGCGATGGAATTTTTCATGATTATCTTTTTTGTGACGCAAGACTAGAGAAGAAGAAGCATTATCGGAAACTTTTTTTCTCTTCACTTTCAGTTACAAGAAGTCCTTATGTTAGTAATTCAAACAGATGACTAAATAAAACAACTGTTTATGTAAATATATAAGGCAATAGTGTCGTTTTCATCGAGTTTCAAATCACAACGGTGCTAAAGAAGTTTTCACTTCAAAAACAAAAATATTTTTAATAAAATAAACCGTAAATTTTTATTTTTAAACTACCTATAACTTAATAATTTCAAGTTCGATTGAATCGCACAAACAATTTAATTGGTGTAAACAATAAATCCCTAAAACTTGTACCTTCCCAGGCCCATCTTCCGGTAGGCCTACTTTGTTACGACTTATCTCATCTTAAAACAAGAGTGACGGGTGATGTGTACATAAACTAGAGCCTGAGTCATTTTCCTAATATAAGATTAAAATTACTATCAAATCCAAATTCATTTAAATTTACATATTAAAATCCCATAATAAATTTAATGTAATTCACTTCAGTCTTCTATATGGCTGCATCTTGACCTAAAATTATTCAAATAATGATCCTAGAAAATATCCTAATAAAACATTCAACAATAGAGGTATTTTTTTTTTTTTTCTTCTTTTGGCTTTATGAACGGTGCATATTAGCCATGTCAATGTGTTATGTATAATTATTTAAGACATCCATGGCCCCGGGAGGGAGTTCTATCTACGAAATAAAACTCACTCCCGGACGGGATTCGAACCCGCAAACCATGGTGAGACCATGCGACCAAAGCCCTACGCTCTAGCCCGCACGGCCACCATGGCCCCCGAACAGTAGAGGTATACAAGTGTAATAAAAGTATAATACCACGTGGCTCATCAATTACTGGGCAGGCTCCTCTGAAAGGATTGGGATACCGCCAAATTCTTTTAATTTAAAGGTCCAAACTATTGTAGGGTACAACAATAATAGGGTATCTAATCCTAGTCTACAATGTGATTGTCATATAATAATAACCAAAAACTATAAATTTACTGAAATTTCACCTAACAGTAACTTAGGTAATTAAAACAAATAATAATATTACATCCCATTAAAAATCACTTGACCCATATGTGTAACCACGACTGCTGGCACAACTTTAGTCAGGCCTGAAAAATTAGCTATAACAAGAATGACCTAATATATGAACCTATAAATTGCACAACCAATCTGACCATTTAGATAAATAATCATCGCAAAAACTCGCATATAAACCTACAATTAAGCTATTAAAATAGCAAGAATCAAACTATAAAATATAAATTTGAAAAAAATATTGGAGCCTATATATATTATTTTAGATCAAGGCTTTTTCATCTCCCATATAAAAAACCTAAAATTCAGGACTCAGAAGGCAAGCAACTCTGAGCTACATGCGCCCTCAAACACAGCTATTATAGATGTTGATTAAACAAATGGATAAGAAAAATAGCATATATACACACCAGAGGGGGGCATGTCCTCATTGTAGTAGATATCTTCTGGGTCTGTTTTGAGGTAGATGGGAGAGTTACCGCTTACAGCTGAAACATAACAACAACAATACAACAACTGTCACACATATCAACTAAATAGTCATTTCAGTATAACCTTCATTCGACAATAGATTGAGAGACTAGTTATCGATACAAGAAATCAGATGAAAACTTACACAACAGACAACTTCTAATTGTTCAACAATTAAAGCATTATATAAAATAAAATGATAGATAAAACACTTTTTTTGAACACTTAAATTGTCTAATTCCACAAACATATACTTAAATGTGTACCGGTTTCGGCTTACGCCATCGTCAGCACAAGGTTCAACAATAATAGAGATATTTGCCAGGCGTACGTATTTATATTAACCTAAGAGTACCTGAGGTGAAAGGGTCCCCTTCCTCTGGTAAAACCAGGAGGCGGAAATCTCTATTCTAACGGTAATAACCAACTGTGGACTTATTTGAAAAACAAGAAAATAAAATTAAAATAAAACCGAAAACTAACATTCCAAGAAAACAATATAACAAATATACAATATATAGCTACTATATGTCTAAGTAGAAAATTATTTAACCTAGGTTAATATTGCCACGGATATTTGTTAGCTGAGAGGGATTAACAAAGGAGAACATTTGAAGTGTGTCTGGTCGATCAAACAATTCCCATTTTTTCGAGTCCTATTAATTTCTAGCTGTTCCAGAGAATCTAATAGTCTACCTTTTTCATATAAGTGGAGGCATTTTATGCCAGTTGTTTCATTGAATGAGTGGCCCATATCATTGATATGTTTCGCAAATGTAGATTTTTCCCCTTGTATATGTTTGTGGAATTATACAATATAAGTGTTCAAAAAAAGTGTTTTATCTATCATTTTATTTTATTTATTAGTATTTCCACTATATCAACACAGAACGCAAAAAATGTATTCGGACATTAAAGCATTACAGATTGTCAAGGACTTCCAACTTAGAAATTTATGGATACAGATCAGACTGTTGTGCCAAGTTTGGAGTTAAGGAGAACTCTGGCTAATGTTTACCTAAGCTCAATAACTAACGTTATTGTTTTATTTTCCATAACTTTTTCATTATTAGTATTGTTTTTTTTTTTGTATTTTTCAGAATCAAGTTATACATTAGTATTATGAAGAATCACTCCTATTGTAATGTTAATTAATGTCATCTGCTTTGTTTTATACTACACCCTCAGGAGAAATTTTTTTTAGTTTCACCCTTGATTCATTTAATTATCTTTCAATAAAAAAAAAGTGATTGGTTAACCAACGTCAATGTACTTCCCCAGAACGAATTAACTAAATAAAATTTCGCAGCTCCTCCAAACCAGTAGAGCGTTTTAATATTCAGTAGTTAACTTACAAAGGGGCTTTGTATGGTCTTGATTTTACCAAAATTTTTTTTTTTTTTAAATGGCCATATGGACTCCAACGCCATGACTCCAATTGTAAGGAAAATAAGAAATAGATAGGGTCAACAGGCGCCGAGAGGTGGACAGGAAAATGTAAAACTATATTAAAATATTGTTACTATTAATAAATTTGTATGACATCAAATATGAGAGGGATTTTAGGCAACCAAAAATGGTTGGAACACAAATAGCTTCCAAAAATTCTAAACGTAACAGACAGCCATCCCTTTACACTTGCATTTATAAATATAACGAACTATTAAACTATTACGACCAATGGAACACAGAAATCAGATTGTTTTAATACTTACACCAACTAGCTGAGGCCTGATCTTCAAACTGAGGTCTGAGCTCCACTTTCCTTAGATTGCGTTCTGAAAATATTAACAAAAACATAAGATAAAAAATACGTTTAAACATGAAAAATTGGTTATATGTCACACTTTTGTTATCACAATTATGGTTGTAATAATTCTAGTAAGAATAGATAATGATTTAGAAAACGGTAATAATTAAAATTTTACTAACGATTATTTTGATTTAGACGTTCTTTAATACGATGCCGATATGTTCGACAACGATCAGCTGATGTTTTTGTCGATCTAATTGTCCCCTTGGGTCGTCCAGCACCTGGCCTAGGACCTCCACGTTTACCTTCAAGTTGACATGTGAAAATTGAATTAAATTAATTTTGAATAGAAAAATTTTAATCAATAATTAAAATGTAATCAATATGAAATCAATAATTTAAAAATATAAATGGAGCGTAGTTATTAATAAATTACTTTTAGGTTGACTTTCTTGTTGCCGTTTTAGCTTTTGTCTTGCACGGAATTTTCGAACACGTTCCGTTGAAGAGTGGTACATTTTTAACAATTTAACACCAACTCAGAATAAAGCTGACGCGTAAACCCTATACAAACACAATAGCTGATGTAATAACACCGACCTAAACTCGTAGTTGACTTGTACGCATGCGCTACTTGACTCATCCCCTCTCCTTAGCGTTTCATGTTCGATTTTATATTCAAGGTCATTCCGATTCACTAGTCTCCCTAAAGATGTTTCAAAACACTATATTTATATACGATGTTACTGCGTAGCGCTTCGCTCCTCCAAAAAGAAAGAAAATAATCCCGAGGACCTACCACTGGGTGGCCTTCCTCTCACATGCCATTCACGCCAACGTCTCCATACCTACCAACATAGATGCTGGTTGTTGCCCCCTAGCAACAGTTGCATCTTTATGAATAAAAGCCAAAAAAAAAAAAAAAAAAAAAAAAAAAAAGATCTATAATAAGCCATTAATAATAAAACCGTTCTAACGGTACGTTTACATCTGACAGTTATTGCGTGAAATTTGTGTCAGACAGAAATCGTGGCTAATGTAAACAGTGATGAATTTATGTCTGAGATATATTTTTCTACTACTTACTATAATGTCGAGACATCTATACCAACAGGTGTAAACATACGTAATTGTACCTTGCAGGATCATTTAAATTAATTTTTAATTTTATTTTAGAAAAATGTTCATAATTTGAAAGTATCTTCACAGTATGTATGTATGTACTGGGGGAAAAAAGGGGGGGTTGCGAATGTTGAGTGCTTACTGTACTCAGAACCCACAAGGACAACACCTGGGGAGGCTCAACCCAAAAACTATGGATGAAATGAATGTATCGATATTAAATTTTGTATAAGGATTCAGAAGTTTTTGTGTAATTATTTAAATAATCATTATTTGCATGTTCAAACCGGTCCGCTAGTTATTCCCGAAGTTGGCTGCTCGTCTACTTTTCTGGCAATAAGTATAGGAACATGGGTCAAAAAGAGTGGTTAAAAGTGGTAGTTGAACACTTAATCGAAATGTACCACAGTAAGCCTGAGCTGTGGGACGTAAAAAGTAAATTATATAAAGACAGAGTGGAGAAGCATAATGCTTTAACAGAAATTGCATTAGAATTATCCACGACAGTTGAAGAAATTCAAAGAAAAATTCGCAATCTCAGGAATCAATTCAACAGTGAATTTAAAAAAAAAACACAAAAACAAAATCCGGCCAGGGCACTGATGAATTGCAAGTATCGAAATGGCCGTACTATATTTTGCTATTATTTCTGCAAGGAGGCTCAGCGTGCAAACCGGCAATAAGAAATTTACCGATGGTAAGTGAAAAAAACATAATTTTTTATTTATTTAATTCGGTTTAATTTTTTTTTCATTAATCTATATTGCCAAGGAACTTCCCCTCGGCTGCTAACAAAATATTCCCTATACTCTTCGCGTACTTCTTTTGCGTTCTTTGAGTAGTTATTACTGCCTTGATGTGCCAGTGGTAGCAGGCTACCTACTGGCAGATCTTAATTTCGCCAGCTTCCATGTATTATTTCACCAGTTTCTAAATTTTAGAATAACAAACTTCGTATCCTTCACTTAATTACAGTAAAAGATACAATGAAAAGGGAAAATTGAAGCAGACTGGAATAAGAGGGACATTCTCAGAGACATTGGTAAATTGTTCTTAAATTAAAAATAAACTAACAGAAAACTGTCGTTCAAAGAAAGTCGATTTAAGATAAGTTGAGAGTATACAAAGATGTTAAACCAATAACAGGGAGGTTATAAAAATAATAGGTCATAGCAAAAAAGTCGTCGGAGAATCATTGGCAATGTACTTCCCCAGAACAAATTAATCAATTAACTTTTCGCTCCTCCTCCAAAATCAGTCGACCTTTTGCGCTAATATTTAACACTTGACTTACATAGGGTCTCCTCAATCCTCATATTGTATTATGATAATTATATGATTAATAAATAAACAATAAGAATTACCACATTTCCTGTAGAAATTTGATCTCTTTTCTTTATTTAAATTTTGATTTCTACAGTAGTTTTTCGAAAAGGGCTCTAAAAAAAAATCAATAATTTAAGACGTGCAATTTTGAAGAAAGTACACGTATCAAAAAAAAATCCATTTGACAAATTTCTCACTTGGATTTACAAAGAGATACCAATTTTTTAATAATTGTAAATAATATTAATTCTAATCCAAGGGTTTTCAAATGATATTACTGGGCCAACAGGGAAGATGAATAGAATAAAATTTTTGTTTAGAACAAATATTTTGGCTTATTTTCTTTATTTACATATTTTAATTACAAAAAAACTAATCATTGAACAAACAAAAACAAAAAAACCAAAAGAACAAAATCATAAAACTAAATACTTAAAACTATTTTTTTTTGTCTGGGCATATAAAAAAAATGAATGATTAAATGTCCCTTCTTGACGTCTCTGCCACACAATTTAGACCTCGACAACTCTTCACATTTCAATTTCACTTTTAGTCAACCTTTATATATTTGTTCAACTTCACTAAAAAAAAAAACATCTCCATTTTAAGTGCACTTTTTCAGAGCTAGCTCCCGACTCATCTCTAATTTTTTTCACAGCTGTTTTTAGATTTCATTTTTTTGATGTCCCTTGTTTTTTTTTAAACCTTGATATATATAATAATAAATTTACCCTTTTTCATTGTTTTCTTTCTTTTCATTGTGTCTTTTAATATTCACCGTGAAGTGTAAAATGTGCCCAGAACATAAAATTCGTGCGAAGTTATATACAGTGACATTGATTGTTCACGAAGAAGACGACGTCATTTTTTCTGTACAGTGCCATGACTGTGTCGGTTCCCAAGGCGGTTGCAAGCACGCAATAGCCTTCCTCATGTGGGTTCATCGCAGGAGTGAAGAACTATCATGCACTTCTGTGGAGGGCTATTGGCAGAAATCAAAACTGTCTATGGTTGGTACTAGTTTAAAATATATCACAGCAAAAGCCTTGTCCAACGGTAGCCCTAGTTTGCCATCAAATTAACGTGTCTTTCTGAAGTTTTTAGAAGAGGGAAGATAAAGAAATCTTGAAAAATGCGAGTTGTTAAAATATCAACCAAGTACTTCTCTCAGTGAAACAGCCAGTGCCTCGATGCATCAGCTACTCTTTAAATATAATGAGAAATGTTGCGAATCATTTTTAAAGAAGGTTGTAACTGTAATAAAGAAAATTGAGGAAATGACTAGAGAACAGCACAAAAGCAGCCTTTGGTTTGAATTAAGATATGGACGGATAACAGCATCAAAAGCTTTTGAAGTGAGCCGATGCAAAACAAATGATGGAACTCTTATATCAGTTATCATGGGTGGTAAAATTCCAGACACCCGAGCTATGAAACGTGGCAGAATTTTAGAGGATGCAGTAAAGAAAACTGTTGAAATGAAGCTCGGAAAAAAAATAAAGAGTGGTCTGACGTTGAGCCAAAAGTTTCACATGATTGCTGGTACACCTGATGGAATCTGTGAGGGCAACATTCCTGTATCCATTATTGTATCAGTGTAGTAAACACTAACACAACATACTCGTACATATACGTGTGTACACAAGACTGTACTTTTTATTTTATGTACAATATTAGTTAAGTGAGTTGTAATGAAGGTAATATAATGTTATAATTAATAATAAAACAAAACAAGAAATGATTCTTCGGTTCTTATCATCTTTTGTTTTTTCACAATAAATGGTCTTTCTATACTGCTACCTGTTCGTTTTCTCCTGTCTGGCTGGCATTCAAATTTACTTGGGGTACAACCTGGTTTTAACCGTATTTGTGACACAGATCCCATAATATAATATTCCATATAATTCTCCATATCTTTCGGCAACTGTAACAAAAAAATATTTGTACACATTACTGTAAAAATAACTGAAAAACAATGTTATATCTAACCTCAACAGTCGTGCATTATTTATTTTAAAAAACAATGTTATATGTAAGATATATAGTACATTTTTTTATAATTTGCGTATTAAATAAACAGAAACACGGTAAAAATATGCAATAAAAACTTACATCAAAATGGTCTTCACAAAAATACATTCGAGAATCTGTAGATAAACATTTTGGGTCTCGTCTTGCAAGTTTTAGCCAATTTATTCGTATTCGTTTCTTGTTAGGTACATAAATAAACAATTTGTTTGGTGTTTTAATAGTTGTACTTTTACATTGAGGCACTACACAGTACTTGTAAAATTTGGAATTCATTGTAAACGAGTAATATTCAAAACACTTGTTATAGACTCGGCCACACAGCTGTTTGTTTCGCAAGGCGTGACGTCATCGAGACGCCATGACAGTTTGGTGTGTTTTGGCAGGAAAATTAAAATGGGTATACAAAAATGCAAAATACATAATGTAAATATTTGTTTTTTGTTGAAATATTAATATTTTGGGTAAAATAGACGTTAAGGTAATATATGAACCAGTTTCTCAAAAATTGTCAACTAGCCCATTCCAAACTCCCCTGTTGTTTTTATTATTAATTTTAAAACCTAGACATAAACATCTTTGATATAATTAATAGCTTAGAATGCTCTCTTTTAAAACGTAATTGTCGTTGAGTAAACCAAAAACGTGGATGATTATTATAAATGTGTATTGTAATTACATATACACATTTTAATTATAATTAGTTTAATTAATCTGTTCTTCACATTTATTGTTTTCTTCATTGCATATAGTTTAATTGCATATTTGCTTATTATTCGAATATAATGTACTGAATATTTGGATTTACTATACTGGATTTACTCAGATTATTACACATATGTCATTCCATATAATATTGAAGATTCTCTTGAGTCTGAGTTTGAAAGGTGAATACTGGAAAGTGCTTGTGAAGGCAGGGCTAGCTCCCTCTACCGAACTGCCTAGGCATTGGTTCCAAATCTTTTTGGCTGGAGACACTCGGAGCCACACAAAATTATTGTTCGAAAGTGTTTCAGAGTGTTTCAAATTTCCTCCTTTCGGTCCAGTCGGTACACTCACCGTTCAATGCAGGAATTCGCCGTAGTACCAACTGATAAATGGGTACGTAATATCATTTAGTGTAATCTTATTCGATGTAACATTTCTTTTTTCTTATTTCAGATGATTTAAAAATTATTATTGACAATAATACTGCTTTATTGGGGAGGTTCATAGAAAAAACAGAAAAAAAAAACTAAAACGCAGATAGCGCTGCGGTCGTATCATTTTATCAAAGTAGGCCCCCTTGGATAGTAACTATAATATAAACTGTTTATCGATATCTTCCATTGTCATAGTTGTGTTTCATGTTTTCTGGTTACTTTTTTTTTTTTTTACAACTATAGTTTTATTTTTAGGCGGTAAGTTCATATTTAAGACAAATTATTTTTTTAATTAGATAATTATTAATAAGACTATTTTTTTTGTCCGTTTGTTTAATATTACTTTGAATTGCCAACATTTAGTGTTTTTACATCCTCAGGCCTAATTACATCGTAATAATTATTGTTCTTTTTAAAATATTTTGATTATTTGGAAAATAGCAGAATGATTTTTTCCCCCTTTATATTTTTAGAATAAATAAAACTTATTTTTTATAGTTAATTTTAACTGCTGTGTTTATCAGTATGGGTCTCAATGGTTATAATTAGGCTATTTGCAGGTTGCCATACTGTTTCAAACATTTCGGCAAGAAGTATAAGAATGCCAATATTCGTTTCAATTGACGTGGGATTTGATGTAGCGGCCTTGGTGTCTTCACAGCACCAAGCCCATCAAAAATAATTGTCTCGTTAAATTGTCGATGTTTTCAAGATATTAGAATTTGATTGGAAAATTTCTGAATATCTCTTGATCTTTAAGCTATAATGAAAAATCAAAAAAAAAATCTGATTAAGCCAATCAGTTTAATTAAAGAGTTTGGTGCAAAAAGAGTAAAGTAGTACAGAAAATCTAAACTAAACAGTTTTTTCATGTAAAAAGTAAAATTTTAAGTGTTTCAAACATGATATCAATGTAAAAATCAACATTAAGACTGTTGGAACAAACACAAGGTTGTCCACTCTGGTGAGGGAAGCAGGAACTTTCTTCGGAACTCCACTTCTTGCAATGAACTACTTATGGGATTTATTATTACTATTTTTTTTCTAGCACTCAGTTGTATAGCAAAGAAGATCTTCTACTCATTTTTGTGCAAAATAAAATAAAAAATATCAAATGTTTTCTTTAATTTTCTCACTTTCTAAACCCGATTTTATGAAATTGGCCATGTTTAAAAATTTAAATTAAAAAAAAACCGTTTATTGCTTGTAAAAAATGTTTTTTAAACTAGAACATCATTTTAAAATACACTAATCGATGGGAAATGTTTCGAGGAATCTAATGCCGAAAATTCTTTTTGCCATGTTGCAACGCATGCGCAGTAGATTCAAAAATTTTTTTTCTTCACAAATTCGTATCATCAAAATACCTATCTCGATTTCCACCAAATTTTCACTGATGACAGCTGAAACCTCATACTTTGAAATAGTCATATCGAAAAGCTGGGTATTTTCCACTGAATTCGATCAGAAAATGACGGTAATTCAATTTTTTTCGACAATTCGCTGTCATTTTGTGCACGTGCGCAACAACAGAAAAAAATCTGTGCTCAGATTCGAATTTCCCGGAATATTTCCGATCGATTATGTACTTTGATACTTTATTTTAATGCATTCTCAACCATTTTTATCAGAAAAATAAGATATAATCAAATGTATTAAAAATAGGAGAATTTTGAGGAAATAAAAATCAAAGAAAAAAATTTCCTTCAAACGTTTTTTTTCCTCAAAATTCTCTTATTTTTAATACATTTGACTATGACTGTATATCTTTGAATAAAATAGGGTCTAGTAAGTGCAGTTTTTGAGATAATGACTCAAAATTTTGGGAAAATTCATATGTTTTGTGGTAGAACCACCTGCTAAATTTGAGCGAAATCGGAGAACCGTCGCGAATGCCCATTTATTTATTGTTATAATTTTTTCTTAATTTAGAACATGAATGATCACCTTTATGCGAGGATGACGAAAAAGAAGTACAATACAAACAAGATGTGCAGCGTACCGCAATGTTTGAACAGGTCCGGGTTCCCGGGGGTCTCACTTCACTTCTTCCCGGCAGATTCCGAGGGAAGGCGACAATGGGCCGATATAGTGGGGATCAGTGACACGATAGCCAAGAACGCCTGCCTCTGCAGTGACCACTTCACTCCTAGAGATTTCAGACCTCAACGTAACTGTTTTTTTTTTTTTTTTTTTTTTTTTTTTTTTTAAATGGCTTCATTGATGTTACTCGAAGTCTGGTTGTTATTACGGACTTCCCGTCAAAAAAATCGCAACACCCTGAAATTTTGAAATTTTACTAGAAAATCTGGGTTTATTTTCAAAACAAAAAAAGTTCTGATGTTCAAAATAAACAATTTTATTTTTTCCATAAGAATGAACTTAAAATCTTTTAATAAAAATGGAAAAAAAAATTTAATAATTTTTTTTAATTTATCTTTTTTTATCACAATAAATAATTTGTATGACTTAAAAGAACATTTTAATAAGAAGTATTGCTTCCTCTGGCTTTAACAATTGCTTCCATCCTTTTCATCATACTCATAAAGAGGTGAACAATAGCTTGAGAAATACTGTCCCACTTAGAATTTCTTAAAAATCTTAAATCTGTATAGATAATAATAAAAATCGTATCAATTGAATAGAGTACTTCGTTATAATTAATTTTAAACAATGTATAATATATATACCTACATAATGATAATAATAATAAACACAATAAAATTTGAAAGGTATAAATGAGATATTGTAGTGGGCATAAGAAATAAATAAATCAAATCGAATAAGATAAAATTTTATTATTAAAAACATACTGAAAATAATAAAAAGCCTTATAAAATAAACATAGAATTTATTTTTACTAAAGATATAAAACTACTGGAGACTATTCGTATTCCCACAATATTTCGCTTTGGAAGTTGCTGAGATCCAATCGTTCTTAGTAAAATAAATCCACATTTTCGCCGTAGGACGAGGCATTATAATTTGTAATTGACAAAATGAAATGTAAAAAAAAAAATGAAATGCTGAAATCGTAATCACGTTTACGGTTCTGTTCAAAATCAAACAAACGATAAACCATTTAATGTAAATAAGGTAAGAAATAAAGACGCATCATGCAGACTGCGAGATCACATCACACATTAGGTTATCACCATCGATATATATCATTAAATTTTGTCCATGTACCATAATTTGAGTTCAGTATTTTATTGCAAAAACAAATAAAAGAAAATAAATGGTGAACGTTTTTGATGAAGTGAAAAATTTATAGAATATTTTTTAAATTGTTGACATTTGAAACGAGTACTTTGAATCGATACAAGTACTATCTATTCGATTCCTACTTGGTACGGAAAGAAATGTATCGATACCAAAAGTACTTGGTATATAAAAGTATAAACGTATCGATACTTGTATTTACTTGTATCGATAGACCTCTAGTCCCACTCTTCTAGTACAGCCGCCTTTAGCTCTCCAAGGGTGGTAGCTGCTGGATCCCATGATCGAACCTTTCTTTTGAGGTTGTCCCCAACGTGCTCAATTGGTTTAAAGTCCGGACTTCTTGCTGGCCACTGGAGGGTATGGAGACTTGTAGTGTTCAGGTACTCAAGAACACACATTGTTGTATGGGGCCGGGCATTATTATGCATAAGCAATGATTCAGAGTCTATGAAAGGCGTTAGATGATCTTGAAAAATCATCTCTAGATACCTCAAGCCATTGAAAACGCAAACTATAATTTCAGACCGATTATATAACTGCCCCTATACTCCGTAAAGCTGGGGAGCAGATTGATCTCCAGTCTGAATGTAGGGGAAGGTGCTGTACCTCGGACCTAATTTGACATTTTGATTTTTAGTTTAGTCATTTTGTTTCAGCCGGTAATGCTGAAGGTGAATTTTAATTCTTTCGTATCTCATGTATTAAATGCAATTTTTTAACAAAATTTATTTGAAAATTTACTATATTTTTTTTGTGATTGAATGATAAAACGTTTTTTGGGACCAAGGTACAGCATGGTGTTGTACCTTGGCCCTAGAGTGTTTGTACCTTGGTCCATGCCTGGTTCTACCTCGGAATTATCTGTTTTGAGCATTTTTTTATCTTCAAAGCAAGAAGAATAAATAAAGAACTTTTTTCTACAAAAGAAATAAAAAGGAACATAAGTAATAACAGATTAGCTTTTTTATTTTATTTTCAGATTTTATTTTTCTGTTGAAAATAATATCAACAAATGGTTTCCCCAAAAAATGTTCATTCCACACGATAACTACTCAAGTCAACTCCGAAAATTAATTTTTGGCGTTGTCTGGAAGATCCAAGCTACTTGGTAGCATCTAAGCTACTTGGATTGGGAAGCTTAAACACAATGTCTTTCCTCAATGAAATCTGGATTTCGTATTTGTCACGGAAATTGCGAAGCCAATTTTTTCGTGTCCCAAGATTCGTCATATGTTTTCTTATTTTCTTTTGCGAACTGTTACGCTAAGTTTCGAACTTGTTTCAATGTTAATCCGTAGTGGAGATATGCAGCTGTTTTAATATATTCCACTAGAAGCCGTTCCTCTTCGTCTGAAAATACTTTTTTTTACATCATTACCCTTTATGTAAACAAATTTTTGGACCAGGAAGTTGTTTTTAGGTTTTACAAAATAGATAAAACCCATTTTGGTTAAATTTGATAGACCTTGGTCCTGACAAGTTGTACTTTGGCCCTAGGACCGAGGTACAACATGGCTCACGGACCAAGGTACAACATGGGGCCCTTGAACACATTTGTTTGTACCACCATTTTAAAAGCTTGTTTAGCTTCGTTCTTCACTAGCCATTATTAGGCTTAATAGTAACACTTTCAGTAATTATAACAGTTTAATACTAATTCAGTTTTATATCACCTGGAGGACATAAATAAAAACAAAAAATTACTTACTGTTTGGGTAGGTTTAACAAAAAAACGGTTTCACTGAGACACTAAACAAAACACTTGGCTATTACCTCCACAGTTCAGAAGCAGGATGGGAAATACAATGAGTAATCCACATTAGGAAAGCAGAAAAACCATTAGGCAGCGCTAAAATTGCATGGGTCCAAGGTGCAATAGGTCCAAGGTACAGCACTTTCCCCTACATTTTTCTTTGGTTTGAAGGAGAACCAGTTAAAAAACGACTGTTACGTTGGAACGCACTGTCGTCCCAGAAACTACCAAGCAATCTCTCCTCTTCGAAACTGATATCCAGAAGAACTTCCAATGAAAATGTAGCAAGCGTAAAAGAAATACAAAATAAAGATGATGAAGGCCCTTCTGGGTTGTGGTTGAAGGAGGCAGACAGGTACAGGTAAGCAAATAATTATCGGTGTATTCATTAAGTTGTCCTCATGTGGTTCAGCACTTCAAATGAACAATACAAGCTAAATTTCGATCACATGACTTCTTAATTTTAAACTATTTGATATCAGAGCTAAGCCATCTAACATCAAGCGTATCCAGTCCTTCCAATCCAAAGTCTTAACAACAATTGTCGATGCACCCTTCTATGTGTCCCGCTTCTCCAAATTCCAGTCTAACCTTTCTTCCCATGTCAATCCAGTTGCTCGACTCTTGTCATCCCATCCCCCCCCCCCCCCCCCACGACGACTGAGGCGGCGCTGGCCGAGAGACCTGCTACTGTAGCAAAAATATTTAGGGAGTGCCGGTGATGACCAGCTTCTCCCCTCATGTAATCCTCTTACCTTCAACTTTCCTTTCCTTCTTGGCCTTTCTCCACTGCTGGACAGTGATTGGCAGTGACAGTAGGAGTCCCGCCTTGGCTGTCAACGAGGCAACATGTCCTAGACCTACTCCGCGTGTGTAATTTTGTGAAGGTGAAAAAAAAGTGTTAAATTCCAAAATAAACTTGACAATATTAGAGTCCAGTGCCTAAAGGTCCTGAGTTCGAGGTTTGGACAAAATCTAACGAGTGGTTTGTGCACAATCGGTGAGTAAAAGATATTTAATATTTGAATTTAGAAAGTGGCAGTTGGGTGTGTGGGCGTGTCTAGGAGGGGAGCACTTCCCAACCCACCCTCACCCCGCACCACACCTCTCGAAGCCAGGTGTTGTCCCTCACAATGAAGAAGTGTCCACGAGTCCCCCCCCCTCCCCACCCCCTGTCCCCCAGGAAGCCCCACAGACAATTTCACCAGCCCCCATCCCCCTTCCCCCCCGCCGATCTGCCCTCCCCTCCCGCCGATCTACCCTCCCCGTCCCGAGGATTCCTCTCGCCTCCAAGGAATCGAGCGTAACGGTGAGCGCCGAGGCCGCCACCCCGTTCAGTGGCTGCCCCAACCGAGAGGCGGCAACCATTCAGCTAATGGTCGCTGCCCAGACCTCTAGGATGAGTAGGGCCAGCCAGCAGAAGGTGAATGAGGGGGTCCAGCGTCTCGTTGACCTGCTGGCGGCCTCGCTCGCCAGACAGATAGATGCGGAAAGCAGGGCCAAAGTCTCATCCGAGATTTTGGAGGGATTTAGGCCGGAGGTGATGGCAGAGGCCATCGCCACCAAGTTGATGCTAAGGTCGACCCTCATGCAGCCCAGCATCCCGGCTATGCCGAGGAATCCCCCCTCCAACGGCCTCCCTGCCCTGGACGAGGACCTGCCCCAGAACAGCACTCCGCCAGGAGGGGTGCCGGAGAGGAGGTCGAAGAAGAAGAAGAGAGGAGCGGCTGAAATCACACCTACAAGTGCTGCTTCCCCCAAAATACCCGCCGCCCCTCCCTCCGTATCCAGCCAAGGGAGGGAAAAGGATGGGATCCCCCTCCCGTCCTCTCCCCCCCCACCTCCGGTCACTGAAGCGGAGTACCCGGACGCCATGTCCTGGACAATGGTGGCGTCGAAGAAGAAGAAGAGGCAGTCGAAAACGACTCCTCCAGCCCCATCCGCAGCCCCGAATTTCCCACCCAGGACAGCGCCCCCCCGGAGGACGAAGGCGGATGTCGTCCGCCAGCTGAGGAGGGAACTGACAACCGAGGGAGGTGTCCGCCCGGCCGCCGGTTACAGGGCTGTCGTCACCTTCCAGCAGGAGAGTGACGGCAGGAGGCTGGAGGCGGCCCTGGAGCTGGTGGACCCGAGTGAGCTCGGGATCAAGGTGAAGTCGGCCAAACCCGCCAGGAGAGGAGGGCTCCTCCTACAGGTGTCCACTCCGACCGAGCTGGAGTCCCTGTTGGGCGCACCGGCTCTCCAGGCAGCGGGTCTGAGGGCCGAGGCGCTCAGCAGAAGAAGACCCAGGGTCGTTCTTTTTGATGTCCCTGCCAGCTGGTCGGGGGAGGACCTCTCTAGGAGGCTCGAGGCAGTGAACCCACTGTATAAGGGGATTACTCCACTTTACAGGAAAGGCCCCCCGAAGGGCGGCCCGACTACAAACTGGGTAGCGGAAGCCTCGTCGGATGTCCGGAGAGAACTGGTCTTGGCGGGGTCCATAACGCTGGGTGGGTGGTATCCGTGCAGGGTCTGGGACTGTTTGGATATAACAAGGTGCAATAGGTGCCAGGGATTCGGCCATATCGCCAAGTACTGTAAGGGCAGGGAGAGGTGTGCGTGGTGCTCAGCGGAGAACCACAGCGACACCAAGTGTCCGAATAGGAAAAACAAGCCGCCGAAGTGTTGCAATTGCGGCACAGGAAAGTCTGCCGCGAATCACAGTGCTAACTGTGATACCTGCCCGACATACATCCGGGCGATAGAGGCCCTGGCCGCTCGCACGGACTATGGCCGGTAGGCAGCGTGACGGTCTTCATGTGTGGCAACACAACATGAATAGGCGCAGAATCGTTGCTGCGGAAGTACGGCACCTGGTATCCCAGGAGAACATCCAGGTACTTGCTCTCCAGGAGCCATATTGCGTTAGAGGCGCCGTGGCAGGCCTAGGCACCGGCCACAGGATTATGGTTGGGGCGAGGGACAACCAGCGGCCTATGGCCGCACTGGTTGTGACTGACCCCCTGATGGACGTGATGGCACTCCACCATCTGTCTACCAGCCATATGGTAGTGGCCTGTGTCAGGCATGCAAACGTGAGCTGCTATGTCATCAGCGGGTACTTCCCCCCTTCTGAGGACATAGAACGACAGTTAGGCCACTTGGATCATATACTTGATGAACTCGAGGGGGGCAACGTGATCATCTTGGCGGATGTTAATTCCTGGTCAGTCGCCTGGGGATCGGCTCGCACCGATCGCCGGGGTGGCAGGTTACTGGATGTGATAGCCCGCCATGATCTTCGCATTGTCAACGACCCGGACTCCCCACCCACATTTCGTGGTGCAATGGGAGAATCCCATATAGATGTCACACTTGTGTCCGGCGGACTAGGCCAGGCTGTGGGAGGATGGCGTGTCAGAGAAGTCACATCTAGCGACCATTGCGTCATAGATGTTCAGCTCTTTGACCCGGGTCTTCCAGTGGTCAGGCCTAGAGACCCGCGCTTTGCTACACGCAAGGCCATCTCGGACGCCTTTGTGACCGCCGTTGCTACCTACTCCTGTGACGAGGATTGGGAAGGCCTCGGGAGCGTTGACCCTGTTGACCAGATCGAGGAGGGAGTCGAACAGCTCGGAAGTATATTACTCCGAGCTGCCGATGAAACCATCCCCAGGAAGGTGAACAGGCTCAAAAAGGTTCCCTGGTGGAGTGAGGAGCTTACCCTCGCTAAGAGGGTTGTATACCGCGCCAGGCGTAGGTACCAACGGTGCGGGAATCCCCTTCTGAAGGTGTTAAGGCGGGAAGAGTACCGACAACTGAATAATGCCTACAACCGAAGCATCGCCACTGCGAAGAAGGTAAGTTGGAGGAATTTCATAGAGGAGGAGAGTGTCAGAAACCCGTGGGGGATCCCTTACCGGGTCGTCACCGGGAGGCTCAGGCCGGTCGCCCCTGTGGCCTCCATCAGGGACGGGGACGTTTACGCCTTGTCCCTGGAGGAGGCAGGACGGATGTACCTGGGAGTGGCCTTTCCGGCGGACGACCCGACGGAAGATACCCCCGCCCAGGTAATAATCAGAGAGACTGCCCGTGCCCTGCCGGATACGGAGGACGCTCCGGACTGGGACGAATTAGATTTGAGTCTGGCGGTTGGGAAGCAGAGGAATGGCGGCGCCCCTGGGATGGATCTCATAGACGCCGCCATGATCAAGAAGGCATTCCCGGCCATAAAGGCGGATCTTCTTCACCTGGTAAACTCCTGCCTAAGGACTGGCCACTTCCCGAGTGCTTGGAAACGTGCACTTGTGTGCACGTTTGTCAAGCCTGGGGACAGGGACCTCTCCTTGGTGGGTAGCTATAGACCGATCAGTCTACTCCCAGTCTCCGGCAAGGTGTTGGAGACTCTGATTCTCTCAGGAATTCGAGCCCGGGTACAGGCCTTCGTATCGCACAGACAATTCGGATGCATGAGGGGCAGATCCGCTGAGGATGCGTTGAGAATGCTGAGGGCGGATGTCGGGGAGGGCAGAGGGAAATACTCTCTCTGTATCTTCTTCGACATAGCCGCGGCCTTCGACTGCGCCTGGTGGCCTGCCATTCTCTTGCGACTACGGTCTGTGGGAATTCCCAGGAACCTATTCGGGCTCATCTCCAGCTTCCTCAGCGAACGCTCTGCGACGGTGAGGCAGCAATTCACCAGCACTACAGCGAACGTCACCAGGGGGTGTCCCCAGGGCTCGGTCCTCGGACCAACACTCTGGAACATCCTCTTTGACGGACTGCTTCGTGACCTCGAGACTCGTGGACTCAAGGCAATAGCCTATGTCGACGACCTAGTGGTCACGGTGCACGCTGACAGTCGAGCTACTTTGACTGCCCGAGCCCAAGCCGCGATTGACGCTGCGGACACATGGTGCCGACTGAACAAGTTAACCCTCTCTCCCAGCAAGACAGCGGCCATGCTGATGAGAGGAAAAACTGACGCCCGCCACCCCCTGGTTCTTGCAGTGTACGGCCGACGCGTTGAGTTTCCGGCAGTGGTCACGTACCTAGGTGTGGGGATTGGGCCGGGATTCAACGTCACGCCCCACGCAGTTGCCATCAAGGATAAGACAACAGCTACCTTTAGCGCTCTGAGCTACCTAGCCCGAGCGACATGGGGCCTCGGGTACTCCGCGTGTAAAACTATTTACGCCGGGGTCTTCGAGGCCGTAGCAAGATACGCCGCTGCCGGATGGTGGCATCACCCCACCAAACGGCAGCGTGCGTTGCTATTACAAGCTCAAAGAGCGGCCCTCCTCAGGGTTACCAAGGCCTACCGTACAGTTTCCACGGCTGCGCTGCAGGTGCTGGCGGGGGCTCCTCCCATAGACCTAGTCTTGGATGGAGCCGTCGCCTCTTACTTCTGTAGACGCGGCTTACCACTGGAAGCAGACACGGACGTGGCCTTGCGTCAAGCCTTAGAGGAGGGGATGCAAGGACAGGCGAGACCGGAGCGCCTGAGGGGCATTGTCCAGGCATGGATTGTGGAAAGATGGCAACGGCGTTGGGCGCAATCGACAGATGGCCGAACCACCTTCGCCTATTTCTCGAGCGTCCGGACGCGTCTTGACTCTCCATGGATACAACCAGACCACTGGATGTCACAGGTGCTATCAGGTCACGGTGACTTCAGCGCCAAGCTCTTCTTCTTTAAGAGGAAGAACAGCCCTGCCTGCTCGTGTGGCGGCGTCGAGACTGCGGAACACGTAGTCCTCGACTGCCCGCTATACGACGGGCCAAGGGCGGCGCTGATTCGCCGGACAGGATCGTACCTGGGACTGAATCTGCCGGGACTGATGACGGAGACTGGCTACCCGGCTTTTGGTCGGTTCGTCTCCTCCTGGCGAAAAATTAAGAAAGCCTTCTAACCCGGTGCCGGGGGCCCCGCCGACCGCCGACAGGCGCTGCGGTGGCAGCCCCCGGCTCCGGGAGATAGGCAGACCAGAAGCCACCGAAGAGTCTCGAGCTCATTCGGCGCAATGAGGCGGCGAGGAACCAAGGACGACTGCCGACCGTAGCCATCGAGCCGGTCCACAGCCGTCCATAGCACCAAAAGTAAATTGTGAATAAAAACGGAGAAAGGTTACCCATTTCCCCGCCGAACAAATAGGGTGATGTGACCGACCCCCCGTCAGGGGGTCAGGGGCACCCTAAAAAAAAAAAAAAAAAAAAAAAAAAAAAAAAAAAAAAAAAAAAAAAAAAAAAAAAAAAAAAAAAAAAAAAAGACAGTGATTGGCGAGGCGAGAAGGCAGGGGGGATCACTCGAGCCCCCGCGGCCTCCCCTGCCCCCATTAAGTTGGAGGGATGAGGATGGCAGAGAACTGGGGGTGTTTCAAGGGGTTTCGAGTTGAAGGGTTTTCATTTTCATGTTCATTTTATTCTATCTTTATTTTTATGTTTATGTTTATTATTATTTAAATTTCATATTTTCTCTTTGTTTTGTACATATTATATTATTTACATAGTTCTTAGTTTTTTTGTTTTTTTTTTTCTATTATTATTTTGTACATAATCATATTCTTTCGATGTATATATATATATATTTTTTTTTCTCTCTCTTTCTTTTAATGTTTTGTCTTTCATCAAATTTACTCATGGTGCATACCGATTGTAAATATTCAAAATAAAGAATAAAAAAATTTAAAAAAATAGAGTTATTTGGTTTGTGAAGTGTCAAAGTAATGTTCAATAAGCTTCGTTAATTAATTATTGTGACTCATGCCCGGACTTTAACTACGAGGTCATATCATGTACAACCAGAGCACTCTTTCGTCATAGTCCATGCGCCCATGTATTTTTAGGCCCTCAGTACTTTGATTATTTCATTGTGTTTATATGTAATCGTAGATTTTGTCAGAACAAATCATAAAATATATGAGAGTATTAATAAACAAAAACAATTTAATTGTGATTTACTGATATGGAAGAATGACTGGTATTATGGTGTTTCAGGAGAGTGGATTGTCCGGAGGTGGAGAGGCTAGCTGCCCAGATAGCAGAAAGTAAGGAGCCTACAACTGTCAAAGTCCCTCTGGGACCTAGCTCCCGGAGACTACCCAGGATCCTGTCCTCCCTCAGGATCATACCCAAAGGAAGTGTTGTCAAAGTAGTCACGATACATGCAAAAGAGAAGACCCGTCAACAGAAAAAGGGAATATTGAGAAAAAGGGCTGAAAAATCCTCCAGATTAGGTTCAAAGGAACCAGTTAAGTAGGTAACTTCCTACTCTCGCCTCCGGATCACAAAAGGTTCTATCGGCATCTTGGACCAAGTGTAGTTTAGTGAAAGTATTGATTGTAATTGAGGGGGTTAGAAGCAAAGGGGTGTAAGTGACAAATCGGCTGAAATTGAGATATGTGTGTTAACATCTTCCTTGACACCTACCCTGACTACTGGCTAATGATCAGAACGATTGTTAGTACCAGTAATGCTGTTACTAGTGGAAAATACCTGGGTAATACCTGAATTTACGATATTACTAAAACTTTGAAGGTAATTATCTCGAACTGACATGTCACTTACATCCCTTTGCTTCTAGACCCCCTCAATTGTTCTTTTCTATTGTGATAATGTTGGAGAAACACTGATTCAGATAGAATCTTGTCTTCTCTAATCGGCACACTCAGCCGAATATATCAATCTCCGAATACATTTTTTGCGTTTTGTCTCGATATAATGGAAATACTAATAAATAAAATTAAAAAGATGATAAATAAAGCACTTTTTTATTGAACACTTTTATTGTCTAATACCACAAACATATACATAAATGTGTACCGGCTTCGGCTTACTCCATCGTCAGCACAAGATTCAACAATAATAGAGATATGAGCTAGGCAGACATATTTATATTAACTTAAGAGTACCTGGGGTAGGAGGGGTCCTCCTCCCTAGGGGATGGAAATCCCTATTCTAACGTTATTGACCAACTGTGGATATATTTGAAAATGAGAAAATAACAAGAAACCAAAATAAAATATAAAAAGTTCTATGAAATCAATGTAACATAACACGAATGTGCAGTATATAGTTATTATATGTCTGAGAAGAAGAATATACAATAGGATTGACGATAGCTCTATTTTTCGTGGAGAGCAGCATTTTTAATTTTATCGAATATATCAACATTGTTTCTAATTTTACCACTGATAATTCTTAATGTTTCTTTTTCAGAAGAGAAGCTTCTTCAGAACTGGAGAGATTGGCAACCCGAATCAGAATAACCTTCCATTTTGCGATGTTAAACAGTGGGTTGCATTCACTGCTAACTCCATTCTTGATTTGACTCCAGCAAGTCTCAAATGTAATGCCTAATTACTATTTAAAATCCTTATGCAATGTAGAAATCGTGCAATTTAAATTTTTTTTTTTTTTTTTTTTTTTTTTTTTTTTTTTTTTTTTTTTTTTTTTTGGCTTTATGTACGGTGCATATTAGCCATGTCAATGTGTTATATATAATTATTTAAGACATCCATGGCCCCGGGAGGGAGTTCTATCTACGAAATAAAACTCACTCCCGGACGGGATTCGAACCCGCAAACCATGGTGAGACCATGCGACCAAAGCCCTACGCTCTAGCCCGCACGGCCACCATGGCCCCCAATAAGGGTAATTCGAAGGTACTTTTCTATTATTATATGATATATATATATATAGGTGAGGGCGCCGGTAGCTTAGTGGTATGCGTGCTTGCCTTCTGAGCTCAAGAACGTGGTTTCGTAATCCGACCGAGGCCCTTAGTTTATTTTATCTGGGAGGTAAAATAAACTTAAGCTCGCCGTCCTTCGGATGGGACGTTAAGCGATGGTCCCGAGCCTGTACGATGTACATATAGGTTAGGTTAGGTAGGATTTAAATCTTAAAAAGCAGTTTGTGAACCTAAGATTGATTTTTTTTAGCAATATTTTATTTCAAATACTTTAGGTAGAACAGATTCAAAGGAACGTTTTTACTTCCCCAGTTATACGATGTAAAGGGAATTCGAAATTTAGTTTTCACCGGAATTTCATGTTTTCCGAAACCCTGATTAACCTTAACTGATTGACCTGAAATGAAGAGGGGGACTAGGGGAGGCTTAACACAAAAACTCCAATATCTGCCGTTGTAATGAATGTATCGACGTAAAATTCCATGTGTAAATTCAAAACCCCATATGAATGACCGTTATTAATTTTCAACGATCAAAGGGAAGGGGGGGATAAGATGGGGGATTCAACACAAAACCCCCCAATAAATGCCGATGTAATGAATGTATGGACATGAAATTTTATATTTAAAGTCAAAACGACATAAGGATGACATCTCATTCGACAGAAAATTTAGTATACGATTTAGAAGGCACAATGTAAGTCAACTGTTGGGGGGAGAGCGAAAAGGTAATTGATTAATTCGTGCGGTGGAAGTCATCTATTTGTAGATGCAAAGGTAATAGATTTAAAGAATATATATATATTCTACCAAAGAGGGCGCCGGTAGCTCAGTGGTATGCGTGCTTGCCTTCTGAGCTCAACGAGGCCCTTAGTTTATTTTATCTGGGAGGTAAAATAAACTTAAGCACGCCGTCCTTCGGATGGGACGTTAAGCTATGGTCCCGAGCCTGTACAATATCAGGTACTCTTTAAAGACCCCTACCCTAAGTGAATAAAAATTTAGGGTAGGCAAAATTTAGGACTTCCACAGTAGAGTCGGGTTCATGTCAACCGGAGTGACGAAAGAGCGCTCTGGTAGTAGGTGCTATGACCTCGTAGTTTAAGCCCGGGTATAAGACATAATAACTAACTAAATAACTGTTCTACCAAATGTTTATATTTTGTTTTGCGAGGCATTATTGATTTAAAGGTTATGCAAAAATTATACTTTTACATTTAGTATAGAATTTCACAACCCTGAAAACCTTAAATCCAGTTAGTTGATTAGTTATTGCGGTTCATGCCCGGGCCTTAACTACGAGGTCATATCGCCTACTACCAGAGCGCTCTTGGTCGTGGACATGAGCCCGACTCTACCCTGGGTGTCTTAAATTTTTCTTACTCACGTTTTGTTACCTGGTGTATGGGTCTTTCACTCCCAGTTTTTTAGCTCCAAGGAAAAAAAAAGGAAGGGTCTCGGCCGGGTTTCGAACCCGAGATCTTGAGCTTAGTAGGCTAGCATGCTGCCTCTGAGCTACCGGCTCCTCTATCTAACTCGTCATTACTATTGTTATTTTGTCCAGTGATTGGACCACAATCACTGAAGCAAACTCTGATTGAACAGTATAATTAAGTTGACATTTGATGTTTGCAGGTGATGTAAGACCAACATCGGGTAAAGTGAAGAGGGAGTCGAGAGACACATCGCAGAGGATGGTACATTCAAGAGCAGGAACCTGCGTGGCTACAGTTACCACGACCTGAGAATCAGAGAGAGTCCGGGCTACAGCTGCAAGATGAGGATGTGAGAAGTAGAATGGACCAAGTCATACTGCAGAAACAGCAGAAGATACTAGATATGGCAGCTCAAATAAAACAAAATCAGTTGAAACATTCACAACTGTTGGCAGTCTGAGATGCAGTTGGAGCTGTTGAAGAAGCAGTTTGAGTGTGCCAAAGTCCACCTGGAGGTGCTCAAACAGCAACAGACCAGACCACACTGAAGAGAGCCAGAGCACTGAACTGTTGGTGGAGCAGTCTGAGGTGTAGTTGGAGCTGTTGAGGGAGCAGCTTGAGTGTGCCAAAGTCCACCTGGAGGTGCTCAAACAGCAACAGACCAGACCACACTGAAGATAGCAGAGCACTGAACTGTTGGTGGAGCAGTCCGAGATGCAGTTGGAGCTGTTGAGGAAGCAGCTTGAGTGTGCCAAAGTCCACCTGGAGGTGCTCAAACAGCAACAGACCAGACCACACTGAAGAGAGCCAGAGATGGGCTGATCTCCGGCTTCCTTCGCGAGCGCTCTGCAACCATGAGCCAGCGCTATGCCAGCACTACTGCGGAGGTCACCAGAGGCTGTCCCCAGGGCTCGGTCCTCGGACCTACTCTTTGGGGCATACTCTTTGACGAGCTGCTCCGTGACCTAGAGAATCGAGGATTCAAGGCAATAGCCTACGTCGATGATCTCGTGGTCACGGTGCACCGGATAGTTGCGCTGCTCTGACCCAACGCGCAGAGACCGCCATTGGGCATATTGACAGCTGGTGCTGCGCCAACAAACTCGCCCTCTCGCCCGGCAAGACGTTGGCCTTGCTAGCGAGAGGGAGGACTGACGCCCGACATCCTCTGGTCATAAGATACCATGGGCTGCGCGTTGAGTGCCCGGCAACGGTTACGTACCTAGGAGTGCGAATCGGGCCGGGTCTGAACGTGACACCCAACGCTGTTGCCATTAAAGAAAGGACTATAGCCATTTTCAACGCTTTGAGCTGCCTAGCCCGAGCAACATGGGGCCTCGGCTACTCCCCGTGTAGAGCTATCTACACCGGGGTGTTCGAGGCCGTTGCGAGATACGCGGCCGCAGGATGGTGGCATCACCCCACGAAACGGCAGCGAGTTATCCTCGTTCAGGCACAGAGAACAGCACTGTTAAGGGTCACGAAGGCCTACCGGACTGTCTCTACGGCAGCGCTGCAGGTACTGGCGGGAGCCCCACCCATTGACTTAGTCTTGGACGGGGCCATCGCCTCGTATCACTGCAGACGCAATCTGCCCCTTAGAGCAGACACCGACGAGCCTTTGCGACTAGCCCTGGAGGAGGAACTACACGGACAGTCCAGACCGGAGCGTTGTAAGGACATAGTCCAAGAGTAGATAGTAGATAAATAGCAGCAGCGATGGTCACAATCATCAGACGGCCGAACGACCTGGGCTTACTTCCCAAACGTCCGGGCAAGACTTGAGTCGGTTTGGGTAAAGCCGGACCACTGGACGTCCCAGATACTATCGGGTCATGGGGATTTCAACTCCAAGCTCTTCTTTTTCAAGAAGGACAGCCCGAACTGCTCGTGTGGCGGCGTCGAGACTGCAGAACATGTAGTTCTCGAATGCCCGCTGTACGACGGGCCTAGGGTGGAGTTGATACGCCGGACAGGATCGTACCTGGGACTAAACCCAAGGAAGCTGATGACTGAGGCTGACTACCCGGAGTTCGGAAGATTCGTCGCCTCCTGGCGGAAGGTAAAGAAGGCAGTTTAACGTGGTTCCGGGGATGACCGTTGGGTGCTGGTAACACGGCCCACCTGCGACATCCTCGGCGCAACGCAGCCAAGAGCGTAGGTGCCTGGTCCCGAGTTCTCTCGAAAAACGCCGAAAAGGTAGGTTGCGGGACCCAACCGACCACTTCGGTGATTGGCGGGGTCCTACAACCGGCCATAACAGCAATAAAATCTTAAATAAGTGCCCTTATTCCCCCCCACGCGTCGGACGTGTGTCGTTGAGCCTCCTTCAGGGGCCGGTACATACGTAAAAAAAAAAAAAAAAAAAAAAAAAAAAGAAGATAGCCAGCTGAACTGTTGGTGGAGCAGTCTGAGGTGCAGTTGGAGCTGTTGAGGAAGCAGCTTGAGTGTGCCAAAGTCCACCTGGAGATGCTCAAACAGCAACAGACCAGACCACACTGAAGAGAGCCAGAGCACTGAACTGTTGGTGGAGCAGTCTGAGGTATAGTTGGAGCTGTTGAGGAAGCAGCTTGAGTGTGCCAAAGTCCACCTGGAGGTGCTCAAACAGCAACAGACCAGACCACACTGAAGAGAGCCAGAGCACTGAACTGTTGGTGGAGCAGTCTGAGGTGTAGTTGGAGCTGTTGAGGAAGCAGCTTGAGTGTGCCAAAGTCCACCTGGAGGTGCTCAAACAGCAACAGACCAGACCACACTGAAGAGAGCCAGAGCACTGAACTGTTGGTGGAGCAGTCTGAGGTGCAGTTGGAGCTGTAGAGGAAGCAGCTTGAGTGTGCCAAAGTCCACCTGGAGGTGCTCAAACAGCAACAGACCAGACCACACTGAAGAGAGCCAGAGCACTGAACTGTTGGTGGAGCAGTCCGAGATGCAGTTGGAGCTGTTGAGGAAGCGGCTTGAGTGTGCCAAAGTCCACCTGGAGGTGCTCAAACAGCAACAAACCAGACCACACTGAAGAGAGCCAGAGTACTGAACTGTTGGTGGAGCAGTCTGAGATGCAGTTGGAGCTGTTGAGGAAGCAGCTTGAGTGTGCCAAAGTCCACCTGGAGGTGCTCAAACAGCAACTGACCAGACCACACTGAAGAGAGCAGAGCACTGAACTGTTGGTGGAGCAGTCTGAGGTGTAGTTGGAGCTGTAGAGGAAGCAGCTTGAGTGTGCCAAAGTCCACCTGGAGGTGCTCAAACAGCAACAGACCAGACCACACTGAAGAGAGCCAGAGCACTGAACTGTTGGTGGAGCAGTCTGAGGTGCAGTTGGAGCTGTAGAGGAAGCAGCTTGAGTGTGCCAAAGTCCACCTGGAGGTGCTCAAACAGCAACAGACCAGACCACACTGAAGAGAGCCAGAGCACTGAACTGTTGGTGGAGCAGTCTGAGGTATAGTTGGAGCTGTTGAGGAAGCAGCTTGAGTGTGCCAAAGTCCACCTGGAGGTGCTCAAACAGCAACAGACCAGACCACACTGAAGAGAGCCAGAGCACTGAACTGTTGGTGGAGCAGGCATTAATTAATGGCTGAAAATTACATACATGTAGGTCCACCGTTTTGGAATTATTAGGTAATAAAAAGACAGATGGATAAAGTTTGGATTTTATTGACAAAGATCATCGTATTTACAATAGTACAACTATCAATAATTGTTATTTAAATAAGTAATAATTAACATAATAATACAAACCAATGGGATGTCAGTCATTGTAAAATTGCATATAATTTTTTGAATAAGTATAATCTGCTTGATAAATACAAATACATATCTTAATTTTTTTTTGTATGTGCTGAAAGTTAGTTATTATGACCTATGCCCGGGCTTTAACTACAAGGTCATATCGCCTGCTACCAGAGCGCTCTTTCGTCACTCTGTTGGACATGAGCCCCATTCAACTATGGCAGTCCTAAATGTTGTCTACCCTACATTTTTACTCACCTCTTTAACGAGTACCTGACCAGGCTCGGGACTCGCTTAAGGAGGGCGTGCTTAAGTTTATTTTAACCTCCCAGATAAAATAAATAGCTAAAGATAGCGGGTTCGTATCCAGCCGAGGCCCTTTAGTTTATTTTATCTGGGAGTTAAAATAAACCTAAACACAACAGCCGTCCTGAGCCTGTACGATATCAGGTACTTGTTAAAGACCCCTGCCCTAGGTCAATAAAAATTTAGGGTAGGCAAAATTTACGAAAGAGCACTCTGGTAATAGGCGATATGATCTCGTAGTTAAAGTCTGAACATGAGTCATAATAACTAATTACAACAAAAAATGATAATAATATACTAATGTAGTAAAAAAACAACAGAAAATAAAAGCATAAATTCCGAACAACATATATTTTAACACAATAAAAAAATAAAAGGATAGAAAGAAGAAGGAATAGTAATATTTACAGAAAATATGGAATGTATAAAAAATGATTTATGTAATACAATGAAATAGAAGGGGAATAAATAAATAAATATTTAATAATTGTTGTAAATAATGAAACAAGAGATTAATAATGCCAATACGCCTGGTACGTAAGGCCAATATGCATGGTACGTAAGGCCAATATGCATGGTACATAAGGCCAAATCTCCTTCTTTCCTACTAAAATTATGATCATCAAATTGTTGCTGCAACCAAAATAATTCAAAAGGTAGACCTAGTGGAGAGCTACTGACCTTAAGGAAACAACTGACATCCTGTGTGGCTGTACTGACATCTTTAAATGATTGCATCGTCTTGCGAATCAGGATTCAAGATATATATATTTGTGTATTTGATTCCTCGGTAAGGAAGGTGATACTCGTATTTCAATTAACTCTCTCGATTCTGTTTTGCATGAGATAATATCTAATCATGGTGATAATAAAATAATTATTGGAGGTGACTTCTCCAGAATAAGTCTTTTGAATAGTTTCACTGAAAATGATTTGGTTTTTGATCACTCTTATTTAGTTACAGATTTTCTTATGATATAGATTTTAATAACAGGGGTGTTTCTCTAGTTGATATAATGGAGAGATACGGCATGTATGTAATTGTAGAACAGTTGGCCACTCTCCTGCTAATTTCACATTTATTATCCAACAGGGGTTGTATAATTGATTTGAATTTGTGTTAATTCTTCTTGTTTTCAGTTTGTATAAGACTTAATAATTGAAAATATTTCACACTTATCTGACTACCTTGTCTCTTAAAAGTCTCTTTAATAAATGATTCTATTGAGATTATTAATCCTGTTTCAGTTAATAAGAAGGTACATTTTCCTTTAGTTAATCGTAATGTAATGATTAATCTAATGAAGTTTTATAATCCAATGAATGTGAATCAATATCTACTTCAATAGCGAATCCCTGCATTTTTTTTTTTTTTTTTTTTCTTGGCCTTATGTACGGTGCATATTAGCCATGTCAATGTGTTATCTAGTTATATTCACCACATCCATGGCCCCAGGAGGGAGTTCTATCTACGAAATAAAACTCACTCCCGGACTGGATTCGAACCCGCAAACCATTGTTTATATTTGTATTTTTATTTATATGAAGGTGGCACAATTAACAGTTTAAATGTATCTGTATTAAATTGAATCAGATGAGAATTTAGTTTTTTGAGTATTTTTATTATTTTATTAAGTTATTTATTAAGTGCTTCTTATGTATATATCGATACAGTAATTTAGAAGTGGGACAACTCAAAAAAAAAAAAACACTTTTAATTATCATTTTCTTATACAAGTTTTCAACCTCTTTCATATTCTAAACTCGGATAACTGAAAATATAAAATTGAGGGCTTAAAATTTATATAACCTTTATAGAATTTTCATTTTTTCCCAAATGTTTAGTTTCAGAAACATGATAATTTGAAATATCTTAGTACTGATCTATGAATTTGATGTTGTTCCATAGATGTAGTTGCATTCCAATAATATAAAATGAAAAGAAGTTCAGAAGCTACTTTTTAAGAAGGGAAACGAAACTTTCAAATGCGTTTTCTGAAAAATCAATAATTCTGAGAAAATCCCACTCCTGAACTACTGTATCGATATGTATTGGTTGGATTTTTTTTTTTTCTATTTTGTTATTATTAATATGTTTGTGAAACCAACTTTCTTTTGTTTTGCCTTAAAGTTCATTCTTTTGTGCAAATGAAAAAAAAAAATCATTTAAGGGATAATAATTATGTCTTCTTAAAATGATGTGCATAAAAAAGAGTGGGAGGGCGTCTTTGCGCACGCAGAAATGGGATTGGCGACCCCTACACTACCGTATTACACCATTCTGCATAACTTCTTCCCTAAATCGATTTTTAAAATTTTTTGATCGATGGATTGAGTTAGTATTTTCATCGATTTATACATAACTTCCTAATTGGAGTGAGACTGTTTCTCAGTATGGTTTGACACGTGGTTGTTGAAATGTATTTTTGGGTAAATTATTAACATTGATAAGTTTTTTGTTGGCAGCGTGTTTTCGAAAAACGTGTTTCTTCAATTGACTATGCTTGAAGGACTGAAAAGGACAGAAGGTACATCTGAAGTGGAAGGTCTGCCCCGGATGTTGTCTCCTCATGTGTTCACTGAGATGGTCCAGGATGGATGTGTCGAAGGGACATTCCGGACAGTGGAACGGCCCCCGTCCGTTCCTCAGATAGGTCACCATCTGATCAGCTGGTTCTGTCTTATAGGTCACATCGACGGGCTGGGAGGACTCTCTGTGCTCCGTTACGATGTGTTTCCGGAGGCGACCCACACTCACAGAGGAGAAGTGGCAATAGTGGCATCTCAGTGGCACTCTCCGCAAGCGGGGCTCCCATTCTTCCTGTGGCTCATCTGAAACACAGTGATAACATTCAGGCTATCAGTGTTCACAGACACAAACACTTTTAACATGTGTAAACATCTTAGCTCTCGTTTAGCTATGTCAGAGCGTAAATCTCGTTGATGTGCATGCTGCATGTGTGTGTCGGACGCGCAGCGCACACACAACTACACCCTTCTTTATCTGTAATGTCAGCTGTTTTTTAGCATTTCTATTGTATTTTTACAACATTATTGATCATATTTACCGTTGTAGTGAATTTAACTAAAATATCAATATTACGAACTATAATAAAATGATCTTTCGGTAAGAAACTTTCAAGATGCTTCGATAGCTTAAATATGTAACAATAAATAAAACTTGTGGTAAAAGAAAATAGTACATCAGTTTAAATCTAAAAAAATATAATATTTCAATATATTATTATATGATAATATATAATAATAACTGCTGAAAATATCGATCAATAAATAATGTATTTGATGTCATTTTGTCACAACAAATAACATGATGTTTTACCTGATACCAAACAGCTTATATCATTTTTAAATGACAAACCTAATCTACAAATGATTATGAATCGAAGCATTCCAACAACAAATTTGAAAACGACCATCGCGGTATTTAGAGACACTACAATTACAGTTGTTATATCTTATTTTAGCTATCACAAACTTATAATTTCATGTATAAAAGAAATTTAAGAACAATAAATTTGAAAGTTTAATTCCTCAAACTACTTTTCTTATTGTATCATTATACAAAAAATTTTAATTAAAATCAGTGCAGGACAGCAAGTTTTTGAAACTAAAGCAGATGTTTACATATCAATTCTCGTGAGTACCGCGTCACTCACACATGCAAGTCATTGCATGAAATAGGGAGTGTTTTAATGTTGAAAATAAACTCATTTGAAAGGGCGAGCATACATTCGAGTGCCCATTTGATAAACTTCAAAATTTGATGAAGGTTATCTGCCAAATTCGAAAAATTTTAAATGCCCACTTTTTAATTCTCACTCTTTGAAATAAGATTATTTCAATGCTCAAAACATTGCCTAGTTGGTGCAAGGATTTTGGAATTTTAATGAAAGTACACTCATCTTGGGGCGAACATTATCATTTCCGATGTGGTTCCAAAAATGCAGTTTGACTTGGCAATCATTCGTATTGTGTTACTTCTCCAATTGCCGGAATAAGTTATAAAGAATAATCCATAGGGATCTATAAAAAAATAACTGAAAACTTGTGGATAAATACCTGGTACATTATCGTCCATATCCGAGTCAATCATGAATTCAGTTTTGACTCGAACGTCGGAGGCAGCCTCTGAAACATAAAATCTAATAATTTATTATCATTTATTTAAATAGACTTATTATTATTTTAAAAATGACAAAAAAACGGTAACCCCTACAATAAGGAATATATTGTACACAAGGTGATTCAGCTAAGGTTGAGTACCGCTAAGCGAAATGAAATTAAATTTAAAAAAAATTTTATTATTCTGGGACCGAGGTCCCCTAAGAATAAATACATATAGAGTAAAGAACAGGAACAATGGAATATAGTATCAGTATGTCGTAAAAATAAATAAATAAATTAGTGCTACATTGGAGAAAAACTAGACAATTATAAATATAGATAAACAAAAGATTAACAGGAAAAAACATAAAATTAACAGCTTCATTATGATGAAAAAAATAAAATAAAAGTATCTATATAAATAAAAGAGAATATGTAAAAAAAACAGAAAATCTATATAACTAAGAAAAAAATAAAAATGGACAGAGCATAATACTGTGATGGTTGATTATAAAAGAGAAGGGAGGATGCCCAGACAAGGTTTGAAATAAAATTAATTGTAGACAGTAGGAGCTAGATAGAGAAGTGGGAGGAGAGAGAAGGAAAATAAAAATAAGATAAAATAAAAATAAATAAAATCATGATAAAAATATATAAATGTGTAAAATGAACAAAAAATAATTATATTGATAATGATCGAATAATTTAGGAAATATGATCAAATAAATATAATAAAAAAACAAAAAAAAAGAGGAAAAAAATCTGATAAATAAATAATTTTAATTATATAATTGAGTTTGACGAATTAGAGAATACGGGGGAGAGATCAAAGGGGAGTGGATTGTTTAGTGTCGAGATCCTTGGACTAAAATAAGAAGAAAAATAGTCTACTAAAAAGTGACCTACCTGCAACGACTATGTTAGAATGCAAGATGGTTCCATTGCTGACCGGAACATCGGCGGTGGGCACAGCCTTAGCTGCAACATAAATGAACATATTATCTCCCCATGTTAAAGTTAGTCCATGCATTGGGAACCTTGTCGCACATGCGGGTCATATGGATATTCAACTGCGGCTCACAAATCAAAATAAATTAAATAGGCATTAAGGTATACAGAAATGACAAGAAAAATTCATACAATGTCTACTCATAACACCTTCACCACACACATCCACTCAAGTCATTATAAGGCCCTGAAGAAGAAAAAAAATAGTTTTTGAAACGATGGCCAAATTTTGAATTTTCTTTTACACGACAGAACCTCGATTTCCTTCTACACTATAATCTGTTCTTTATGTTAACTATTCCTTCTGTCAATCAGAATCTTCCTTTTATAGACATATTTATTGATTTGACTTCTATATATAAACACCTAGTTAAAACTATATATATATACTATATAGAACTCGAGTCGAGAGAGACACAAGTATTATAGATACAGATGATGGGAGTGCTTCCCGAAATGTTTGTACTATTTTTTGAAAGGGCAATAAATGAATGTGAGAATTGATGCTGTAATAATATATTATATATTATTATTTAAGAGGGCGCCGGTAGCTCACTGGTATGCGTGCTTTTTTTCTGAGCTCAAGAACGTGGGTTCGAAACTCAACCGAGGCCCTTAGTTTATTTTATCTGGGAGGTAAAATAAACTTAAGTATGCCGTCCTTCGGATGGGACGTTAAGCGATGGTCCCGAGCCTGTACGATGTCAGGTACTCGTTAAAGACCCCCGCCCTAGATGAATAAAAATTTAGGGTAGGCAAAATTTAGGACTCCCACAGTAGAGTCGGGCTCATGTCTACCAGAGTGACGAAAGAGCGCTCTGGTAGTATGCGATATGACCTCGTAGTTAAAGCCCGGGCTTGAGTCATAAAACCTAACCTAATCTATTATTTAATATTTATAATGACGAATTGTCATTAGTAAGTGCGATGTAGAGGCTTGACATGGGCATGGCTGTACTGCTGAGGTACGTGACCGAAGAGGAGTTCAGGCTAGTCCTGGAGCAGGTCCCTCTGCCAGACATCTTGGTGGATATTACATACGAATTAAGAATCTCCTTACACCACCCAGAAAATAACTACAAATTATTTAGGTGCTCCTGGAATGAATGGGCTCGACTAGATCTAGACTCACCTGGAGTATAGGTAAAGCTGACAGGCGAGCTAACCTCCCCTCCCTCTCTGTACAGTTGGAAGTACACCTCTACAGACTGCTTCAGTCGCACATCTCGATAGGGTGGCGTCCTAAACAATAGACAATAACTACATCATCTCCACTTTTTCAAAGGTTCCCAAACTTCTTATTTGGTCTAACATCTAATTAAACAGTCTGAAAGATAAATACACAAGCAAATACACCCTCCGTCGAATACTTACAAATGGTAGACCCTTTTTTCAGCAAATTATCAAAATATATACAAGAAAAAAAGGCATCTCGCGCACAGAAAATCATTTAAATTATTTTCCTTTTAGTAGACCTCCTAACGTTAAAATTTTCAAGCTCTTGAGGCACATTTTCCTGTTATCCGAACGGACTGAAAGTATCGTTATACAAAGGTTCCCAAACTTCTTATTTGGTCTAACATCTAATTAAACAGTCTGAAAGATAAATACACAAGCAAATACACCCTCCTTCGAATACTTACAAATGGTAGACCCTTTTTTCAGCAAATTATCAAAATATATACAATTTAGTAGACCTCCTAACGTTAAAATTTTCAAGCTCTTGAGGCACATTTTCCTGTTATCCGAACGGACTGAAAGTATCGTTATTCGGGCTTAAGAAACCTGAGATCGGAAAAATTCCAAATTTGAAAATGATACAATACGGTATATGATACAAAAGAAATACTTAATAAAAATAATATAGTGAAAAATAATCATCCTCATTATCATAGGCGCTACAGCCCATCAAGAGCCTTGGCCTCCTCCAAATGTCCCCATGCAGCTCTGTCCAGGGCCAGTCTCCACCAGCCCACCACATCAAACCGTCTTGCGTCTCTATTCACAGTCTCCAGCCATCTTCTTCTAGGTCGTCCCACTCTTCTCCTACCCTCCGGTGTCACATTCACGAGTTTCCTGGGTATAAGATCCTCGTCCATCCGTCTTACATGTCCAGCCCAACGGAGTCTGGCAACTCTAATCCAGTGCGACAATTTAGGCTCTGTGTAGAGTGCGTACAACTCCTGGTTGTATCGGATAGTGAAAAATAAACAATTTTTAAAATAATCCTCACCTAAAAGCGATGGCAACTTGGTGGTGAATGTCTGTAATCCCAAAATCTGCAAAGCGGCTCCAAATGATTTCATCGGAATTTCTTTTTTTCTCAAAAAATCTTATTTTGACATCTGAAAAGGTAAAAAAAAAATATATGAATTAGCCAATTATAAAGTTTAAATTCAAAATCATGATGACCTTAGTACTTAGGGTTACCTTTTACTTCTCCACACCATAAACGTCAATCCAATGTACTTTATTGTTTTATTTATTCATTTATATATATTTTTCTATTTTAGACATTTGCATACATTCATTTATGATTGACTAATATATATATATATATATATATATATATATATATATATATATATATATATATATATTTTATTTTTCATATATTGTTATAGTTACATTGTTTTCTTTCTTTTCTATATCTCGCCACATTGGGACCTGATGATGGGACGTAAGAACGTCCCGAAACATCGTTGGGGGATAAAGACACTTCCGCAGAGTTTTCTTTGAAAAATAGTTATCTTAATTTTTATTAAATTGAAAAATGTTTCTACTTATTATGAACGTATCTTGTTTTATTATTATTCATTTTTTTTATATACTCATATATTTTTAAGTATTTATTTGTACAGTTTTTATTAATTTAATTTTACTTTTTTTAAATGGTTTTTTCGTTACTACTAATCATAGATGTGTTAGACTCAAGTAGTTATAAATTTAATTTATAAGCTATCTTAATGTATAAATTCATTTGACGTATCCTATTACCATGTATTGGTTTAACGGAAATAAATTATTAATTAATTAATAATTATTAATTATACAAAGTAATGAGTTACGTAATTGGTCAAAAATTCGATGTCGAATTTTCACCGGAATTTCATGTTTTCCGACCTCCTGATTCGATAATGAAAAAAAAATCCTGATTGTGAATATGATAACTCCCGATAGAAAGAATTGACAGTAAATTTTATAGTGTGCCCGAACCCCCATAAGGATGACGTCTGTTGATTTTAAATCAAATCGGTCCAAAGGAAGGATGAGATTAAGGGAGGCTTAACACAGAGTAACTCTTATAACTGCCAATACAATGATACATTTTATATGTGTATCTAAAACACCATACGGAGGAGAGCTGTTAATTTTCAGCCGAATCGGCTTAGGAGTAGGAGGGGGATTATACTTAAAAAATCATAATAACTGCCTATGTGTTGACATATCGACACAAAATGTTGTATGTAGATCGAGGACCCAATAAGAACGACACCTGTCTGTTTTCAAAGAAATCGGCCATAAAATTTAGTATGATGATACAGAAGTCCCTGAAGAAGATACCTATACATTTTCAACCAAATCGACAAATTGGTATCAGAGGGAGAACAAAAAATTCGTTAATTTGCACTGGGTGGTTCACCATTTTTTTAAAAATTTGGTTTCTTGTTGGTTTTTTTTTTGTTGTTGTTTTGGATTCATAAGTAATTAACACGGAGCGCCCCTGGTGATTGGTAGAGTCAATTTCAGATCACTAGCTTTCCAATGAACCCTCTGTTAACATCGTACGAAACCTGAGATTCAGATGGTTCTTGAATATCCACTATAACGAAAATAATCAATCGATTAACATTCTATTTACACAAAAATAACGGGCTCCACACTTGGAAAAGATCGTTGATTCCTTTTTGGAGAACAGGACGTTTCAAGTGCGGGTCAACAACATCCTCAGCTCCAAGCGTAGTATTCTGGCGGGGGTGCCACAGGGAGCTATCCTCAGTCTCCTCCTCTTCAGCTTATACTGCTGCGACATCCCCGAGCCATGTAATACCACTCTAGCATTATACGCAGACGACACACTACTTATACTGCTGCGACATCCCCGAGCCATGTAACACCACTCTAGCACTAAACGCAGACGACACACTACTTATGTGTCAACATGAAGACCTCCAGACAGCAGTTGACATGTTACAAATTTCTCTCAATCACATCTCCAGCTGGTTCACTCGATGGAAGCTTCAGTTGAACGCTAGTAAAACAGAAGCGAAGATTTTTGCCCTTCGCGATTTTTTACAGAGGACCAGAGTTGGTTGCGGGTTGAGAGACTTCCCATTCCATGGAACCCTAAAGATCAGGCTATCCGGTATCTTAGACACACGGCTCACATGGAAACTTCACATCAACACAAGCATACACTCGTCTGAAACGACTCTATCCACTCATTAACAGCAACACACCCCTCAAACACTCTTGCACACTGCTCCTGTACAAAGCATTATACTTCTCTCATTGTTAACATACGCCTGCTCAATATGGCATGGCGCCAGTTCTTCACTCACAACACGACTACAAACATTTCAGAACAAAATTCTTCGTGTCTATGGTTTATCCAAAACAGCCAAATCCATGAGGAACTGGGAGTTCCTCGGGTCGCAGCCTATTTAAGGTCCTTAGTAGATAACTACCACGGAAGACTAGGCCTGTGTTCTGGAGCAGCCCACTATAATCTTGGCCAGCCTACTCTCCACAAAAGGCTTAAACCAAGATTATACCAAGACATTATTATTCAATAATTCCATTTTATATTTTTGTGTGAAGAACCAAGATGTTCTGGTCCAAATTAATTGTGTTGTTGTTTGTTTAAAAAAATAAAAAGCAAAAATTATATTGAAATCGGAATAGGTCAACATAAATATTACGGTTGTTGTTAAGTTACTATATGGAGTAAGATTACCTTTAGACACTTTGTCGACGAATATAACTCGCTCATCGCCTCCTTCACAGGATCCATAAGTTTGGAAGACTTTACTAATTTTCAACAAGCCTGTGATACAATGATCTAAAAAAATAAATTCATAATGAATTAAATATAATAGTGAAAACATTAATGGTTTGTTGATAGAATGTCAGATTGATTTTTGGTTTGATCAGAAATCCGTTTCATATTATATAAAGGAAAGAGATCAAATGTGCAGGGCTTTGTCCAACTTAGAATATAGACTATATGGCATCTCAAAGTAGAATAGGAAGAGGAATGTGAAACACAAAATGACTGCTAGCACTATCACGCTTCATCATATATTCATAAAATTTCCCATGCAGCATCCTTATGAGACTGCTACAAATGTAGGCCATGTGGAATCTCAAAATTTTGAACTAGCAAGGGAGAGGGGGGAGGGGGGAGTGCAAAACACAAACTGTGTACCAACAACTGAACAATACTTAAAAAACAAATGATCTAACAGGCACCAGTAATTTTTATTTATGTCGAGGGAGGCACAAAACATGTCAAAAAGTTAAGGCTCGTTCTCACAGTGATAGTTTATGTGATAGTAACTGTCATGACAGCAACTATCGCATAAACTGTCATCATATAGATAACTTGATAGTCACTATCGCATCATCACAACACTACTCTCACACAATCTAGTTTGACTAGGTAGTTGAGAGTATTCTCCCGGCAGACACAAGAACTATCAGTGTGATAGTGATAGCTCATTCTTATCTGTCATATTTGGCAACTTCGATACATTCATTACATCGGCAGTTATTAAGGTCTTTTAAGACGAGCCCCTCATCTCTGGTCCCGCCCCTTCCCTTATTACAATATTTCAAAAATAAGATTCTTTTATTTATTTGATACTTGTATTATTTAGTTTATTTCTGTCATGTGGTGAGCTCGACATGAAACTAAAGCGAGTCATGAATTCCTCTCCGGGCCCTCCAGACACTCCTCTATAACTAGTTTCTAGACGATTCCTCAGAAAACATTCAGAGTAAACAATTATACAATAACAGTAATACTCACGTAGATTCTTTATTTTTCTGGACAATGTTTCACAAAGAAAAAGCTGGTTCTTGCAATCGTAAGCCACAAAATATAGAACAGCCGTATTTTTATTCATCCTTTTGATCTCATCACCTATGTGGCAATCACTGGAATACTGAAACATAACAAATGATGAAATAAAAACAAACACAATAAGGAATATGGAAGAGATGAGGTGAGTAACAATTTGGGGTTCATTTTGACTTTTTTACTACAAAACGATGGATTTTTTTTGTAAAATTTGCTTCTTTTTTTCCCCACAAAATCTAGGCCTATTGTAAAGATCTGGCGGTAGGGTGTCCATCGCATCCAACTCAAAAAATTTAGGTAAAATTCCATGAGACCTACCTCAAAGTTGGACTCACAGCTCCTATATATGGAGGACTCTCTAGAGTTCGACATGAATTCCTTTTCAAGATTCAACTTCGGGCTCTTCAGACACTCCTCTATTAGTAGTTCCTATACCGACTTAAAATGGCTCATACCCGTCCTCTCGTCGACAATATTCCATTGGATCCTTTCTTAATCAAACCATATCTTCCCAAAAGTCCTCTTCCAAATGCTACAATTTCATTTCCGTATCCACCAGAAAGTCACTAGATCCCGTCCCTCTGATCTTTACCTCCCTTCCCACAGGACAACAACCTACCACAACTCCTTCCTTATCCAGGCTAACTCCCTCTGGAACTCTCTCCCTCTCCAGACTCGCCCATAATTGATTTAAATCCTTACGTTTCCAGTAGCTCCTAACTGAGGAGACATCTGATTCTCGAGGAGACATCTGATTCTCAAGGCAAACAAAACCCTATGAGATAGTTCTCGTCTTTCTACAAGTCACTCCCTCCACCGGACAGATTGTCACTCCACTGTTTCGTCAGCCCAGTTGAAATATAATTTGGTTATCTACTTTTTACCATATATTTCTAGTACTATGACGGCAATGTCACTTTATATATAGTTAGTTATTATGACTCATGCCCGGGCTTTTAACTACAAGGTAATATCGCCTACTACCAGAGCGCTCTTTCGTCACTCTGGTGGACATGAGCCCGACTCTACTGTGGGAGTCCTAAATTTTGACTACCCTAAATTTTTATTGACCTAGAGCACGGGTCTTTAATGAGTACTTGACATCATACAGGCTCGGGACCATCGCCTAACATCCCATCCGAAGGACGGCGTGCTTAAGTTTATTTTACATCCCAGATAAAATAAACTTTCGAACCCATGATCTTGAGCTCAGAAGGCAAGCACGCATACCACTGAACTACCGGCGCCGCCCTCAAATGCCTTTATGTATATATGTAAAGTATAGGTTAGGTTAGGTTAGGTTTTATGACTCAGGGCCGGGCTTTAACTACGAGGTCATATCGCCTACTACCAGAGCGCTCTTTCGTCACTCTGGTGGGCATGAGCCCGACTCTACTATGGGAGTCCTAAATTTTGCCTACCCTAAATTTTATTCAGCTAGGGTAGGGGTCTTTAACGAGTACCTGACATCGTACAGGCTCGGGACCATCGCTTAACGTCCCATCCGAAGGACGGCGTGCTTAAGTTTATTTTACCTCCCAGATAAAATAAACTAAGGGCCTCGGTCGGGTTACGAACCCACGTTCTTGAGCTCAGAAGTCAAGCACGCATACCACTGATCTACCGGCGCCCTCTAAATGTATATATATATATATAATTATTATGGCGCTATAAGATCAGAGTTAGCGTACTAGCCACTGAGGTCAAGATCGGAGTTTCGGAACCCGGCCGAGGCCCTTAGGTTTTTTCATCGAGATGAGAAACCTTTGAGCATGCCATCCTTCGAATAGGACGATAAGCGATAGTCCCGAGTCTGTGCGATGTCAGGTCACTCATTTAAGACCCCTACCCTAGTTGAAAAAACCTAGGTAGGCAACATCTGGGAAAGAGCGCTCTGGTAGTAGGCGATATCACCTCGTAGTTAAAGCCCGGGCATGATTTATGACAACTAACTATACTTATTTATTTTATTTCACTTTCTACCTTTTTTTCTTCTTCATTTATTAATTTTAATTATTTTTTTAATTATCTCATCTCTATTTTTCTTTATAATTAATTATTATTATTATTTACTTCATTGTTGTTATTTTGTTTTTAATTAATTTTCATTTGTATTACTTTATTTTTATTGCTTTAATTATTGTTCATCATTAACAATTAATGTTTCTTTAGTTACTTTCTAGAGGTCCCTTTTCTTTTTATTCTGTCTCAGTTAGTTGATACTTATCATTCTTTTGTTTATTTCTTATGTTATCATTCAGTGGACGTATGTCCCAGGATAAAAATTATTTTTCATTCATTGGCGAAAAACCATATGGTAGTAGGCGACATGACCTCATAGTTACAGCCTAGACTTGATTCACAAAAACAAACAACCAATATTTCAATAATGGACAGACTTCATTGGGAACCACCACTACAGCCGATCAAATATCAAACATTGTTCGCTTTCTACTAATTTCTTCTACGAACAATACTAATGTAAATAATAATATGGGTATACTTACGTTTACGTTTACTTACGTTTCCATTCTCAACATTACGTTGGGAAAACAGTTCCCTCTTTTTCTTGAATACTTCCACGTCTTCTTTATTACTAAAAACGCTATGTGTAATATGCAGACGTTCAAAGCTGAAAAAAAAAAAAAAAAAAAAAAAAAAATGGTGAATCGTAGGTTTGTTAGTTAGTCATTGTGACTCATGCCCAGGCTTTAGCTACGAGGTCATATCGCCTACTACCAGAGCGCTCTTTCGTCACTATGGTGTAGATGAGCCCGACTCTACTGTGGGAGTCCTAAATTTAGCATATCCTAAATTTTAATTCACCAAGGTGTAACGAAGTTACATATATGGTTCACATATGGAACTCACCCCATCTCATTTATCGATAGTCGGGGCTGTATGGGAAAAAATAAATTTTTTAAAGAATTATCTTTGTGGTGCGGGCCCTTAGCCTGCGCGTAAATACAGTCATGTGGTGCACAAGTGGGAGATGCTCCCATTAACGTTAATAATAAATGAAGAGTACTAATTGCTGTATATTTTTTCATTTACTTGAATTCCTTTCTTTCTTATTACCCCTCCAAAGAATAATTGTAGTTATTTAATCGGTTAGCTATCCGAATTATAGCAAGGTTTTCACGAAAATTTCATATTTATAATGGGAAAAAAATGTCATGATAATAGGTTAGTAGATTGGTCGGCAGGTGGTCGTCTCCAATTCGTCACAGCCTCACTTAAGTCCTACCCTGATCCGGGATCCCTCGACGTTCCACCACCCGGATGATACACATGTGCAAGGTGCACGCAATTAAGTTAATAAATAATAAAAACTGACATTATTGCAGAGATATTGTGAAATAATTCAAATGAACTTGAAAGAAATAAAACTTGTTTATTTATGATATTGTCTAATTTCACCAACTATATTTACTTGGGAGTACTTTCGGTATTTCTACCATCCTCAGCCAAAAGCATAAGAGAAAAGACTAAGTTTATATTACAGAATGTCAGCCTCTCGAGGAACCCCTTACCCTCCCCCCTGGTGTTCCCCATGACGTCAGACATTCCTAACTAAGCTAAATTGTCAAGCTGTGAGATATTTTATGACAAGGCGGTCCCCATATTTCAAATGTGTGAGCCCTTCTAAGATCTAGGTATAAAGCATTAACAATGAACAGGCGAATAATATAACATTAACAAATCAAAAATATAACATTAACAAATCAAAAATATAACATTAACAAATCAAAAATTTTAATTAGGATGTAATTGGAACCAATTATTTTTGATTTGTTAATGTTATATTATTCGCCTGTTCATTGTATTTAATATCTAAAAAAAAGTGTATGATATCTAAAACTTAAATATATTATGTAATTGTAATATTGGACGTTAATAAATGGAATTTTTATGGCTAGTTTAATAAACCTGGAGGGGGGGGGGGGGGGGGGGGGCTGCATTCCGCAGTTCAAGGGTCAATTTACAATTTATGCTGATCCCCTTTAACGGATTGATTTGTAATAAAAAACTTACACAGCGGTATAGTCGTTCAAATGGCTCACTCTGACATCTATAGGCTCCCTCTTGTTGGAGGAGCAGGAGATTTTCTGAAGCAGCTGATGGAAGTGAGGCTGAGGGTTGTGAGGACTCGCCGTGATCAGCCAGCAGAGGATTACAGCCTCTCCCTCGAAGTTGTGCAACTAACAACAACAAAAACAATTAGCAACAATGGCATTGCCATTAAATTTTCATTTCTATTGATTAGTTGGTGGCCTAATTCTGGTTGGTTGGTTCATTTTGATTAGTTGGGTGATTGGTGAGTTTGCTTTGACAAAAAAGCAAAACCAATTATTTTGTAATGTATGACGCTTTATCTTGGCTCTGAACTGAAGAGGGAAAATTGAAGGAAATAAATAGTCGATATATAGGAATTAGAAGAGAATCCCTTCAGAAAATATATAAGTTTCACTTAATAACAGAGATGAGAAAATTCTCTGATGATTACTGATTTTTCCTTGAGTCTTGAAGAGGAGAAAGACTAGATGTCGAATTTTTTTCCATCAAATATTTTGAATTCCATAAGTAACGTAGGAGATTATAGCTGTTGGTTTATTCCGGCATTTCTTCCAGAGGTGTCTTCTTATTCTTTTTTCCGACAATATTTCAGGACTCTTACAAGTCCCTTCTTTCGGTCCCTATGAACGTTCATAGTGACTGGAAAAAGGGACTTGTAAGAGTCCCCAAAATATTGTCGGAAAAAAGAATAAGAAGACACCTCTGGAAGAAATACCGGAATTAACCAACAATGTAACATCACAGAGATGTTTAAGAAACACATTATTATTTTTTTATATCTCTAATTAGTCACTTATAATCACTAATTAGACACTCTGTTCTTTGTTAAATCATAAGCCACGGTTATGTCGTCTCCATTGAATAAATTTTGAGACTTTTTATTGACAAAAAATCGGTAAAGTTCAAAATATGATAGAATACAATAAAAAACATTAGGCAATGCCCTTATTTTCAACATTATACTTACTGATATCAGTAAATTGTAATGGGTTACTGATTATAAATATCAAATACGGATTTGATACTTTCTTTCGATATCGTATCCCAAGATGTACCACGAACACTCCAAGCCAAGTTGTGATTGGGATTTAGTTCGGCGGTCTGCCAAGAGAACTAATTCCCTATTCTGATCAGATCATTGTTCCATTATCATTTTTGTAAAGTGAAATCTTGGAGCTAAAATTAAAAAGTGTAATTCCTCGAGCTATGGGGAGTTTTTAATTACCCAGCTAAAGTATAGGGGATGTTATTAAATTGGTCAGAAATCTGAAGTTGAGTTTTGACCGGATTTCGTGTGTTCCGAAACTCTAATTCCAAATATGAAAAAAAACAAAACATGTCTGTCTGTCTGAGTGTGTAAGAGTGCATGTCTGTGAACACGATAACTCCTGATAGAATATGTCGACATAAAATTGTATAATGAATCCAGAAACCTATAAGGAGTGTCATCTATTGATTTTCAGTCAAATCGGTTAGAGGGAGGGGGGTGGGGGAGGCTCTATACAAAAACTGTAATAAGTAAATTCAAAACCTCACGAGGACAACAGTTATTAATTTTCAGCAGAATCGGTCAAAGGGAAGAGGGGATCAGAGGCGGCTCAACTCAAAAAAAAAACCTCAATAACTGCCGATGTAATGAATTTATCGACACAAAATTTAGTATGAGGATTTAGGAGCCCAAATGCGGGGAGCCATGGTGGTCGTGCGGGCTACAGCGTAGGGCTTTAATCGCATGGTCTCACCATGGTTTGCGGGTTCGAATCCCGTCCGGGAGTGAGTTTTATTTCGTAGATAAACTCCCTCCCGTGGCCATGGGTGTCGTAAAAATAACTAAATAATAACACATAGATAGCTAAATGGTGTCTGCCGAGGCCGAAAAAAAAAAAAAAAAAAAAAATGTAAGTCACCTATTGACCATACCAAACGGTCGACTGGTATTGGAGGAGGAGCGAAAAGTTAATTGATTGCTTCGTTTTGGTAAATTACATTGCCGGTGAAGACTTTTCCCCCATGGTTTGTTTAATCCCTCTTTTCTCTGATCATGAAAAAAAAACATGATATTTCACCGTTCACTGACTGTGGAACCCAGCAGAGAGTACTTGCTAGAATTGCTTCTCTGAATGGAGGAAGAGGAACGTAACTCACCTTAACCTGAGGGTAGCAGACCATATCCTTCTTCCTGCTGATGGGACAGTCCACTCCCTGCAGGTACCCATGGTACTTCTCCTTTCGGTACCGAAACCTGATGTCTCCAGGCTCCTCAATTATCTCCAGAAAAGCACCTAAAACATTAATACATATTGTCAGAATACATTTCTGCAATCTGTTGTTAAGTCGTGGCTGAAGATGGTAGCCTATACCGAAAGTACTCCCATATTATATATTATTTGTGAAATAGACATTATTAAATATATATATATATATATATATATATATATATATATACGTTTTCTTTATATTTATTGATTATTTTTAAAAAATTTCAGAAATATATAAAAAAATGGAGATAATATAAATAATTGAAAAAAAAAAAAAAAGAAAAGGAATCTCTTTGGATTTGAGAGATCAATTAGGCATTATAAAAAATCGGGTGCGTGCTACTCCGATGCGGGTGCGTGACAACGTCTGAGTTGCGAGATAGAGAAAGTGTCAAGAATCAAATCATTTCAATAAAATTTTTGAACTTTGAAACAATTTAAAAACAATATAGAAAGAAAACATTCATAAGCATAATATTTAAAAAACGAGTTTATTATTAATCTGTATATATCTAATAACAATATTGGATAACTAGGTTATCTGTATATACAGAAAGTAACAGCTGTACTATAATATAAATATATATTCTGTATTAGAGGGCGCCGGTAGCTCAGTGGTATGCGTGCTTGACTTCTGAGCTCAAGGTCGTGGGTTCGTAACCCGACCGAGGCCCTTAGTTTATTTTATCTGGGAGGTAAAATAAACTTAAGCACGCCGTCCTTCGGATGGGACGTTAAGCGATGGTCCCGAGCCTGTACGATGTCAGGTACTCGTTAAAGACCCCTACCCTAGATGAATAAAAATTTAGGGTAGGCAAAATTTAGGACTCCCACAGTAGAGTCGGGCTCATGTCCACCGGAGTGACGAAAGAGCGCTCTGGTAGTAGGCGATATGACCTCGTAGTTAAAGCCCGGGCATGAGTCATAAAACCTAAACCTAAACCCAAACCTATTCTGTATTAGTAGTAACCGCTCTCTCTCGGCGCATGCGCGATACGTGTTACCAAAAGTAACATAACGCAGTTTTCGATCATGGGATGCCGGCCTACCAAATTATAAGACGTTGTCACGTCAATAATTATATCACTATTAGATAATAATAAACATTTTTCTTCCTCTGAAGGTGTTGCGAACCTTTTGTTAATAACATTTTTTGATAACTATCTCATTGATTTTTTCACTATATTGCGACCTTATTCATCGAATAACGTATGTTATTGACGCGGTTTGTGAATAACGACTTTCTTCTTAGGGACCATCGATATATGCTACAGAACATGCAGCTCGGTCGTGAGTAAAGAGACAAAAGTTACACCAAACCCATTACAGTTACATCTTTAAAAATCGCTATACTGGCTATTTGAGTCAAAAAAAATTGTCATGGTCATCTCGTTTATTAAAGCATGCCTAAACAAACCCACAAAAATCTTGTACGGCGAAAGATGCATAGAGTAGATTATCTACTAAGAGTATTAGGGTTTTCTTATAATTTCATATTTTGCCCAAAAAGTTTGAATGAAATCTTTCACTTCATTCTAAAATATCGAGATTTGAGTATTTTTAATTTTCATGCAATAAATGTTTATAATTTGTTTATTATCTACTAGTTTCCTCATACCTTCGTAAATCCAAGCAATTAAGATATGGTCAGATTCCGGATTCCAGTCTTAAGAGCTGTCTATAACCAGTGAAGTAAACATGACAATAATTTGTGTTCACAATAATTATGAAATTATTTAATATAAACTGTTGTATAGGATATTGTTTTTGATTTGGCTGCTTTATGTTCCTTGAGATTTACCCATTTATTCACAAGGTATGTTCTTGAATATATCTAGATCATTGTGGATATGGATTTAGCTGTCCACGACCTTATATAAGTACGTACCTGTTTTCAAAAGTTTAATGCAAATTATTTCACAAATGTTAGAGAGAAAACTCACAGGTTCTAGAGGGAGACGTCTCCTTCTCTATTAGCATCTCTGAGTCTTGTTTCAGAAGACTTGCCTCTTTTCTTGGACTACGAACAGAAATAATATAATACATCAAATGCATAATTATACTTATACTATAAGTATAAACATATCACCAAATTTTATACATCACACAATATACGTTTCAGTCATTTATATTCTCTCTTCTCTTAATAAGTAATGCTATTCACATTAAGAAATATATTCGAACAATAACAATGCATGCCAGTGTATACTTTAAAATATTTATTATATTGTCCAATGTAACTATTTTTATTTTTTTTTTTTAAATAATTAATTAATGTTTGAAAAATAATACTGAAGAAAATAGTTTTAATAATTTAATAAATACTAGTCTTCAGAACAAATATATTTCCGATCTAAAAATTCACCTGGACATTCTTTCATCCTTCAAAACAAACAGACTTGGAAAACCCTTCGAGGGTAGAAATGTTCAAAACACTAAACAGCGGTAGGTTATTTTTAATGGCGGTGGTTTAAATAAGTGTTGTACTCGTGCTTCATGTCATAATTACGAAGCTTTTCGCTTTCATTAAATTCATTTGTTAATAAATAACAACATGAGACTTAACAGTGAGTATATATATTTTTTTTTGTTTTAAGAAGTATGCTGAACTTCATTGGAATATAAGATTGCGTTTCAAATATTCTGTTTTATTCATTTCAGGTTAATCAAAGACGATACAAGTGGTTTTTAGCTTACGTGTCCTTTGATTACATCTTCCCGAGGAAATGGTTTAACAATTTTCAATTACACGTTTTATTTTGAATCTGCCTATTTAGAAAAAGATTTTAGAATACATTTGATTTCATTTTGGTGGGGGGGGGGGGTTACTAGGAGAAAAAAGGTTATTTTATATAAGTATTCAGTTACGACTGACCTACGTGAAAAAGGTGCTAACTTCAGTTATCGTAGACAATGACAGAAGTTAGCCTCAAGTTAAGGTAGGGCCAACTAGCCTTAACTAGTACTCCTTTCCTCAGTGCTAATCTACGTTAGCGGGTCACTGGATGGCAGACATTTTGATTCAACTAAAGTAGAAAAAAATTTAAATAAAAAACATTTTTCGTTCTACCTTCACAAATGGCAAACCGGAACAACGGAATGCAGACACGTTTGTTTAATGTAAGGATTTTGCAACAGATTTTTTTTTTTTTTTTTTTTGCGGCTCTATTCGGAATTCCAGCAACCTACTTGAGGAGATAATCCATAGAAATAAATAATATAAATGATTGTTGAACCTGTGTGTAGCAGGATAGTTGCTGGACGATGTGACTTGGGCCCGTGGATGGATCAGCTTGGGTAGACTTAGGAAAGATATTGTCCAGGTGTCAATATGTTTCCTGATCAGCTTGGGTAGACTTAGGAAAGATATTGTCCAGGTGTCAATATGTTTCCTGATCAGCTTGGGTAGACTTAGGAAAGATATTGTCCAGGTGTCAATATGTTTCCTGATCAGCTTGGGTAGACTTAGGAAAGATATTGTCCAGGTGTCAATATGTTTCCTGATCAGCTTGGGTAGACTTAGGAAAGATATTGTCCAGGTGTCAATATGTTTCCTGATCAGCTTGGGTAGACTTAGGAAAAATATTGTCCAGGTGTCAATATGTTTCCTAAGTCTACCCAAGTTGTTTACAAACTCTCGATTGTTGCTTATTTTCTACCTTCAAAATATACGTTTGTTGAATATTTCCAAAATGTACGCCTACTACCAGAGCTCTCATTTGTCACTGATGGGCTTATAGAGTATATATCAAGTATTGACCAGAATGAGAAAATGTTTTTGTTTAATCGATGGCACCGGTAGCCCTTAGGTTTTTTCTCTGGGAAAACTGTTGAGCAGTCCTTCGCAAGCGATGGTCCCGAGCCTGTGCGATGTCAGTTACTCATTAAAGACCCCCTACCCCAGGTGAATAAACCAATCCAAGGAAAATTTAGGACTCCCAGTGTAGAGTCGGGCTCATGTCCACCAGAGTGACAAAAGAGCGTTCTGGTAGTAGGCAATATGACCATGTAGTTAAAGCCCGGGCATGAGTCACAATAATTAACTTTATTTAATGGTCTGCTGTATGGTGCTATCATGATTTTGTAACAATTAGAAAAATGTTAATTTTGACTTTCTTCTATGTTGAAATGTTCTTTCACGCCTTCACATTTTTTTTTTAATTAACATTTTCCTCTCATTTCCGAACCGAATACAAATAGACAAATGTTTTTACCATTATATTGTTTTTTCCCCAAATTAATATTTTTTTTTAGAAAAAACAATACAAGTCAACTCACAATATTTATTAAGGAGATGGAGTTATTCCATTTTTATTTATTGCATCTTCAAAATAGTGAACAGTTTATGACACTTTTTCCCAATACCCTAAATATAGTTTAAATGGAGAAAACATAAAATAAATAGAATGAAAAACTTGTAAAGTGGCGTCTGATGAAAGGTGACTCAAATGCTTACTATTAGAAACTTATTCTAGGACAAATGAGGAAAATAGAGCTTTCAACACAAAACAAAGGCTTTATTTATTACATTTTTATGTGTAAATAAAAGTGATGGTTAGGTAAGGCCGAAGTCAGAACAAGGGCACTGCAGCCTTATTCAGCCCAAGATTCCCAACCATCCATGGTTCAAGACCTATATATACTGTGACGTGTAGAATGGGGGGGTCTAGAAGGGGAACTAGAAGAATAAAAGAAATTGTTATTCTTTATAAAAATGGTAGAAAAATTAGTAAGTACAAATAAATAAAAATGTACATCTTGGCAAAAGATAATAAAAGTAAAAAAAAAAAAAATTTGATTAACTGTAAAAGAAAAGACAAACCTGATGACATTAGGTGGGGGAAAAGATGGCGAGAAGGGCAGAAGAAGCCGACTCGTGGTAGTAGGGTTTTGTAGGATCGTGGAGGAGGTGTGGTGTGATTTAGAGGATCTTGGAGGAGGTGTAGTCTGTTTTTGGAGGAACTTGGAGGAGGTGTCGTGTGTTTTGGAAGAGCGTAGAAGGAGGGTGTATGTTTAAAAAGAGCGAGGAAGAAGGTCCTACGGAGAGTATCCCCGAGAAGATGGAAGATAGCACATTTATATGAAGGATTGTCGTAGAAGAAGAATAAAGAAAAGTCCCGAGAAGGTTAAATTTTATATATGGAAGGAAGAAAAGGCTGAGAAGAAAGTGACGAGGAAGGAAAGATACAAAAGAGGATATCGGATGCCGTGAGTTGCCAGAAATTTTATAATCCATATTTATAACCATATAGTTTGTTGTCATTTGCCAAGAGTACATTTTTTTGTCTAAGTTAACTTATAGGAGGTTTATTTAATCTATTGTAAAAAAATTATTTTGTTCACTAACCCATTAACCTTTTTTTTTTAATCATTTACAAAAAAAGAAAATAAAAATATATAACTTATAAAACATTGTGATTTAAAAATTTAGTTATCATTTTCCTTTATTTTCACCAAAGCACTCTAAATAAGAAGGGATGCCACCCCTGTTTTTAGATTTATAGATTAAAGAAGGAAACTGATAAATTCAATGAATAATTAGCTGTCTCAATACATATGTGTAACACATATACATATATCTATACTGTAAGGATTTATTTAATGTCCCCTCTGAAGGATGGCGAGCTCAAGGTTTCGTTTTTACTTCCCAGATAGAAAAAAACTTAACTTAAGAGCCTTGCCTTTCCAAAGATCCGGTACAACATTTCGTACAGCTTTCCAAGGTAAGTGGATACATTCTTGCGAGGGGAGGCCCCCCAGGACCTATAACGGACTAACCCCTTTGTGCATCGCCAACATATGCTGTTTCAGATGGCTAGATATTCTGCCTTTATAAGTACAAAACGAACAGTGGAAAGAGTACTCTCTCATGTGCTTCATCATATGAATTCTCATATGTGTAGACTGAACACAACTGAAGGTACACAAGTTGCAGTGAAATGGGAACTGTCCAGTCTGCTTCAACATATGTCTCTTCAGATAGTCTACAAGTGTAGCTACAAAATGTACAATGGTATGGTTTCATCTTCATGAATCAACATATGAGTTTTCATATTGCCCAGCTGCTCGCAGGTGTAGCCACAGTTTGTATAGCGATAGAGCTTCTCTCCATGGACCAACATGTGACTTTTGAGTGTACTCTTTCTACAGAAACTCATATCACACAACGTACACAAGAAGGGTCTCCTAACTTCATGTTTGTTCTGGTTCATATGGGTTTTCAAAAGGCTCCTCGTTTTGTAACTACACAAAGAACAGTGGTTCTCTCAGGTGCTTCATCATATGAAATTCCATTTTTTGGTTGCAGCGGAACCTACACAAAGTGCACAGGTATGTCAGTTATCCACTCTGCTTCAAAATAAAACGCTTCAGTATGCTAATATTTGCTCCTCCAACCTGTTTTATATTATGTATACTTTCTGAAGTTGTTCCTGACATTTTACCCGTTGATGTTGAAACTTTTCTAGGATCAGAACTCTGCCATCTCGAAGACGCATCCAGCTTTGGGCCGATGCTTCCCAAATGCAGACGAACCATGTGCATTCTAAGTTTGCCCAAGCTTTCAGACGTATATTCGCAGTGATAACATGTCACTTGCTCTGGTTCACTATCATCTATAACACAAAATAGATAGATTAGATATTATTTTCATCAAGATCCAACATCAAAACTAAAATGGGCCGCTATTGACGACTGCATTTGTATTTTTTCTTCAATATTTACTCTTGTTTTCGGCGTAAGAAACCAATTCTAATCTTGAGTACCATAAAATACAACAAAATATACTCTTTTTTTTCACCTTTATTACATAATTTCCAACTATGAAAAACATCACAACTAGGAAATATAATCACAAAGAAAAACAGAAACACCACTTGAGTCTCTTGATGAGACGGCTGGTCAACACCACCGCCTCCTCAGGGGTCCTCCTCAGGCAGGAGGTCACGCGGCCAGAAAATATACTTTTAAATACAAAAATTCTAATTTTATCGTGACTGGAGAGATTACGTGGTCAATATTGGATGTAGTCAGCAGTCTCATTAACATAATGCTGGATTCCATAATCTTTCCTTGGTTTTTACTTCCGTAGTTATAAAAAGTATAGAGAAACTATGTAATCGGTTAGAAACTCTGATGTTTTAACCAAAATTTTATGTTTTCCGACCTCCTTAATTCTAAAAATAAATAAAATAAATTTTTTTGTGTGTTTGTGAACACGATAACGCGGTTTTGAACTATCACCGACGATATGTGTATCCAGAACCCTATAGATATCAAAACCGTATAAGGACGACACTTATTAATTTTCATCGGTATCCGTCGAAGGAAAATGGGGGATCAGAGAGGGGCTCAACTCACAAATCCTAATAACTCGAATGTATCGACACAAAAATTATCATGAAATTTCAGAAGCCCCTCAACTAAAATTAATTTGGAGGGAGAGCAACATTTTTATTGGATCATGCTGGAGAAGTAGATTTCCGGTGATTCACCGAAGAATGTTATAAATAACAATTTTTGATTGTGCACCAAAATTGATAACTTATTAATGTCTACATTACGAGTACCTCCATCCTGCGATCCTTAAGAGTAATGGCGGCCGCAAAAACACAAAAAAGGTTAATTTTTATCTAGAAACACTGATAATATTTAAATCGAAATTAGACTAAAGGAACAAGAAAACCGTGTTTTTTGAATATTCTCAATTGGATGGGGTGAAAAAATATATCACCTATTTCATTATCATTCATCTGCTATATTATCTATAAACGTCCTGACCAATACAAAATGTCTACTTACAAACATTGGTGGAAGGTTCGTCCTCGATCATCAGCTCAGCTTCCTGTTTAATGTAAATTTTATGCTCTTCTTGATCTAAAAATAAAAAAATAATATAAATTAAACAAACTTGTTCAATACTTATATTGTCTGCTAGCTGTAGTGCCACGCATTGCCCATGGAGTCACAAAACTGAACCCCAAGTTCAAATGTGATAGTAAGATGTTGTGGGACTAGATTTCTAATAGAAATAAAAGACGTTGTCTTCCCACTGTTTTATTTTATACCAGAACCGGTTTTCGACGCAACAGCGTCATCATCAGTGGTTCATACCATCCACACAGCACAGCGGTTGGAAGATAACTGGCCACTGATGATGACGCTGTTGCGTCGAAAACCGGTTCTGGTATAAATAAAACAGTGGGAAGACAACGTCTTTTATTTCTATTATAAACCCCAAGTTCGTGTGGCAATCACCCAAACAATAGGTTAGTTAATGACTCATGCCAGGGCTGTAATTACAAGGTCATATCGCCTACTACCAGAGCGCTCTTTCTTCACTCTGGTGGACATGAGACCGACTCTACTGTGGGAATCTTAAATTTGTCTTCACCTAGGGGTCTAGGACTTCAAAACGACCACTTGACATCGAACATGCTCGGTACCATCCGAAGGACGGAGTGGTCAACGTTTTTTCACCTCCCAAGTAAAAAACATAAGGGCCTCGGCCGGATGTCACGAGACACTGTGAGAACCTCAAAAGTAAGATTTTGAATGTCCTTGTGGTTTCATAATGGAAAAAGGTTTTTCAACACTGAACTACATTAGATTTCAAAATACTATAATTGTATGTAGGAATGAAAAATAATCACCTATGATATTTTCAGCAATATAAGAATCCGCAGGTTCCATTTTCACTTCGATACGATGTGGAGAGGCTGGTGTCACACCTAGAACAACACTTTATTGGCCTTACGGTATCCAACATTTATTTATTTATTATATATCGGTTGACTTTTATGTTATAATATTTTTTTTGTGGAATAGACTATATTTTAAAAAAAAAGTTAATTTTGTTCATCACGTTTTCACACTTTGTCTGCGTTTTTTTCAACTTAGCAGTAATAGACAAGAGACATTGGGGCCTCCCAAGAGAATCATTTTAAAAATAAAGAAAACGTATGTTTTTAAAAAAATATTGTCTATTTCACAAATAATATATAATATGGGAGTAGTACTTTCGGTATTGCTACCATCTTCAGCCACGACTTAACAAATACTAAATTGAAGTTCAACTAGGTAGTTTACAATCCAAGCGGTAGGTAGGTATCCTTTTTCAGCCCCTACGGGGTTTTCCTATCCTTTCTGTACAGTTAATATTTGAAATATGGAAAAACATAAAAAATGACATTTCGTCCCAAATTGGGATCTTAAAAATAAAAAAATTTAAATACTATGTGTTAATTAAATGCATATATGAAGTGAATTAAAGATAACAATTGTTAATATATGAATAAAAATAAAATAAAAAGTTTTATAAAATAAAATATACAGTTTTTTGAGAGAGTAAGTACGTATAAACAGAGACTGGAGGATTATATTATTGGCGATAAAAGGGGTGAGTATTTGAGATTGGTCTGTTCGTTCATACAATTTCCTTAATCATTTTAAGTCACTCGTGAAGACAATTGCAGCTTTTCATCGAATAGAATCATAATTCAGAACAACCCCACAAATACTTGCTACAAGGCAAGCACCTCTGATTGAACTCTTGAAACAGGTGACGAAGAGCATTGTTAAATATTTTATTTAAGAATTGAAGGATATAACAGAATAACTTTGTTTGTCGGCGTTCAATGGATAGATTTTTGACGCCGTACAAGTGATTAAATTAGATCGATGAGGTGACTAGTTTTCATTGTGGATACGAGTTGTCATCTCCTAGCACCTCATGTAAGTTTCTTCTTCGTAAACTCATGTTCTTTAGTATTTCCTCAAATCCAGGGCACTCCTCCAGGATGTGGCTTACTGTGAGAGGCCAGGCCCCACACCTGCCACAGCCCGGGGCTGCCGCCCTGTTGATGAGGTGGCCATGGGTTAGCCGAGTGTGGCCTACATGGAGACGCATCAGACATACCTCCTCCTGCCTATTCTGCCTTTCCGACCTTTTCCACTCATCAATATGTGCTTTGATGGACCTAAGTTTATTTGCTAGGTCCATATTAGTCCACACAGAAGCCCAGCTCTCTATTATTTTGCGACGCAAGCATTTCTCCAGGTCTGATACTATCTTCGTTACTTGAAGGTAAATGAATGCTCTTAACGAAATTATGTTTTTGAATCCCGTAAAAAAATTAATATTAATTTGTTAATTTCATTACAAGCACTAGTTGATGGCATGTTTCCTGTAAGAATGTCTGGCTTAACTTGTGTAGTTCCACGTTCTTCAGGCCCTGAAAACCATTAATGCATAAACTTCAATATGACGATATAAATATTTGGTAGGTAATAGAATAATCTCCATAAACAGAAAAAAACTGGCTAAAAAGTAAACTTTTTTCGATACTTCTTTCATGTTTTGATAACTAGGACAAAAGAAAAATTATGTTGCCATAACAGGAGTTTCTTAAACTAACCACATTTGTACAGACCACTCTCCCTGATTATCTCAAAATTATTTCATACTGTCGATACTCAGCGGTTTTCATTGTTTCACTGAACAGCGTAACTCTGAAAGTAACGTTATACCTAGTAACAGCAGTCTGAAATGATTTTAAGAGAGGGAAGAGTGTGTAAAAGTAATTGGTATAACAAAGTTCTGTTATGGCCAAATCATATATATTTAATATTTTCTTAATTTATAAACCAATAATAAAAAATATTTAAAAATTTGTTGGGGCGTTTATTTTTGGTCGTTTAAAGACGGTTTTCGGTATGTTTCTTGTAAAATGTATTTAGATCCCGAAGTTAAGCGTACAAAATTTTCGCCTGATGTGAAATTTCAAGCTCGAAATTATATACACACATAGACATAGTAAACGGGCAACACGTGTTCGGGGGACCTTAAACGTGACATTCCATTGAAAACGCAATCTCGGATTTTTACACGAATACTAAGGGTATTAGAACTTTATGACTAATTTCTTCAGACTGACTGAATGTTTACAGAGAAGTTGAGGTCTGCCTTTCAGTCTCATAGCTTTTAGCACTCTTCACAAACATAATCTTAATCTACTGATATCAGCCAAGGATCTGAGCTTATTTAGCATTGTGTACTTTATGATATCCCCAATATTAAGTTGATAAAACACAAGAAACAGTTGTAATGAGGAATAAGGTCTTACTTGGAACATTGCAGTAGACATCAGCTGGATCCACTTCAACTTTGAGGACAAATGGAGAGGTAGGCTTCTCTACTGGAACAGACAAACATTAAATCATAGAACAGTCCTATGATGATTGGTTGGTTTATTTGCGGCCAACAACTACTTAGGTTATTATCGCCCTACCACGTTATATTTCTTGTACTTATTGAGTCAGGGCACTCTTAGGAATAAAAGGACCATTGAGTCCACAAGGTTCATGGTGGGAGGCCGGGGAAGGGCAAAGCACAGTACCTGATATCTGTACAGTGTACACAAGGATCTCATTTAATGTATGTCAACAAAGCTTACATTACTCATAAGATCTATCAAGAAATTATGATATATAAAATTCTAAAAATAAATAAAAATATTAAATTAAAAAAAACCCAACACAAAAAATAAACCTTTAAAAAAGGAACAAATTGTCCCCATGAGAAATCAGCCATAGCAGAGTTACAAAAATTGAGGAATGTTATAGTACATGAGTTTATAAGAAACTGAAGACTATGTGATATGTCGCCCGCGCGCGCCGCTGTCACAGTGGGATGTCTGAAAATACCTTGACGATAAGGAAAGGACTGCCCAATGCAGGGCCGGCACCAGCTTAAAAGTTTGGGTGCGGGATGACGACGACGAAACGACGCACCCCCTGCAAAAATCCTGATTTAATTTATTTAAATAATAAAAAAAAAGTCCGGTCTTTTGTGTTTTAAATAATAGCCAATTTAAAAAATGTTATTGTTCATTCATTTTTTTTTTACTGAAACCTTAGTGGGTATTTTTTTGGGCGGAGGGGGGGGGGGGGTTGAAGGGCTTAGGGGAGAGGCTTGGCCTTATAAACATTTGAGCTCAAACTCCAAGTCTCACAGGCTCTGATGAAACCTGAAGATCTTCGAAACGGCATAACCGATTTCCACCTAACATGGCTAAGAACCATCTCTCAAATACCGGCTTTTGAAACAAAAAAAAAACCTTTGAAATCGGTTTAGCCCTCTTGGAGCTACGAGGCCACAGACAGACAGACACACTTATAACACCGCTCCTTTTGCGTCGGAGGTTAAAAACAAAGAACTGGTTTAACATTTATATTGTCTAATTAATAAATCCTAAATCCATAAAGTTCAAAAGTTAGCTAGGTTGTCACATTTATACAATTCTCAGGTTATCTGAGATTACCTAAAACTGTGACACCCTCTCCCCTAGTGAAGTCCATGGGGGGAATTCCTATCTTAACATAACACTGTACTAAAACCCATCTGGGCTTACGGCATCGAGTTATGGGGATTAGTCAAAAAATCAAACATACAACGTCTTCAGTCAATACAATCCATTATATTACGCCACATTGCCAATGCGCCATTTTACGTTTCCAACCTCACATTACATAATGACATCAACATCCCATTTGTACCTTCTGTTATCAGGACACGATATCAAACTTTTCACGACAAACTCCATCATCACGCCAATCCACTTATACAAGAATTATCCACAAACACTCTCCCCACAAATCCACCACGACGCCTCAAGCGGATATGGCAGAGGGACCTGCTCCAGGACTAGCCTGGACTCTTCTTCAGTCACGTAGCTCAGCAGTACAGCCACGCACCTGACACTGCACTATTTGCTAATGCTAATGCAAATGTTATGCCGTTGTAAATATATAAATAAATTTAAAAAAAATAACATTTACAAATATTTGAGTTGGCAATAATATAATAGAATCAAGAAAATATAGTAAAAAAAAAAACACTTTCTTTTTATTTTATTATTGACAACTCGAATATTCGTAAATGTTAATGCCTCAGCCAGACTCCCCCCTAATTCCTAGGCTTTTCTAAGGGACTGTCACAGCCTGGTAATTGGTAATCTCAGGGAACCTGAGAATAGTATAAATATGACAACCTAGCAAAAATTGGGACTTTTGAACTATTTTCTGATGATGGCTTAAGCCGAAACCGGTACACTTTATATAATATATTATAATTTTGTGGAATTAGACAATATAAAAATTAAACAAATTCGTTGTTTCTTTAACTTGCTAGTTTTGTCTGTTTCCTTCTTCAATGTCTTTAATGGCTGTTTTCTTAAATTTAAGCTCTCACATTTTTGTGTCGATATAGCGGAAAGCTAATAAAAATAAATATAACACAAAGAACTTTTATATTGCCTAATTCTACAAAAATATATACATAAAGTGTAGTTTTCACTACACACAATATATGTATACATTTTTGTGGAATTAGACAATACAAAAGTAAAACAACTTCTTTCGATTTTATTTATTTGTATGAAAAGAACGTACATAGCAATAAACTGAAAAGAACAGCTACCAGTTATTTTTTTAAATAGATTGGCCCTTGGATAATAGACTATTCATTTTTTCATTTCATACAGAAATTAGTGTCAATAATCAGCACATACCTGTCAAACTTTCATCGTAAAATTCATCAGTAGGTTCCATTTTAACTTCAACCAATTGTGGGGTGGGGGGAATCTCAGCTAAAAAGACAGATAAATAAAATACATTTAATAAAGGAGCTGTGCTTCCGTTCGTATGTTTGTGCAAATAAGCCAAAAACGTATTGGACTTTGGTTAGATCTTCTTCAATGTTATGTTAAATTAAACTCGACACATAGAACCAATCTTTTTTTTTTTTTTTTTTTTTTTTTGAAGTAGAGTCGAAACTTCGGATGTAAACATCTCGCAAGGTATAAGTCCATATAAAGGTGAATGTAGTTAAGTTATTGTGACTGATGCCCGGGCTTTAACTGCGAGGAATATCGAATTCTACCAGAGCGCTCTTTCGTGAATATGAGAACGACTCTACTATATGGAGTCCTAAATTTAGCCAAACCAGGTTTAATTACCAAGGTAGGGGTCTTAAATGTCCCATCCGAAGGATGGCATGCTTAAAGTTTTTTTTTATGATCTCCCAGATAAAAAAACTTAAAGGCCTAGGTCGTGTTTCGAACCCGAAATCTTGAGCTCATTAGGCTAGCATGCTACCTCTAAGCTGGAGCTCTGTTACAGGTGAATGTCGATGTGTTCAACTCACAAGGTTTCTGTTTGTGTGAGATGAATTAACGTTTATAGAAGTGTAGCGAAACCCGAAATTATAGAATGAACTTCACAACCATAGTAACGATATATTTTGGAGTTCAAGAACTTAAATCGCTACAGTTAATTATTATGACTCATGTTCGGGAGGTCATAATATCTACTAGGTCATATCGCCTACTACCAGAGCACTTTTTCGTCACTCTGGTGAACATGAGCCCGACTCTATAGTGGGAGTCCTAAATTTTGCCTCGATTACCGAGTACCTGACATCGTACAGGCTCGAGACCATCGCTCAACGTCCCATCCGAAGGACAGCGAGCTTAGGTTTGTTTTACCTTCCAGATGAAATAAAGGAAGGGTCTCGGCCGTGTTACGAACCCACTATCTTTAGCTCAATAAGCACGCATGCGTAGCACTGAGCTACCGGCGCCCTCTAATTCGCTACATATAACCATTTAACTAACAATTTATACTCATCCGATATTATATCCTGGTATTTTAATATGAATATGAACTGATAGTTTAAAGAAGTATAGCAACAGATGATTGCCATAGTAGAAAGAGTGTGTTACAGTTTGATGTATCAACCACCCTTTACTTCTGAGACAGAGGGTAATAGCAGAGATATGGCGGTACAAGGCTGGAGGCTGCTCTCCATTCTACGAGACAGAGGGTTGCGGAGAGATATGGCGGTACCAGGCTGGAGGCTGCTCTCCATTCTGCGAGCTAGAGCCGTCTAGAGGTAGCCACTCAAGCTATCCTCGTAAGATCTCACCCCTGAACTGATCACTATCCTGCCTGCGCTAATCGATACAGTTACCAACGTTCTCTTAAACTTAAATAATAATAATAATAAATACTCACATACATTGCAAAGCATATATGTCATCCCTGGCCCCACTCTGACATAAACTTTCCTTTCGTCTTCACATGAAAAGAAATAAAATGTATCTGTAATAATGACAGGAGCAACATTGTTCAGTTTACTTCTCAAGCTATACCAAGTGTAGGGGAAGTTATGTAATCGGTCAGAAATTCAAAGCCCTATAAGAACGACAAAAACCAATTTTCAGCGGGATCAACCCAAGGGAAGGCGGTTCAGAAGGGGTAAACTAAAAAATCACTATAACTGCCGATGTAGTAAATGAATCGACATGAAATATTATATTTGAATTCATAACCTCATAACGGTCGATGGGAAGGGAGTAATAAGAGAGACTCGATTTGAATACCCTAAAAATTGCCGATGTTATGAATGTATCGACACAAAATTTAGTATGAGGATTCAGAAGCCCTTATCTATGTCAAAAAATGCGTTGTGAACTTAATTGTTAAATTCGTACTGGGGAAGTACATGACCGTAAAATCACCGACGACGTTTTTTACATTTATATAGTTAAATAGTTCCTTAACATCTTAAATAACATAAGTGAAGTATCTTATTTTCGTTATTGTTCAGAGTAGCCAAAAAACATGAAAAATATTGATTTCTGTATTATCCGTCGGAAATTATTCTTACAAGGTCTCAACTTTCATTTTGCGATGTTGTTAGTTCAGAATTAAGCATACAGATGACGTACATTCATTGTTATTCAAGAAAAGTGATCTGGACGGCTGCTCTTTCCTAGTCTGATCCGGAACAACCTGAGATGGTGGTTTTGGCTTACGTTTCGTCCTACAGAACTCAACGAATGAGGACAGTGTCTGATGTTGGAGTGAAGAAGGTGACGCGGAAAGAAGTTCGCGAACGAGGGCTTTCCGCTCTCTGACCGCCTGCCTTGCCGCTCGCTCCGACCCAACCCCGTCCAGTCCTCTCAGTGCTTCTGGGGGCAACTTTAAACTTGGCACTGCTTCTTTTCTAAGTGACGGACGACGATGAACTTGGACCAAAAGATCTGTTTCCAGGTTCCGAGCCAAATCCTCCCTCTGAAATAAGAAATAAATAAAAAATAATACAAAACGTGGTCAGACTATACAGAATAAGTAAACATTCACAATTCAGAACGGAAAGCAATTCCTATATTAAATATAAAAAAAAGAAATAGAATATACTTTACTCATATGAGAAATTCTCTCGAAGCTGAACGTATTTTTTTTATCAAACAACAAACATTTTTTTTTATCAAACAACAAACTGATTATTTTAGAATAAAAGTCTTACGGTTTGCCAACATTGTAAGTCACCATTTTGTAAATTTTGCATAAGAACCTAGATAAGTGTTAAGGAGATCGATATCTTTGAATTAATATCCCACTTGTATTTTTCTGAAGAATATATTTTTTCAACAGTATCCAGCAGTAATTTTGCGCATATGTCCAGAGCAGGATTTTTTCTGTCTTTGGGTTATAAAACTACAATTATGTGCTAAATTTGATTATTTTAAGATTAAAGTCGCTATCACAAAAAAAAAAAAAAAAATTTCTGGGCACCTTGGAGGAAATTCAGATGTTTTGTGTCAAAATAACTTCAACAAAAATGGGGTGTAAATCTTCGAATCATATTTTTTGCAAAACCGTCTACAGTGTAAAATAGTTAATTAGTCATTATAAATAGCAATTTGCTAAAAGCTTTTTAGTCCACGTAACATTGTCGCCGTGAGATTTGATTGTCAATTTGGCTAGTGTTTTGATGATAATTTCCTGCAAATGAGTTAATTTACTTCTTAACATCCCTCATTAATATTTTAAACGTTTCCATAAATTAATACTTACTTTGAAATGATCCGAGCAGACTCGGGCATAATCTACATTGAATTCATCTTTTCTCTGGCAAGCTCGGATCCACAATTGCCTATATCCATAAAATAAAAAATAATAAATATATATTAAAAGATACAGTTTATTCAATTATTATTTCGTTATTTTTTTATTATTTCCACTAAGTTAATTGAATGACAATTCACAGTTAACAGAATATATATATATATATATATATATACACACAAATAAGTAAACCGAAATAAATAAATACAAGATAATAAAAAAATAAAATAAATAACTAATGAAAAATGAAAATAAATAAATAAAACAAACTTATTTTTTGAAATATTGTCTATTCCACTAATGATGAAATAATTAATTCCACTATCATTAGTGGAATAGACAATATTTCAAAAAATAAGTTTGTTTTATTTATTTATTACAAGTTTCCACAATATGTCCGCGTTCCTCAACTTAGAAATGAAAATAACATACCTAATTCGTTTATCTTTCGGAAATGAAAAATAACTAAGGCGTTTCGAATTTTGTGTTGAGTAATCAACTCGTGAGAGACTATTTTTGCAATTAGCAACACTGCACGTTACCATTGTAAACTATTCCCTAGAAGTAACTAATAACAAAATGAACAGTCACAGAACCTGTCAGATGAACTCTAAATGGATCTGGCACAGTTGATACAGTCTTTGGAGCCTGCAAAGAGGTTCAAATATAGGAGTAACGAGCAAGTGAGGGAGGAATAGCGATGAGTTTAGGAACTAAGCCCCGCCCTTACGTCCAACTCCCTTAAGCGGACCTCACACGGTCAATATATTGAACGTCCAACGCCAAAGGTTGACTTATATAGGGGCTTCTGAATCCTCACGCTAAATTTCATGTCAATACATTCATTACATCGGATGTTATTAAAAATTTTGAATTATTGTAGACGAGCCAAAAATATCATAGTTTAACCAGAATACAATTTAAATCATTATTGTGATCTAATGCTATTCTATTTTTCCTAATATTATATAAAATATTACTTATTACTATTTAATCTTGTTACTATTTACTATTTATTAATCTTTTTAAGTCGAATTAATATTTATTATCATTTTATAATATTTATTATAACTAGGCTCAAATCTTATGATTCACAATTAATATCTGAAATTAATACAGTAGAACCTCTATAAGTCGAACATCAAGGGAGACGCCAAAAAATTCGAGTTATAGAGTTTTCGACTTATGGAGAATTTCGACAGGCGGATTTTGATTCGACTTGTAGAGGTTAAGATTCATTCTAACTAATTTTGAGTTAGAGAGGTGAAATAAATAAAAATTCAAGTTACAGAGGTAACAAACATATTTATATTTATTATAAACCAACATTATTTCAAAACATCCTTAAAATAAAAAAATACGTAGTGTATATAGGGTATTAAAAAAAGTCAGTAATTTTTTTTGCTTTAGATAATTGGTAATCCTATTTATTGTATACTCCTAAATTGTTTTCTAAGATACAATAGTGTACATTGTCGGCAAATTCTTAAAGTCGGTAACTTATTTTTCTTCGAGCTATAGAGGTAATAAGTTTCAAATAATCGAGTTGTAAAGGTTGTAAAATAAAACATTGCTATGTTCGAGATACACAGGTCCAATTTATTTTTTCGAGTTATAGAGGGAAAATATGTACCAAAATGGCGGTGTAGGGACTCATTGATTATTTCGACTAATAGAAGGTTGATATTTCGAGTTATGGAGGTTTTGGGGCTTGAAGGGAAAGGAATAAAACTTTTTTTCGAGTTTTGTAGATTTTCGACTAAAGAGGTTCTACTGTATTAGTATACCGAACCAGAAGTTTATGATTATTTTGATTTAAATTTTAAAGGTCAAAGGTATATATTTATATTATACTATTTTTTTTGAGGTAAAAATTAAGTTTAAGATAAAATGGGTAGTGTTATAAATAAAAGTAGTATTAAATTACATTTTTATCAAAATTACATATAAATGTAAATATAGAACCTACAAAAGTCAAAGATCGGCAAGGAAAATAAATGTTGCTTTCAAACTGTAATAACATGTTTTCTGTGGATTTTATTAGTTAGTTATTGTTACTCACGCCCAGGCCTTAATGATGTCATATCGCTTACTACCAGAGCACTCTTTCGTCACTCTGGTGGACATGAGTCCGTCTCATGTGGGCGTCCTAAATTTTGCCTAATTTATTCATCAAGGATAGGAGTCTTTAAGAAGTACCTGACATAAACTCGGGATTAACGTCCCATCCGAAGGACGGCGTGCTCAATGTTTTTTACCCCCCAGAAAATAGTTTAATGTTATCAACATTAAATACATATTTTAATTACATTTTCTTTCTAATAATATAGAGACATCAAAAGCTTAGAGTGAGAGCGGAAACTTACGTTTGAGTATCGGGATAGCTTCAAATTTGGAAATTGAAAGACCCTCAAAATATAAAATACAGAAGGTAAAGATACACAAAATTGAGAGATCAAATGTTTAGAGACAGAGCGGGAACTGTGTACGTGGGGGTTTAGCCTTAAATTTAGAGATAGAAAGAACCCTCAAAAGTGCAAAAACAGTAGATTAGGGTTCAACAAATTAAGAGATCAAACATTAAGAGGGAGAGAGCGGAAACTTACAGGTGAGTCGGGGTGTAGTCTGAAATTCAAAGTTAGAACAAATGCCAAAAGAAGGATCCAACAAACAGAGGGAATTGAGGAATGAAATTAGCGAGTTTCATCAGAAAATATGTGGATTCGGTGCGACATGGTCCAGCGGATGAATAGTTTTGTCCGAAACAGAAAACCAAGGTAACAAAGAAACTTGTCGTTCCCCGTAATAGAATAAGAACGACCAACATGGTCAAGGTCTAGTACAAATAGTGTGTTTCTATAAAAATAGTTGACTCACCTATTAGGTTCATTATCTAGAATTTTTAACTAACATAAACATTTATTTACACAGAACTACAAAATAACTCATAAATAGAAATGTTTCTCGACTCATAATTTTTTTTTCTTGTTTGTTTGGCCACATGTACGATGCATATTATATACATATATATATATATATATATATATATATATATATATATATATATATATATATATATATATATATATATATATAACAAGGCGCGTGCCCCCCTAGCCAGAGCAAAAAACCAAGATAAAAATTGAATGAACTAAAAAAATATAGGATTGCTAGCAAGTTACCAATAGGGTCTTCAAATTTCCCGTGCGTCTGATTCCTAAATCAGCAATCAGCTGTTACATAAATGTACATGTACAAAACAAGTCATATTACATTTATTTAAATATATATGAATTCCATTATTTCATTTCCTCGCTCAAAATCGTCATTTATGTTATACTTTATACTCTTAAAGCTGATTTTACATGTGCAGTAAAAATTCAAGGCGCAGCAGCAGCAAATGCACGCTATTGGATATGAGTCAATTAATTCTAAAAGCACATAAACCACAGCGTTTTGCTGCTGCTGCGCTTTGCATTTTTGCTGCTCATGTAAAGTCAACTTAAGTATTACAGTCAATGGTTACCAAATTAATAACAAAGAGTCTACAGCACTAACCACGGAAACTGAGGGATGTGCCCCCGGGAGTCTTTACCCCCCACCATCGTAGCCTAACATTGTCCCCCCACCCCCCCTGCTCAAAATTCTGGCTACGCCCCTGAATATAACGGTGTTATTGGTCATTTACACAACATACATGGACAAGACAGGGGGGGGGGGGGGGGGGGGTTCAGAAAATAAGAAGAATCGGTGCTACAATGACCATCTATATTCTATATTTCTTCTTTGGCTGTTTTGGTTTAGACCAATCAGAATATATCTTTCATTTTTACATATCGTAGACTACCATGATATCTGGTTGATGCCTATCTACCGTCTTTGCTGCATTCGTGGTTTTCGAAAACCGTCTTGAAATATGATTTTGAAACACATATTTTTAAACATTACTTATCAACCATCTTCCTTGGTAGATTTCTAATCGATTATGAGGCTTCAGATTTGGGAAAAAATGTAAAATAAATTTCTATAGAAATTATTTCATGTTTAATTTGTTTCGCGTAGCAGCGAATTATAAAATATTTTTCTTATTAGCAGTTTTTTTTATTATTAATGATATAAATAAAGTAAAAAAGGCCATTACAGTATTTTCTTGTACGACCATTCTTTTAGACATCACGCTCTTCCCCCTCTACCTTCTAAAATTCCTTTCATACTGGCACTACTAATGGATATAGGACAGTCACTGTCAGAATTACGCTGTAATATAACAAAGAAAACCTCGATGCTAAAGCATTACTTTCATATACCCATCAGTAATGCCAGTATGAAAGGAATGTGATAAGGGAAAGGGTAAAAGTTTGGTTGGTATAAGAAAGTCTTGCGTGGCCAAACATATTTTTTTAAAAGAATTATTCAGGAAAAAAATAACTTCAGAAATGTATTAAATACCATTATACCATATATTTGACCTAAATTAATTTTTTTACCTTTTCATGAAAAAAAATTAATTTAGGTCAAATATATGATGTCAGAATTCAGACGAAGCAAGGAATAAATTAAAATAAATGAAGAATTCATATGAAGATGGCTGATGTAGTGAGAACAAAATCTGTGAGGTCTGACTATATTTTATTTTGAGGGCACCAGTAGGTCAGTGGTATGCGTGCTTGGCTTCTGAGCTCAAGATCGTGGGTTCGAAACCCGGCCGAGGCCCTTAGTTTATTTTATCTGGGAAGTAAAGTAAATTTAAGCACGCCGTTCTTCGGATGGGACGTTCTACTAGGTGAATAAACATTTAGGGTAGGCAAAATTTAGGACTCCCATAGAAGAGTCGGGCTCATGTCGACCAGAGTGACGAAAGAGCACTCTGCTAATAGGCGATATGACTTCGTAGTTAAAGCCCGGGCATGAGTCATAATAGCAAACTATATTTTATTTTACAACCTGTGAAAAAGTATTCCTTTTTCATCTCTCGATTAACCGACGATTAATCGATTAATATTCCAATGTGAAGGTTGCCTGTACTGTTATCTTGATTTTGTTTTTTGGGATGGTTGATTTTTTATATTTTTCTTGACTATTTGCACCATATACAAGATTTACTGTAGATATTCTGTAATATTTACTATGAATCATTTAAGAACATTTTGTTTTCGGCTTTCTTTGCGGAATTACTTGATCAAAGCGTATGTTTCCACTTCACCTTCTATCGTTGAAGGTATGTCATAATTTCTAGAAAATTCTCTTTATAATTTCTTATTAAGTATTTTTTAAAAGTTTTATTGGATATTTATAGATGAAACTGGTTCAGTTCCTGCCTCTTTGCCGGTTGATTGTACTAGGGAGTTGAGATTCTTGCCTGGCTATGAACCTCCGCGTCAGGCATGGTTGGAAAATTTGGACACCCTGCAAGAGAAAAAACTAGGAATAGTTGATCTTCATCCAGATGTATTCGGCGTTATGCCGCGAATTGATGTTATTCATGATAACATAAAATGGCAGAGATTGTACAGACATGTGGTAATTATATGTTTTTATTCTATCTTAGGCTATTATTTAAACTAATTTATGCCCAATTGATATCAATTTCCTACGCGTACTGCTAATGTTTTGGTTCAATTAATGTTCTTTTCAGTCCTACGCTCATACGAAAATTCGAAGTGAAGTACACGGAGGAGGAAGAAAGCCTTGGCCGCAAAAAGGACTTGGAAGGGCTAGACATGGTAGTATCCGGTAATTTCAAATTTTTTAAATAAAATAATTTGTACTTTTGTGATTTCGTAAATCAGAAGTGTACACTATATCGATACAGTAGTCAAAAAACTCATTTTTGAGTTGTCATCATTTACTTATACAAGTTTTCACCCTTTTTCATATTCTGAACTCGGATAACTGAAAATAAAAAATTGAAGACATTCAGAAACATGATCATTTGAAATGTCTTAGTACTGATCTTTGAATTTGATGTTGTTTCATAAATGTAGTTGCATTCCAATAATATGAGACGAAAACAAGAAGTTCAGAAGCTAACGAAACTTTTAAATGCGTTTTCTCAAAACTCATAATATTGAGATATCCCTCTTCTACTACTGTATCGATATATGGGGTATCAGATCAAAGATATCAAAGTTCATAATAAATATTTGAATAATTTTTGGAAATGTAAACTAGTGGCCGCCTAAATTCAAATATTACTCTCATTACTTATGTAAAGATTCCCAGAGACGCCTCTTATTTTTTATTTAATATATTCAACGTATATAGAGCTGGTCTTTTCGGCCCTAGTTGTGACTACATGAGGTCATTAAACCAAACTTTAAGATATTAACGCTTTGATTAATTCCAAGAGTTGCGCTCTTTTCCCAGATCTCCGCTGTGGAGAGGAGGTGGTGTCGCTCACGGGCCGAGGTCTCCTACATCGTACTTCTATATGCTTCCTTTTTACAAAAGAGTGCTTGGACTTACCTCAACCTTGTCCGTTAAATTGGCTCAGGTAAAAACATTTATTTATCTTTAAATATATAACAATTCTATCGTGTTTTTGTTGTCATTTGATAGTTGTTGGTGAAACAGCAGTGAATCCTATAGGATGGTAGGCGAGTGTTGCGGTTTAAGCTTAAGCTGGTTGCTTAATTATAAAGTTCCAAATTACACAAAAGCCCTCGATGAATCACCGGATTTGTACTTCCCCATTACAAATTAATCAACTACGTTTTCACTCACCCTCAAAAGGGTGTAATTTTTCTGGGGTTTAAATTTAAATATAAATTTGTATGTCGTCATTACATTGACAATTAGAGGGCGCCGGTAGCTCAGTGGTATGCGTGCTTGTCTTCTGAGCTCAAGAACGTGGGTTCGAAACCCGACCGAGGCCCTTAGTTTATTTTATCTGGGAGGTAAAATAAACTTAAGCACGCCGTCCTTCGGATGGGACGTTAAGCGATGGTCCCGAGCCTGTACAATGTCAGGTACTCGTTAAAGACCCCTGTCCTAGGTGAATAAAAATTTAGGGCTCCCACAGTAGAGTCGGTCTCATGTCCACCAGAGTGACGAAAGAGCGCTCTGGTAGTAGGCGATATGACCTCGTATTTAAAGCCCGGGCATGAGTCATAAATCTTAACCTAACCCATTGACAATTATTGGGATTTTTGAGTTGAGCCCCCCATCTGACCCACCTTCCTCTTCGGCTGATTCTGCTGAAAATTAGTAGGTTTCGTCCTTGTAGGGCTTTGAATTTACACGTGAAATGTCGTGTCAATACACTCATTACAAGAAGAGAAGCTGGAGTTTTTGTGTTAATCCTCCCCTAATCCCCCCTCCCCTTTGGCTGAGTTGACTAACAAACTACAGACGTTTCAGAACAATATTCCTAGCTAGACAGCTGTTAACGCTCCCTGGTTCGTCAGCTGTAGGTTCACCAACACATTTTAAATTAAAATGTGTTATTTCCAAAGTTTTATGACCTGCTGATCGTGTAAAGTCTATGCCAGTTTGACCAATTTTTTTTTTTTGTTTACATTCACAAGTGCAAGCCCAGAGGTTTACAGAGGCCTATCGAACTATATCAACGGCTGCGCTACAGACTTTGTCATGGGTGGTGCTGTTGTCTTGTACTTCTGTGACGCAGTATGCCTTTAAGAGTAGATATTAATGAGTCTTTAAGCTTAGCCCGGGAAGAAAAGATGTGTGGACAAATGATCAAGGCGTTGCATACATTGTCCAGCAATGGGTTGTGAGAAAATTGCAACATTGGTCACAATGTTCGGATGACCGAACGACGTACGTCTGGCTACCCCTCAACCAGATATTATCAGGTCACGAAAATTTTAATTCCAAACTCATCTTCTTTAAGAGAAAGAGTAACCCGACGTGTTCGTGCGGGGGGCGTCGAAACTGCAGAACATTTCTATGGTCACAGAATAAGTTGTTAAGTCGTGAAATGGCCAAATTGAGTTAAGTGTACTGTGATCATCTCCCAAGCCATCTGCGCTCTGTGAAGAAGTTGGGAGTTCAGGACTCTAATACTTTCGGAATTATAAATATGTGGGTTTCTTGGTATCTCGTAAAATTTTGTATGTTCTCGGTTAAATCAACTTAATCTACTTTGAGGAATCATTCACGAGATAACTGCATTCAACCATTTATTCAACTATTCCAAGAGGGTGTTTTCGGTTAAATCAACTTGCTCAACTTTAGAGAGGCATCATTCACAAGTATTTCAAAAAGTATGGTCAATAATTAGGTAAGTGATGGGAAATGATTAGGTAACTAAGGGAAAATCCAAGAAAGGATTAACAATATTCATTTTCATTCACTCCTATAGATTTAGAAGGTATATGATTAATAATGATGCTAACATAATTTATTTATTCTAAAAACTGGATTTACACGATTAATGCAAAAGTAAAAAAGTGCTGCACTGAAAAGTTACGAATTTAGACTTACAAATTTATTCTCTATGACAACAGATTTAGTTCTTGAATATCCGCTCTACGAGCAGGCCATGGTGTTAGTTAATTCGCTGTAGCTGACGATGTAAACCACCCATTGTTCAGGCGGTTTGTTTTCCAAGAAAGCAGTGTGATGAATGAGGACCTCCACTGATCGGCCGGTGGTGACCTCCAATCTGCTTTCATAGCCTAACTCAAGCTCTACCTTTGATCCTCAGCTCCCCCCGGGCGATGTTGCCCAGCTGCAAGATCCACCCCAAAAACTTAATAAATAAATGTTGGTTTTCATATATTATTTATTTTTCTGATTGTTACAGGATGATTTACATATTGTTCAGAATTTAGACATACCGACAGACGATCCTAAATATCTTGAAGATCTGATACAAGAACGGAACTGGGGTGTTTCTGTTCTCTTCGTAGATTCGTATGTATTTCCATTTTAGTATCCATATTTATCTGTATTATTTTTATTATACAAACAGAAATAACATTATAGAAAAAAGTACGTAGGTGCATATACAAATCGTTTAATTTGCGTTTAGGTTTAATACTACATATATAGGTAACGAACAATAGATAATTAGAGGTTTCGGTTAAGGTTTTATGACTCATGCCCGGGCTTTAACTATATCGCCTACTACCAGAGCGCTCTTTCGTCACTCAGGTGGACATGAGCCCGACTCTACTATGGGAGTCCTAAATTTTGCCTACCCTAAATTTTTATTCACCTAGGTAAGGGTCTTTAACAAGTACCTGACATAGTACAGGCTCGGGACCATCGCTTAACGTCCCATCCGAAGGACGGCATGCTTAAGTTTATTTTACCTCCCAGATAAAATAAACTAAGGACCTCGGTCGGGTTTCGAACCTACGTTCTTGAGCTCAGAAGACAAGCACGCATACCACTGAGCTACCGGCGCCCTCAGAAAAGGATAATTAGATAAAACACACAAAATAATAGTTATTATGGATTTTAAGTTAATAAACCAAACAGTAGGTATGTATGCCTGTTTCACAAACAGCGAATTCTACGAATAATAAAAAGCATTCAAAATTACATCTTTCAAATGAATTCTTTTGTATGTGTCAGAGGTAAATTTTGTCTTTTGACGAAAAATTGGTTGTCCGCGTCCGTTAGAGGGGTGTCCCTTGTGAGGGGTGTAAAATACAGTTTTTTTCTATACTTCGGACCGGGACATTGCAAAATTGTCCGTAAAGAGGGGTTTTACTGTATTTGACTTATATAGACAGTTTTTGATAGTTTGATGGCTTGATGAAGAGTTTGAAACTTTTCTGTTTTTGTCAGAAAAGTAGTTTCATGACTGAAGGCTTGTCAGTTAAGTTTGACGGTGTGTGGTCCCATCAAGCAAAACTGCCAAACTTTTAGTTTATTTCGCACCCGTATGGAGCAGTTATGTGATAACAGATAACCAGTGATACTACTTATCATTGTTTTCTGTTTATTTAGTTGATGTCTTGTTCTCTTTGAACTTTTTAATAGTTTAAGTTATTAATAATAGTTTAAACTTCATATCCACATAATTTCTCCCAGTTGCTAAAAAACGCAGAGTTGCAGTTAATCGTTCATCTGCCGATATGGCACTTCTCATTACAGTATCTTTTTTCTCAATTTTCGGTGTTACAAGTGATAATTAGAAGAGATAACTGTCCTCATCCATCCTCATAAAATTATGCCAGTCTTGAGGCTCACATCTCATTTCGTTTAATAGATTTAAGTGTGTATAATGTGCTCTTTTCAGCAACCATTGCTTGCACCATTTTGATCTATTCATTTTTTTTTTTTTAAATAAAGCTTCGTTTTTTGTAAGTCAAATACAAATAAGCCAATTCTTCAAAATCCATGATCACCAAGCACTCGTCTACAATCACTACTGAAATAAAAACACAACACTTGAAAGTTTGACAAACTTACTTGTGTATGTGTGGGGATCGTAGAGCCTCAAACTTGTTTGACAAACTTTTGATCAAATTGACTTGTCAAACAAGTTTGATCGTATCTGGGGGCCTTTAGTGAGTTTTGAATTTTCACATACAATTTTCGGTAAATACATTAAATTTTATTCTATGGGGCGTTATCGAGTTCACAGACAAACAGAATGTTTTTTCATTTTTTGGAATCAGGAGGTCAGAAAACATGAAATTCCGTTGAAAACTCCACATCGAATTTTTGACCGATTATATAACTTCCCCTATACTTCGTAAAGTTGAGGAAGTAACTCAAACAACTAGAAATTAAATTGTATTTTGTTTCAGGTGTGACATAATGCCAAGAAATATTACCCTTGCCTCAGATACCATCAGACATTTGAACCTGATGCCAGTTTATGGTATTTTTATTGAATTATTTTAATTAAATATTTCCATTTAGTTGCACACCTAACCCATGTATATAAGGGGCCGTTCACAAACTACGTCACGCAATTTTGAGGTGTTTTTAACCTCCTCCCTCCCCCGTGTCACAATTGGTCACATTTTATTGAACCCCTAAACGTGACGTCATTTTTTCATGACCCCCCTCCCAATTTAAACTGAAATTAAAAAAAAAATAAAAGTACTAAATTGTATAAAAATAATAAAACTTCAATTTATCATAAAAACAACTTCAATTTATCATAAATACAACTTCAATTTATCATAAATACAACTTCAATTTATCATAAATACAACTTCAATTTATCATAAATACAACATACATATTATATAAAATATAAAACAAGTTTCGTAGCAGTTAGGTTCACATATCGTCCACGTTCAAACAATCGTTTTCTTACTTTAACTTGATTGTTGGAGTACAACAAAACAAGGAAAGTTGAGAACGAAATCGCAGTAATTTATAGGTTACCTTCTGTCGGTATAAAAAGTTACTGTTTTGTTGACGCACATCGAAATATAACGTATGTTGAATATATGTACAATATTTTATACATAAAATGTATTTTATTTGAATATGTTATTTTACTTTAATAACATATATTTATTAAAATACTAACGTTAAAAAAATGTGCATGAAATTAATTTTTAGAAAATTGTCTACGCCCTTATTTTAAAGTGTAATAATAAACGTGACGTCATTTTTTTGTTTAGTCCCCCCCTCCCCACCGTCACAATCATCACATAAGTTATAACCCCCCCCCCCCCCCCCCCCCCCGCCCCCCCCCCAGGCGTGTGACGTAGTTTGTGAACAGCCCCATAATAGTATTCTATACTATATGCTAAATATATAAGTACTTTTTTCCCTTCCCAGGTCTGAATGTGTACAGTATGCTAAAACACGAGACGCTGGTCCTAACGCGGGACGCAGTCGATAGGATAGAAGAGAAGATAATCTTCCATCTCCATCGGTCAGATCGACAGACCAAATGTGGCAAATTTAAAATTAATCAACAGTGAAAATTGTATTACTCTTCTGTATATATTGTATCAATTTAGATGTGTTTTTTTTTTTTCTTTTGGAAAAATATAATGTTTTCTGAATATATTTTTGCATATTTATTCTATGTCCTAAAGTCAACATGTCCTCAGGATCAAAACAAAATTTCTGGGGGGAAAAAAAATTGTGATATGGCCATTACAGGACTTTCTTTCCCCCTTCTCAAAATTATTTCATACTGACATTACTGGGTATAAGAATGTCTACTCTCAAGATAACGCTGTACAAAGAGACAAAATGAAATGATTTTGAGAAGGAGAGGGGGAGAGAAATCTGTAAGCTTTGTTGGTATAAGAAACTCCTGTAATGCCCACGTCACATATATTTTTCTTAATTTTTATATTTAACAAAAAAAAAACTACCAATACAAGAGAGATAGTGTAGTTTTAGGGCGAAAAACTGCCATGGTTATCATCGCTCGAACAAAAAACTGATTATTTACAAAAAAAAACAAAAAAAAAAAAACAGGTATATTTACACAAGATACGAGTATAAGACAAAATAAACAATAAAAGTGTCCAGATGAATAATAAAATGAGAAAATGAAGAATAAAGTAAAAGGTAAAGGACACTTTCCAGACAGAATTAGAGAAATCTCCATGAACTACAGCTTATGGAATAGATGAGATGCCTGGAGAAAGGCGACCAGCACCGTCATCACCCGGAGCTTCAAACCAATTCCATGAGGTCGGTATATGACTGGCACTCTTCGCGGACGATCAGAACCACTCCACAGGCAGCACACTCCGGCGGGTCCTGTCTGTCAAACAGGAAGCCATGAGTGAGGCGGGAGTGACCTATCCGCAGCCTCGTGATGACCACTTCCTCTCTCAGACGATGTCCAGGGCAGGACGCCCCTCTTGATCACACTCAGTTGGTTGTCCGTAACATCATTCCACACTACCAATACAAAAACCATATTTTAAAGAACGTTGCTATGAGTTACGATTTAAAAATTACTTCGATATATTCCTTACTAGCAGTAATACCCGGCGTTGCCCGGGGAACTTTGACTTTTCACCTAATATCTCACATTTAGCATCCTATCGAGCCCGATTGAATAATAGGCTATATGGCGTCCCAACATTTCGAACGGGAGGGGGGGTTGTAAGGGGGGCATAAAAATAGTGCTAACTCATTAACTAATGGTCGGATAATCATGAAATTTCATATGTAGTATATAGGCCTGAAGGCCAAATAGAAAAATAGAGTGTGTGACGTCACAAAATTGTGAACGGGAGGGGGGGTTGTGGGGGTAGGCCTAAGTATAAATATAGTGCTAGGTCATCAACTAATGGTCGGATAGTCACGAAACTTTACATGTAGTATTCTTAGACCGCAAATTGAGATATACGCTTTGCGACATCTCAAAAAATTTTGAACGGGCGGGGGGGTTGTGGGGGCCATATTCTGGGGTGGAAAACAAGTGAACAGAGGCAAAGGTAGCTCTTTCACTTGCAGAGTCCAAGGAGCAGCCCTAGAGGTTCCCTGTGGCACCACGACTGTTTGAAAAAAGTAACAAGAGTCCGTTATTGATAGTTAAAAGAATTACTGTGAGGAGACAAAATAGGAATATATCCTGCCGAAAATCATTGGACAAAACTAAATATGGCCAGAGAAGGAGAAACCCTCTTGCTTGTGTGAAAAAGGCAAGTTTAGGGCAAGAAGATTATGGCGAATATTGCTAGTCTTTGGACATGGAACCACAAGAGCTAAACACGCAAATCGAGGTCCATATTGAAAAACTGTCTTTGTCTACAGCTGGGATTGGTGACCTTGAAAAACAGACTCGTGGCCTATCCGCAAATGCCAGGTGGTTCGAAGAGCGTAAGTCAACACTGACTGCCTCGAACATTGGAATTGTGGCTAAGAGGCGTCCAACTTCAAAATGGTCGCCAGTGGTTACAAATCCTGTACACAAATGTTACCACAGTTGCAATGAAGTACGGGCTAGAACCGGGGACAGCAATAAGGGACCTGGAAAACATGATAGGGAAAAAAGTAGTCCACTACGGTTCATTTGTCCACAATCTTTATGGATTCCTTGCTGCGTCACCGGACGGCATTGTAGGAGAGGACTACATAGTAGAAATCAAGTGCCCAAAGGCTTTTGAACACTTAAAAATAACAGAAGCTTTAACAAAAGTTAAGTAGTTTTGTTTAGACAAAAAAACGGGCCTCTTAAAAAAAAAAAACCATAGTTATTACCATCAGATTTAAGGGCAGCTGCAAATAGCAAATCGCAAATATTGCCGTTTTGTTGTATTTACGCAGGTTGATATCCATCACGAAATAATAGAAAGAGATGACACAATGTGGAAAATAATTGATTTATTTTTACAAAAACAACCTGGTTAAAGAAATCATAGACCCACGTCAGTGGCGAAATATGCCTCTTCGAGAGGAATAGTCCGTGAAAAAATAATTTAAAATAAAATAGCGCTTATGGATGTATGGAGAACTTTATTCATACTAGACATCCATAAAAATGTATCCCTGTATATATGTATAATAAAAAAGAGGGCGCCGGTAGCTCAGTGGTATGCGTGCTTGACTTCTGAGCTCAAGAACGTGGGTTCGTAACCCGACCGAGGCCCTTAGTTTATTTTATCTGGGAGGTAAAATAAACTTAAGCACGCCGTCCTTCGGATGGGACGTTAAGCGATGGTCCCGAGCCGGTACGATGTCAGGTACTCGTTAAAGACCCCTACCCTAGATGAATAAAAATTTAGGATAGGCAAAATTTAGGACTCCCACAGTAGAGTCGGGCTCATGTCCACCAGAGTGACGAAAGAGCGCTCTGGTAGTAGGCGATATGACCTCGTAGTTAAAGCCCGGGCATGAGTCATAAAACCTAACCTAACCTGTATAATAAAAAAATAAATCTGAAATTATTTTATTTCATTATTGTAAAAATTTGTATTTTACACTTGAAATAAAATATTTCAAGTTCAAAAAGAAAAACTTGGAAATTAAGTCGTTTTTTATTTTGAGTTCTGAATTCTAACTGAGTTTTAATTACCAAAACAAAATGTAGAAAGGTAGACGTGTCAGTGTCTTCTTTTATGTTTATTATTTCGGAGTTTTCAAGTAAACACAATGCAGTGGGAGTAGAAGGGAAATGGGGACTTTGGATCAGTTGCCCCACATGACCTTTGACCCCACGGGGTCACGTGACCCATCACCCCCACCACCAACACTCCCCCACCCTCCCCAGCTCCGAATCACCCACCATCGTACATCCCCAGCTCAATACGTTTCCGCTCTCCCTCTAAACCTAAATAACCCCCCCCCCCCCCCCCCCATAATTTTCTCATCTCAATTTCTGTCCTTTGAATCACTACCAATCTACTTCCCCATCTCAATAAGTTTCCACTCTCCCTCTAAACCTCTATAAGTTTCCACTCTCCCTTTAAATCTAAAGATTTCTCCGCGGGTATGTATAAGTAAAAGGTTTTAGAAGTAGAGAACAGAAAATTAGTAAGGACAAGTTGAGAAAAAACAATTAGACGATTGATGTGGGGAAGTAGAAGTGAGTCATAAAAATTAGAAGAAAGACCTGAGGATTAGGTGTGGGTTGCAAAGTTTTTGCCGGATTGGAAGAAGTACAATTGGTCTGAGGAAGTAGAACTATAATTAAAGATTATGTTTTAGAATAATTGATGTGGATATGTGCATTGAAGGTGATTTGTGGTGGGTAAGTATGACTGATTCAGAGGGAGAGGCTAATGGACGTAGAATGTAGGTTTATGTATGGGTAGACCGGGTTATGATGAAAATGTCAGACGATCTAGAGAGAGTGTCTGAGTAAAAGGTTTAAAGGGAGAATGAGGTGGGATAATTGGGAAGTATAAGTGAGAAAATTGAGATGGATTGGCTACGCCGCTATACTGAAGATAGAGAGTAGTGATTCGGCGGGAGAGCGGGGGTATTGAGATGGGGAAGCACATTGGATGTGTTAATTGACGTGGGGATGTAAGATTAAATCATGAAATAAAAATTGGTGAAGTATGCCTGCAACAACAGGTCTCGACATGTTTGAACATGTAAACAACGACTTTTTTTTTTTTTTTTTCTCAGTTATGGCCTTATGCTGAGGCATATCGGCCAGCTACCATGATGATCATTTTGGAAAATTTTTTACAGGTACCTTGGTTTAAGGACAAAGCAATTAAAGAAGAACAATCATAAGAAAAAACTTAAATTTATAGCAATAATTTTGTAAAGAAGCAAGATACGGACGCGCAATGCCCCTGAAGAGGAATGGGGCCACCACACAACACAGTCATGAAGGCGAGCAGGAAGCCAGAAGGCGAGCAGGACGCCAGAAGACAACACAGCAGAGGAGCGGAGGCACCGAACCGGCCGCGACCCACCAGGGTCCCAAACCCGTCGAGCACACAACCCCGAAATACAAAACCATCACTTTCCAACTTGGGTAACATAACTCCATTCAGGTTTTGAGGGAACTTAATCCCGCGCCAGTGACCATCACTCATACACTGATTCAAGTTTTGAGGGAACTTAATCCCGCGCCAGTGACCATCTCTCATACACTGATTCAGGTTTTGAGGGAACTTAATCCCGCGCCAGTGACCATCACTCATACCGTTGTTACCAATACAGTACACCGTTCTCCATGTGTGCCCGACCGACTCGAAACCCCGAGAAGCCCCAGCCGATGCCGGCACCCCAACCCACCCACCGCGCAGCCAACCGGCGCACGGTAGACCGAAGGGCGGCAAAAACATATAAATAGCTAGTGACATATGAATATATACGAAGTTCAGACCCTGCGGCCAGCATAATTTAAAAAAGCTAACAGCGCCTCTCTGACAAGAGGGCTGTTGCAAGCAGATAAAATAGCCAGGTATGTTCGAGGAGCTGCAACTGTTCTCTCTAGGTTCTCCATAAGGAGATCTCTTTCTGCACTGTAATGTGGACACTGCATCACTATATGCTCCAGATCCTCGTAGCCCCCGCAGTGGCGGCAGCTAGAACTCTCACTCAGACCAATCCTATTCAGGTAGGCATTGCACAGTCCGTGGTTGCTTCTTAAACGGCATATGGTCTTACACTCAAATTTAGATGTTGCTTTGTCTCTAAACCACGGTCTGGTTCCTACATGGGGTTGAATCGACTTAAAGAAATTGCCTTTGCGAGAGGCCTGGTACCTGTCCTGCCACATTGTCAGAACGGAGGTCAGGATACCCTCCTTCAGATCGCTAGCCGGGATGTTGCCTATAGGCTCCCCCCTCTCCACCGCCAGTTTTGCCAATCCGTCCACCCTCTCGTTCCCTTTAATTCCCGCGTGAGCTTTCACCCACATTAACACAACTTTTTTCTTTTGGCCAATAACCACGGCATAGTTTTCTAGTATGTCGGCTATTATGTTATCATAGATAGATAACTTGTTTGTGCAACAGGAATTTAACTTAGTTAGGGCACTCAATGAATCTGTAACTAAAAGAAAGTGTTCACTATCGAGTAGGGAGACATACTTCAAAGCTTCATTTATTGCTACTAATTCAGCAGTGTAACTAGAAGCAAATTTCGGAAGTTTGAAACTCCGACTGAAATTTTTGTCGTCATCAAGAAAGGCGCAACCTGTACCATTCGTCGTTTTTGATCCGTCTGTAAATATTGGTACATATGACGACCACCATTTCCTTTTGATCCCTTGGAACACCGCATTAACCATGGAAGGAGGGACACCAGAGAGATCCGGTAAGTATGTTATATTAATGTGATGAAGAAGATTACGAAAATTAATATTGAAATTTGGTAGAATGTGAGAACTGTATACGAAAGGGGCAAACTTAGCGTATTCCGGGAAACTATCAAGCAAAAGAGGATAATAATTCTTTCTAACCCAGTAAGATGAGGTGAGGTTAAGTACAGTTAGTTGCCAAACTTTGCTATAGACAGGACTATCGGAGGCCAGTAACTTGCAGAGGTACCTGCCAGCCAACATTCTCCTTCTAAGGTCTAGCGGCATCTCCCCCGCCTCACACAGTACCACATCTACAGGTGTGCTGTTCAGGAAGCCCAGTGCCAGACGCAGACATTTGTTGTGAAGGACATCCAGCCCATGTAGACTGGTCTTGGCCGCTTCACCATAGAACACTGAGCCGTAGTCCACAACTGCCCTAATTACGTTTCTATAAAATAGTAATGCAATATTAGGATCTGCCCCCCAATTTCTGTTTGTTATTAGTCTAAGGATATTAATATATTTTTCTACTTTCTGGATTATGGAGGAGATATGGCTGTTCCAGTTTAACTTCCGGTCTAGAACCAAGCCTAAGAATTTAACCTTGGCCACGCAAGGGAAGACCAATCCCCCTAAAGCTAAATTCTCCCCGAGTGGGAACCTATGTTGTCGCGAGAAAGGACAAACGGCAGATTTTGACTGAGAGATGCTGAGACCATTGTCGACCAGCCACGGGAGCAGCGATGTTACGGCCTGGTTCAAGCCTGCCTTGCAAGAATCCACGGTCTTGTGTTGGGTATACAGGCAGATATCATCTGCATACTGCAATATACTTATGTTGCGAGGAATACATCGACACAAATCCAAGGAGTAGATAACGAATAGAAGGGGAGAGAGAATTCTCCCCTGCGCCAAACCCAGATTTGTAACCCTGGAACTATGCAGTGAGCTGTTTATCCATAGATGAAGGCGTCTATTCGAGAGTAAGTTAATGATCCTGTGAGTAAAACTGGCTGGCAAGTCCAAATTTAGCATCTTGTTCGCTAGAACAGGAAGTTGAACAGAGTCATAGGCCCCTGTGAGATCCAGGAACAGTCCCAATGTCTGATGACGATTAGTAAACCCAGTGTGGATATCTAAGGTGAGGGATGCTAAACTGTCATAAGTGGACCTGCCCTTCCGAAACCCGAACTGGTAAGATGGGATCTTGTCCTGCGACTCCAGCCACCACTCAAGCCTGTTCTTCACCATTCTTTCGAAGGTCTTCAACATGCAAGATGACAGGGCTATCGGTCTGTATGAAGCTCCATCACTGTGCGATCTACCCGGTTTTAGCAATGGGATAACCAAATAATCCTTCCAATCCTCCGGGAAGACCCCAGAAAGCCAGATCTCATTAAATGCCTTCAACAGGTGGAGTTTGGTTGTGACCAGCAAATTCCTGATCATGTCATAATGGATCCCGTCCATCCCTGGAGCCGTATTCTTACTGTTGGATTTGATCGCCATGTTCAGTTCGGCCAGTTCGAACCTGTCTGTTAGGAAGTGTCTCTCTGATATCCTGTCCATTGCTCCCACCCATGCCGGAACGAAGGGAGGGGCCAAACGTTCCATGAAGTCCACACACCACTCTCCCGTCTCTAAAGGGGGCTTATTACTTTTCTTCCTGTTTGATAGTTTTTTTACTTTGTCCCAAATTTCTTTTACAGGCGTACATCTGTTCAAACTACCACAAAATTCGCGCCAACTATTAATTTTACTTTCTTTTACCGCCTTCTTAAATTCCGCATCCGCTCGTTTATATTTCATGAGATTCCCCAAATCCGAATTCTTTTCATAATTATTGAAGTTGGCTTTCCTTTTGTTTAACAAATCGCTGAGGTTTTCATTCCACCAGGGACGATTAAATTTGGGATTTATATATTTTCTAAATTTCGGGATTGCTTCTGCAGCTGCTTCATTTATAACGTTAATGCAATGGTCATACCCTTCATTTAGATTACTGTCTGAACTCCTGAATTTATCATTCATGGAATAACTAAATTTTTCAAATCAGCTTTTCTAATGTTCCACCTTCGAAAGGGTGTGACGAGGATTTTGTTAATAGAAATATTATTTAAAGTGATTACAATGGGGAGGTGGTTAGAGCCGTGAGGGTCAGACAATGTCTCCCAATCCACTTTACTGGCCAAACCTGAAGAACAAAAAGTGACATCAACAACGACTTAATTCCTATAGATACGAAGGTCATTTCCAAACCATAGTGGATATAAAAAAATAAAATAATAAAAAACAAGAATTCACAAATAACACCAAAGGACAGCGTGCTCGGAATTGGAGATAAATATTTTTTCGCATATATTACTCCAATCGGACAACATACTCAATATGAAGAGCTTTGAATTATATTTTTAAATGCAATACCATTCAAGGCACCGAAGGACGGCATGCTCAAAAGTGTAGGTAGCCGATTTTTCCATCATAATACTCCAGTTTAAAATAATACTGAATACAATGATGATGATGATCATGCTAGGACATGATAAGGTAGGCTACACGAATGCAGGGTTCGACATGCTAGATCACGCAAGTGCCTGTTCAAGGTCACGAAATCAGTCTTAAAAAATATAAAAATTGTTACTAGTGGGCTAATTAAAAAAAAAATAGGGGCACAGGCGAGGGGTGAGATAAAAATGTAAAGCAGGGTTTAGAGGGAGAGCGGAAACTTATTGAGGTTTAGAGGAAGAGCGGAAACCTATTGAGGTTTAGAGTGAGAGCGGAAACTTATTTAGATGGGGAAGTAGATTGGTAGGGATTCAAAGGACAAAAATTGAGATGAAAAAATTAGGGGAGGGGGGGGGGCTTATTGAGGTTTAGAGGGAGAGCGGAAACTTATTGAGGTTTAGAGGTGGTGGTGGGGGCGATGGGTCACGTGGGGTCAAAGGTCATGAGAAGCAACTGGTCCAAATAAAATTTTGGGAGGGGGGGGCTTATTGAGGTTTAAAGGGAGAGTGGAAACTTATAGAGGTTTAGAGGGAGAGTGGAAACTTATTGAGACGGGGAAGTAGATTGGTAGTGATTCAAAGGACAAAAATTGAGATGAGAAAATTATGGGGGGGGGGGGGTTATTTAGGTTTAGAGGGAGAGCGGAAACGTATTGAGCTGGGGATGTACGATGGTGGGTGATTCGGAGCTGGGGAGGGTGGGGGAGTGTTGGTGGTGGGGGTGATGGGTCACGTGACCCCGTGGGGTCAAAGGTCATGTGGGGCAACTGATCCAAAGTCCCCATTTCCCTTCTACTAGTGGGGTTGCAATACCGGGAAAATATTGTGTTCAAACCGCCCCGCGCCCGGACCCCCAGTACATATTTCGTATTTTTCTGTTTCCGTTTCATCTATTCATCCTATTTTGAATCTGAAAAATAATTTGAACTCATTGAACTGTCTACTTTCGGCACCGTACCTGTAAATTTAAAGGAATAATTTTTAGGAATTTAAAATTTAACATAATTTAAAAAAACGGAGTGTCATATCAATTCTACATTAATTTTGAGTACAAGGGAAATTTTTTTTTTTTTTAAAGTTAAGACGTTTAGCCAAAATACCTTTAATACTTTTCATTAACTTTGGGGAGCGACGTGGTGGCCAAGCTGAGAACTAAAACCGGGACATTGAACCTTAACGCCCCAAACAAAAGTTCTCCAACTATGGCCACCCAGCTCCCCACATGTTGCCCACCATTATCGATTTTTTAGCAACGGTCAAATTTACTGGCGCCGCACAGTGGGGTGAATGTCCAATCTAGGTGGACAAAATTCTGAAACCTTGTATTCTTAATAGAAATGACACGCTGATTACGAATATACCCCATATGACGGTTCACAAATGAACCCTTGATTGAGTTTTTGCTGAAATACATCAAAAACCCTCACTTTTCTACCTTCTTTTTAAAATTACGAGGATACATTGTATCAAAAGCTTTCAGAAACAAAAATTACAGCCAATGAAATTCCACATCAAATGAGACTATGTACAATCAATAGCACGCAATTGAACGTTTTTTAACCCAAACGGCAAAAATAATTTGAAAAAACCGCTAATCATAAGTAGTTTAATATGGCCCATGGTTCGGAATGTTACTTAATCCTCTGAGCGTCTAGATTAGTGAAACTTGCTCAATATTAGATGGAGCTGAGACAGATCGAAACATTATGGGTGAAAACAGTAAGATGAAATAATAGACGCAACATGAAAATAGCACTTTATTTAATTAGATAGTTTACTCTTTAGTAAGTCGTTGAAGAAAATAAAACCACTTTACAAACTCAGTAAAATATGTCTAACTTTTTTTTTTTTTTTTTTTTTTTTTTTTTTAAATTTATTTGCAATCTATATAAATTTAATACAATGAGCAAATATGGTAACTGTATGCATGAGTGTCTAGGTCACATGTTGGGAGAGGCCAGCCAGCGCTGACACTCCCTAATGTCACACGTTAAGTGAATAAATGAACGGCTTTCCAGGGAAACATTTTTTCAATGCTATCTTACGAAATTAAACGTTGAGACGTGGTGGATTGCAGTTGCGACAGCGTAACTACAAAATCAAAGTCTTTTTCGTCTAGCCATGATGAATAGTTTTTGAAAAAAAGATCAGGTCTACGACAACTCTTTTCCCATCTTTCGCTTATTTTTTCCGAATAACGAGCAACAGAGTGTTGAATTGAGGGTATGTTACTCACTTCCCCTTCAAACTGATCTGTAATTAGAGCTAGAACATATCTCATGAGACCTTCGTGGAAACTTGGACCGTTTCAAAAAACTTGTTCCGGGCAATCTTGAGCACTGATTCTGAAAATCAATCATTATTATTGAAAATACGAAGTATAGCAAAAAATAGCAAAAAGATAGGAATGAATCTGAAAACTAGAAAGTATAACGAAAAGGAAAATGGGTCAATTAGCTTGGGAGCTTTTGGGTAAACATTATTTTTTCTCGTTCAATATTATGGATGTAACGGATTTTTTAATAAAACAGTTCAAATATCTCTGTAACTGAACACTACTTACAAGAACCGTGCATATGATTACTTACCTTTCTCTTTAGACTCCATTTCAACTGCCGAATATAGCTCAAACAATGATCGAACTGCTATTATTGCAGTCAGACTAATAAATCCGCGTCTTATCACAGTAGAATGACAACACTTGTTCAAACGTGTATACTTATTTGTTCCATATCTATGCAGTATTTATTTTCATTATAAGGTAAATATTTACATTTTCGGAGCCACTCACCTTCCGACAACAATGTCTAAGGCGGGAAATCTTAAATTTTTGACTTGACTTTTGTTCACCTAAAATGGTCATTCGCCCCACTGTGCGCCGGTAGCTCAGGGGTTGCGTGCTTGTCTACTGAGCTCAAGATCGCGGGTTAAGGGGAAGATCTTAGTTTTTTGTTTTTTTTTTATCTGGGAGGTGAAAAAACCTTGAGCACGCCGTCCTTCGGATGGAGTCAGCGATGGTCCCGAGCCTGTACGATGTCAGGTACCAGTTAAAGAGCCCTAGGTTGCAAAATTAAGGACTCCTAGTTCAGAGTCGGGCTCATGTCTACCAGTGCAACGAAAGAGCATTCTGGTAGCAGGCGATATGACCTCGTACTTAAAGCCCGAGTATCAATCACAATAACTAATATCCTAAGATTATAGTTTATTTATTTATATTTCGCCTAGTCAAGTTTTTATATAAGTTAATACTAATATAATTTTAATTTAAGCTAATATGATAGTACAAACAATTATATTTGACAAAAATTGACCATTTTAATGAAAAATATAGGCCTATAAGAAGGTGATTATTCGTTGCCTAGTTACATCTGAAGCAAGCTATAGTTTAGAATTTTTCCTATGGTTGTATCTTATCTTTCTTATTAAATTTTCAGAAATTTCGTTTATTTTGAGTTAATAAATTGTTTTAAAAATGGATGCAACAGTACGCCCCACAACTTGTACTCGTGTGAAGGGTCTTGAAACTGTAAGTATTGATATTTGTTTTTTAATAAATTATTAACTAAAGGTTATTATGTTGCGTAGTACAATGAGCCTTTATTCTGTACTATACATTCTCAAATTAGTACAAATTGCTTGCCATTATTCCTTTTCCTACTATGGCACTTTTTCTTGCCTCCCTCATGATTTACAGGGGAAGTTATGTTGATAAGTTATTATGTCTAATGTCCGGGTTTTAACTTCAGAAAAATAAAATAAATAAACCATCACTGTAAAGCGGCCCACACACTTTCAGTTTTAACTGCGCAGTTGAACTGTATGAAAAAACTGTACAATAAACTGAACTGAAAGTGTATGTTCTTCAAATTTGTTGCACCGTTTTTTTGTTCAGACTCGTTAGTTTTGTTGACTTCAGTACATCTAAATAATGAGCAGAAAAATAGCTCACCAAAATACCAAAGTGAAGGGGTATAAATTTCATCAGCTGAAGCCCCCGACTTTTTTGAATCATTTATTTTCTGTAGCTCTTTTCTAAATGCAGATCTCAGGTTATTAATTTTTTTCACAACACTTTCTCGCGTAGCACTACCATCTATTGGTTTTAATTTTTCTATTAATTTATCATATGCAGCTGTTTTTTTTACTCTGTTAGAATACGCTGAACATGTATATAATACGCTGAATATCCCAAAGCTCAGGAAGAGAACGGTAGGTTTCTATAAAATCAAGGAGTAACGAGTTGTTTTTGGACGAAGACGCCGTGGCAAAGAATGAGACGGAACTGAGAGAACTGAACGACAAACTGTGTGACCTGCGCAGTTTATCTGAGCAAAAGAGTTTTTGGTAGCACAGGCCTGAGAACTGCATAAATACCTACATAAACTGTGCCGTTCACACAGTTTATCGTTCAGACATGACGTCACACGTGTGGCCGCTTAAAGAAAAATCTAAAGATAACAGTACAGACAACCTCCATTGTACTTTTAATCGATTGACGGTATAATCGAATGATGAAAAAAGGAAAGTTCTTCATTTATTTTAATTTATTCCTTGCTCCACCTGAATTCAAAAGGACGGCTCGATCGGGTTTCGAACCCACGATCTTGAGCTCAGAAGGCATGTACGCATACCAATGAGCTACCAGCGTCTTCATCAGTCAATATTAAATCTTAGAATACAAACACATATAAGATTATTAATAATTATAAATATACCTATATTAAATTAAATAAATAATAGAAGATATACGAATATCAAATTCTTAATGAAAAAGGTATTATTCTTATTTTTAATTATAAATGTTTTATGTTGGTTCTAACTAAAATGATCGAAAAAGAAATATAGAACACAGGTCGTTCTTGAGGCACCAATTCCTTATATTTTTCGAAAATCTGTTTTCAATGCCCTTATCCCTCTCCCAGAAGGCCATTATACGTCCTCTCCGAAGGACGGCGTGATCAAGGTTTTGATACACCCAAGCTAGTATTAAGAGAATTCTGGAGCAAAACGTTTGTGAATGAACCATTGAATGGGGAATAAAAATAAATATGAGAGGAATGCTAAAAAAAATAACTGCTGATGTGACGAAGGATCAACACAAAATTTAGTATGAAGAATCAGAAGTAAGACTCCTATTTCAGTCAAATCAGTATATCGGTTTCAGAAGAAGAGCGAAAACATAAATAATTAACAATTTCTACCTGTTGAAAATATTTCTTTATTTTTCATGACGTTAAATGAAGTGTCTTCAATTCTTTTCGAATTACCGAGAGAAAGGCCAAGAAGATGTCAACAGCCGAAAATAATATTTTGTAAAGAAAAATTAGCAATTAGAGAAAATATTTTTAATGACTTTTCTTCTTTTTTACTTTCCCAGTTAAACTAAATATAGGTTTAGTTATTTTCTACGAAATTTGATGTTTTCCGATCTTCAGATTCCAAATATATATTTTTTTTTTTGTCTTTATAATGTTGGTCGCAACTGTTACCATGACGCAACAACCAGCTACCAAGAGGACTTCATTGAATGTGGATGACTTGAGTGGCGTGAGAGAGGAAGGCCACCCAGCGGTAGCTCCTCAGGGCGAAATTTAAAACAATGAATATTATGGTTATTATCAATGAATAGCGATATTATGATTTTGTTACAAGAAGTGGGGGGTTGTAATTTCGGATTATATTAAGTCACGGTTCCACCTCCTCTTCAATCTCCTGGGAGGATTGTGTGGCAAGTGTGGTGAAGAGAGTGAGTGGATGTATGGATTTGGGTGTGAGTGCAATTTGCTGTGGAAACGTCTGTAAAGGTCCTGAATTGTGTCGTGTACTGTGTTTATCATGAGGTCATTGTGAAGTGTTCTGTTACTTACGTATGGTGGGCATTGTGTAATGAGTCTGAGTGTCTTTGACTGGAAAACCTGGATACGTTTCAGGTTAGATATTTTAGCCGAACCGTAGATTTGTGAGCAATAAATCCAGAGTGGCTTTAGTAGAAATGTGTAGCAGTTACGCTTTTGTGTTAAGGGTAATTTTGAATGTCTGTGCAGAAGAGAATAAAGCATTTTAAATCGTTTGTTTAGTGTATTAAGTATGAGGCTTGTATGTGGGTTCCATGTCAGTCGTATATCCAGAGTACGTCTCAAATATCTTACTGTGTTAGTCTGAGGGAGGGGCTTGTTGTAGATAAAAACTGCGGGACATGTATCTCGTCTTAATGTGAATGTGATATGTTGTGATTTGTTCGTGTTGAGTTTAATTTTCCAAATGTTGCACCAGTTCTCAATTTGAGTAACATGGTGTTGTAATGTGAACGAGGCATGTATGGAAGATTCAGCAGCAGCTAAGATGGCAGTGTCATCGGCGTATGTAGCTGTCAAAGTATGTGGTGACGTGGGCATGTCTGAGGTGTAAAGTGTATATAACAAAGGAGATAAAATAGACCCTTGAGGCAGATTCGAAATATGAAAAAAAAAATGCTTTGTATCTGTGGACACGATAACTCCCGATAGAATGTACCAACATAAAATTTTTTATGTGAATCCAGAACTCACTAACTCGACACTTATTCATTTTCAGCCATATCGATCAAAGGGAAGAAAGAGGAGAGGGCTTAACTCAAAAATTTCTAATAATTGACGTTGTAATGAATGTATTATTAATATTCAATTCTACTTAGTGTTTTCTTTTATGGGTAACACTGTATTCTCCCGCTCTCTGAAAATCCTTCGGTACTGTTGTCTTTAGTTCCTTTAAAGCAGGGTCCACACTTGTTACAAAATCCCGAACTGAACCTAGCAACGTTTACTTCCTGGTAACAAGGTTTAGTTCAGGGGAATTTTCGTCCCTGGTTTTGACCTTGGTTTCGCGAACCAGCGCTCAAACATTTCCCCAAGCTTTTTTGCGTTCCAGTAGTTGTTTGGTTCGTACAAGTGAAAAGATGGATCTGACAGTGGCCGCGGCAGCTTATATCTACATTCATTACGCTCCTAAAAAAGATAAAAAGAAGAGATGGCGAAGGTGGTGGCAAATGAATTTAAATTCGATGAGAGATAATGGTGGTTTGTATTTATTGCCGAACCTGGAGTTGCAGTCAGTTAGTGGATTTTGAACACCTAATTAATTTAGTGGGACCAAAGGTGGCGAAAAAAGACACACCATTTAGAAAACCAATAACGGTACAAAACAAACTGGCAGTAACCCTTCGTTTGTTGGCTAGTCGAGATTCATTTACAAGACTACAAAACCTTTTCAAAATCTCCAAACAGTGCATTAGTATTCTACCAGAGGTGTGCAATGCTATCATTGAAGGACTGAAAGAACCCTTGCAGGTAAGTTGTCCTTATTAAGTTTATTATATCAAAATATGAAAACTGTTGAACATTTTATAAGTAAATAAGTAAAGGTTATTGTTATTAAAATATCGAAATATATGTAAAAATTGTTGAGCATAAAAAAAGAATAAGGAAAAAATAATTATTTATAAATGTTCTTCAATAACAAGTTCTTCAATAACAAGCTAGTTATTTATAAATGTTCTTCAATAACAAGCTAGTTATTTATAAATGTTCTTCAATAACAAGCTAGTTATTTATAAATGTTCTTCAATAACAAGCTAGTTATTTATAAATGTTCTTCAATAACAAGCTAGTTATTTATAAATGTTCTTCAATAACAAGCTAGTTATTTATAAATGTTCTTCAATAACAAGCTAGTTATTTATAAATGTTCTTCAATAACAAGCTAGTTATTTATAAATGTTCTTCAATAACAAGCTAGTTATTTATAAATGTTCTTCAATAACAAGCTAGTTATTTATAAATGTTCTTCAATAACAAGCTAGTTATTTATAAATGTTCTTCAATAACAAGCTAGTTATTTATAAATGTTCTTCAATAACAAGCTAGTTATTTATAAATGTTCTTCAATAACAAGCTAGTTATTTATAAATGTTCTTCAATAACAAGCTAGTTATTTATAAATGTTCTTCAATAACAAGCTAGTTATTTATAAATGTTCTTCAATAACAAGCTAGTTATTTATAAATGTTCTTCAATAACAAGCTAGTTATTTATAAATGTTCTTCAATAACAAGCTAGTTATTTATAAATGTTCTTCAATAACAAGCTAGTTATTTATAAATGTTCTTCAATAACAAGCTAGTTATTTATAAATGTTCTTCAATAACAAGCTAGTTATTTATAAATGTTCTTCAATAACAAGCTAGTTATTTATAAATGTTCTTCAATAACAAGTTCATGCCCAACTGTGGTTTGTCCAATTCATATTGCACAGCTGGTTACAGCAACTGGCTTGGAATGACGTCCACACTACAACCTCTCACAACAAACTAAACCCTTTGGAGAGGACCTTTTTACCGACAACTCGCCGGAACCTGGGAACCAGGTAGCGGGGTTTGGTTTGAGGTAACAAGTCCCCGTCTACATCTGTAACCTCAACACGTAACGCAGGTAGCGGGTCGTGGTTCGGTTCGGGGTTTTGTGTTGACGGTATGGACCCGGCTTAGTGGGGTTTCACACCAAAGCCGGGCCGAGCCAGGCGGAAAACGCTTGAGCGCTAGAGGTTAGGTTAGGTTAGGTTTTATGACTCATGTCCGGGCTTTAACTACGAGGTCATATCGCCTACTACCAGAGTGCTCTTTCGTCGCTCTGGTGGACATGAGTCCGACTCTACTGTGGGAGTCCTAAATTTTGCTTACCCTAAATTTTTTTATTCACCTGGGGCAGGGGTCTTTAACGAGTATCTGACATCGTACAGGCTCGGGACCATCGCTTAACGTCCCATCCGAAGGACGGCGTGCTTAAGTTTATTTTACCTCCCAGATAAAATAAACTAAGGGCCTCGGTCGGGTTACGAACCCACGTTCTTGAGCGCTAGATACGCAGGGTTTAGATGGGAGTATTCAAACCAAGGCCGGGCGAGGCCGAGCGGTTTTGAGCAGTACTACCTCCCGCCAATTCGAGCGTTTTCTGCCAAGCCGTTTTTTTCCGTCATTCAGTCTAGTTGGGTGTTTCAGCCCAGTGAGTTACATCATATTCTTCAACTTTATTTTCTACCTTTACCGATAACAGAACATAGATTGAATATATTTGTACAATATCTGATAGGCCCCTATTTGTAAATACAATTTAGGCCAGTTCATTTTTTCTTATTTTTTGTACTGATTTTTATGAATAAAATTTCATAAAAAGTATTACTATGTTCTTATTACATCCTTTTTCAGTTGTAGATAAAAATGAATTCAAGGTTAAAAGTAATTAACAATTTATTTAAAATCTTGGTTACTTACCGAATAGTCACCATCAGCCTTTCTTCACATGGAATAGCTCTTCTGTAGTTCGTGTTTCTTTTGTGGATTTGTGGACAAATGGATTCCAGTATATAATCAAATGTATGGATACTCATTCTAAAATATCTCCAAAACCGTTCTTCATCTTCTCGTAGTTTCTCGTATAGAGTTACGAACTGTCCATTAGTCTTGTGATCTTTATTTATATTGTGAGTCCAGTGTCGCCTTCTTTCTGCCACACATTCATCATCAAGTGATGAACTACCCAATAACATCATCATCATCAAAGTTGATGACATCATTTTGCACCACGTTTCAACTGAGACTGAATTGGAAAGAAGCACCTCTCACTACAAGGCTAGACAACCTACTGAGAGCAAATCGGCTTCGGTGCGAACCCAGGCAGATTCCGCTCGGCTCGGCTTCGGTGTGTAAGGGCCCTTAAGCTATCTTGTTGGTTTGTTCTCTGAGTTTTGGTTGTTTATGAAAGTCTGTTACAGAATAATAAACTTTTCTTTCAGGAATTTCTTGTTTCTTAAACATTAACATGAATCAACATAAATTTTCATCTATTTGAAATCTAAACCTAATGAGAACATAACCTGTCAAATTACAGTTCAATTTCTCCTTGTTAGTCATAAATAAAACAATTTTTAATTATATATACATATGTGTTTTTTTGTCGGTGTTTTTCTTCTTTTTTTTTTAGAAGGAGAAGGTGCAATGTGGTGGCCAGGAGATGGCCCCCTTTCTGCCGAGGCCCGAGGACAGTGTCCCTGCTCCCGAGGGGGGGAAAATGGGCCCCGTAGGTCCCTGGGCCACAGGCCGGGTCGACTGGGGCCCTATGTCAGGCCTCACTGGCACTCGCCCTGTTGTCGATCACTACTCCATCACTCGCTACTCGGACGGCGAGTGGAGGAAGCACAATGAAGAAGTTCTCTGTTCCTCCGCTGATGATCTTCACAGGGTTAATATGTAAGTTTAGATGTACTATGATTTTGTTTTCTTATGTTGAACATTTTTACAGAATCCACTCGAACAAATGACCCAACTTGGAGATCTTAGAGAAAATTTTGTTCCAAAATAAAAAATGCTACTTTTTGAACACACCTCGTATATATGGGGTTTGTAGGTTAGGTTTTATGACTCACACCCGGGCTTTTACTACGAGGTAATATCGCCTACTACCAGAGCGCTCTTTGTCATTCTGGTGGACATGAGCCCAACTCTACTGTGGGAGTCCTAAATTTTTATTCACCTAGAGTAGGGGTCTTTAACGAGTATCTAACATCGTACAGGCTCGGGACCATCGCTCAACGTCCTATCCGAAGGACGGCGTGCTTAAGTTTATTTTACTTCCCAGATAAAATAAACTAAGGGTCTCAGCTGAGTTTCGAACACACGACCTTGAGCTCAAAAGGCAAGCAGGCATACCACTGAGCTACCGGCGCCCTCTGGGGTTTGTGTATATATCATCTAAACTGGATTATGATAAAGTTATTAAGGAGTTCAGTAAGGCTAAAAGCAGGAAATTTCTGTTTCTTTAATTTTTTACTGTTAGGTTTTACTTGATGTACTTAACAATGTAGATTTTTGCAATTTTTTTATGAATAAAAATAAAAATCTAAGCAAAATGTGTGTTTTGTATATTACAAATAATGTAAATAAATAAACACAATTTATATCGTTTCTTTTCTTCAATCAAAAATATTTTTTCTTTTTATAAAATCGGTCCTCTCGCGTCGCCAGGGATACAAAATTCATCTTGCCCACATCAATTCATTTAGGTCTTGCGCCGCCGCTGACGCCTGGTATTATACGAGAAATAATAACACTGTGTTAGCAAACAATAGTGAACGCCATATTTTTAATAATATTAATTGTTGTTAATATTAATTGGAGAAAATTTTTTTAATGGACAATATAAACTAAAACTCAATGACTGCTACTTTTTACAAAATATAGGGCCGAGTATAACAGTCGTCGAAGCCTGGAGTGTGTCTCTGGAATGGCTGACAAGACGCAGGACAACACGACAATTCGTCTTCAGGAACGAGCTCATGATCTCCATCGATGGAAGACTGAGGTGGAGCGGATCACACAGGCCATGAACGAGGAGATTAAGGCTTTGGAGGTGCAACGACGACGTGCCGGCCAAGCTCGCTCAGTTCTCGGCTTGTGCAGGTATCAAATTATCTATAAATCATAAAAGGGAAATACACAATAATGTCAATTTATGGTAAAACGTTAAAAGGAAAAGGGAGTGTATTATAAAATCCACATTTTATTATTTATTTATTTTTCTTCATTCTCAAAAATGTTTTTGTTCAAATTTATTCATTTATTTGCAATCTTTATACATTATACACAATAAGCAAATGTGGTAACTATTTACATGAATAATTGTCTATGTCATATGATGGGAGTGCTGATACTCTATATAAAATTGTAATATGTTTAAATTTCACTAAGAAGATCTTGAGGCCACCTCCTACTCAGACGGCGTGGAGGATTGTCAAATAGGGATTGAGAGGAGAGGACTTGTGCAAATGGGTTAGGATGGGATGGAGTCGGGCTCATGTCCCTTTTAAGTTGCAACAGGAAATATAAACTTTTTTTTTTTGTCCTTTCTTCAAATAATAGTTTGTTCATGATGATTACTTAAGGGAGTGCAGGTTATTACCAGTAATTTATATGAAAAAAATATGGTGTTAGTTCTCAGGGATCTTGCGGCTTAAGTTATTAAGATTCCTGAAAATGGTTAAAGCTAATTTTTTTATGGTTTCCAGATTTACTTTGTGAAGCTCCATTCTAGGAATAGATAATTAAAATGCACAATTTCTTTGTCAAACTTCACTATATATTCTCAAATACTCAACTAGTTTCGCCGTGTTAAGGCATTATCAATTATTTTTTGCCTACCCTAAATTTTTATTCATCTAGGGTAGGGGTCTTTAACGAGTACCTGACATTGTACAGGCTCGGGACCATCTCTTGATAATGCCTTAACACGGCGAAACTAGTTGAGTATTTGAGAATATATAGTGAAGTTTGACAGAGTTTGTAAGTGACTCTTGATAATGCCTTAACACGGCGAAACTAGTTGAGTATTTGAGAATATATAGTGAAGTTTGACAAAGAAATTGTGCATTTTAATTATCTATTCCTGGTTAAAGCTACTTTACTGCTGCTTACTGGATTAAGTCCTTACTGGTCGTTGAGTTACAAAATGAAACATGCCTATTTCTTAGTCAGATACTTCTGACTGGAGACTATTGAATGCACGGAAAAAACTCAAAATCTGAACTTTTTTAAAATACTTTTTTGACATTTTAGCCTTTTGAAGAAAGAAAAAAAAAATAAAAACATTTTATGTCTGTCTGGATGTGTAAGGAACTAGAGAACGCCTTGTAAAACGTCAAAAACCATTTCATATATCTATTTATAATATATGCAGACCCTTTAGCTATTCACAATGAAACTAAGTTTTTTTTTTAAAAAGAACTTATCATTTTTTTAATTACCGAAATATAAAATTACAAGACGCTTCCAGTCTGAAGTTTGAACACATTTTCCCGCCTGTTTACAATTTATGTTCACAGCTACAATTTTTCTTATTTCTTTTCAGATCTATAAGTGGAGAGTGTCTGAGAAGAAGAGGATTTCGGGATGGATACGATCTTTGCAGAGACTCTGTTGAAGAGGAACTTGTCAAAGTTTGTATTTTAATATTATATTTAATATATTTTTAGTTTAACTTTCTGGTTTACTTCAATTCGGGCGGAAAGAAATTCTTGAGGTTAGGTTAGGTTTTATGACTCATGCCCGGGCTTCAACTACGAGGTCATACCGCCTACTACCAGAGTGCTCTTTCGTCACTCTGGTGGACATGAGCCCGACTCTACTGTGGGAGTCCTAAATTTTGCCTACCCTAAATTTTTATTCATCTAGGGTAGGGGTCTTTAACGAGTACCTGACATTGTACAGGCTCGGGACCATCGCTTCACGTCCCATCCGAAGGACGGCGTGCTTAAGTTTATTTTACCTCCCAGATAAAATAAACTAAGGGCCTCGGTCGGGTTACGAACCCACGAACTTTAGCTCAGAAGTCAAGCACGCATACCACTGAGCTACCGGCGCCCTCTAGAAATTCTTGATTATATGCTTATAAGTAGAGCCCGGATTTCATGCAGTAAAGAAAATATATAAATTTGCAACAAAAAATAAAATTCTGCCATTAACTGTTTTTCTGCGAAAAAAAAAAATTTGGATCCAATTTGTAACTTAAATAACTCTTTTTTTCAGTATAAAATTCGATAGGGTTTAAAAATAAATTATAAAATAAAAAGCCTAAAGGAATTTATTTATACAATTTATAAAAAATATTTACTCAAGACACAATTTTTTTTACCTCCATGTTTTAATTACAAAAGCATATATTTATACATTTTTGGTTAAAAAAATACTAGAGATATGTAAAATACAATACAGTTTACCACATTACTCGGCCGAGAATTTGACTTAAATTAAATTGATATACATAGCTATATATTTTTTACTCAAGCATTTGATGCGTTGAAATTTACCATTAAAACATTTAAAAATTCTTGTCTGAAAAACTGTGCCTCCTGTCGCTAAGCATGTGTTTTACCTTGAAAAACGATCTCTCGACACTGACGCTTATGAGGCATTTTTTGTAAATTGGTTGTATATCCGAATTTTTTTCTCAAAACTGTTGTAAATTTGTCGATTAACAAATTTATATATTTTCAAACTAACTTAAAAATACATTTTTCTCCTATGCTGCCAGGAAGCCGCCTTAATAGAAGAGGTTGGTCAGCTGCTAACCACAACGATGAAGCGAATAGAAGAGCAGCTGGACAGGAACAAGTCCATCAAGGGGCGACTGGAAGACAACTGGTCCGACAAAAGTGAATCTTTCGCTATAGCTATGAAGAATGCTTCTTTAAGAAACGATTCTCCCCAAATAATGTTCAAACCTGCGTCAACCAGATTTCCAGATAAGTAAGTTATATATTGGTATCTCTAAATGAATGATTCTTGGGTGTTTTGCTGTCACACCATTCTTATGATCCACACCTGCATAATTCCGGCCTAAACTTCAGGGTGAGTTTGTATTTTTTGGGGGTTGAAATAATGCATACACATTGTTTCTGCAATAATTTTAAATTTTAACATTTCTTTCATTATAGTATTTTTTTTGTTACATTGTTTATTGGACTGAAGTCGGACTTGTTTATAGACTCCTCCCTACGAGGCCTACATCTCTCAATGTTTACCTAATTAGGCTCTACCTAACCCGGTCAGTAGCCCACTGGGAGTCGCCAAGACCACTTATCTACTTGCTCAGTCCAGCCATCTCCTTGTAGATTTCCTCCGTACTGGGCCAGTCTCCACCAGCGGTGAGCTCCAGAGAGTATTGCCACCTTGTCCAGTAAACTTCTTCTGAGTCGTCGCACTCTTCTCCTACCCTCAGGTGTCACATCCAGGAGTTTCCTCGGGATGTCGTCGTCTATCTTTTCTCCTTGTCCTGTGCTATACTTCTGCCTCGGTATAAAGTGCGCACAAGTCCTGATTGGGGCCATAGATCTTCCGGATTATCCTTCTCTCGAAGATATTGAAACACCTCTCCTCGAAAAACGTCTCAGAAATATATATATATATACAGGGTGTCCCAGCATGGAGGTAAAACACTTTGAGGTCTTAAAGGAAATTTAATTTTGAAGAAAAAATTGCCTATAAACATAGGTCCGATTCGGAACCGTTTCAGAAATATTCTACATCTTCCAATTTTTGTACTTAGCACTATTTTGTTGCATAAAATCTCTTATTCTTCTTTAAGTATAAAAGCTAACACAAAGTTAATTATACCATCATAAAGAGCGGTAAATTACCTTTAAAATAAGTTCACTTTATTATTACAATTACAAGAATTTGACAGTTTATAGGCGCATATAACTGTGTAGTGAACTGTGTAATTCGGAAATTCTTTGGCAAACTGTAGCTCACGTTTTTTCAAAACAATGTCCTTATTGTATATCTTAATTTTTATTTATAAAACTTGTGCATTTAATAAGCTTTCAAACGATAAAACATTATATTACATGCCCTTATACTTGTGTAGCAATATTATGGTTTTAGTGAAAAAAGAAGGTAAAAGTAAATGACATGTCTCATAATACATACAGTGTTTACAATGAATTGAGGATTACTATATATATATATATAAGAGTATATAGTATATATTATATACTATATACTCTTACAAAGCCTGCAGTGCTTTCACGATCTTCTACCTGGCATCCCTCATCTCAGGTTACGATTGAGGATCTTTATTACAATTCCTACACTCCTATTCTTGTAAGCTGGGACTTGACAATTACATTGATTGGATGGCAAGTGAATGGGGAATTTAAACTTAACTTGTTCTCTTAATTGAGAAGTTTCATGTTATGAAAAATAGAACACAAATGGCTTAATAATAATAATAATAATGTCTGTTTTAGTCAGTCCTCGCCGGCTGGCTGGGAGAGTGCGGCCCGTGAGCTGCTGGCTACTGCTGAGGCGGTCCGCGGCCAGTCCTGCGAACTGAGGGCTCTTCTTGAAGGACCCATCCTTCAGGACGCTATGAGGGACCTCAAACATCAGGCTGAGAAGGTGGATATGGAGTTGGCCAGGGGGATATCGGATCTTCAACAGTGCATCGCAGCCATGCATGCTGAACTTGATGTTGTAAGAAAATGTTTTTCCTTCATGTTTTCATTAGTTTGTAGCATTATCTAGCTGCTGGGAGAACTTTCCACTATCTCCTTAGTACCTCTGCCTGTATGCTTCAATCTATAATATGGGTTCTTGTGTGATGACAGTTTAAAACTAAGTGAAATGGACAGCGTTGGAAGTTGGAAACGGCCAGTAGATTCTGTCTTTTGTTGATTCCCCCAGCAACTGAAGTATAAACTGTTTGTGGGGTTATAGAACCTACATATTATATGAATTGAGATTTTATAAATAAATTGAAAAATAAATAATTATATTAATAAACAAATAATTATTTATAAATACATATTCAAATAAAAATAAATAAATCTGATAACATTGGAGGCTTTCATAAACATTATAACATATGTAAAAATATTTGATGTATCGATAACAGTAGTGATGCTTGAAAATTTAATAACGAACATTTTTAGTAAGAGTCAATTTTTCGATAGGTCTAACCGTTGTTATGTAAATCGAGCTAACTACTAAAGAATCTATTTCAATACGTCATTTTTGGACGCATAGACTGACATTATCGCGGAAATGGTCAAGACATGTTTAGGGGACCTTGAAACGTGATTCACACGATTATAATATCTGTGGTCACAGGGAATAAATTGGTAAATCTAAATTCGTAAGTTTTCAGTGCAGCACTTTTTTACTTTTGCATTAATCGTGTAAATCCAGTTTTTGGAATGAATAACTTATGTTTGCATCATTATTAATCATATACCTTCTACATCTATCGGAGTGATTGAAAATGAATAAATGTTAACCCTTTTTTGGGTTTTCCCTTAGTTACCTAATCATTCCCCATCACTTATCTAGTTATTGACCATACTTACCTAATTATTAACCATACTTTTTGAAATACTCGTGAATGATGCCTCTCTAAAGTTGAGCAAGTTGATTTAACCGAAAACACCCTCTTCACTTGGAATAGTCTGCCGTAGTGAATTCACAATTTTACGAGAAACCAAGAAACCCACATGTTTATAATTCCGAAAGTATTAGAGTCCTGAGCTCCCAACTTCTTCACAGTGCGCAGATGGCTTGGGAGATCATCACAGTACACTTAACTCATTTTTTGACTTAATAACTTATTCCCTGCAACCATAGATATTTTCTTATACTATTATATATATATATAAGAAAGTTAAAAAATACCATTAATTGCAATGTCGAATGTTAAAGTGGTAGTACTAAGAGTTAGTTTAGGTTAGGTTAGGTTAGGTTTTATGACTCATGCCCGGGCTTTAACTACGAGGTCATATCGCCTACTACCAGAGCGCTCTTTCGTCACTCAGGTGGACATGAGCCCGACTCTACTATTTATTATGAATGTTACTAACATTCTACATTGTGTTGTATAATTAATAAAACTGTGTTATAAAGAAAATTTGTTTCATGTGTTGAGGTTGTTCGTCGAAACGCAGAAAGCGAGACACTGATCTTTGACCTAGAACAGGGGTTGCGGGGTCTGGACAGAGCCATGAAGGTGGCACAGACACGGCTGGACCAACTGCAGTTGAGGCCTCGTGAAGAGAACTGCAGGGACAAGGCGCAATTCAGGTAAGGTTCAACTGCACTTTCTTTGCGCTCATAGAGCATAAGCTCACACCCCGCCTCCTGTATCATTTTATGTGTTTTTGTTCTCTGTTAATTTTTACGATTTTCTATAACTTGACAACCAAAAAAGGGAACTAGTGTACACTATATTTATATATTTTTGTGGAATTTTAACAAGTTCGTTGTTTTTATTTATTTTATCAATTTTGAGTCGAATCAGCCAAAGGGGAAGGGGGAATATATTGACACGAAATTTTATTTGTGGATCCATGACCCATTAATATTGATTTCAGCGATATCCCGTCAAAATCTCGTGACAAGATCCAACGGATATCCCACACTGTTCAGCAAGCTCCCTGACGGTCAGACGTCGATTTGCCCGCTCCAGGGTGTTGATTTTGCCCATGTGTGGGTCGTCAGTTGACGTGGAAGGACGTCCAGGACGCTCATCGTCTTCAATCGACTGTCGACCACCCTTAAAACGTTCATGCCACTTGAAACATGCCGTACGCTTCATAGCAACATCACCGTAAGCCCTGTTGAGCATAGCAAATGTTTCAGTCGCAGATTTTCCAAGTTTAACACAAAATTTCACAGCAAGTCGTTGCTCATTCATTCTGAAATCCGACAAAACGAAAAAATCGTACTTCACTAAAAACCGCGTAGCTAATCAACAAATGAAGATATCTGCAAGCGGGAAACAGCGTTATCATCAGCTGATCTGTACAAACCTAGTGACACCAAGCGGATTCCCCCGGAACCAAGTGGAGCCGCGCAATTCAAACCGTCCGCGTTTTTTTGAGACCTCGTATGACCATAATTTTCGTTTGGCCCCATAATTCTGTAAATGCTTTGAATTAAATATACTTATAGGAATATGAAGAGAATTTTGTGATTAGATTGTTCTTCTTGTTTCCAGTTTGGTGGATGAAGTAAAAAGTATCTCAGAACAGAGTACGACGTTGAAGGGTCAACTGCAGGAAGCAGAAACTGCTCTTCTCAATCTGATCCACTCCAGAGGGATCCTGGAGAAAGAACTGCAGAACAAACTGAAAACACTGGACATCGATCGGAATAGATGTCAGGCAATGCGTGCTCAGTACCCCACAGCTGGTGCCATGTCCGGCTTCTAGTCAGATACTATGTTCAGAGAACAGCCAATCTTATCAGAAATATATATATATATATATATATATTCAAAATACACAATTAAATTTTTGAATGTTTAGTTTAAATTGGATACATTTTTGGATTGACATAACTCACCGACGAACATCTTCTCCCCGAATGTGTGGAGATACTGCAGAGAGCGTCAAGCAACCCTATCGCTTGCATAGTGCACAAAGAATTTCGCTTGGATACAGGAGGATTCCTAAACTACTCATTAATGTTATTTGCACATTGAAAAAACGTATTAATAAATTAAATTTAAGAGAAAAAATCCTATCGAAGGAATATCGAATAGGATTCTGTAATATTAACTTAGTCTTATCTCTTATGCTTTTGGCTGAGGATGGTAGAAATACCGAAAGTACTCCCATGTAAATATAGTTGGTGAAATTCATGGCCCCCACATTGGATTGCGGGCCCTGTAACCAGCATCAGGGTCGGGCCCCCCATCTCATAGTCAAGTGCTATATTATAATTACATGGTTATTTTTTAACCCTTTTACAATTTTATTTAAACTAAAAATAGATTGAGGTATAATTAATGTTACAGTAACAGTTAGATTTTAAAACCAAACTTTATTGATTAAATTATTTCACACATCAATTGCAACCGTGATTAAATCATTTACTTTTATTTTACTGAAATTAACGTTTAAATTTTTAGATTTCTTTGACTCACTAACATTAAAATAAAAATTGACAAAAACTAGTATTACGATCTAAAAAAAAAAAATAACATTAAGAGCTCTAAAAATTACGATGTTTGTGTGTGTTTAATACACTGGCTACAACAAAAGCTTACTTATAGCCTAACTGCCCTAAATTATCATAGCTTTCCTAGCTTTCTTTTGACTAAATTTATCAATAACATCTGAAAAGTCAATAGTTTTGGCCAATTCATTTTCAACATAGAAGAATACAATCCACGTCAAACGGAGTCAACAGTCAAACTGATACTATGCGTCGATGCGTCTATTTTTAGAACACTGCTCTGAGGGAAACAGCTGGACAATAGGCTGGGAAATAGGAGTGGGGGAGGGTTGAGGGAGTGTGTGGGGCTCGTCTATACCTGTCTCTTGCGCACTGTTTTATACTAGTAATTTGCAAACAAGAGTAACTATCCATGCACGCAACTAATTAAATAATAACTTAATAACTCGCACAACTAGAATATGTATCTATTATACTAAATTTTCTTATAATTATAGGTTAGGTTAGGTTTTATGACTCATGCCCGGGCTTTAACTACGAGGTCATATCGCCTACTACCAGAGCGCTCTTTCGTCACTCTGGTGGACATGAGCCCGACTCTACTGTGGGAGTCCTAAATTTTGCCTGCCCTAAATTTTTATTCATCTAGGGTAGGGGTCTTTAACGAGTACCTGACATCGTACAGGCTCGGGACCATCGCTTAACGTCCCATCCGAAGGACGGCGTGCTTAAGTTTATTTTACCTCCCAGATAAAATAAACTAAGGGCCTCGGTCGGGCTACGAACCCACGACCTTGAGCTCAGAAGTCAAGCACGCATACCACTGAGCTACCGGCGCCCTCTTCTTATAATTATATATTTTGCCTTTTTAAGCTATGATCCCTTGCAAAATCTACTAAAATAAAAAAATTAAAAGGACTGGGCCCGGACCCTGCAACCAAAGTTGCACCAGCCCCACCCTTGTGGGGGCCATGGTGAAATTAGACAATATCATAAATAAACAAGTTTTATTTCTTTCAAGTTCATTTGAATTATTTCACAATATCTCTGCAATAATGTCAGTTTTCATATAATATACATATTCACTTTTTTCGAATAGGTTGAATAAATTATGTACATAGTTAAGTAAAATGTTTAATAATTATCAGGTCAACATTAAACAATTAAAATAATATAGCCTAGTATTATTCTTCAATAAAAATAATCATTAGTCTAAAACTAGTCATACAATTCTTAAAATAAAATCAAAGAACAATCATCGAACACCAAGAAACAATGAAAAATCAACATAAAAAGCATTTTTTTTTTTCTCATAAAACAGATAATACGTAATAATGACATTCTGGAGGTAATTATAACACTATATATACAGGGGGGGATATGGGGGATCAATCCCCCCGAAATGTAAAAAAAAGTTGTCCTTTTTGTAAGTAATAAAACCATTTTTACTTGCTTAGAATAATTGTTTGACATAAAACATTTTCCTACTAGAGGTCGTGGGGATCCTGGTGAAGCTTGACCTTGGGCAGAGAAAGCAGTTCGAAAATATTTTATTACAAGCCTAAAACAATGTGGCAAGAACATTTTCCCAACAATTGACAGGTTTTTGAAAATTGGAGCTACACTTCCAGTTTGTGTAGCAACAAGTGAACGGTCTTTCTCCCTTAGACGTATGAAAAGCTATATCAGAAATAGTAATAGCAAAGACAGATTGAATGGATTAGCTCTGATGTCAATACACAGAGACATTCATCTAGACCCTAAAACAGTTTTAAACGAGCTTGCACAATCAAAAGCTAGAAGAGTTGAATGATCTTTGTGTATAATAAATAAACAATTTAGTTCTAAATTTTTATTTATTTATTGTAGAAAATGCAAAAAAGTATTAACCAATGAATCGTTAATAACTAATATGACAATATTCCATTTGTAAATAAATAAAATCTGTTACAGAAGCCGTGACTTACATTTTACAAAATTAAACAGATGTTTTAGTACACTTTATTTTCATACACTTTGCACCTCTTTTTTTAAATACGCTTCTTATCTTTAAAATTCTTAGTACAAATTAATATTTCACAAGCGAAAATGTCGAAAACAGAAGTGGCGAAAATTCAATCAATTTATCCATAAATGAAGTGTCAATAAATCTCTCTATGGGGGCAGACAAAGACAAATTTTATCTGGAAAACTTATTACCGAGAAACTCTGTATTACTGTAAGTATATATCTGTATCTTACATGTTACGTTTACAGTAGTCTCGAATATCTGTTGATCACTGTTATTGAAGTTTTGTTCCATCCTCTTTATTTTATTTATTACTAGCAGTAATACCCGGCGTTGCCCGGGGAACTTTGACTTTTCTCCTAATATCTCTCGTTCGAATATTATTCAATTATTCAACAGTACATTCATGATGTTATAATTTTCAATTATTCATACGGAATAACGCTTATAGTCCTTCAATGGCAGACATTCCAGCTAGTAAGTTTTTAGGACCCCTGGGCACCATAGCTAGTACGCGCCATTCAACGGCGAAAACCACAGCTAGTATGTACCTTGCAACGGCGGGCCCCACAGCTAGTATGTACCTTGCAACGGCGGGCCCCACAGCTAGTATGCAGTTAGGAACGCTGGACACCACAGCCAGTATGTACCTTGCAACGGCGGACCCCACAGCTAGTACGTAGTTAGGAACGGTGGGCACCACAGCTAGTATGTAGTTACTACTACTTCATGTGAAATTTCATGAGAATCCGATTACCTTTAATGAGTCAGTATTATTTTTATGCTTAACCCCTCCCCCCCTCCCGTTCAAATTTTTGAGAACTCACATAGTGTATTTTTCTATTTCACCTTTAAAAATTCTACATGTGAAATTCCATGACAATCAGGCCATCAGTTAATGATCGATCACTATCTTCGTTTTTAGGCCAACCCCCCGTCCGTTCAAAATTTTGCGCTAAAACAATTTTTATGCTTAGCCCCCATTGCAACCCCACCTCCCGTTCAAATTTTTGAGATGTCACATAATGTATTTTTTTTTTTTTTTTCGTTGATAAATTTCTGTCGGTATTATAAAAAAATATTGTGGTTTTTTAAGTTTGCTACGTCTTGCGTGATTTATAAGCAACTTAATTGTGACTACACAAGTCCAAATTCATTATTATGTGGTTTGTTGGTGTTTTATACAATGTATGACGAGGACATAACATCGCTGGATTGGTCTGACAAAACATGTGAAAAACGAAAAGCACCTTCTAATAGCTCGACACCAGAAAGACCGGGTAAGCGCTACCAATTTGAGTTTACAATTCCAACAAATAACAAATATGCAATATTAAACAATCTCGGGGATAAAGAAAAGGAAGATAGCCCTAAAGTATCTAAATAAAATAGTCTGAAAATTCCCCCCATATTCTTACATAATGCTCCAAATTACCTCGAAGTTATTAAAGATATAAAAACCATAGTTAAAAGCACATTCGAAACTAAAATAACCGGCAAAATTGTAAAAGTACTGACCTCTACTTCTGATGATTTCAGAGGATTAACTCAATATTACACTGAAAATGAAATACAATATCATACGTATGTTCATCCGGATGATAGAAAACTTAGTGTTATAATTAGAGGCGTTCCTTACTCTCTCTCGGAAGAAGAAATAATGGGTGAGCTGGTCCAAAAATATCCAGTCACTAGTGTATTCAGAATCAGAAATAAAGATAAAAATCCAACACCACTATGTGCTGTGGAACTGACAAATAATGAAGCAGGAAAGGGTATTTATGAGCTAGACATGATCTTTTCAAATTCTTGGTGGACAGTGGACTGCGAAAGGCCAATAAATGATAGAAAATCAGCTTACATAATTTATAAGACTAGCCCTTCTCTTGATAATTTAATACGGTTCAAAAAATTCTCTGCTGTCGCAAAACATATTATTAGGACAGCAAAATTAAATTCCTGGGTAGATTTTTGTAATAACTTGTCATCTAATTCTCCAATTAAGGCCATTTGGAATCAAATTAAATGTTTAAAGAATAAACCCAGGGGGATTGGACCAAGGAATTCCTTTCCAACTTAACTCCAGATTATGTTTCTAATCTGCTTCCCGTAGAGCCTGATGTCAACGCCACAGAGGGCCATATGTTACTGAAAGACTTCACTCTTTCTGAACTTTACAGCTGCATCAAAAGATGTTCCAACACAGCCCCTGGCCAGGACCAGATAGTTTATCCAATGTTATTTCATTTGCCTCCTTTCTGTGTCTCGGTATTATTGTCTATCTTTAATACATTCTGGTCTAATGGCTCCTATCCGGAGGTATGGAAGAATTATATCGTCCTTCCCATCCCCAAACCAGGCAATCCTCCTAATGTATCCTCCTCGTATCGTCCCATTTCGTTGTCCTCCGTGTTCTTGAAGACCTATGAGCGCCTCATCAAGCTGCGGCTGGAGTGGTGGCTGGAACATCACCACCTCCTTCCTCCCTCTCAGTTTGGGTTCCGTAAAGGCAGGTCCACCTTGGATAGCTTGGCAACTCTCGTCACAGACATTCAGTTAGGATTCACTTCTGGTCAGACTACATTAGCTTTGTTTCTTGATATCAAAGGAGCATATGACAATGTCGACCTATCTCTGTTGTTCCAAAAAATGATTAACTTAGGTCTTTCGAGTAAGTTTGCTTCAAACGTTATCTCTTTGTTTTCAGATAGAAACTTATTTGTCAGGTTGGATAATTTTATTTTGGGCCCTAGAATAGCTCAGGTGGGGTTGGCCCAGGGAAGAATTTTGAGCCCAATCTTGTACGCCATCTATGTTGCTGATATTGTTAGTGTAATTCCAAATGATGTCAAGACCCATGTTTCTGTTTTCTCTCGAAAAAGAAGGCTTCCTATTGGAGACGAAATGCTACTCGGCGGTGGGACATTCAAGGACATTCACTAAGTTTCTGGGACTTTTCCTGGATAAGAATCTTAGTTGGTTTCGACACATTACCTACACAGTTGAGAAGTTAGAAAAGTACCTTAATATTCTAAAAATGGTAACTCACTGCAGCTGGGGTGCAGACCCGGCTGTAGCCCTTTTATTTTACAGAGCTACCGTTCGTTCTATCGTGGACTACGGATCTTGTCTTTTTGGTGATGCAAGTTCCACTACTCTTCACAAACTGGATCTGGTTCAGAACAGCTGTCTTAGACTTTGTCTGGGCTTTCTGAAATCAACTCCAATCGATGTTCTTTTGTCCGAATCTGGCGAGCTGCCATTTAGCAAGCGCAGAATAATGTTAGCGGACAGATACTTGCTTAAAATAATGGCTCTGAACTCTCGTCTATTCAACAATATCTCTGAGCTTAATATTTTGGTGTTAACTCATGACTTTTGGATGAATAAAAGGGCTCCTCTTCTGACATCCAGCTTCCTTCGAACTCATCAACATCATGGTCGAGTATTTACGTCAGATCTTTTGCCGTTGTTCTGCACGGACTATTCCAATCTCTATTCTTCTACTTCGGTCTATTTTCCAAGTTACTCTGGAAATATAGAGGATTTCACTTTATCATGTCCGATGCAAGAAAACCCATATTATATTTATACGGACGGATCTAAGACTAAAATGGGCTGTGGTTTGTCCTTCTTTGACCCTCAGAGAAACTTTAAGGCTTCATTTTCAGTTTCTCACTTCTTTTCGATAGCGACTGTCGAAATGATCTCCATTCTGGAAGCTCTGAAATATTCTGTCTCCCTGCGTGGCCCTGAAAACTTGATTATCGTGTGAGATAATCAAAGTACATTAAGTCAAATCGACAAATTTTGTATCAATAGGAACCCTTCCCATCTTCTTGTAGAAATTATAGAACACATTAATGTTTTGAAGAGGCTAGGATCAAGAGTGGTATTGATGTGGGTGAAGGCACACTCAGGGGTGGAGGCCAATGAAATTGTGGACAAGTTAGCAATGCAGGCTATAGTGGAGGGCTCAAAGCTTCACTGTTTGATTCCCTTCAGAGAGTTTTATGATTCAGTTGGCAGAGAGATCTGGAGCATCTGGCAGGAGGAATTTTCAGTTTCTAGGAAGGGTAGCTTTTATAAAGATCTGAATCCCTTGGTTGAAGTTCGTCCTTGGTTCACTCGGGAGCCGATTTCCAAGGAATTTTGTCGCATGATTTGTCGTCTGAGGTCCAATCATGGATTGTGTGGTTTGTATAAGCACAGGATAGGTTTGGCTGAATCGGCTTTATGCCCCCATTGTGGGGAAGTCGAGTCTTTTGAACATATTTTCATGTTGTGTCCGAAATTAACTGACGAGAGGCTCTCTTTGTTTATGGCGATAGATGGTTAGGATTTATGACTCATGCCCGGGCTTTAACTACGAGGTCATATCGCCTACTACCAGAGCGCTCTTTCGTCACTCTAGTGAACATGAGCCCAACTCTACTGTGGGAGTCCTAAATTTTGCCTACCCTAAATTTTAATTCATCTAGGGAGGGATCTTTAACGAGTACCTGACATCGTACAGGCTCGGGACCATCGCTTAACGTCCCATCCGAAGGACGGCGTGCTTAAGTTTATTTTACCTCCCAGATAAAATAAACTAAGGGCCTCGGTCGGGCTACGAACCCACGACCTTGAGCTCAGAAGTCAAGCACGCATACCACTGAGCTACCGGCGCCCTCAATATGGCGATAGATCCCAAATTGTGTCAGCCATTCAACTACGCCTGTCTTCTAGGCTCTGGTAAGGTGGACATTTACAGGAGTATCTTAAGTTTCATTAAGGCATGTGGAATCTCGGTGTAAAATAATAAAGAAATCTAATATATTCATATGAATTTGTCTGTTTGGCTATGGCTTATTGCTGAAAGCAAAAAAAAAAAAAAAAAAAAAAAAAAAAAAAAAAAAAAAAAAAAAAAAGACCATTCCTCACCATAGCTTACAGCTAGGCAACCTTATCAATATGGAAGGGGTAGCTTTACAACTGGTCACAGATAGGTCCTCTATCAACCTAATAAGTGCCTATTTAGCTCCTAATAAGAAACTACTAGACCAAGACCTTCAACAACTTTTTCTGAACAAACCCACTTTATTATTTGGAGATTTAAACGCTAAACACACGGTATGGGGCTGTAATAAAACAAATAGAAATGGCAACACTCTATTAAACTTAACAAACATCAATAATATCCTAGTTACAGCTCCGTCCCTACCTACATACTACCCTACATCCCTACGTAAATCTGCAGACATACTGGATATCAGCTTGAGCCGGGACATCTATACGCCCATATCTCACTCAGTGTTAGCGGAACTCGACTCGGACCATGCGCCAGTAGTCATTAACTTCCAACTGATGGACACCATCCAGACTCAGCTTCCTAACTGTGATCACCTGATCAAGGGGAAGATAGATTGGGATACCTTCAGACTCCGGCTTGATCTTCACTTGGACAGAACCCTCATGCTACCATTAACTTCTACGGAAAGATTTGAAGAAGTAGCCACCAACTTCATACACTCTGTTTATACATCAGTTGAGGAGTCTACGTACAAACCTTACCAATACAGAAGAAACCAAAATCCTCTTCCGAGGTATGTAGAGGGACTAATCAAAGAGAAACATAAGGTCCGTCGAGCCTGGCAACAAACTAGACTTCCTCATATCAAAAGTAGGTTAAATCAGTTAACAAGACGAGTGAAGTGGGAAGTTGATAACCACGAGATCGACAGTTACCAGAAGTACCTGGAAGGGATGGATCCCGGAGACCCGAGCATGTGGAAGGCCACTCGAAGGTTGCTCCGACATCCTCACATCAAACCTCCTCTCAAACATAATAATGAGATTTACCAGTCGGATCTGGAAAAATGTTCAGCTTTTGCAGATCAAACAAAGATTTGTTTGAATGCTAAATTCATAAAATGAATGCTTAATTTTGCTCAGCGCAAAACTCGAGAACGGCTGGACCAATTTTTTTTTTCAAATATTCGTTGAAGTCCGAGGAAGGTTCTTATGAAGAGAGTTCCTAGCTGTCAACTGGAGGGGAGGGGGGGGGGGGGGGGCTAAGCACAAAAATTGCTCTAGCGCATTAACGGATGAACGGATTATCATTAAATTTCACATGTAGTATTCTTAAAATCCAAGTTAAAAAATAGGCTATGTGGCGTCCATAAATTTTGAACGGTAGGGGGGGGTTGTAAGGGGGGCCTAAATATAAAGGTAGTGCTAAGTCATTAACGGATGATCGGATTGGCATGGAATTTCATATGTAGTTTTTTTAAAGGCCAAATAAAAAAATAGGGTGTGTGACGTCACAAAATAGTGAACGTGAGGTGGGGTTGTGGGGGTAGGCCTAAATATAAAGATAATGCTGTCATTAACGGATGATCGGATAGTCATGGAATTTGACATGTAGTATTCTTAAAGGCCAAATTGAAAAATACGCTACGTGATATCTCAAAATTTTGAACGGGAGGGGGGGTTGTGGGGGTAGGCCTACATATAAAGATAGTGATAGGTCTTTTGATCGGAATGTCATGGAATTTGACAAGTAGTATGCTTATAGTAGCATATATAGTAGCATATACCTAAATGGTAGTTTCAAAAGCAACATTTAAAAATTGGCTGTGACCCTTTGGACGGGAGGGGCGGGGGTGCATTAATGCAGAATGAAACTCACATGGAGCTTTCTTAAAAATGGGATATAGCTCTAATTTTAATACGGTGGGTTTCCTAAGCATGTATTACCTACGAGGTCCACCGTTGCACGGTAAATAGTAGCTATCACCAGCGTTGTTAAGCACAAAATACCTAGGGCATCCTCTGTTGCAAGGCACATGCTAGCTGCGGTGCCCAGCATTCCCACCATTCTTCAAATTTCCTGCTTTTTAACGGTTTATAGATTTAATATTTGTTAAAACTGATAGACAGATTCAGATATATCGGGAAAGTCCCATCCGAAGGACGACGTGCTCAAGGTCTAATGAACCTAAGTGAAATTTTAGCTACCGAGGTTTAGTGACATACTTACGACTCATTATCGAGCACCTGACATACAAAAAAGCCCTCGATCGTAGCCTAAAGTCCAATCCGAAGGACGACGTGCTCAAATTTATTTTTGTCTTCTCGATCCAAACATCTGATCTAAGTGCCTTGGCTAGATTTCTAAGTGGCAATCCTGAGCTCGATAGACTCCATATGTATGATAAAATAAGTTACCGTTTGGTTCCAACTAAAATTATCAAGGAAGAAATGTGGAATATAGGTAAGTGGGCTTTGAGGTACCGTTTTGACATATTTTCTGAAAACAAATTAATACAGCTATGTTCGTAGATAGGCAGCATCCAGTAACGAATGGTCAATCAAAGAAAGATTCAGATGTATCGGGAAAGTCCCATCCGAAGGACGACGTGCTCAAATTTATTTTTATCTTCCCGATCAAAACATCTGAGCTAAGTGACTTGGCTAGATTTCTAAATGGCGATCCTGTGCTCGATAAACTCCATTCTTCAAATTTCTCGCTTTTAAACAGTTTTTGCTTTTAATATTTGTTAAAACTGATGAACAACCGGGTTATCTGAATCCTATACAAAAATCGAAATAAAAACGTTTTTCGAAATAAGTCGGGCTAAATACCACTTTTCAAATTTCCTGCTTTATAACGGTTTATAGATTTAATATTTGTTAAAACTGATAGACAGATTCAGATATATCGGGAAAGTCCCACCCGAAGTACGACGTGCTCAAGGTTTTTTCAACCTAACTGAAATTTCAGCTACCCAGGTTTAGATACATAACATACGACTCATTATCCAGTACCTGTCATACAAAAATGCCCTCGATCTTGGCCCTTGAAGTCCACTCCGAAGGACGATGTGCTCAAATTTATTTTTATTTTCCCGATGAAAACATCTGAGCTCATTGACTTGGCTTGATTTCTAAATGTTTGCTGACGACACTTGTATTATCAGTCAGGACGATGACCCAAGGATAGCAGCATCCCTGCTTCAAACGGCAGTGAGTGAGGTGTCCGAGTGGTTTGAAACTTGGGGTTTAACACTCAATCCAAACAAAAGTGAGGCAAAAGTATTCACGTTGAGACGTATACCGGAAGTAACTCCAGTTAAGATCAATGGTGTGGAGGTGCCGTGGAATCCTGAAGACAAGAGCGTCAAATACCTGGGAGTGGAGTTGGACAAACGTTTCACCTGGAAGCTACATACAATCAAGAAATTGAACCAGGCCTACGCACGCCTCTCCATCTTGTATCCTTTAATTAACAGGACCTCCAGGCTGAAGACAAGATGCAGCCTTCTCATATACAAGACCATCATTCGGCCTCTATACACATATGCATGCCTGGTCTGGGGGCTACCATCTGGTAAAAAACTTGAAGGGTTCCAGAAGCTACAAAATAAAGTTTTGCGCACTGCAGTAAATGCGCCATGGTTCGTGAGGAACAAGCAGCTTCACGAAGAACTAGGCATGTCATAATATGACATGCCTAGTTATATTATGACATGCCTAGCCAACATATTATGTTGAGGACTTCGTGAAGAGGGTTACCAAGAAGTTTCTGGATTCCCTAAACACCGCAGCAGGACCAGCGTATTACGAACTGGGGAAGACGACTCCAGCCCCCAGACTCAAGCCACGGCTCCCTCAAGACATCCTCCCTTAGAGACCAAGTGATAAAGTTTACCTTCTTTCATTTATTTATTTATACATTTATTCTTTTACATTCATCTTTTATTTCCATCTATTTGTTAAGCTCTATAAGCAGTGCTAGGTTGTGCTCAAGATGAGTCGACGCCGATCTGTTATTTTAATCTGTTATTTTATATGTTATTTATTTTATGGCCATATTTATACCTACTTGCATAGCATGTGATATGCTGAACTTGTAAAATAAAGAAAAAAAAAAAAATTTTTTTTCATCATAATGAAATTGTTAATTTTATAAAAAAAAATTGTCTTTTTCGCCTTTAAAAATACTACATATGAAATTCCATGACAATCCGACCATCAGTTAATGACCGATCACTATCTTTATATTTAGGCCTACCCCCACAACTCCCCTCACGTTCACGATTTTGTGACGCCACACATCCTATTTTTTTATTTGGCCTTTAAGAATACTACATATGAAATTCCATGACAATCCAATCATCCGTTAATGATTAAGCACTATCTTTATATTTAGGCCTTTCCCCACAACCCCCCCTCCCATTCAAAATTTTGAGATGTCACGTAGCATATTTTTCAATTTGGCCTTTAAGAAAACTACATATAAACTTCCATGACAATCCGATCATCCGTTAATGACTTAGCACTATCTTTATATTTAGGCCCCCCTTTCAACCCCCCCTACCGTTCAAAATTTATGGACGCCACATAGCCTTTTTTTTAACTTAGATTTTAAGAATACTACATGTGAAATTTCATGATAATTCGTCCATCCGTTAATGCGCTAGAGCAATTTTTGTGTTTAGCCCCCCCCCCCCCCCCCTCCAGTTGACCGCTAGGAAGTCTCTTCATAAGAACCTTCCTCGGACTTCAACGAATATTTGAAAAAAAAAATTAGCCGAATTGGTCCAGCCGTTCTTGAGTTTTGCGCTTAGCAAAATTAGCCAGTCATTTTTATTATATAGACTAGCAGTAATACCCGGCGTTGCTCGGGGAACTTTGGCTTTTCACCTAATATCTCTTATTCGAATCCAATTCAATTCTTCGACAGTACATTCATGATCTCATAATTTTCAATTATTCATATAGAATAAGCCTTATAGTACAACTAGTATCTGCTTAATACCGGTGTACAGAAGAAGAGAAAGCTACATGTGAAATTCCTTCAGCTTAATGCACCCCACGAATTTTGTTTTGAAATTACTACATGTGAAATTCCATGACAATCCGTCCATTAGTTAATGAGCTACCACTATTTATATACTTACGTCCACCCCCACTATCCTCCCTTCCGTTCAATATCTTCAGAGGTCATAAACCCTATTTTTCTATTTGGCCTTTAAGAATACTACATGTGAAATTCCAAGACAATCCGATCATTAGTTAATGAGCTACCACTATTTATATACTTACGTCCACCCCCACTATCCTCCCTTCCGTTCAATATCTTCAGAGGTCATAAACCCTATTTTTCTATTTGGCCTTTAAGAATACTACATGTGAAATTTCATGATAATCCGACCATTAGTTAATGAGCTACCGGTATCTTTATATTTAGGCCTATCCCCACCACCCCCCCTCCCGTTCAAAATTTTGGGACGCCACATAGCCTATTATTCAACTGGGGTCATAAGAATGCTACATGTGAAGTTTCATAAAAACCCGTCGAGCCGTTTGGGCGTGATGCTGGAACAAACAAACAAATAAACCTCGTTTCAGCTTTATTAATATAGATTTCTTCCTTGATAATTTTAGTTGGAGCCAAACGGAAACGTATTTTTTCCTTATATTTGGTGTCTGAGCTCAGGATCGCAAGTTGGAAATCTAGACGGGGCTCTTAGTTGTTTTAACTGACTTATATTATTTATTTTTTTAAATATCCTTGAGCGCTTCGTCCTTCGGATGGGACTTTCCCGATACATCTGAATTTGTCTCTGGTTGACCATCTTCATTTATGGTCGCTGCCTACCTACCAACATTGCTGTATTAATTTGTTTTTCAGAAAATATGTCAAAACGGTACCTCAAAGCCCACTTATATTCCACATTGCTTCCTTGATAATTTTACTTGGAACCAAACGGTAACTTATTTTATCTTACATATGGAGTCTATCGAGCTCAGGATCGCCACTTAGAAATCTAGCAAAGGCATTTAGGTCAAATGTTTTAATCGAGAAGATAAAAATAAATTTGAGCACGTCGTCCTTCGGATTGGACTTTAGGCTATGATCGAGGGCCTTTTTGTATGTCAGGTACTCGATAATGAGTCTAAACTAAACCTGGGTAGCTGAAATTTCACTTAGGTTAAAAAACATTGAGCACGTCGTCCTTCGGATGGGACTTTCCCGATATATCTGAATCTGTCTATCAGTTTCAACAAATATTAAATCTATAAACCGTTAAAAAGCAGGAAATTTGAAGAATGGTATTTAGCCCTACTTTTTTCGAAAAACATTTTTGTTTCGATTTTTGTGTAGGATTCAGATATCCCGGTTGTTCATCAGTTTTAATAAATATTAAAACTAAAAACCGTTTAAAAGCGAGAAATTTGAAGAATGGAGTTTACCGAGCTCAGGATCGCCATTTCGAAATCTAGCAAAGTCTATTAGGTCAGATGTTTCAATCGGGAAGATGAAAATAAATTTGAGCACGTCGTCCTTCGGATTGGACTTCAAGCTATGATCGAGGGCCGTTTCGTATGTCAGGTACTGGATAATGAGTCGTATGTTATGTATCTAAACCTGGGTAGCTGAAATTTTACTTAGGTTAAAAAAAACCTTGAGCACGTCGTCCTTCGGATGGGACTTTCCCGATATATCTGAATCTGTCTATCAGTTTTAACTAATATTAAGCCTATAAACCGTTAAAAAGCGAGACATTTGAAGAATGGGATATAGCTCGACTTTTTTCGAAAAACATTTTCATTTCGATTTTTGTGTAGGATTCAGATATCACGGTTGTTATATAACAGTTTTAACAAATATTAAATCTAAAAACCGTTAAAAAGGGAGAAATTTGAAGAATCGAGTTTCAGGTGCTCGATAATGAGTCGTATGTTATGTAACTAAACCTGGATAACTGAAATTTCACTTAGGTTAAAAATAAGCTTGAGCACGTCGTCCTTCGGATGGGACTTTCCCGATATATCTGAATCTGTCTATCAGTTTTAACTAAAATTAAATCTATAAACCATTAAAATGAATGGTATTTAGAATGGTATTCAGCCCGACTTTTTTCGAAAAACATTTTTATTTCAATTTTTGTGTAGGATTCAGATATCCCGGTTGTTCATCAGTTTTAACAAATATTAAATCTAAAAACCGTTTAAAAGCTAGAAATTTGAAGAATGGAGTTTACCGAGCTCAGGATCGCCATTTCGAAATCTAGCAAAGTCTATTAGGTCAGATGTTTTAATCGGGAAGATAAAAATAAATTTGAGCACGTCGTCCTTCGGATTGGACTTCAAGCTATGATCGAGGGCCGTTTCGTATGTCAGGTACTGGATAATGAGTCGTATGTTATGTATCTAAACCTGGGTTGGTGACATTTCATTTAGGTTAACAATTACTTGAGCACGTCGTCCTTCGGATGGGACTCTCCCGATACATCTGAATCTTTCTTTGGTTGACCATCTTCGTTTCTGGATGCTGCCTATCTACCAACATAGCTGTATTAATTTGTTTTTCAGAAAATATGTCCAAACGGTACCTCAAAGCCCACCTATATTCCACATTTCTTTCTTGATAATTTTAGTTGGAACCAAACGGTAACTTATTGTATCTTACATATGGAGTCTATCGAGCTCAGGATCGCCACTTAGAAATCTAGCCAAGGCACATAGGTCAGATGTTTTAATCGGGAAAATAAAAATAAATTTGAGCACGTCGTCCTTCGGATTGGACTTTAAGCGTTGATCGAGGGCCTTTTCGCATGTCAGGTACTCGATAATGAGTCGTATGTTATGTATCTAAACCTGGGTAGTTGAAATTTCATTTATGTTAAAAATAACTTCAGCACGTCGTCCTTCGGATTGGACTTTAGGCTATGATCGAGGGCCTTTTCGTATGTCAGGTACTGGATAATGAGTCGTATGTTATGTATCTAAACCTGGGTAGCTGAAATTTCACTTAGGTTAAAAATAACATTGAGCACGCCGTCCTTCGGATGGGACTTTCCCGATATATCTGAATCTGTCTGTTTTAACAAATATTAAATCTATAAACCGTTAAAAAGCAGGAAATTTGATGAATGGGATTTAGCCCGACTTTTTTCGAAAAACATTTTTATTTCGATTTGTGTGTATGATTCAGATATCCCGGTTGTTCATCAGTTTTAATAAATATTAAATCTAAAAACCATCATGTCACAAAGTTGGCAGGAGTGTTGGGTGATGTCACGTAGTGTTGGGTGATGTCACGTACCCTATGTTGAGCAGAACGTTTAAGGATGCCAGGAAATTTGCTAATTCAATGTTTTATTTAACGTTTTTGTGAACTTTTGTTTGTTTAAACACGTAAACAAATTGTCTCAAGAAAATTTACCTTTTTATTATTTGAAAAGTTATTTATACCCATAAAAGTGATCAAAATTACTTACTTTTCACTAGGGTTGGGCGATAGTCGATAGTTGGCACTATCGATAGTCCGATAATATCTGTTAAAAACTATCGAATACTATCGATAGTTTTCCGATAGCAATTCATTTTTGTCCAGATCTATTTAATAAAGAATTTCAAGAAATTTATTATAATTAAATTCAATTACCTACCTACCTATTGCAAACTTGCAGGATTATAAATTATAAGATAAGGGATAATTATAAAGATAAATGAAAAACGAATTTATTTGAATTTTCAAAAAGTGTGTGTAGATAATAAAAATTAATCCCATTTTTATACGGCGAGAGCGCAAAGGTTTTAATTAAGTTTTTAATTTATTTTGAAGTTGCCCGTCTCGCCCGCCACAAAGGCCGCCACTGCAAAGGCCTACTGATTACTCAGCCATCTCAATTTTCATTGTTGTAAGCTGTCTAACAGCGATAATCATTCATCTAGGTACATAAATTCATAGAACAAACATAAATAGAAATATTACAAAATTTGGATAATTAAAATCAGCTTTGTGCTCTCGCCGGCCAACGGCTTTGTTTGAAGTTCTGTGATAAAGAATTAATTAATTTGCCAATTTGCGCTCTCGTCGTATAGTCACCCTCATAATAAAAATCAGCTTTGCGCTCTCGCCGGCCAACCCCAAAAAAATTTCTAAGAATTGTAGAATAAGATTCCCAATTAAAGAGGAAGTTAGGATTATAAATACTTAGAAGAGCCAAAGCCCAATACCGTGAATTTAATTTGTTTGCACAAGTGCGTGACTACGTCATCAACTTCAAAACTTGTGAGTAAAAATTAAAAAAATATCAATAGTCAAAACTATCGTTATTGGTTACCGATAGGCGTGGCCTATCGATATTGGGTACCGATAGGCGTGATCTATCGATATATCGATAGTAACTATCGACTATCGCCCAACCCTACTTTTCACCCAAATTACGGGTGAGAATGAAACCCAACATCAACTCGACCGAAAAACTGGTCAACACGAAAAATGGACTCACGGATAACCTCAAAGCACGACTGAACAATACAGGTAACCCAGATCAGTCGAGCTCACCCCGACTAGTGAGCCAGCCGAAGAGACCCTGTCCCCCAGAAGAAGACATGGAGTTCCCAGCACTCCCGGAGTCAGCCATGCAGCTAGACGGAGAGCCCTCACCGGGGGCCAGCCACACCCAGCCCAAGCGGAACAGGTACGCAATTCATTCCACTATACCCACGCACAACACCTTCGCGCCACTCGCAGCACTCATCACTGACCAACACACTAACGATACCACCCCACAGACCGAAAAACAACTTAAAATCCCCCCAATTTTCCTTTGTGAAGCCGACGATTTTCAAAAAGTACTGACAGACATTAAAAGTATCACAACATCTCCCTTCGAAACAAAACAATGCCACAAAAAAATTAAAATATCCCTTATGACATCTGAAGACTTTAGGAAACTGACCAAATTTTACCAAACAAATGACGTAAAATACTATACTTTCCTGAACCTCGAGGATAGGAAACTTTCCGTTGTTATCCGAGGGGTTCCATACTCCCTGACTGAAACCGAAATACAAGACGAACTAACCCCGACATACCCAGTCCTCAGTGTAACGAGGCAACTGAACAAGGACAAAGGCCCCACTCGACTGTGTGCTGTCGCGCTCCAGAATACTCCGGAGGGGAAAGCGATTTTTCAATTATCTCGTCTCTTTTACACTATAGTGACTGTCGAACCGCGGAAGAGGTCTCAACGCATTGTGCAGTGCACGAATTGCCAGCAAGTGGGACATAGCAAGAACTTCTGCCACCTTGACCCAAAATGTGTCAAGTGTGCAGGAGATCATCATTTCACAGCTTGCCCATCACGTACTCTCCAAGAGTCCCCAAAGTGCTCTAACTGTGGTGGAAGCCACCCCGCCAATTATAGAGGCTGTGAAACCTTCTTAAAACTTCTATCACGAATCACACACAGAAAACACATACCAACCCACATTCATGACACAACAAATGCAAATCCATCTAGACTTACTCCCCAACCAGTCTCAGAAAATCCTCCACAGTCACAGCAAAACATCCCCTCAGGAGCTAAATCAAACCCTTGGTTTACCCGGAGCAGACACCACACACAGACACCAGCAAGCACCCCTCATCAAACTAACCTCAACGAACAAGACCCCTCATCAAACCTATTTGACATACTACTAAATTTAATTAAACCTTTCAATCCCAAAATCAATTAGGTACTTCATTTCCACAATACTCAATAACATACTTTCTTCCAATTATGGTCAGCCCTAATTCCACAGTTGATCAAAATTTAACAATCCTAAATTGGAACGCGAATGGGTTGAAAGCAAAGCAACAGTCTTTCAGTAACCTCCTAACACGATACAACATAGACATAGTTTACCTAACAGAAACACACTTCAAAGCGACAGACACATTCAGACTGACAGGATAGGTGACATACAGACGAGACAGACAAACCCGAATAGCCTCTGGAGGAGTAGCTGTTTGTGTGAAGAAAAAAATAAAGCATTCCCATCTACTTCTTCCTGAACTGGAGCACCTGGAGGCTCTCGGGATTCAACTGACACTCACCAACAACAGACGACTCAACATCATCTCGGGATATCAACGACCAAACTTAAGAATAAAACAGACAGACCTAGAACACATTTTTACAGGAGACGCGACTGCACTTTTCGGGGACCTCAATAGCAAGCACACAATCTGGGGCTGCAGAAGAACCAATAACAATGGGGTCAGACTTTTGTCGGCCACAAACAACCTCGGTGTTCAGGTCTCAGCCCCAGACAAACCAACCTTCTACCCGTCACAACACAGATATCATCCAGACCTCCTAGACATCACACTTATACAAAATTTCACATTCCCGATATATCACGAGACACTAACAGAACTCGATTCAGATCACGTCCCCGTCCTTAACACATTCACAGCACACAAACACTACACCGAACCGCTTCCACGACTTATAACAGGAAAAATTGATTGGAAAACTTTTCAATGGGAAATGGATCAAACTCTTGAAATTCCAATCTACTACAATCACACAGACGACATAGACTGGACAATACAGACATTCACACAAACTGTTTACACATCTGTTCACAATGCTACATATCACCACTTCAAAGACAGACGACCACATATACATGACTCCATTCCCACTCAAATCCTAGCACTAATTCACGAAAAAAACACGGCTCGCAAACGCTGGCAAAGAACAAGAAGTGATGTAGATAAAAGAGACCTCAATCGCTTGACCCGACGGGTGAGATGGGAGCTCGACAACCACAGAATTTGTAAGTACAGGGCTTACTTGACCGACATGACCCCCGGCGATAGTAGTCTCTGGAAAGAAACCCGACGAATTTTGAGACAAAACACATCCTTGCCCCCACTGACAGACGGACATCACACAGTGACGAGCGGCGAAGACAAATGCGAAATCCTGGCAACACACCTCGAACAAAAGTACCGCACACACGACACTGCTAACACAGACATGAACACCACAGTACACACATATCTATCCATACCGACACAAACTGTTGAAAATTTCATCAAGTTCACCACTCCCTCAGAAATCACAACATTAATAACAAACTTAGCAAACAACAAGGCCCCCGGTGAGGATCTCATTCCAAACATAGTGCTGAAGAAGCTGCCATCCATGAGTATAGCCTTTCTAACAGGTCTGTTCAACGCATGCCTGCGATGCAGCTATTTTCCTCGAAATTGAAAACGCGGTTGTAATCGTCTTCCATAAACATGGTAAGCCCAAGCAAGAGCCGGACAGCTATCGGCCTATAAGCCTTCTGAACTCGTTGTCGAAGATCTTCGAACGACTAATATTGAGAAGACTGGGTTCTCACCTGGAAAGCGCAGGAATTGTTCCAGCTCGCCAGTTTGGTTTCAAACATAATCATTCATCTGTGCACCAGCTACAGAGGGTTTCGGAAAAGATTGTGAATGGTTTCGAACCGAAGACATATACAACCTCTGTCTTTTTAGATGTAGCTTCCGCGTTGGACTCGGTGTGGCATGAAGGTCTCCGCTATAAGCTGAGGAAGACATGGGCTCCACAGTACTTGGAAAAGATCGTTGATTCCTTTTTGGAGAACAGGACATTTCAAGTGCGGGTCAACAACATCCTTAGCTCCAAGCGTAGTATTCTGGCGGGAGTGCCACAGGGAGCTATCCTCAGTCCCCTCCTCTTCAGCTTATACTGCTGCGACATCCCCGAGCCATGTAATACCACTCTAGCACTATACGCAGACGACACACTACTTATGTGTCAACATGAAGACCTCCAGACAGCAGTTGACATGTTACAAACTTCTCTCAACCACGTCTCCAGCTGGTTCGCTCGATGGAAGCTTCAGTTGAACGCCAGTAAAACAGAAGCGAAGATTTTTGCCCTTCGCCGATTTTTTACAGAGGACCAGAGTAGGCTGCGGGTTGACGGACTTCCCATTCCATGGAACCCTAAAGATCAGGCTGTCCGGTACCTTGGTGTATTCTTAGACACACGGCTCACATGGAAACTTCACATCAACACAAAACTTACACAAGCATACACCCGTTTAAAACATCTCTATCCACTCATTAACCGCAACACACCCCTCAAACACTCTTGCACACTGCTCCTGTACAAAGCGTTACTTCTCCCATTGTTAACATACGCCTGTCCAATATGGCATGGCGCCAGTCCTTCACTCACAACACGACTACAACAAACATTTCAGAACAAAATTCTTCGTGTGTCTCTGAATGCACCATGGTTTATCCGAAACAGCCAACTCCATGAGGGACTGGGAGTTCCTCGGGTCGCAGCCTATTTAAGGTCCTTAGTAGATAACTACCTCGGAAGACTAGGCCTGTGTTCTGGAGCAGCCCACTACAATCTTAGCCAGCCTACTCTCCACAGAAGGCTCAAACCAAGATTATACCAAGACATTATTATTAATTAATTTCATTTTATATTTTCCATTTTATACTTTGTGTGAAGAACCAAGATGTTCTGGTCCAAATAAAGTGTGTTGTTGTTGTTTTAAATCTAAAAACCGTTTAAAAGCTAGAAATTTGAAGAATGGAGTCTACCGAGCTCAGGATCGCCATTTAGAAATCTAGCCAAGTCACTTAGCTCAGATGTTTTAATCGGAAAGATAAAAATAAATTTGAGCACGTCGTCCTTCGGATTGGGCTTTAAGGTATGATCGAGGGCCTTTTCGTATGTCAGGTACTCGGTAATGAGTCGTATGTTATGTATCTAAACCTGGGTAGTTGAAATTTCATTTACGTTAAAAATACCTTGAGCACGTCGTCCTTCGGAATGGACTTCAAGCTATGATCGTGGGCCTTTTTGTATGTCAGGTACTGGATAATGAGTCGTATGTTATGTATCTAAACCTGGGTAGCTGAAATTTCACTTAGGTTAAAAATAACCTTGAGCACGTCGTCCTTCGGATGGGATTTTAAGCTATGATCGAGGGCCTTTTCGTATGTCAGGTACTCGATAATGAGTCGTATGTTACGTATCTTAACCTGGGTAGCTGAAATTTCACTTAGGTTAAAAATAACCTTGAGCACGTCGTCCTTCGGATGGGACTTCCCCGATATATCTGAATCCGTCTATCAGTTTTAACAAATATTAAATCTAAAAACAGTTAAAAAGCGAGAAATTTGAAGAATGGGATTTAGCCCGACTTTTTTCGCAAAACATTTTTATTTCAATTTTTGTGTAGGATTCAGATATCCCGGTTGTTCATCAGTTTTAACAAATATTAAATCTAAAAACAGTTAAAAAGCGAGAAATTTGAAGAATGGGATTTAGCCCGACTTTTTTCGCAAAACATTTTTATTTCAATTTTTGTGTAGGATTCAGATATCACGGTTGTTATATATCAGTTTTAACAAATATTAAATCTAAAAACCGGTAAAAAGGGAGAAATTTGAAGAATGGAGTTTACCGAGCTCAGGATCGCCATTTAGAAATCTAGCCAAGTCACTTAGCTCAGATGTTTTAATCGGGAAGATAAAAATAAATTTGAGCACGTCGTCCTTCGGATTGGACTTTAAGCTATGATCGAGGGCCTTTTCGTATGTCAGGTACTCGATAATGAGTCGTATGTTATGTATATAAACCTGGGTTGGTGACATTTCATTTAGGTTAACAATTACTTGAGCACGTCGTCCTTCGGATGGGACTCTCCCGGTACATCTGAATCTTTCTTTGGTTGACCATCTTCGTTTCTGGATGCTGCATATCTACCAACATAGCTGTGTTAATTTGTTTTTCAGAATATATGTCAAAACGGTACCTCAAAGCCCACTTATATTCCACATTTCTTCCTTGATAATTTTAGTTGGAACCAAACGGTAACTTATTTTATCATACATATGGAGTCTATCGAGCTCAGGATCGCCACTTAGAAATCTAGCCCAGGCACATAGGTCAGATGTTTTAATCGGGAAGATAAAAATAAATTTGAGCTCGTCGTCCTTCGGATTGGACTTTGAGCGTTGATCGAGGGCCTTTTCTTATGTCAGGTACTCGATAATGAGTCGTATGTTATGTATCTAAACCTGGGTAGTTGAAATTTCATTTACGTTAAAAATAACTTCAGCACGTCGTCCTTCGGATTGGACTTCAAGCTATGATCGAGGGACTTTTTGTATGTCAGGTACTGGATAATGAGTCGTATGTTATGTATCTAAACCTGGGTAGCTGAAATTTCACTTAGGTTAAAAATAACATTGAGCACGCCGTCCTTCGGATGGGACTTTCCCGATATATCTGAATCTGTCAATCAGTTTTAACTAATATTATGCCTATAAACCGTTAAAAAGCGAGAAATTTGAAGAATGGGATTTAGCCCGACTTTTTTCGAAAAACATTTTTATTTCAATTTTTGTGTAGGATTCAGATATCCCGCTTGTTCATCAGTTTTAACAAATATTAAATCTAAAAACCGTTTAAAAGCGAGAAATCTGAAGAATGGAGTCTACCGAACTTTGGATCGCCATTTAGAAATGTAGCCAAGTCACTTAGATCAGATGTTTTAATCGGGAAGATAAAAATAAATTTGAGCACGTCGTCCTTCGGATTGGACTTTAAGCCATGATCGAGGGCCTTTTCGTATGTCAGGTACTCGATAATGAGTCGTATGTTATGTATCTAAACCTGGGTAGTTGAAATTTCATTTACGTTAAAAATAACTTCAGCACGTCGTCCTTCGGATTGGACTTCAAGCTATGATCGAGGGACTTTTTGTATGTCAGGTACTGGATAATGAGTCGTATGTTATGTATCTAAACCTGGGTAGGTGACATTTCATTTAGGTTAAAAATTACTTGAGCACGTGGTCCTTCGGATGGGACTCTCCCGATACATCTGAATCTTTCTTTGGTTGACCATCTTCGTTTCTGGATGCTACCTATCTACGAACATAGCTGTATTAATTTGTTTTTCAAAAAATATGTCAAAACGGTACCTCAAAGCCCACTTATATTCCACATTTCTTCCTTGATAATTTTAGTTGGAACCAAACGGTAACTTATTTTATCATACATATGGAGTCTATCGAGCTCAGGATCGCCACTTAGAAATCTAGCCCAGGCACATAGGTCAGATGTTTTAATCGGGAAGATAAAAATAAATTTGAGCACGTCGTCCTTCGGATGGGACTTTCCCGATACATCTGAATCTTTCTTTGGTTGACCATCTTCGTTTCTGGATGCTGCCTAAGAACGCCGGACACCTTAGATATTATGCGCCTTGCAACTCCGTGCAACCAGGTATTAATATGTTCTTAGGAACGCTGGGCAACACAGATAGTATGTATGTAGTTAGGAATACTGGGCACCGCAGCTAGCATGTGCCTTGCAACAGAGGATGCCCTAGGTAGTTTGTGCTTAACAACGCTGGTGATAGCTACTATTTACCGTGCAACGGTGGACCTCCTAGGTAATACATGCTTAGGAAACCCACCGTATTAAAATTAGAGCTATATCCCATCTTTAAGAAAGCTCCATGTGAGATTCATTCTGCATTAATGCACCCCCGCCCCTCCCGTCCAAAGGGTCACAGCCAATTTTTAAATATTGCTTTTGAAACTACCATTTAGGTATATGCTTGCCCCCCCCCCCCCCCCCCCCCCATACCCCCCTCCCTTGACAATTTTGAGACGTCACATATCCTTTTTTTGTTTTTGTCTATTATGAATACTACATGTGAAATTCCATGACATTCCGATCATCCGTTAAAGACCTATCACTACCTTTATATTTAGGCCTACCCCACAACCGCCCCTCCCGTTCAAAATTTTGAAATGTCACGTAGCGTATTTTTCAATTTGGCCTTTAAGCATACTACATGTCAAATTCCATGACATTCCGATCAAAAGACCTATCACTATCTTTATATGTAGGCCTACCCCCACAACCCCCCCTCCCGTTCAAAATTTTGAAATGTCACGTAGCGTATTTTTCAATTTGGCCTTTAAGCATACTACATGTCAAATTCCATGACATTCCGATCAAAAGACCTATCACTATCTTTATATGTAGGCCTACCCTCACAACCCCCCTCCCGTTCAAAATTTTGAAATGTCACGTAGCGTATTTTTCAATTTGGCCTTTAAGCATACTACATGTCAAATTCCATGACATTCCGATCAAAAGACCTATCACTATCTTTATATGTAGGCCTACCCCCACAACCCCTCCTCCCGTTCAAAATTTTATCACGTAGCGTATTTTTCAATTTGGCCTTTAAGAATACTACATGTCAAATTCCATGACTATCCGATCATCCGTTAATGACAGCACTATCTTTATATTTAGGCCTACCCCCACAACCCCCCCTCACGTTCACTATTTTGTGACTTCACAAACCCTATTTTTTTATTTGGCCTTTAAAAAAAAAAATATGAAATTCCATGCCAATTCGATCATCCGTTAATGACTTAGCACTACCTTTATATTTAGGCCCCCTTACAACCCCCCCTACCGTTCAAAATTTATGGACGCTACATAGCCTATTTCTTAACTTGGATTTTAAGAATACTACATGTGAAATTTAATGATAATCCGTCCATCCGTTAATGCGCTAGAGCAATTTTTGTGCTTAGCCCCCCCCCCCCCCCCCCCCACCCTCCAGTTGACCGCTAAGAACTCTTTTCATAAGAACCTTCCTCGGACTTCAACGAATATTTGAAAAAAAAAATTAGCCGAATTGGTCCAGCCGTTCTCGAGTTTTGCGCTTAACAAAATTTAGCATTCATTTTTATTATATAGATTTATATATTTTTTAAGTATTCTTTTAGATAGGTTATTGTCAGAAATATGTGTTTACCTCATATTAACATTCTTATCGTAATAGAGGTTAGGTTAGGTTTTTGACTCATGCCCGGGCTTTAACTACGCGGTCATATCGCCTACTACCAGAGCGCTCTTTCGTCACTCTGGTGGACATGAGGCCGACTCTACTGTGGGAGTCCTAAATTTTGTCTACCCTAAATTTTTTATTCACCTAGGGTAGGGGTCTTTAACGAGTACCTGACATCGTACAGTCTCGGGACCATCGCTTAACGTCCCATCCGAAGGACGGCGTGCTTAAGTTTATTTTACCTCCCAGATAAAATAAACTAAGGGCCTCTGTCGGGTTTCGACCCCACGTTCTTGAGCTCAGGAGGCAAGCATGCATACCACTGAGCTACCGGTGCCCTCTATCGTAATATATATATATATTTTTTAAAGATAAATTATTAAGAAGGGTTAAAATGACCAAGGATTGTGCAGGGGCTCAAATTCCGCAGTTAAAAAAAAGGTTACTTATTCCAACCAAAATTGTCTATGACTTTTTGAGCATTGAGAAAAAATTAATAGCATATCTTATCCGGACATTATATTTTTTATGATCTTTTTTAGGTATTTTGTTTTTTTTATTTTTTCATACATTAGATGGTTACACCTTAAATAAATGACAAAACCTTGCTTAATGGTGGAATGGGAGAAAATTGGCTCTTCATTTCATGCAAGTAATTCCTAATCAACAATTAGTTTCTTGGGGAAATCTTTAAGCTAAGACTATCGCTTGTGCTTAGACATCCAGTATAAGAAGGTGAGCAAACGGTCATACAGACAGGATCAGTTATAGTATTTTTAACATTTTATTATTATTGGTAGGTATAGTATAAGTTGTGATAGTGAAAATTAGGTAAATAATAATTAAACAAACAAATAATTGAAATAATAAAATTAATAATAATTAAACAAACAAATAATTGAAATAATAAAATTAATAATAATTAAACAAACAAATAATTGAAATAATAAAATTAATAATAATTAAACAAACAAATAATTGAAATAATAAAATTAATAATAATTAAACAAACAAATAATTGAAATAATAAAATTAATTATAATTAAACAAACAAATAATTGAAATAATAAAATTAATAATAATTAAACAAACAAATAATTGAAATAATAAAATTAATAATAATTAAACAAACAAATAATTGAAATAATAAAATTAATAATAATTAAACAAAAAATAATTGAAATAATAAAATTAATAATAATAAAATAAAGAAATAAAATTACCACATTTCCCGTAGAAATTATAGCTGGTCTGCTAAATTTTGATTTCTACCATAATTTCCGAAAAAAATGGTCGAAAGTTCATTTAAAAAAAATTTCAATTAACAAACTTTTCATTTGGATTTCTTCTAGATTTACTAAAGAGATGCCATATTGTTCTTTTAAATTTGCAAAATGTTAAATCTAATCCAAAGGTATAAATTATCTTACTGGGTTAACTGGGAAAATGAATAGCATAGAATAAGAGAACAAACATTGGGTTTATTTGCCTAAACCTACATTATAAATTGGTTAACATTCATTGGTTCGTTTTATAACAAAATGCGACTTCATATATTTTTTCATTATTTAAGTTGCTTCACTGTTTTCATACAAATAAAAATAATTAATAATATAATATTTTAATAATTACAATGTGTGTAATTTTATACATTGCAACGTATGTACGATGAAAGTAAAGTGAAAATTCCCAGACCGAATCTCTCCCCACTTCTAACACTAGCTTTCTCCCCATCTCCTCTATAGGCATGTTGCCTGTCACCTGTTAGTTATTATGACTTGCCCGGGGCATTAACTATGAGATCATATCGCCTACTACCAAAGAGCTCTTTCGTCGCTCTGGTGGACATGAGCCCGACTCTACAGTGAGAGTCTTAAATTTTGCTTGCCCATGTTGAGTTATTTTGAGTAGAGGTCTTTGACGAGTATCTGACATTGTACAGCGCTCGGGACCAACGTTCCATCAGAAGGACGGCATGCTCAAGGTTTTATCATTTCTCAGATAAAAAACCTAAGAGCCTCAGCCGGGCCCTCTCTCTTCTATGAAAAGGTTAACATTTGATTTTACTCCCCCCCCTCCTAATATCAAGAGTTCCGCCGTAAAGTTGTTTTTATAAGAGTAATTCTACATTTAAATATCCAATAACAATATATATTTTGTTTTTAATAATAATTATAATTATTTGCCTTATTTTTAGGCAAGGATTGTACCTGCTGGATAGGAGTGCGTTCATCCCAAAATTGAAAATCTAATTAGAGGAGAATTTGGAATCGTTCATCTTTATAGCGAAATATTTGGTCGAAAAATGATGTGAAAAAGTTGTGTAGAAAATGTCACAAACAGCACGGTATGTTTTAAATTGTGCAAATAATATACTTATTATTTTTATTTTAAACGTTTTTTAATCTTTCAACGTTTTTTTAAAGTTGCGAAATTTTTTTTTAAATATCTACAAATTGTTAATCGCAAATATTGGCGAAAAAAAAAAACGAAATTACCCTAATTAATAGTCATTATTTATTTAAGCCTCTAACAATTAGATTTATTCATAATGTTCTATTTTATTTGTTGAATCAATACGCAAAAACACAACTTTTGACTGTTAATAATAATTATAACAATTATTGTTCTAATATTATTATTTAACAATTTTTTTTTAAATACTTTACGCAGTCGATTATTTTATACACAATGCAAAATAGAAAAATTATAATTAAAATCAAAAAAACATACATATATTGGAAAAATAATATTTAAAAATGGCTCGTTTAGGAACTTCAATGCCTGTCTGTATGCCTTTTTGCTCTTATCTTATGTATAAGAGAAAATTTATGACTGATATTTTGGATTAGGCTTAAGTGATATTTATTCTCTCTCTCGTGGTCAGAGAAAAAGGAGCGCTAAAATGACTCATCCGGATAACTGATGCTTGTTTCTTTTTTGTGTTTTTTCAAAAAGTTTCTTCAGTTTTGGGGTCTTTTTTTCTTGATATTCTGGGACTATCTTCAATTATATATAGGAGTCGTTTAGATCCTCCAGGTCTATAAAATTATAACTAAATTAAGGAATGGATCGTTTTGAATGATCGAAAATTGTTTATTAAACTCAAAACCATCTTTTCAGACATAGTGACTTTATCTTGTAATGAAAACTGACATTATTGCAGAGATATTGTGAAATAATTAAAATGAACTTGAAAGAAATAAAACTTGTTTATTTATGATATTGTCTAATTTCACCAACTATATTTACATGGGAGTACTTTCGGTATTAGTCCCCCCCCCCCCCCCCCCCCCCCCCCCCCCCCCCCCCCCGTTCATTGTTAATGCTTTATACCTAGATCTTAGAAGGGGTCACACATTTGAAATATGGAGACCGCCTTGTCATAAAATATCTCACAGCTTGACAATTTAGCTTAGTTAGGAATGTCTGACGTCATGGGGAACACCAGGGGGGAGGGTAAGGGGTTCCTCGAGAGGCTGACATTCTGTAATGTTAACTTAGTCTTATCTCTTATGCTTTTGGCTGAGGATGGTAGAAATACCGAAAGTACTCCCATGTAAATATAGTTAGTGAAATTAGACAATATCATAAATGAACAAGTTTTATTTCTTTCAAGTTCATTTATCTTGTAAGCCCACTATATTGTCTATTTCACAAAATATATATAAAATATGAAAGTATGTACTTTCTGTATTGCTACCATCTTAAACCACAACTTAACTATCAATATTACGTGAAACTTGAGTGTTTTCACATCATTTATTATGCGTATTTACAACATATTTATAGATATAATATATATGTAACAACAGTTTTAAGTCGAGGTTGAAGATGTTAGCAATACCGAAAGTACTCCCATATTTTATATATCTATGGTCACAAGGAATAAGTTGTTAAGTCGTAAAATGGCCAAAATGAGTTAAGTGTACTGTGATCATCTCCCAAGCCATCTTCGCACTGTGAAAAAGTTGGGAGCTCAGGACTCCAATACTTTCGGAATTATAAAGATGTGGGTTTCTTGGTATCTCGTAAAATTGTGTATGTTCTCGGTTAAATCAACTTAATAGTCTACTTCTTTGAGGAATCATTCACGAGACATTCAACTGCATTTAACCATAAATCAACTTTAGAGAGGCATCATTCACGAGTATTTCAAAAAGTATGGTTAATAATGAGGTAAGTGTGTATAAAAATTAGGTAAGTGTGGTCAATAATTAGGTAAGTGATGGGGAATTATTAGGTAACTAAGGGAAAATCCAAGAAAGGATTAACAATATTCGTTTTCATTCACTCCTATAGATATAGAAGGTGTATGATTAAAGACTGGATTTACACGATAAATGCAAAAGTGAAAAAGTGCTGTCCTGAAAAGTTACGAATTTAGACTTACCAATTTATTCCCTGTGACCACAGATATATTTTGTGAAATAGACAATTTTTTAAAAAATATACGTTTTTTAAATTAATTTAGACTAATAGAAAAATATAATAAGACTTATGAAGGGAACTGTATAGTGACTAGAGACATTAAACTGTGTTACTTAAAATTAAATTTCCTATTCGGTCCCAATGTTAGCCTACAAAATATGTTTTAAAAGTGTATAAATAATGTGAACATTTTCAAGAAATATGTAATACTTAATGATAATAGTTAGGGGGGGGGGGGGGTTATGGAGTATTATTTATTTATATTAATAATACTATTATTAATCTAAAAGCAATGTTAGTTGGACTGACTGATGGATGGTTTGCCACCAGCCAGATAACCCGTTGTTATGTTGACTCTGGGCGTCATGCCACACCGACCTCCTCCAGTACAACTCGTTCGTCTGCCTAGGAAAAAATTGGATCCATCATGGTCCGAAGAAGCCATGTGCACTCTCCAGGGATATACTATTATTAAGAAATTAGGCGAGGGATCCTTTGGAGTGGTAAATATATACTTTGAATATTTTTTTAACGATTTATTTACTTTTTATTTATATGTTATTACGTTTTATTATATTTTACTTCCCCAACTATACGAAGTATAGGAGAAGTTATGTAATTGGTCAATAATTTTGATTTCGTGTTTCCAACAGAATTTCATGTTGTCCGAACTACAGATATCAAAAATGAAAAAAAAAATTCTGTCTGTAATACGATAATCCCGATAAAATCAATGTATCATCGAAAATTTTATATGTGAATCCAGAACACTCTAACGACGACACATATTAATTTTCAGTCAAATCGACTAAAGGGAAGGCTTAACATAAACATTCTAATAACTGCTGATAGAATGAATATATCGATACAAAATTTTATATGTATGATCAAAACCCCATAAGGACAAAACCTGTCGAGTTTCAGTCAAATCGATCAAAGGAAATGGGGGTTTTAGGGGAGAGGCTTAACTGAAAAACTCTAATAACTGCAGTTATATTGAATGTATCGACACAAAATTTAGTATGAGGATTCAACTATTGAATATTAGCACAAACGTTTGGAGGAGGAGCAGTTTAACCTCATTCAATAAAACTTTCTGTTTTTTGTTTGTCTTTTTTTGAATTTGTTTATCATCAAATTATTCATTAGAAGAGTTTTGTTTTCTGCCTCAGGTGTATCTATGTGAAAAGAAGAAAGATGCCAACAAAAGACTCACTTATCTAGCCACAAAAGTGATAGACACCTCCAAGGCCAACACCAGATATGTTCAGAAGTTCCTTAACAGAGAAATAGACATCCTGCTCAGGGTTAAACATCAGTTTGTCATTCACATCTACTGCATCATACAGAGAAGACACAAATATTATATTTTTATGAGGTATTAATGTATTTCAAAAAATTTATCTATCATTTTTTTTGTTAAAACTATTTCTACCATACCTCCTTGCTGCTTCATTCAGCCCGACGCTTTCTGACCGAACCGCCTTAACGCCCAAAACCAGATCCGCTTCACTCCACTGACCGTACTTGCCTCTGTTTGACCTCCTGCAAAAAGTTTAAACGAAAAAAGATAGTAGTCCCTAAATTGGACCGATCCAACTTTGGCAACCATGAACGGTCCAAATTAGGAAACCGCGCCATTTTGTAAAAAATATTCAATTGTCACTGAACACTTGAAGATAACTGAACAATTCATGATTACAAATGAAGACAATAAACCCAACAATATTGGAAAATTATTAAAATAACTGTTACCTTTATATATGATGGCATTAAATATTATAGAAAATTTTGAAAATACTAACAATGAATTATCACGAAGCTCTGAAAAACGACTGGGGAAATTCATTGTTTTTTGGTTGAGACTTTTTTTCTATATGGTGGTATAGGTGAAAAAGTGGCCAGTTACCATAATCGATAATCATACACAGATAAATTAGAAATGGACACGATGCGTTCCTAGTAGGAGGCACATTTCTCATAAATGTTTATAAGCAATCGTTTCTGGTGAGTGATATATATATATATAATAAAATATATTATGTTACAACTTCTAGTGACTTTTAGACTCCGGTCACCGCCTTGGCCTCCTTGATTCTTTGCAGTGACGCCATACGCGCAGTGTCCTAGCTGTCCAATAACTCGATATATTCCTCGAACTGCAGTTCAGAATCCGTTAAAACTCCCAGGTCACAAATAACTTTGACTCTATATATATATTTACAAAATATAGGAAAAACCAGCCAGGCTGACACTTCCTTAGACTCTGTATTGAATTATTATTATCTTTTAATTCCTTAGAAAAAAAATAAAGGACCTATTGGCATCCCTTCTCTATTAAAACTTACAATTTTCTTATGACCTTTGCAACGTATGCTCGAATTCTATGCTTTGACATAAATTGAAAAACTGCCTGCTGAGATCAAAAGTGAGAAAAAAATGCACCTATGTATAAAATAGGTTTTTACGAAAAGCCGAAAAGACACAAAACATGATATTTTGGCTTTACTCATATTTTTAAGAACAATTCTTTACATTGGTTTTTGTCCTTAGATATGCGGAAAAGGGTGATCTTTTAGAGCATTTGAATGGCTCGCGGAGTCAGAACAAAGGTCCTCTGACTGAGAACCAGGCCAGGCTGTGGACGGGTCAGATCGGACATGCACTCCTGTTCCTGCACACCAAACAGATCGCACATCGAGACATCAAGTGCGAAAATATCCTCATCACAGGGCACAACAACGCCAAACTGGCCGACTTCGGGTTCGCCACTCGGTTTGAGGTGAAATCTGGTGAGATCCCTTTCCATATGACTCTAAATGTTGTTTATTTTTAGAAGAAAATCTATTCAAATTGCACGCTGTTCTTCGGATGGGATGTTAAGCAATGATCGCGAGCATGAACGATGTCAGGTCCTCTTTAGGTGAATAAACCTGGGTCGCTGAAAGTTATGACCCCATTGTGGAGTCGGGCTCATGTCCACCAGAGCGATGACAGAGTGCACAGTTTTGCAGTTGTGTTCTTCCGAAACAGTGATCGCTGGCCCTTCGCTACTGGACTCCCGCCTCTAAGCCCTGGAACTCTTCTTAATCCTTCGGAGTTGTGTTACACTCCACTGATCATTCTCCACTGGGGACATGAGTAAAGACCGGGATGTGTAGCATGATTTCTTCCATTACTTCACATCTTTTGCAGAAATAGATTAGGAAAAAGACCCATTTGGTGAATCAAATTGGCTAGGATTTAAACGCACAGCAAAAAAAAAGCAGCTTACCGAGCAAGAAAGCTTAAATATACAATACAAAATGATAAATGCACAGTAAAATGCAACACCCAATAACTATTAGTTATTAATAAGTAAAATTTTAACACAATAACTAAAAATGCAGTGCCTTGTAAGTTAATTCAATAACACAAGTTAATAAGACGCAGTAAGAAATTTCAGAACACTCGGTAAAAAATGTGAATGCCCAGTATAAAAAATTAAAGACTAAGATTTAAAATGCACTGCACAAAATTGCAGTTTACCAAGTAAATCCAGTTGATGTATCCGAAGAAATACGACGAAATGTTGACCCTCCTGTCGGTCCTTTTAGTGAAACAGTCCAGGTTCTCCTGATATAGAGAAACCCCATGGGGGAGCATAAAAAAAAATCTAATTGCGAACAGGCTATTTTATTAACCGTGACTATATTTTTTTTACTGCGCCTTTATTTTTTTTACTATTCGTTAAATATTTTTATACTAATATTTAATTTATTTTATTTACTATGAATATATCCTTCTTATCGTGAGTTTCTTTTTTTTTACAATTCGTTTACTTTTGTAACCGTGTTATTAACCTCCGACACAAAAGGAGGAGTGTTATAAGTTTGAAGCCTTTGTCTGTGTATGTGTGTGTCTGTCTGTGGCATCATAGCTCCAAGACGGCTGAACCAATTTCAAAGCGGTTTTTTTTGTTTCAAACGCTGGTATTTGCGACATAGTTCTTAGCCATGTTTCCAAGGTACTCAGGTTTCATCAGAGCCTGTGTAGGGATCTTGGCCTCTATTACAGCTAGAGACTTGCAGTTTGAGCTCAAATGTTTATAAGACCAAGCAACCCCCCCTTAGCTCTTCAGCTCTCCCTAATTTTTTAGTTTTTTTAAATTTTTAATTGAATTTTTTCTCGAATTTAATCTTGTAAATGTGAATTAATTTAGCTACTGTGAATAATATGTTTTCTACTGAACTTTAATTACTGTGCACAACGTTTTGCTAATAACTTTAATTAATTTTCAGGGAATTAAATTACAAATAAGTTATTCTACCTGGAAAAATGAAATTTTCATGATATAAGTTTCATGTAATTTTGCCAGGTCAGCCAGTGCCACTGACTACCTACTGTGGTACGCCATCCTACGCCTGTCCTGAGATTCTTCGCTCCATCCCCTACAATCCGGAGAAAGCAGACTTGTGGGCTCTTGGAGTCGTCCTCTACGTCATGATCAACGGAACCCTTCCCTTCCCAGCCAAGACCTCTTCCAAGTATTACCTTGTTTATTTTTTTTTAAAGCGTTATCTTATTGTACGTTAGAATATTTCTTGATTTAACTCTGATATTAAGTGAAGTTTTTCAAATGAAGCTGGAAAAACACAATTTTTTTCTTTTTACCTTTGAAAATATCTCAGTACTTGTTGAGAATAATAAATAATTAATTTAATATTCCATTAAATATATTTATATTATCGCCTACTACCAGAGCGCTCTATCGTCCCTCTCGTGTACATGAGCCCAACTCCACTGTGGGAGTCCTAAATTTTGCCAACCTAGGTTTATTCACCTAGGGTAGGGGCTCTTTAAGAAGAACCTGACATCGTACAGACTTGGGACTATCTCTTAACGTCCCATCCGAAGGTAAAAAACCTGAGAGATGAAAAAATGTATATATATATATTATATATTTTTTACAGTCTTACAATTCCCCCATTTATTTTTTGGGTTTTACAACCTGGCAATTATAGATGTTACGGCAAGTACTGCCATTTAGATATATATGTTTTGTTCTATTTGATTTTAGCATAATTGAATGTACATTGTATAAAAATTGACAATAAATGAAAAAAAAAAAAAAATTATAGATTAATTGGCTTGTATTTGATATAATTTTGTTATTAATTATTTATTGATAAAGATGTTATTTCTATTAATTGTATGAAAAACATTTTGAGATGCTGATGATAAGAGTACTTCCTGAAACATCTATAATTGCTAGGTTGTAATGTGATGTATAAAATTACACACATTTCAATTATTAATAATATATTATACAATTAATTATATTTATTTGTATAAAAACAGTGAAGTAACTAAATTAGTAAATAAATATATGGTCGCATTTGTTTTGAAACAACCAATGAATAAAAAACAAAAGACAACCATCAGCTGTTCTAAATAGGATGGACCAGTCCAAGTGGAGGTGAAGTGAGACGAGATGTGAAGGACGGACAGGCTAGGAGTGAGAAAAGTTTTTAGGCTTAAGGTGTGGTGAACCAAGTAGGAGTGAATTGATTGTGATTAATTGGAGTTTTTATTGGAGATTTAAGATGCGCAAAGGAGGTACTTTTATTTATTTATATGTACATAATATATATATGCCCAAAATAACAGTTGATATAGTTTTAAGCAATTAGTTTATAAGATTTCTTTTTAAAAATTAATTTTATGTTTTTTTGTTTTTTCAATATTTAGTTAAAAAATTTAAAATGTAGATTTAAGTAAATAAACCCAATACTTGTTATCATATTCTTTGCTATTCATTTTCCCTGTTGGCCCAGTAAGATAATTTAAAAACCTTTGAATTAGATTTAATATTTTTAGAAACTTAAAAAAAAAATATGGCATCTCTCTAGAAATCCAAATGAAAGGTTTGTTAATTGAAATTTTTTTTAAAATACGTGCACTTTCTTCAAAATTGCACGTCTTGAACTTTTGATATTTTTTTAGAGCCCTTTTCGGAAATTACTGTAGAAATTAAAATTTAGTAAAAGACCAGAGATATAATTTTTACAGGAAATTTTATTATTCTTTTTGACTAATTATATTCATTTTTTAAAATTATATTATTAATTCAGATTCTCCTTACACAACCCAAAAGTGAATATATTTAATTTATTTTTTAGGATTCTGGAATTGCAGAAACAACCAATCCAGATGCGAAAAGAGGTCAAGGTCACAACGGATCTTCTTCAACTTTTTCCTCGGATTTTCGACATCAATCCTAAAAGACGTTGGGAAGTTGAACAATTTTTACAGTCTGACTGGTTTGCCAAGGATCCAACGTAAGTTGACAGGGATCGAGATCACACAGGAAAACTATCGTTATGTTATGCCAACACTGCGAACAATTTAAATTTTGAATTGTGATGTTTGGCCTGAAATATCATCAAAGAAGAATAAAACTTTATTGCAAATCGGCGAATCTATGAAACATCACGAGTCTTGCGAATTGAATTTCGTCGAATGTATTTCGGCTATGAACACTTTCGCAAAAATAATATATTGTTGCACATTATATAATAAATATTTATTTAATTTAAGGTTTGCTGCTCGAATGACTGCCTCCTCCAGGAGTAAGAAGTACCAGAGATCGGACGCTGAACAGTCAGCCATTCAGGCGAGCGAACGACAACGATACATCATTGAAGCGAAACGAAACGATGAAGCTTCCTCCAACCGAGTCGTTCAAATCAAACCGTTCTTTTCTGGATCATCAGTTGGCTCTATGGGAATTTTGATTCCTTTCAAAGTCGACTCTTTGTCTGCTTTCAAAAGGTCAAAAACTGCACAGAATAGTCGTAATTCTTCCTCAGACGAAGATGTTGTCGGTGAGTCGTTCCTTTTTAACAATCATGATAACAATTTTTTAACAGTTGTGCTTTGTCTATTCCATTCCTACAAAATTGATGCAAATGTTTGTAGGCTATATCATGCAAAAACCTAAATCAATCCTATGATTTTGATATATTCTACTGCGGCTTGAGTTATTAAAAAATATGAAGGGTACCTATTTCATTTTTTTTCTGAATTTCTAGTTAAAAACTATTAATAAATATTTACTTTTAAAAACGCGGGTTCGAAACCCGGCCGAGAGGGCGTTAAGCGATAGTCACAATCCTATGTGATGTCAGGTACTCAAAGACCTCTACCCTAGGTCAATAAAGATGTAGGGTAGGCATAATTTAGGACTCCCATAGTAGAGCCGAACTCATGTCCACCTGAACGATGAAAAATCCCTCTAGTAGTAGGTGATATGATAGTTAAGCCCGGGCATGAGACATAATAACTAAGTGTATAAATAGATCAAGCAGTCACCTGAGCTTCATATTTTTTTCCTATACTTCTACGCTAATTGAAAACTTTTATTTGATGATCCTTATATTTCCAATAAATCACAAGTATCCATATGTGAAATATATATGATAAAGGTAATTAAATTCATTTTCATATATATATATATATGTGTATATATAGGTAATGTATATGAAAATATACCCCTCTCCGACGGACACCTCTCCTTACGAACAATTTTGCGATGTCCCGGGCCGAAGTATAGCAAAATAATGTATTTTTACCCCCTTAGCAACGGACATCCCTCTAACGGACGCGAACAATCAATTTTTTGTCATCAAGAGATAAATTTACCTCTCCTAAGCGGACACTTACGAAAGAATTCATTTGAAAAATGTAATTTTAAATGCTTTTTATTATTCGTAGAATTCGCTGTTTGTGAAACAAGCATACATGTTTGGTTTATTAACTTAAAATCCATAATAACTATTATTATGTGTGTTTTATCTAATTATCTATTGCTGGGAGGTAAAATAAACTTAAGCACGCCGTCCTTTGGATGGGACGTTAAGCGATGGTCCCGAGCCTGTACGATGTCAGATATTTGTTTAAGACCCCTGCCCTAGATGAATAAAAACTTAGGATAGGCAAAAGTTAGGACTCCCAGAGTAGAGTCGGTCTCATGTCCACCAGAGTGACGAAAAGAGCGCTCTGGTAGTAGGCGATATGACCTCTTAGTTAAAGCCCGGCATGAGTCATAATAACTAACTCTAATATTATTGTTTGTTATCTATATGTAGTATTAAACATAAAAGCAAATTAAACGTTTTGTTTTTGTACCTACATACATATAATGAAGTTTTTTTTTTGTTTTTTTTAAGCCCTCAGCGGACACCTTCCTGCAACGGACAATTTGCTTGGTCCCTTTGTGACTGTCCGTTGAAGAGAGGTTTTACGTATATCCCAATCAAAGAGGGTTTTTATTCGAGTGATGACTGATTTGTGGTGGATTTGACTCCAGGTGTACCGAAGAAGGTGAAGAGTGGATCTGATCGAAGAGCAGTCCTGCGACCGGAAACGGCAGACCCCGCCATGGCCACGACAACTGGAGGAGTGCAGCCCAGACTACAGGCTACAGATGGAGTCGGTTCGCCGAACGCTCTGCGACCCTCAGCCGGCGGTCGAACAACAGCCAAGAAGCAACAGCCTATTCTTATACCCAACATACAGAGACTGGCCTCCCAGACTTCAGGTCTCTGAACAAAATCAAAGAGCGTAAGACATCCGAGTCTTAGAAAGCTTTAGTTATACCGTTGGATTAAGGCAGGATTGTCAAATTGTTTTTTAGCTGTTCCGGGATTCTGATTTCCACTTTTTTTCTCATTTGATGGTTAATAATATATTTTTATGGAATAAAAATTAATAAAAAATGTGGGTACTAAGGAATCATCAAAAAAAAAAAATCATAATTAAATGGCTGGATGGGCCAAAATCTTTAGTGGTTAAATTCCTCAAGTGAAACTATTTTTTAATTTAAAGCTGAAAAAAATTCACAAAATTCATAAATAAAATTACTTTTGGAATGTGTATCAATGTAATAACTGTATGCATGTGTGTGTGAGCACGATTATTGATAGCTCAAGTAGATTTTATTTATTTTGAGTAGATTATTGTAGATTTATTTATTTTAGTAAATTTTATACAGCTGATTTTGAAGTGAGTTTATATTAAATTGCCTCTCATATATATCATTCTACTATAAACCCCATTCTTAAGTTTTTAAAAAAAATTTCTTACTATTATACTTTCTTTTATTTTAGTAGATTATTGTAGATTTATTTATTTTAGTAGATTATTGTAGATTTATTTATTTTAGTAGATTATTGTAGATTTATTTATTTTAGTAGATTATTGTAGATTTATTTATTTTAGTAGATTATTGTAGATTTATTTATTTTAGTAGATTATTGTAGATTTATTTATTTTAGTAGATTATTGTAGATTTATTTATTTTAGTAGATTATTGTAGATTTATTTATTTTAGTAGATTATTGTAGATTTATTTATTTTAGTAGATTATTGACAGCTGAATTTGAAATGATTTTGGTCGTTCAAATTAAATTGCCTCTCAAAAAAAATCTCAAATGTTTTATTGATCATATTCTTTACGCAGAACATATTTTACAAGTCGTATTTATCTCTGTGTTATAATCCTTACTCCTGTAAGCAGGGTAGAGCCGGTCTTTGATGAGTACCTGACATCAAACTCTTAACGTCCCATCCGAAGGACGATGTGCTTAATGTTTTTTCACCTCCGAGATAAAAAAAATCTAAGAGCCTCGGTCGGGTTTCATACACTCAATCTTAAGATCAGTAAGCAATTATGCATATCATTGAGTAAGTGTTGTTATTATAGAAATTTTAACAATTTTTTTTTTAATTACAAAAATGACAATTACAATAAGAAGTTATGTTTCACAGTTAGTTATCATGATTCATGCCCGGTCTTTCACTAACAAAAAAATATATTATAAATTCAGAATCTCTTTAATCACACCAAATATATACATAACTGTAATAAAACTGAATTCAAAACCCCATATGGACGATTTTTTTTTTTTTTTCAGCGATATCGGCTGAAGGGAAGGGGGCTCAATTCAAGAACCCTAGTAACTGCCGATTTAATGAATTTATCGACACAAAATGTAGTACTAGGATTTAGGAGCCTCCATGTAAGACAACTGTTGAATATATGCGCAAACGGTCGTCTAATTTTGGATGGGGGTCAAAAGTGCGTACTGGGGAAGTAATATTGCCAATGATTCACTGACAATTCTTTTCTTTTGTTTCAGTTCCGTGATAAAAATGATTTTCCACTGTCACAAGGAAGATGCGACTGTGCTCCAGCACTTTTTTAAGCGTTTACATCTAAGCCGCTTAGACATTTGATAAACTGAAGAAACATGAATACAGAAGATACTTCAACTTACACAATATGTTGGAGAACCGTAAACGTTAATGGACATTTATGTTGGACGCCTTTAGTTTAGTGTCATCAACAATATTGTTATTTTGTTCTACTGATAAGTCCTTATGTTTCTTTTATGTGAACACTTATAACTCAATAAAGTTTATTTTCGTCCTTCTTGTACCGTCATAACTGCTTTCTATAGAAAGAGTTTGTTAGTTATTGTTACATACCCGGGGTATGAGCATGGGCGTAGCCAGGGGGGGGGGGGGGGCAGGGGAGGACACGTGCCCCCCCCTGGCCAGAGAAAAAAAATATATAAAATTTAAATAAACTAAAAAATAGTTTTTATTAAAAATGCATTGCTTGCAAGTTACCATAGGATCATCAAATTTCCCGTTCTTCTGACTCCTAAATCAGCAATCAGCTGTTGTAAGTGCAGGCCGCAGGCCATGCGCTGTAACTGTTCACTGTGTTTGTGTCCACGACAGTTTGTTTTGAGGTTTTGACGAAGTTTTCGTCTAACAGTTCCGTTCCGTTTTGACTGTTTTCCATATTTGCATAAAATTATTAAAATTAGAATGGATATTAGGTAGTTTTTTTAATAAGTATCTTGAATTATTTTATAATTGAATTGAAGAGCCTAAAGATTCAGACAGATAACTTAATAGTCCAAGCTCCCATGACACAAAAAGAAGGTACCCCATCAAACATCTCAAATTTTAAAGGTAAAAATGCTTGGAAAACATGTAAAAAAACATTTTACCCCCGCCAGACTAGAAAAAATGTATTAATTGATATGTTAAATGAATTTTTGAAATTAGCTAAAAAAAATAATTTACTTTTTAACCCCCCCCCCTGTAACCTAACTTTGCCCCCCCCCCTGCTCAAAATACTGGCTACGCCCCTGGGTACGAGGTCATATCGCCTACTACCATAGCGCTTTGTCGTCACTCCGGTGGACATGAGCCCGACTCTACTGTGAATAGGGGCTCTTTAACAAGTACCTGGCTCTGGACCATCGCTTAACGTGTCATCCAAAGGACGGCGTTTTCAAGGTTTTTTCACCTCAGATAAAAAATCTAAAGGCCTCGGCCTGCTTTCGAACCCGCGATCTTGAGCTCAGTAGTCTAGCATGCTGCGTCTGAGCTACCATTGCCCTCTTAAGTGCGGCTCTTTTTTGAGTTAAATGTGGCTCTTTGTCGAGTTAGGTGCGACTCTATTGTTGAGTTAAGTGCGGCTCTTTTTTGAGTTAAATGCAACTTTTTTGTCGAGTTAAGTGCGGCTCTTTTTTGAGTTAAGTTAGCCTTTTTCGTCGAGTTAAGTGTGGCTCTTTTTTGAATTAAGTTCGACTTTTTTTTCGAGTTAAGTGCGGTTTTTTTTTTTAGTTAAACGTGGCTTTTTGTCGAGTTAAGTGCGACTCTTTTGTCGAGTTAAGTGCGGCTCTTTTTTTAGTTAAATGCGGCTCTTTGTCGAGTTAAATGCGACTCTATTGTTGAGTTAAGTGCGACTCTTTGTCGGGTTAAGACAGCTCTCATTGAAAATTTGAATTTATTATATTTTCATTATTTCAGAACTTGTTTCACTGAATCTTGTCAAATTGACTCAGTAACTAATACTTTGTTATACAGATTTTATATCATGTTAACTTCTTTTACGATTCTAAATATTTTACTATTTTAATTTTTGATTATAAATAAATCCGCCTGTTTTTTTTTTTTTTTAATCATATAAATTACCACATAATAAATGTTTTCTACCATTTTCATGCAAGTTTTAGCGCTCCCCATAGACGAAATGGCGTATGTATCAAATTTATACATGTGGCCTGATGTAAATTTTCGAATTTTTACAGCCAGTGGCCACTTGTATACATTTTATTATTTTTAAACAGTATTTTATAATTATTTTATTTGTAAAACAAAAAAAAACAATTCTCCAGAACTAAAAAACTACAATAAATTTATACAATAATAAAATGTATACACTTAAATTGAGGAAATCTAAGGGTCGATGACCGCAGCCAAGAAGATGGATATAACATTGAAAGAGGTTATACTTGTTTTTCGCGGGAATTTTGTATGCTGATCATTGTTTGTGGTGGGGGAGAGGCCATCCAAGGTCAACTCCCCATTTGAACTGCCTGAAAACCTTGTATTAGATCTATACTGGAACCCTAAACCATCCATCTCTATATGTATCAAATTGATACATGTGGCCTGACAGCGACGATTCGATTTGCATGATATTAATACATATGACCCCAGGTAGTAGGCACGGAATGTATCATATCTATACATATGGCGCTCAATATGTTAATTATATATTATCTATATACATTACATATACCTCAAAGGGCGCCGGTAGCTCAGTGGTATGCGTGCTTGACTTCTGAGCTCAAGGTTGTGGGTTCGTAGCCCGACCGAGGCCCTTAGTTTATTTTATCTGGGAGGTAAAATAAACTTAAGCACGCCGTCCTTCGGATGGGACGTTAAGCGATGGTCCCGAGCCTGTACGATGTCAGGTACTCGTTAAAGACCCCTACCCTAGATGAATAAAAAATTTAGGGTAGGCAAAATTTAGGACTCCCACAGTAGAGTCGGGCTCATGTCCACCAGAGTGACGAAAGAGCGCTCTGGTAGTAGGCGATATGACCTCGTAGTTAAAGCCCGGGCATGAGTCATAAAAACCTAACCTAACATATACCTCAAGATTTGTGTAGCATATGTAGGTACCCATATTAAATTCAATTTTAGTATTCTATACTATAGCTTGGCTCTTTATATATATTAAAAACTGGAATACGGCTCGCATTGCCTTCATAAGTGCCCACCCATGGTACAGTACAAGTTTAGTGATTAGCTGGTCTGCGCTTCTCACAATGTGAAAAGTGCAAAATTGCCTATACAAAACAAGGGTAGTAAATAAAAATGAAATATTTTTAAAACATGAAGTGGAAGATGTTAATATGTCCAATTAGTTTGTGATCTTAGCTATTCAGATAATTTTTTTAAATTACATTCCGAATATTACATTTTTTAAATGAAAAAAACTTTTTTATAACAATTAATTACTACGATCAAAATATTATCAAAGATGGAGAACTTCTACTTGATTGCCATAAAAAAAAATTAGCGTCATGGACCAGTCCCGAGAGAAAACAAATTAAGAAAAAATGTCAATTTCAGACATTGATAATTTTTGGTTGCTCAACCAGTCAGAAATGAAATTCCTCGACAAAATGTTTGCCATTGTGAATACTAAAAAAACACAACCACTTTTTCCTTATTTATAGCTTCTTTTATTTTTACTTTTTCCATGTTGCGGGAATCACGACCCCAGAATAAAGTTTTTTATTGTCATTTTAATTTAATTTTGCTTCTCCCCTCCACCTTGAAGGAACTTAAATAGAGAGTTTCGGTAAGAAGAATAGCACATTTGATCATTCTAAAAAAAAAGAATATTCCCAAGAGAGGATTGAAATAAACAGAAAAAAAATGATATGGTTTATACTCGATTTCTTTTGTACCATTAAACATCGATATTAATATGAGGAAGGTTACTTTTTCTCAACCGAAGCTCACACTGAGAACGTTTTAAATTCTTTAAGGTAAGGACTTTGTTGATTTCACTTTTATTCTATTTTCGTGGGTGTCCTTTTCATTATTAGTATACATACTCAATAATAGTGTTAGTGAAACCTGAAGTGGTGTTATGAACTAGCAAGTCATTAAAAATATAATGTTTTTTTTAGACTACCCTTGGTTTTTGATAATGGCAAATTTATTCCAAAAATATTTTGAGCTAGCACGGAAAAATTTTCTGAGCCTTTCTAATGCAACATGGACGGAAAGCTTTCTTAAAACATTACAAGCATATAATTACATACATTTACATTAATATTTGAAAAAATTGTTTGGGACTTAGACCTTATAAATCAAATATAAAAATAATATAATTTATTAAAAAACCATTTTTTAATAAATCTTTAAATCAATACGTTTTGTATATATTGTGTATTCTCTATATTGTAGACTGTGGTCAACGCCGAGCATACATTGGTGGAATAATTATCTTGAGAAAAAAATTATTTTATCACAATTTTTTTGTATTTAGTGTTAAGTTATAGTTATGTTTGAATGTAAAGTGGAATAAACGCGTTGATGACTATTATGTGAACTGCTGTGTTTGCATAAAACAGTTTGTAACGACCATCCATCTAACAGTTGTTAGCTCACTATTCAGTGAGCGATATATACAGTCAGTAACAAAAATGTTCGGACGGTTTGATTTTTCAATAAAAAATTATAATAATTAAATGCAAAAGTAATAAAAAATAATTTAAAAAAATAATTAAAGCCATTTTTCAATCAAGAATAAGAATTCAAAAGTGGGTTAGGATAAAGGAAAAACAGCTTTGATTAGAACAAATAAATATTTTAATTTAATAAATTTTATAACAAGTAATGTAGGTAACAAAAATTTTCGGACAAAAATGTAAACAACTATAAATAAATTCAATGTTTTTTTTACGATTTCACAAATTCAAAAACCATAATGTTAATTAATATTTGGTTGGGTACCCTTTTTGTGTAATAACATCTTTCATTCGATTCGGCATTGATGATGAAACTAATTTTTTGGTGAAATTTGGAGATATTTTACCCCACTCTTCTAATAACTTTTGTTTCAATTCGTTTTTTGAAGCAATGGGTGTTAATCGAATTTTCCTGTCGAGCTCACCCCATACGTGTTCAATTGGGTTGAGATCGGGCGATTGGGGGGGGTTTCATAACTTTAGGGCAGTTATACAAAAGCCAAGTACGTACCAATTCACAGGTGTGTTTCGGATCGTTGTCTTGGTAAAAATGAAAAGTCCGTAAAATCCCAAGTTTTTCAGCACTCTTTTTCAAATTGCTCCTTAGTAATTCGGCATAAACTTTTCCAGTCATGGTGGTTTCAATGAAAACCAGTTCACCAATTCCACTAGACGCCATACACCCCCACACCATCACTGAGCCACCCCCATGTTTTACTATTGGTTTTAAATTTTTTGGATTCAGCTCCTCATTACGCCTTCTCCAAATTTTGTCGCGACTGTCGGGACTAAATATATTAAACTTACATTCAAACGTATTTGCTTGCAATAGAACAAACCGCAATAATAAAATATTCTTGTATCTTGTAACTCTTCACAACATAAAAAGAAATCTCAGGTCATGTAATGTCAGAAAACTAGATTTTTGTGATATGACGTTGGAAGAGAGCGACAGCAGCGCTGACCCTCGGCAGAAACCGTCCCTTCCCCTCTTCCCGTCTATCCCCTCCACCTTCCCTCTAAAGAAACTAAGTACCCAATTTTTCTAATTTAAACGTTTTTTCTCCGATATTTCGACAAATAAATGTTTCCAGATCATGTCCGTTTACTTCCATGTAATATATGTATACATATACTATTACTTTACTTTTGTTTACTTCCCTATACATATAATATATGTATACATAATAATATGTACTAAAAATTTTGTAATCGTGTGAACATCAGAGATCAATTGCATGCGTGTGTTTATGTGAGAGCTCAAACGCTTTGACCTGACATCGTACAGGCTCATGACCATAGCTTAACATCCCATCCGAAGGACGGAGTGCTTAAGTTTATTTTACCTCGCAGATGAATGACATTACTCCAAAAAATTTCTGAATGATTCTGGAACTCTTTTGCGAAGCTCAATCTTTTTTTTATATTTTTTTCACTCACAAACGGTTTTTGGTACTCTCCCATTATATCCTGCTTCTTTTAGAATTCTTCGAACATTTTGTGGGTGAACTTTCTTTCCCGTTTCTCTGTATACCTCGGCGACGATCTGAGGTGCACTCCTCGAGGGCTTGTTTTTAATTTTCCGGACAACGCTACACCTTTCTCGGTCGTTTAATACTCTTGGACGGCCAGAGGAAGATTTCAAATCTATCCGATGCTCGTGCTTATACCTTCGAATTACATCGGCTACGGTGCTTTTACTTCGGCCTACCATACCACCGATTTTGCGGACACTTAATCCTTTTTCATAATTAAAAATTATTATCTGTTGAACTTCAAAAGATGTTCGACCCATCTTGACAGCAGGAAATACAAATAACTACTGAATGCAGTAATAGAAGGATGTAAACACATTTCATTTGTTCGGTATTAGCGGTTGGTTGAGAAGGGATTAAAGATCATGATCAGAGTCGCATTTGTTTACAAAACAAACAACAGGTGTCCAGAAAATTTTGTTACGTGAATTTCTTGTCTTCAATTATTAATGCAAAAGTTCCTATTAGCTGTAAATGTTTAATTAATTGTTTTACGGAGTTTTGAAATGATTGATGATCTCGAAATTTAAAACTTTGCTTGAATTAAATATTTTGCCATATAACTATGTGTAACTGCAAAAGAAAAACAAAATTATAAATTGTCCGAAAATTTTTGTTACTGATTGTATATCAGGTCATTAGTAATGTCGGTTTTTATATTCTCGGATAAAAATTAATAAAAAAGATACTGTTAATTTTTATTCAATTATTTATTTTTAACCATTTTCGACAAAATTTTTTCATCTTATATCTATAGTTTGAATTCCCTATTTTACAAAAACTCTACATTTTGATCCGAAAAATGAGACGACTGCTCTTTTTACCTCTCCCGATGAATTCATCCACTGTCCAATTAGGTAGTCCCGGAGATTCTGGAACAGGTGGGATATCTGAAGGGGAGAATATCTATGTCAGGAGAATACGTTAAGGGATGGCCTCTGTACGATGTCAGGTACTCATTAAACACTCCACACTAGATGAATAAAAATTTGGAGTAGGCAGCATTTAGGACTACCATAGTAGAGTCGGGCTCATCATAAGAGTGGTCTGGTAGTAGGCGATATGACCTTGCAGTTAGAACATGGGCAAGCGTTATAGTAACTAACTTGAACCACTAATGAATGATATACATATAGTATATAATATATTTATATATATATATTTTTTCAGATGGATATGAATGCTCTGGTGCCTTGCCCTTTCAACGACCATCATATGGTCTCTAGAAGGAAGCTTCAATATCATATTGTCAAATGCAAAGAAACCTATGACGTGAGTTATCTTTACGAAATCACTAAGTGATCTAAATCATTTATAAGTGGATTTTTAAATGAATGTACAGCGATATCTATTAACCTTAGCCACACTTATACAGGACGATTTTGGCTATAACTCAAATTGTTTGCCACAAGAGTGCTGTTTAATTTTATCTCTCTAGAGGCCTATGCCTATCTTTGTTTCCTATGTTTTTCAATAAACGTATGTAAATGATTTACTACTGCCCTGAACATAAGACTATAATATTATTAACATCAATAATAATGTCGATTTCTCTCTCTCTCTCTCTCTCCCCCCCCCCCCCCCCCCCCCTCCCCCTCTTATTTTGAAAAGGGGAAATAATTTTAGACAAAAAGGCTAGAAATCAAATGTTTGGAGATGATGTAATGGCTGGATAGTAAGAATAAGTAGATCATACTGCTTGTACATCCCCAGTTGGTTAGGGAAGTTACGTAATCAATGGTCGGAAATTCGAAGATGAGTTTTTACCGGAATTTCATGTTTTATGAATAACAAAAAAAGAGTGTGTTTGTGAACGTATCGACACGAAATTTTATGTGTGTATCCACAACCTCATAGGGACGACACCTATCGATTTACAGCCAATTCGGCCAAAGAGAAAGGGTGTTTAGGTTTAGGGAGGCTTAACACAATAACTCTTGCCATTGTTAAGAATGTAGTAACTGAGGCTCTTCAGTGTTTTATCTGAGAGCTAAAGAACATTGAGCATGCCTTCCCTTGGAGGGGACGTTGTATGGCGGTCCTGAAAGACCTTAAAGACCCCCTAATTATATTAGGCAACATTTAGAACTCCCACTGTCGTCTCTGTGATAGTGGTCGATATAAACTAGTTGAAGCCTGTGTGTAAGAGATACAAATACAGTTTTTATCCTGCCTCTCCTGAACATGTGCAGTTAAGAGAGAGACTACGTTTTTTTTTTAATTATTATTATTTATTGTTTATTCTGTTTTTTCCAGGGTGATAAGGTGCCTTGTCCATACAACGCCAGTGAATACATCAACCATTACGAACTGGCACAGCATCTGTTGCACTGTTCGAGTCGAGCGGAACGAGAAGTGCATATGTACTATGCGATGAGCCGAGCTCGGGCTGCAGTTGAGGACGAGCCGCCGTTCCATCACTCGGGTCTTCCGGAGTCCACCGAGCGATGGGGACTGGACTAACACAGGGCGAGAGGAGGATACTATAGTTGACAACCTTTTTTTCAAAAGTTTTACACTCCGATTTAGGTTGTGTTGAACTGAAATATCTTGCACTCACCTCTAAAGGTTTATAATAAGTAATCGATGTATACAAATTTAAAAAAAAAAGAAAGAAGGTTCCAACAGTTATCGGACTGTTATCTTAGGGTTGAATTCTGAAACAAGTCCTCTGAGAAATGAATCAGTGGGTGTTTTCCTGAATTCAGTGCTAATGTAGCAGTTCGATGCAAGAGCCTCCATTTTTCTCTACCTATTTTTTTAAATAACTTTGGTGGTGATAAATTATATTTGTCGGTTGAGTGCACTAAAACTTGCTATCAACAGAAAACTTAGGCCTTATGAATTGTCTCATTTTGAAAAATTGGTAAAAATAAATAGAAGGCTTCAACAGGAAAATACTGTTACCTGAGTGATGAATTCTGGAAAACGCTTTAAAAGAGTGTTGTTTATATCAAGTTGAACTCAATATATGGACTATCTACAGGGTATTTTCGAATTGTAATGAAACTCTCGAGGTTTTGATAACAAACTATATTTTTGTAGGGAACCAACGTTTTGGATGTGTTATTTGGACTAAAGCCAACAAAGTAAGGCTACATGTGAATACATTTTAGTCATCGTTTATTTAAGTTTTACATTGTTTAATTTCACAAAAATATATACATCCAGTATTCTGATTAGGCTTATACTATCGTCAGCATAAAGTGGAACAGTAACCATGTTATTTGTGGAATTAAACAGCATAAATCTTATTAAGACGGTCTTAGCTAAAACGCTTCTTATGTCTTAAGTGCCCCCGAGATGATCAATTGAAATTGACAATTGCAATCGAGCTTCAATCATCACATCAATTCTAGTTTCAATTGTTCTGTTTTGACGTAGTGTTCTCGCTGATATTTTAATTTGTTGATTATTAAAATTACCTTTTTTTAAATTAATATAATAATGGTCTCGAACACAGACCTGGGATTTCTTGCATTAACTCTAGCCCTCTGCACTCGGAAGAAAGAAAAGAGAAAGAGACGTTGGTCCAAAGAATGGTATAAACTGAGAAACCGTTTTACCCATGAAAATTTGTTACATATCCTTCGAGATACTGAAACCGAGGATTACTAAAATTTTCTCAGAATGGATCAAAAAGGTTTTGATACTTAATTAACTGACGGAACGATTGTCAATTTGCTAGTTACACTATCAATCGCGTCAATTGCCTCCTAGACGATCAATTAGTCCCATCAATGATATCATTGACAATTGCAATTGTCAATTTTATTGATCGTCTCGGGGGCACTTTAGTCTGCATTTTCTTTCTTATTTTTTTTATTATTAACTTCGAATTTTCAATAAAGCTTCGAGAGTTCTTTTTTGTTATATTTTTATTACACTTTTTGTAATAAAGTAAAATCTGTGATTATTACTTACATATGTACTTTAGTAAAAGAAATTGTACACGATTTATTTGTGTAATATTTTTAAATTACCTGAAAAATGTGGGACCAAATTGATAAATATTTTATTTTGATATACACTGATTGTTGAAGTGACTTTTTGTTGATAACTGTAGCCTCATTGGTAAAATGTCGGATGTCAACGTTTTGTGGTAAATACATTTTTACATGTTTTTCTTATCTTTTCTTCACAATAGTCTAACGCCTAAGCACGAATTAATTAATTACGTTTGGGCTATACTCATTATTGAGTATAGAACAATTACGTTTTCGCTATCTCTCCAAAGCCAATTGGTTTAAAAATGATTAGTTGATTTACATAAGACCTTCTGAATACTTATTTCTAATTTTTGAGCCCACCTCTGATTTCCCTTCTCCCTTCTGCTAATTCCGGTGAAAATTAATAGGTGTCGTTCTCATAGGGCTTTAAATTCACATATAAAATTTCTTGTAAATACATTCATTACTTTAGCAGTTATTAGAGTTTTTGTGTTAGTCCTCCCCCTTCCCTTTGGCCGATTTAGCTGAAAATCAATAGGTGTCGTCTATAGAGGGTTCTGGATAAACATAAAATTTCGTGACGATACATCCATTCTATCGGGACTTATCGTGTTCACAGACCCACAAACATACTTTTTTTTTTCATATTTGTAATCGGGAGGTCGGAAAACATGAAATTCCATTGAAAATCCGCATAGAATTTCTGACCGATTGCATAACTTCCCCTATACCTTCTTAGTATAATTGGATAAATAAAAATTTTAAATAAATAACTCCAGCAGTCATTTTGCAGAAAGGTTCGCCCTGAAGAGGACATATTGTATGTTCACGTATGTTAAAAATTAATCCGTTTTGGTTTTGGAGAGAGAGCGAGAACGTAATTGATACATTCAGTATACGATTTGAATACTTTTTTATTTATTTTATTTGTCTTTTTTTTTTATCACATCAAATTGTATCACAACAAATTTATGGTTAGATTACGGATTATAAATATCTAAAATAAATGTAAGAAAATAATTATTATTATTATTTTCGGCATGTTTTTTTTTTTTTCCAGAGGTATCTTATTTTTTTCCTTTTTTGACAATATTTCGGGACACTTCCACGTCCCTTCTTTTGGTTACTATTTTGTTCATAGTGACCAGAAGACGGGACGTGAAAGGGTCCCGAAATATTGTCAAAAAATAAAACAAATCTGGGGAAAATCAACATAAGAACATCGCATTCTTTTTTTTTTTTTTTTTTTTTTTTTTTTTTCGTTTTTGGATAAAATTATATACTTTGTCTATAGTGAAGTAAATAAGTTGATTGAAGTATGGCCAATCTGACACTGGATCTTCTTACCTTGGGGCTGCAGCTCTCTTCTGGCTGTCAACAGTCCATAGATCCAACATCTTGCTAACTTACCTTGGGGCTGCAGCTCTCTTCTGGCTGTCAACAGTCCATAGATCCAACATCTTGCTAACTTACCTTGGGGCTGCAGCTCTCTTCTGGCTGTCAACAGTCCATAGATCCAACATCTTGCTAACTTACCTTGGGGCTGCAGCTCTCTTCTGGCTGTCAACAGTCCATAGATCCAACATCTTGCTAACTTACCTTGGGGCTGCAGCTCTCTTCTGGCTGTCTACAGTCCATAGATCCAACATCTTGCTAACTTACCTTGGGGCTGCAGCTCTCTTCTGGCTGTCAACAGTCCATAGATCCAACATCTTGCTAACTACTTATTTGAATGTCAATGTTGCTTTTTCAAGTGATTTTCTTATTGTTATTTCTTTATAATTATTATATTATATTTTATTAAAAATAGGATTAATTTTAATTTTTTTTTGTACAATTTATAATCTATAGGTTTATTCATATTATATATTTTTTGTTCATTTGTTGTTAACCTTGAAGCTAATAAATGTTTTCAACGCATAGTTTACCTGTTAGTTTCTCTTCTATTTCTACCCAAGTAACATTAGTGAGAATGGGCTTTCTCCCCTCCGTCGTCGCTCCAAGTACTTATTTCCGTTAAACCAATACATGGTAATAGGATACGTCAAAAGAATTTATACATTAAGATAGCTTATAAATTAGATTTATAACTACTTGAGTCCAACACATCTATGATTAGTAGTAATAACAAAACTATTAAAAAAAGTAAAATGAAATTAATAAAAACTGAACAAATAAATAATTGGACTGCCCTTTAAGGTGTGGAGGAACTCTGCCCAAAAAATAACAATGAAAGCTTTGTATCAAATAATGTTTTTGGATATGAAACACGGTTTTTTATTGTGATTATATTATTCTTTATGAACAGTGAGAATAAAATTCCGTTTCCGTGTATAGGGTTTCCTCGAACATGAACATTTTTAGTTGAAATTGAAATTTTTTTATTGTATTTATTGACTTCAAGAAGTGGAAAAGGGCATTAAATAAATTAATTCCTTTATGAGTTATACTTTTTTCAAAAAGAGAAGAGCAATGTTTAGTTATTCGATAGCTGCTTGCTTACTGAACTCAAGATCGCGGGTTCGAATCCGAGCCGAGGCCCTTAGTTTATTTTATCGTTATAGACCCCTTGAGTAAATAAAAATTCAGGGTAGGCAAAAAATCGATTTCACACTATTTGGAACGCGGGCTTACTGGTATTGGTTTTATCTCCAATTTGAAGTCACAAGTGGTAGGAAATTTATTTTGGAACAGTTTTGGCAAAACTAATGTTTTCATATGACCGTTTTCGCGTGAATCTAGCAAACGTCTAGAAAATGAGTTTCAAAACTACATTTGGGGACAGTTCTTGGTATGTATTTCCCAAACTGGGCGACCTGCGAAAAATCGTATCATTATATAGAATGAACCTTTCAGTTGTCTCTACAAATTCAAACATGAATTTATGTGACAAACTCGACATAGAATTTTTGAACGATTAAGTAACTTCCGAATTATAGTTAAGAAAGTGAAATAACTAGTTAGTAAAATTACTACCAGAGCGCTCTTTCGTCTGGAGTTCTACATTAATCTTAACTGTGGGAGTTCTAAATTTTGCCTACCCTAAATTTTTATTCACCTAGGGCAGGGGTCTTTAACGAGTACCTGACATTGTACAGGCTCGGGACCGATACTCAACGTCCCATCTGAAGGACGGCTTGCTTATCTACTTCTACCTCCCAGATAAAATAAACTAAGGGTCTCCTCGGCCGGGTCTTGAGCTCAGTAAGCAAGCACGCATACCACTGAGCTATCGGCACCCCTGTAACATAACTATTTGAGGTAATTACAAGAATACTTTTGTTCTGAAGCTAAGTGCCTCCTTGTACTGTTTTTTATTACCTTCTAGCTCCTGTCCACTGTACACACTACTTAAAAGTGACCTTCAAGGTGCAATAACTATTTTAAATGATTTAAATACTTGGTTTAAATCGTAATTTCGATTACAGGGGGCGCCGGTACCTCAGAGGTAGCATGGCTTATCTACATGAAATTTCGTTGAAAGTACCTCATCGAATTCCTGATAGATTACATATTACCTATACTGTGTATAGTTAGTTATTTTGACTCATGCCCGGGCTTTAACTACAAGGTCATATCGCCTACTACCAGAGCACTCTTTCTTCATTCTGGTGGACATGAGCCCGAATTTTGCTTACCTGGGATAGGGGTCTTTAACGAGTATCTGATATCCGAGGTTCGGGACCATCGCTTAACGACAGCGAGCTACTGATTTTTTTTACCTCCCAGATAAAAAACTTCAGCCGGAATTCGAACCCGTGAACTTGAGCTCAGTAGGCCAACACGCTACCGGCGCCCTATATATATACTTTGTATAGCTCAGGAAGTAAAAATTTTGCCTACCCTAAATTTTTATTCACCTAGGGTAGAAGTCTTTAACGAGTACCTGACATCGTACAGGCTCTGGACCAACGTCCCATTCGAAGGACGGGGTGCTTAAGTTTATTTTATCTCCCAGATAAAATAAACTAAGGGTTTCGGTCGGGTTTCGAACCCACGATCTTGAGAAAACGTAATTGTTCAATTCGTATTGGGAAGTACACTGCAGATGATTTACCGATGACTTTTTTTTTTTATTTTTTCATTGAGAAATAGATAAGTAACCTCCAGCGAATTGTGAAACGTTCATTGTCTTCCAAAGAAATGCGATCGTTCCAAATCTGACCTTGAGTAAAACAGTGTCCTGTTCCTTTCTTATAGTATTAAATTTATAATTTAGAGGGCCGTGGTGGCAGTGTGGGCTAGAGCGTAGGGCTTTGGTTGCATGGTCTCCCCATGGTTTGCGGGTTCGAATCCCGTCCGGCTGTGCGTTTTATTTCGTAGATAGAACTTCCTCCCGGGGGCTATCGGATATCGTAAATTATCTAAATACCAACTTTACAAGAGATATTGGCTAATATGCATCGTACATAAGGCCAAAAATGAAAAAAAAAAAAAAAAAGAAGTTTATAATTAAAAATATATGTTGTTTAGAATCAGATTTTATTTTCTGTTCAATTTTTTTAAATTGTTATTTCTATTTCTAATGAGGGCTTGACTTTTGAGCTCAAGATCGTGGGTTCGAAACCCGACCGAGGCCCTTCGTTTATTTTATCTGGGAGGTCAAATATACCTAAGCACGCCGTCCGAATGGGACGTTAAGCGATGCCCGGGCTTTAACTACGAGGTCATATCGCCTACTACCAGAGCGCTCTTTCGTCACTCTGGTGAACATGAGCCCGACTCTACTATGAGAGTCCTAAATGTTGTCTATCCTAAATTTTTATTCACCTAGGGTAGGGGTCTTTAACGAGTACCTGACATCGTATAGGCTCGGGACCATCGCTTAACGTCCCATCCGAAGGACGGCGTGCTTCAGTTTATTTTACATTCCAGATAAAATAAACTAAGGGCCTCAGTCGGGTTTAACTACAATATGTTGAAGAGAGGTTCTTTTAATCAATTAGCGTAAAGGTAAATACCATTATTCATTCATTATTCCTTTAGAGGTTTCATTGATTAATGCATTAGATTATTCTTCATACCATCTTTTCTCGTTATTATCACCGAATGACAATAATGGCGTCTAATAACAAACGTCGAATTTACAGTGCGTAATAACGAGTACATACAACGATGATCTATAGTTACGTCGTGAACCAGATGATAAAAAAAAACTATTGTAAAGGAACATTGTGTCCTCTTCAAGGTCGCCTCGTCTCTTCTTTTTCTTCCTTAATCTAATTATGTTTTTATTTTAATTTTTTTTTTTTTTTTCAACACAGTACTTGGGCTTCTATTGTGAGCAGACGCGCAACCACAGCCCCTCTGACGGTGTCAATAAGGTCACATATTGGTTTTTAGAGAAATCGGCCGAAAGAGAAGAGGGGAGATCGGAGGAGGGAGGCACTCAAAAACTCTAATACAATAGAGCGTCAATTATCCGAACGTCAGTTATCGGAACGTTCTATTATCCGAACTGGCTTTATGAAAATTAAAAGAAATTTTATTATTAAGGGATCGAGGTCCCCTAAGAATAAATACATCCAGAGTAAAGAAAAGGAAACAATGATAGTATCAGTATTTCGTAAAAAGAAATAAATAAATTAGTGCTACATTGGAGAAAACTAGAAATTAAATATATATTAATATACAAAAGATTGACATGAAATAACATAAAATTAACAGCTTAATAATGAAGAAAAAAATAAATAAAAGTATCTACTTTATAAATAAAAGAGAATATGTAAAAAAAATATATATACATATACTTAAATGAGAAAATAATTAATTAATTAATAAAAACGACAGAGCATAATACTGTGATGATTGATTATGGAAGAGAAGGGAGGATGCCCAGACAAGGTTTGAAATAAAATTAATTTTAGACTGTAGGGGCTAAATGTGTGAGTGCTTCATGGAAAAATAAATCAAATTAGTTTCTCCATGAACTTCCATGAGGGAAGCGTAATTAATGCTTAGAAAAATCATTGTTAGCTGTATAAAGGATATCAGTTTTATGAATTGAGTTTGACGGGGCAGACAGTCAATATTTGTTTACTAAGAACTAACTTGTATGTCTATGTATGTAATTTGTTCATTGGATTTTTCCACTGAATCTCCATTCCTTTGGTCGGTTACCAGTCAATGCTCTCAGTTTCAAATCATTCATTGTGAGGTGTACATTGAATTAGTTTGTGGTCAAATATTTTAAGTAAAACTTACAACATGTCGACAAAAAGGAAACGAGTAGTGGTTTCATTAAAAGATTAAATGGAAATTATTATGCGGCTGAAGAAAGGTGAAACGGGTAAGGCATTAGCTATCAAGTTCGGTGTTGGTAAATCAACGATAACGGGAATAAAAAAATAATTCTGATTCAATCACTAGGTATGCAGTTAATATTGAGTAGTCTCTCCCAAGCTACTGAAACCATCTAAAGATGAAATCCAAATCGACGAGCCAATGTTGGAGGCGTTGAAGAACGTTGGTGTTTTCACTGATTGTGATGAAGAGAACACGAATGAGTGGCTACTTGTGGACAGTGACCATCCAGGGTATCACATGCTGACAGACGACTAAATTGTTCACGAATTTCTACACGACAACGATCACACAGAGGATCGTGATACAAATAACGATCCGAATAGAAATTATCCGAACCACACAAGATTAGTTCGGATAATCGATGCTTTATGTAAATGTAAGTAGGCAGAATGTTTCAACCCCGAACTATAATAAGAGGAGACCCTGAGTAAGATCGCTATAAAATTAAACCAAATTGACCAAACAGGAGAAGTGTAGAGTGGGAGAGCAAACACTTCATTACAAATAAATAGAGCCGGGGAAGTACATTGTCAGCGAAGCATAGGGGAAGTTATGTAATTGGTCAAAATTTTGCGTAGTTTTCAACGAAATTTCATGTTTTCCGACCTCTAGATTCCCAATACATTTTTTTTTTTTTTGTCTTAATAATGTTGGTAGCAACTGTTGCCATTACGCAACAACCAGCTACCAAGAGGACTTGATTGATAGTTGATGTCTTGATTGGCTTGAGAGAGGAAGACTACCCCGCGGTAGCTCCTCAGAGCGAAATTAAAAACAATGAATATTATTATTTGTGTTTCAAGAAGTGGGCGGTTGCAATTTGGGATTATAGAAAGTCACGGTTCCACCTCCTCTTCAATCTCCTGGGAGGATTGTGTGGCAAGTGTGTTGAAGAAAGTGAGTGGATGTATGGATTTGGGTGTGAGTGCAATTTGCTATGGAAACGTCTGTAAAGGTCCTGAATTGTGTCGTGTACTGTGTTTATCATGAGATCATTGTGAAGTGTTCTGTTACTTACGTATGGTGGGCATTGTGTAATGAGTCTGAGTGTCTTTGACTGGAAAACCTGGATACGTTTCAGGTTAGATATTTTAGCCGAACCGTAGTTTTGTGAGCCATACATCCAGAGTGGTTTTAGTAGAAATGGGTAGCAGTTACTCTTTTGTGTTAAGGGTAATTTTGAATGTTTGCAGAAGAGAATAAAGCATTTTAAATTGTTTGTTTATTATATTACGTATGAGGCTTGTCCTGAGTAAGTCCCAAATATCTTACGGTGTTAGTCTGAGGGAGGGGCTTGTTGTAGATAAAAACGGCGGGACATGTATCTCGTCTTAGTGTAAATGTTATATGTTGTGATTTGTTCGTGTTGAGTTTAATTTTCTAAATGTTGCACCAGTTCTCAATTTGAGTAACATGGTGTTGTAATGTGAACGAGGCATGTTAGCAGTAGCTAAAATGGCAGTAGATTCCCAATATGAAAAAAAAAATGTGTCTGTCTGTGTGTTAGGGGGGAAGCTTAACATGAAAACTCTAATAACTGCCGTTGTAATGAATGTATCAACACAAAATTGTATATGTGATTTCAAAATCGCACAAGGATGACACTGAAATTTTGAATTTTCAGCGATATCGGCTGAAGGATAAACCCTTATAAGAGCCGACGTAGCGAATTTATCGACACAAAATATAGTATGGGGATTTAGGAGCCACTACGTAAGTCAACTATGATATATGTATTAACCGTTTAATGAAGGGGGAGCGAAAAGTTAATTGATTAATTCGTTCTGGGGAAGTACATTGCTGGTGATCGACGACTTTTTGTTTACGTTTTTAAAAGTTTATTTTCTCAATAGTAATCAAATTCCGTAGATAAGTGTCTTATTCTGCAGAAAAAAAATACAGGCTGATTCGGTTTTCTTTCATTTCTGTAGAAAGTAGTTATGTAATATGTCAGAAATTCGATGATTAGTTTTCAAATATTGAGATTCCAAAAATATATTTAAAAATAGGTCTGTCTGTGAGTCAGTGATCATGATAACTCCCGATTAAATGAATGTATCGACACGAAATTTTATATGCGTTTCCAGAAGCCCATAAGGACGACATCTATTGATTTTCAGCCAAATCGGTCTACAAGAAGAATGAGATTAGGGGTGGGCTTAACCCAAAAAACTTTAATAACTGCTGTTGTAGTGGATGTATCGACACGAAATTTAGAATGAGGATTCCAAAGTCCCTTTATAAGTCAACGTAATTGGTTAATTTTACTGTGATAGTTTCAGGTTATTATAATTAGATCGTCAACATATTGTATTAGACAGTTTAGCCAACCATCTGAACAGAAGCCAATGAGAAGAGAGGCCAGGAAACAGGGTGCAACACTGTACCGTGTTTATCTCAAGTCATGTTGCCCTTTCTTCTAAGGCCTGATCCGTATCGTCCCGACTTCTACCTCGTCTTATTGTTATTATCGGGTAAACAGATGAACATTTCAGATATTCTACTGACCCATATACAGAGGAACCTTGTCCCGAAATCCACCTTACACTCAACAAGTGAAAGAATTTTTTTCAATTTCATACTTTTTTGAAATATAATTTCAGAACTTTTACTTCTGGGGAGTGTAGGGGAAGTTATGTAATCGGTAAGAAATTCGATACGAAGTTTTCAACGGAATTTTATGTTTTCTGACAACCGGTTTCAAAATAAAAAAAAAAAAAATCTGTGATTGTTGTCTGTGAACACGATAACTACCGAGAGAATCGATATGAAATTTTATATATGTATCCAGAATTCTCTGACAACACATACGAATTTTCAGCCAAATCGGCCAAAGAGAAGGAGGGAAGTCGATGAGTTTTAGAGGAAGAGCGACAAATTAATTGATTAATTCCTTCTGGGGAAGTACATTGCCGTTGACTCACCGACGATTTTTTTTGTTCTTCGTGGGACATATGTGTCTACTTACTATAAACGTATCATGTATTAATTTTGTTTATGTACTCATATATTTTTAAGTATTTATCTATTCAGTTTTTATTAATTTCATTTTAATTTTTTAATAGTTTTGTTATTACTACTAATCATGAGGTGTATTAGACTCAAGTAGTTATAAATCTAATCTATAAGCTATCTTAATGTATAAGTTCTTTTGACGTATCCTATTACCATGTACTGGTTTAACGGAAATAAGTTTATTATTATTATGGGATGTTCATAAAATTTCTTTTCAAATTAAGAAAAATGATTTGTACATGACCCAAAAATAAATAAATAAAAAAGATCATAATAATAGAACTTTTTTGAGCGTATCGACGACAAATAACTTATATTTGGACTGCTCAAACAATCACATTTTTTTACTGGTGCAGCCTGACTACTCTAGTCTTCAATTATTTTCTCTACGATATTTTCTTTGTGCGATTGAAGTCAAGATCAATAGTTTTTATTGTTTTTTTTTTATTTCCCCCACTACACGAAGTATAGAGGAAGTTATGTAATTTGTCAAAAATTCGATCGTGAGTTTTCAATGGAATTTCATGTTTTCCGACCTCTAGATTCTAAATACGAAAAAAAAATATGTGTCCATGAACACAATAATTCCCGATAAAATTAATGTATCAACACAAAATTTTATATGTGAATCCAGAACCATGTAAGGACAACACCTATTATTTTTCAGTCAAATCAGCCAAAGGGGGGGGGGGGGGGGAGTTTAGGGGAAGGCATAACTCAAAAATTTTAAATATTGCCGTTGTAATGAACGTATCGACATGAAATTTCATATTTAAAGTGGTTTTGGAGGAGGTGCAAAAAGTAAATTAATTAATTCGTCCTGGAGAACTACGTTGTTGTTCACCGACAACTTTATCTTGTTTTCTGTTGCCAGTTATGTACTTCTTCAGCACGAATTAACAATTAAGTTTCCGCTCTCCCTCCAGAACCAATTTATAGTTTGACTAAAAATCAATACTTAACCTACGTAGAGGCTTGTGAATCATACCAAATTTCATATCGATACATTCATTACATGGGCAGTTAATGTAGTTTTGAGTTTACATATGAAATCTCTTGTAAATTATATTATTACATGGGAGTTATTAGTTTTTGTGTTAAGCCCCAAATTTATGAAGATAAACTCAAAACGTTTCCACAAATAGGTAATAATTAAAATTTGGGAGAATTTTTGAATCATTAATTTTTTAATATTATTTTTATATTTTTGTTTAATTTTGTCTCCAGATCTGTAGACAATGTCCCACCTCTCGGCTGAACCACCGGATCTGAACGCTAAGAGGTAAGATCCTCGCCTTGAGCGTTGTGGAGGGGAGGAGCAGACATCAGACTCGCTAAACAGAAGACACTCACTACTCAACCAACTCGCATTTCTAACACCGCTCTGTCATTAGACTTCCTAGGTGAGTACTCAAAGTTTTATTTAAATATGTCCCAGGAAAGATAAAAGAAATATTTCAATAGTGATTATTAGAGACCGGATTTCGTGTAGTAAACAATTTTAAAATGTGCAACAAAAAATAAAATCCTGTCATTAACTGTTTTTCCGCGAAAAAACTCTTTTTTTTTTCAGTATAAAATTTGGTAGGGTTTTAAAAAAAAATCTATAAAATAAAAAGCCTAAAGGAATAATTTATAAAAAATATTTACGAAAAACGCAAGTTTCTTTTTATTTTCTTTCACACGCAATTGCTTTCTCACATGAAGTGCAGAATGCAGACTTTCCATCGAACTTAAGTTCACAACAGTGGCGTATATATGGGGGGGGGGGGGGGGGGGGGGGGCAAGGGGCCCGGGCCCCCCGAAATAAAAAAAATATTAATATAAAAGTTAAAAAAAAGTATATAGTAGTTTTGATATTGTGGTTACTTTGATATAAAGTTAAAAAAAATAAATAAAAAGTATATAGTAGTTTTGATATTGTGGTTACTTTGATATAAAGTTAAAAAAAATAAATAAAAAGTATATAGTAGTTTTGATATTGTGGTTACTTTGATATAAAGTTAAAAAAAATAAATAAAAAGTATATAGTAGTTTTGATATTGTGGTTACTTTGATATAAAGTTAAAAAAAATAAATAAAAAGTATATAGTAGTTTGATATTGTGGTTACTTTGATATAAAGTTAAAAAAAATAAATAAAAAGTATATAGTAGTTTTGATATTGTGGTTACTTTGATATAAAGTTAAAAAAAATAAATAAAAAGTATATAGTAGTTTTGATATTGTGGTTACTTTGATATAAAGTTAAAAAAAATAAATAAAAAGTATATAGTAGTTTTGATATTATTATACAGTAGTTTTTGAAAGTAGACTCAATGGTCTAGCGTTACTATCGATCCATCGAGATGTGAAAATAGGCGATGAAGACGTTCTGGATAAGTTCGCAGGTGTCCCAAGAAACCTGGACTTTGTTTTGTAAGGAAACAAGCTAAAGGAAACCATTTTTTCAATTTGATTCACTTATTTTTTATAACTCAAAAATATTATACCTAATTCAAAATATTATAATTATATATTGGCTTTTGTCTGTCGTAAAAACTTACTTTATTTCTTAACCCCCATAAAAACAGTTCTTTGGTCTTTATCAAATACTTACAAATAACTACATAACTGATGTACTTAGCTAGTTTATTTTTTAAAAAAGCTTCAAATTAAATTAAAAAAGTTAAAAACAAAAAGAATAAAATTTAATTTTTCTGGTAGAAGTCACGTTCACAATAATTAATAATGCAACTTTTTACTTTGGAAGAATATTTCGATCTTACTTTAGGCATCATTGTTTTTCTTTTTTGAAGCAATGTGCTCAAACTTAACAATAGGGGCCATGGTGACCGTGTGGGCTAGAGCGTAGGGCTTTGGTCGCATGGTCTCATCATGGTTTGCGGGTTCGAATCCCGTCCGGGAGTGAGTTTTATTTCGTAGATAGAACTCCCTCCCGGGGCCATGGATGTCTTTAATAATTATATATAACACATTGACATGGCTAATATGCACCGTACATAAAGCAAAAAGAAAAAAAAAAAAAAAAAAAAAAAAAACAACAATAAAGATAGAGTAAGACTGAGTGTAGCACTAAGTGGAAGGGAGTGGAAATGATGGGGAATATTGGCTTTACACCAATTTAAAGAAAATCGTAGTGAGGATTTATAAATTTGTAGGTACCTTATGTATACATTTTCAAACTAACTTACAAATTAATTTTCTAATTACAGCAAAATATGCAATTCATTATTATGTAAAAACCTAAAACTTGCAATTTTGCCAAAAAAAAGTTAAAAACGTGCAATTTTGCCAAAAAAAAGTTAAAAACGTGCAATTTTGTGCAAAATAAAATTTATGTATATTAATCAGGATGCCTTGATATGTAAAAATAAATTATTATTTATTTCCGGGAATCGGGGCTCTAATGATTATAAACTGATAAATCATCATTACCAACTTAAAAACGCGAATATGCAAAACGTACTGTTCTCAGGAGATTGGAAGCCTGCTTACACTGAGGTACTCTAAAATCGCTTTGTATACTTGATCATCGGCAAATCACCTGAATTGTACTTCCCCAGCGCTAATCATTCTCTCTCCTTTACTGATTTGACTGAAATTTTATGAAATGTCATCTGATTCATTACACTAAATGTTGTGTTGGTAAATTCGTTACAACGACAGTTATTAGGATTTTTGAGTTAGGCCCCCCTGCTTCTCTTTTGGCAGATTTGACTGATTTTGAAATCACATACATTTTATTAGAGCATCATTTCTCCCATTTATTTTTTGCCTTCTCAAAAAGTAGCAATTACAAACGTTTAGTATCTCTACTTTTTATGTAAATGTGTACTTTGTTGTTAGAGGGCGCCGGTAGCTCAGTGGTATGTGTGCTTGACTTCTGAGCTCAAGATCGTGGGTTCGTAACCAGACCGAGGCCCTTAGTTTATTTTATCTGGGAGGTAAAAAAAACTTAAGCACGCCGTCCTTCGGATGGGACGTTAAGCGATGGTCCCGAGCCTGTACGATGTCAGTTACTCGTTAAAGACCACTGCTCTAGGGGAATAAAAATTTAGGGAAGGCAAAATTTAGAACTCCCACAGTAGAGTCGGGCTCATGTCCACCAGAGTGACGAAAGAGCGCTCTGGTAGTAGGCGATATGACCTCGTAGTTAAAGCCCGGGCGTGAGTGATAAAACCTAACCTAACCTATCTCTATTTACCTTTAAATAATATTATAAGCATTTTAACTAAAAAAAATGATAATAATTTATGATCCTTCTATTTCCACATATGGGTCATTTTCACAGAAAGGGCAAATCCGAACCTTAGGTTTTTTCAAAACTAAAAGTTGAAATCAAGTTCTGCCAAAAATCAGGATATATCCTTACACCATGATGATTGAATTTCAAAGGTAGGCCACGCATGAGGGTTCTTAGTTAATCAATTAAAATTTCAATTTCAATTCATCTGGCAGATTAAAGACATGTGCTTGCAGATTAAGGACATGATCAACTTTTTCGAAACCTTCCTAAAATATATATAAATCGTTGTAGTTCATTTAATATAATAATTTTGTCTAAAAGTCTAAATTCAAACATTCATAACCAAAAAGCTCTTTACTAGTTAGTTGAACTTTTTGGTTATTTATATCTAACTCGTCGTCGTCACTATCCTTTCTCCAATACACTTTTCCCGCGCATTTCGATCAGTTTTATATATATTATAGCAACTAGATTTAATTTTCAATAAAAATGATTTATTTAATGTCAAAACAATCCAAATATAAATTTAAATAACAGACTGGTAGGTAAATTCGCTCAGAAACATGACATATTCTTAATTCCTATCGTATTGAATATTCAATTACTTGAGGTCATGTAAATTCCATCACAATATTTGAAATATATCCATTATATTTTATTACAATATTTATTTCTCTCACAATACAATGTATCACAATTTATTTAGTTACGTGAGATCACACTTATATAAAAGTTCCTAATAATAAACAATAATAAAAAAAGGCGTCGGTGAATCACCCGCAAAGTACTTCCCCAGTGCGAAATAATCAATTAAATTTTGGCTCTCTCTCCAAAATAATCAATCATTTGGACTAAAAATCAATATTTGACTTACAAAGAAGCTACTGAATCCTCATACTAAATTTTGTGTCGATAAATATTCATTGCACCGGCATCCTTTGGCCAGTTCCGGTGAAAATTAATAGGTGTCGTCCTTTTAGGTATTTGTCAATATATTCATTATAACGGTAGTTATTATCTTTAATAGATGTGTTTTTCAGGTTAACTATTTCTTCTGTAATTAAAAATTTTCCATTTATAGAACAACAACAACAACAACAACATTTATTTGGACCAGCAAGATGCTTTACACAAATATATATATAAAATAAAGGGTTTAAAATAGGAAGTCCTGGTACATTCTTTGTTTGAGTCGCCTCCCAGGAGTAGGCGCACCAAGACTGTAGTGTACAGCCCCGGAACAATACACAAGGGCTTCGTAGTGATTGTTCACAAGCTTCTCAATGTGAGCTGCAAATTGAGGAACTCCCAGTTCTTCGTGGATTTTGTGATTCCTGACAAACCAGGGTGCGTTTGTTGCTATTCGGAGTACTTTATTTTGAAATGTTTGTAGTCGTTTCATGTTAGTGTTGCTGGTACCGATCCAGACTGGACAGGCGTATGTTAGAGTGTCTTGTATAGCAGAATAGTACTTGTGTGTTTAAGTGGCGTGTTTCTGTTTATGAGAGGTTAAATTATAGAACATATTTATTGAGTCGACTTCTATATTTAAACACCTAGTCAATGTTAATCTAAAAAACACATGTATTATAGATACCTAGTGACAGGGGCATAGCCAGGATTTTGAGCAGGGAGGGGCAAAGTTAGACTACAGGGGGCACAGCCCACAGTTTCCATGGTTAGCGCTGCAGACATTTTGTTATTAATTTTGGAAACTTGGACCCCTAGAAACTCCCCCTGAAGTAACCACAGACTGTAATACTTAAGCTGACTTTACATGAGCAGCAAAAATGCAAAGCGCAGCAGCAGCAAATGCACGCTGTGGTTTCTGTGCTTTTAGAATTAAAGAATTAAATTACTCACATCCAATAGCGTGCATTTGCTGCTGCTGGGCTTTGCATTTTTTACTGCGCATGTAAAATCAGCTTTAAGAGTATAAAGTATAATATAAATGTAGATTTTGAGCGAGGAAATGAAATGATCGAATTCATATATATTTAAATAAATGTAATATGACTTGTTTTGTACATGTACATTTAAGCAAAACACAATTTTTGTTATCTTAGTTTTGGGGGGCACGTGCCCCCCTGGCTACGCCCCTGCCTACTGATGATGGGAGTGCTTCCCGAAACGTTTGTAATTTTTATTTTTTTGAGAAGGCAATAAATAAATGAGAGAAAGGATAAATATATTATATATGAATTAAGAATCTACTTCTATAACCCAACATTTCATGTCATTACATTCATTACTTCGGCAGTTATTGGGGTTTTTGTGTTAAACCATCTCTCTAGTCCCCCCTTCAATTCGGCCGATTTGGCTGACAATCAATAGATGTCGTTCTTATGAGGTTTTGGATACACCTATACATATTGATACATTCATTCTATGAAACAGACATTATAGTCATTTTTCTTTTTTTTAATTTTTTTGGAATCATGGAATCGGAAAATATAAAATTCCTGTGAAAACTCAACATTGAGTTTTTGACCGATTACATAACTACCCCTATACTTCGTATAACTGAGGAAGTAACAATTAATTTGAAAGGGGACCTGTACTAATAGATGATGGAGATTTATGAGCGAGTCGCATCTTTCTAGATCTATCATATCGCATACGACTGAAAATTCAATGAACCGAATGACCGGAAGTTTCTAATCAATTATCTGCTCGATTTGTTCGCTTATCTTAGATAAATAAATAAAAAAAACTAACCGTCTATTAGTTTTTTTATTTATTTTTTTATTTTCAAAAGTTTTTATAAAGTGTTTTTTTATTTTATTTTGATTCTATATTTTTCCACTACTTGACCTCTCCAAATATATATCCAGAGGCCTCGGCGGTGTTGTGGATAATGTGCCTGCCTATCAACCTAAAATGTGGAATTCGAATCCCAATTCGAATGAATAATATTTCTTCGGATTGCCGTTCCTAGTTGATAACAATAATATAAATCTTACTTCCCCAGCTCGAATTAATCAGTTAAGTGTTCGCTCTCCCTCCAAAGACAATCGACCGATTGGGCTGAAACTCAAAATTTGACTTACATTGTGGCTTATGAATCCTCATACTAAGTGTTGTGTAGATATATTCATTACATCGGCAGTTATTAGGGTATTTATGTTTTCCGAGCCCCCCCTTCTCTTGACCCCACTTTTCCTTCAACCGATTTCACGGAAAATTAATAGGTGTCGTACTTATAGGGCTTTGAATGTATATTTATGTTTGACTCGAATAATCTAATAACTGCCGATGTAATGAATGTATCATGGATTCAGAAGCCACCATGTCAAATATTGAGTTTTAACCCAAATGGTCGATTGGCTTTGGATGGAGAGCTAAAACATACTTGGGATTGGAACAAACTATTTTCTGGGTTGTAGCTTGCCAAACTACTCGTACCCACCCCAACATTCGTCTCCTTTCATTATAAGGTTCTGAATGGCTTGATGCGATGTTCTTACTAAAAGAGGTCGCGTGGCCAACACACTTCAATTACCAAGAAACATTCATAGCGATATTAATCACGGATGATTAATCGTTAATAAACATTTACCAAAATGATTTTTTTTTAAAATTAATTTTTTCCTTTTGTTTTACGAGAACCTCGCGGCAGGTCGACAACAAGGTCAGTGTCAAGAGGTATGGTTCCGTCAACAATTCTTCTGTTAGATAATATTATATAATAAAATAAATAATGATAATCATAAAAACCGTTGAATGGTGGTGTTACATAAACGCTAGTTGAGTATCGGATGAGGTCAGGAGGGCTGCGGTTATGTGCGGGGCATAACTCCGTCCTTCATGGCCAAACAATATCAATCGTTCTTTTGGTAGCTCGGGTGGGATAGACACTAGGAAGATGGAAATCATTTCAAATTATTAACTTTATTATAATGTTAAATTGAAAATTTTTTGAGTTACGTAAACCATCGCTAACCGACCCACGGGCTCCTCATGGCCAGACAGCCTCCTCTGCTACAGATCTCTGTCCTACATCTCCTCCTGGGCTCAGTCTCTCAGGAAGACCCTTGCTCTTCCTTCCCAACTCCATCATCTGTTGGGTGATTTGCTCTTCACTTTCCTAGAAAGAGTCATGATAACGTAACATTCATTCCCCTCCATTCATATATTTCTACTTACATTCATTTCTCATTTCAATTCTTTCTATTTCTTTCTATGTCCATGCCCTCTATAATTTATTTGCCAAAATTCCTTTAACCATATCCATTTATGTATGTATTTCTAAATACATATGTCCATTCATATCACTTACGTTCTGCTCCCTTTTAATCACCTGTTGAAGATCTCCCATGAATGAATCGGCTCAATTGCCCTAAATAATAAAATTAAAAAATTGAACTTATTCTACGCATTCAGGGATTCAAACTTATATCCCTATCTTTACTGATTACTTATGATAAAAAAGTATCACATTTTTTAGCGCAGTAACTCCCCAGCTATGTACTTCACCAGCACAAATTAATCGATTACAATCTCGCTCTTCCGGTTCTTCGAACCCACGACCTTGAGCTCAGAAGGCAAGCACGCATACCACTGAGCTACAAGCGCCCTCAAGAACACATATAAACTCCATTATCAAGTAAATACATATACTTACTCGTACATCTAGATATGAGTATTCCTTGGTTAATAATTAAATTCTCATTAATTTTTATGGTTAAGTAATCCCATAAAATGACCCTGACATGAGCTTTTATGGTCAATAAATATTATTGACTAATAATTAACAACCTAAAAATGGAAAACACTAGTTATCGGTGTAATTTTGCAGCATATTAAATTTAATCGTTTGATCAAAGTATCCACTAGAGGTCATATTATGATGAGCGTACTGAGCTCAAGTTCGAGGGTTCGAAACCCGGCTGTGACCCTTAGGTTTTTCATCTGGGAGGTGAAAAAACCTTGAGCACGCCGTCGTTCGGATGGGACGTTAAGGGATGGTCCCGAGCGTGTGCGATGTCAGATACTCGTTAAAGAGCCCCAGTTTCTGAGTGTATAAACTATAGGTAGGTAAAATTTAGGACGCCCATAGTAGAATCAGGCTCATCATGTCCATCAGAGTGACGAAATAGCGCTCTGGTAGTAGGCGATATGACGAAGTAAAAGCCCGGGCATGAGTCATAACTAGAGCCTGGATTTCGTGCCGTGAAAAATTGAAAAACGTGCAATAAAAAATAAAATCCTACCATTAACTTTTTTTCTACAAAAAAAAAAAATAGATCTAATTTGTAAATTAAATAACTCTTTTTTCAGCATAATATTTTGTAGGGTTTAAAAGTAAATCTAAAAAATAAAAAGCCTAAAGGAATTTATTTATACAATTTATAAAAAATATTTACTGAAAACAAGTTATTTTTTTACCTCCATGTTTTAATTACAAAAGCATATACATAACAGTTCACCACATTACTCGAAGCAGAGAATTTGACTTTAATTAAATTGATATATATTTTTAACTTAAGCATTTGATGCGTTAAAATTTACCTCGAAATACATTTCAAAATTCTTGTCTGAAAAAGTGTGCCGCCTGTCGCTAAGAATGTGTTTCAACTGGAATAACGATCTCTCGACGCTGACGCTTGTGATGAATTTTTTGTAGCTGCTTATAATGTCAGGTTGTAGATCCAATCCAATATCTTCACCATTTACGGCCGCATTGTACTTTTTGAGTTGGTCAATCCGGGATTTATTATCAAAACTGTTGTAAATTTGTCGATTAACAAATGTAAACATTTTCAAACTAATACACAAATAAATTTTCTAATTACTACAAAATATGCAATTTTCTGCAGTAAAAACCTAAACGTGCAATTTCGTGCAAAATAGAATGTATGAATATTAATGAGAATGCCTTAATTCGTAAAAATAAATTTAATGATTAAGCAAGCGAAAAAAAAATGCAATTGCACTGAAATCCGGGCTTTACTTATACGTAAGCTTTTCATTTTACAATGTTTTTCATATTTCCATGAAATTCTCACAATACTACTCGACTTTAATATTGAATTTGCCTCCTATGCTGCCAGGAAGCCGCCTTAATAGAAGAGGTTGGTCAGCTGCTAACCACAACGATGAAGCAGGAACAAGTCCATCAAGGAACGACTGGAAGACAACTGGTCCCACAAAAGTGAATTAAAATGTACAAATTTGCCGAATAAGTAAAAATCGGGTGCGTGCAACTCCGATGCGTGGCGAAATGAGCATGACAACGTCTGAGTTGCGAGATAGCGAAAATGTCAAGAATCAAATATAACAAATCATTTCAATAACATTTTTGAACCTTGAAACAATTTAAAAACAATATAGAAAGAAAACATTCATAAGCATAATAGTTAAAAAACGAGTTTATTATTAATCTGTATATATCTAATAACAATATTGGATAACTAGGTTATCTGTACATACAGAAAGTAACAGCTGTACTATAATATAAATATATATTCTGTATTAGTAGTAACAGCTGTCTCTATCTCTCTCTCGGCGCATGCGCGATACGTGTGTTACGTGTTACCGAAAGTAACATAACGTAGTTTTCGAACATGGGGTGCCGGCCTACCAAATTATAAGACGTTGTCACGTCAAAAACGTGCAATTTTGTCCAAAATAAAATTTGATTGTTTATTAATCAGGATGCCTTAATTCGTAAATATAAATTGTTATTTAATGATTTCATGCAAGCAAAAAAAAAAAAAAAAAATGCAATTGCATGAGAAACCGGCCTCTAGTCATAACTATTTTTTCAATATACCTAATTATTATAAAATCTACCCCTCATGAGGAAGTCACATCGACCTAGATACAAAATGCTAAGTTTTTCTTTTTCTCTTAGTAGTTAGTGGCAAGGCCTTCAGGCTTCTTAGCAATTAGACCATCTTATTGTTTCAGATGAAATGAATCACCGTTAACCTTTCTTTGTGGGATAATTTTAAAAATTTACATTCAAAAAGATTATAGGTAACAAATTGTGAAATAATGTTATTATTAACTGCACCTGGCTTTGTTGCAACATGCAAGTACCCTTAGGTTGAGGGAGCTCGGGGTCAGGGGCATCACAACCTTAATTATATTTAACTTCCCCAGTTATATGAAGTATAGGAGAAGTTATGTAATAAGTCAAATTTCGATTCGAAAATGTCTGCCTGTCGGTGAACACGAATCCAAAAATCATTACCGACAACAAACTATTTTTTTCAGCCAAATTGACCAAAGGGAAGGGGGGATTAGGGGGAAGGATTAGCATAAAAATTCTAATAACTGCCGATAGAATGAATTAATTGGCATGAAATTTTATATGTGTGGCCATAGCTCCATAAGGACAACATATATCGATTTTCTGTCAAATCAACCAAAATGGGGGATTAGGGTAGACTTAACTCAATAACTATAATAACTGCCGTTGTAATGAATATATCGACACAAAAGAGGGCGCCGGTAGCTCAGTGGTATGCGTGCTTGACTTCTAAACTCAAGTTCGTGGGTTCGTAACCCGACCGAGGCCCTTAGTTTATTTTATCTGGGAGGTAAAATAAACTTAAGCACGCCGTCCTACGGATGGGACGTTAAGCGATGGTCCCGAGCCTGTACGATGTCAGGTACTCGTTAAAGACCCCTACCCTAGATGAATAAAAATTTAGGGTAGGCAAAATTTAGGACTCCCATAGTAGAGTCGGGCTCATGTCCACCAGAGTGACGAAAGAGCACTCTGGTAGTAGGCGATATGACCTCGTAGTTAAAGCCCGGGCATGAGTCATAAAACCTAACCTAACCTCGACACAAAATGTCATATGTGAATAGATACTATTTTTATTTATGAAAGAATATATATAGTTATTATAGCACATGAGGTCATATCGCCTACTACCAGAGCGCTCTTTCGTCTATCTGGTGGACTTGAGTCTGTAATGGGAGTCCTAAATTTTGCCTACTCTAAATTTTTATTCACCTAGGGTTTTTAAGGAGTTCCTGGCCTCATACAGGTTCGGGACCATCGCTGAACGTCCCATCCGAAAGTGTATTTTCCCTCTTAAATAAAATATATAAGGGCCTCGGCCGGGTCTCAAACCCACGATCTTGAACTCAGTAAGCAAGCCCGCATACCACTGAGCTACCGGCATCCTCAAAATATATATAATGTATTATTAACATATATATTATTAAAATATGTATATATATACCTACAGGGTACACCCTGTATATGTATACATATATACCCTTTATATGTAGGTATATATATATTATATTTCAAAGTTTTTAAGAGATGTTTACTTTAATGATGATATTCCGGGGCAATTACACATCTTCTTAACCTTCCAACCCTTTCTTAGGTCAGAATGACCGAAATTCGGAGGAAAATAAATAAATACAATATTATAAATAAATAATTAATATATCGATTTTACACTCAGAATTATGCTGTACAATGAAACAAAGCCAACATAATACTTTCATATACCCAGTAATGTCAGTATGAAATAAATTTGAGAGAGGTGGGAGAGTGATGTGTAAAAATGAGGTTGGTATAAAAATGTCCTGTAATCCATTTCCGTTCCTATTTTAGTCTATATTTCATTTTGTTTGCAGACTGACTACAGGATGAGTGAGTTTGGCTGGACGGACTATGGCGTGTTCGGTGGTCTCCTGATAGCCTCCACTGCGATTGGACTGTTGTGTAGCAGGAATCAGAGCAGCTCCGCTAAACAGTTCCTCACCGCCAGTGGCAACATGGCCACTCTACCTGTGGCACTCTCCATGCTAGCTAGGTACTGATATCAGGAAGGGTGGCAACCTGTAGATAGCCCAACTTCCCTTATTTGACGAGCATAAGAAATAATAAAATATACATTGGCCATCACCCTGGTGAGAGACAGAACGTAGCATGGTAATTGGATACGTCGTACAATTTTATAAATCAATATAGGTTATAAGTTATATATATATATAGTCATGAGCGTCATGAGCTCGAAAGAGTTCTAGGTGAGCCGCTCACGCCGGAGACCCTAGTGAGCTGCATGCTGGAGTCGCAGGAGAAGTGGACTGCGGTCGGCGGGTATGCTGCGGAAGTCCTCAGGAAGCTCCGAGAGATGGAGAAGCGTGGAATTGAGTAATGCTTAGTTGTCTTTGAGGGAGAGCGTCAGCTAGAGCCTCCCCCGTGAAGTAATGCGTGATGGCGGTTCCACGGGGATAATGAGGCAGGAGAGGATACAGGGAGGTGTTTTTAAGTGAGTAGTCCCAATGAGGGAGACTCTCACACTGTCCAGTGACTACTGTCATCTTGTCATATGTTCGCCTATCAAAGGTTTTTCACCTCCCTCCAAAAAAAAAAAAAAAAAAAAAAAAAAACGTGCATAAATCTTTAGGAACAAAACTAATATGTATGTACAGACTGTACATACATATTAGTTAGGGACGTAGCCAGAATTTGAGCAGGGGGGGGGGGGGGGGCATAGTTCGGTTACAGGGGTGGGGTGGGGGGTATAGACTCCCAGGGAGAGAGCCCGCAATTTCCGTGGTTAGCGCTGCAGACTTTTTGTTATTAATTTGAGAGACTCGGACCTCTAGAAGCTCCCCCTGAGGTAACCACTGACTGTAATACTTAAGTTGACTTTACATGAGCAGCAAAAATGCAAAGCGCAGCAGCAGCAAATGCACCCTGTGGTTTCTGTGCTTTTAGAGTTAAATTACTCATATCCAATAGCGTGCATTTGCTGCTGCTGCGCTTTGCATTCTTACTGCGCATGTAAAATCAGCGAGTATAAAGTATAACATAAATGACGATTTTGAGCGAGGAAATGAAATGATGGAATTCATATATATTTAAATAAATGTAATATGACTTGTTTTGTACATGTACATTTATGTAACAGCTGATTGCTGATTTAGGAATCAGACGCACGGGTAATTTGAAGATCCTATTGGTAACTTGTAAGCAATCCATTTTTAATAAAAACTTTTTTTTTTTAGTTTATTTTATTTTTTATCTTGGTTTTTTGTTCTGGCCAGGGGGGGGGGGACGTGCCCCTGGCTACGCCCATGTGTACAGTAGTTATGAATAATATAATGTAAGTACATATGTACAATCTAAAAATTGTTTTATCCGTAGAAAGGCGATCGTACGACCTTAAGGTGTTTAATTTCTCTGAAGAGCTGAGACGTTTCGACATTTGTTCGTTTAATTGAATAGGAATGCTTTAATATCACAATACAATTCCAGTTTGCACGAAATTGGACTTAACGATTGATAAGACAAAAACACACTGAACTCTGACTGGCGGTTACCTAGTTTTTGTCATTTTTGAGAACAGCCAGCTTCCTGATGATTGATGATTTATCTTAATCTAATACTGTAGGTACTCTTTATGTGTTATGTGTGTTAGTTATAAATATTTTATATTCAAAATAATGTTAAAAATATATATATATAAATATATATGTAGGTATATATATAAATGAGTAAATTAATAAATATCAGTAATGTAAATAACTGAAATAATTGATGAAAATAATAAATAATGGTAACTAGGATAGATAGTGGTAAAGGAGCTCTGCCAAAAAAAAATTAAATTAAAGCTTTTATATTCTAAACAGTACTTTTATGTATCATATTGAACCAAAATATTTTGTTTGATTTCATTTTTATCATTTTGTTCAATAATTAACAAAAAAAAAGTGTGTAAATAATAGTTTTTCATTTCGTTATCTAATCTATAAATTTAGTTGAGTTTGTATATTTTTTTCGTTTTTTTAAGTTGACACACCTGTTCTTAAAATAATTGTTTACTTCTCCTCCAGCCATATGTAGTATAGGGAATGTTATAGTGAGAAATGCAATTACCGACATTTAATTTCATGTTGATCCAAAATCAGATATTAATTTTTAGCCCAATCGACGAAAGGAAAGGGTCTTAACTCAAAAATTGTAGTAACTGCCGACGTAATGAATGTATGAGCTGAGTGTTTAATGATCTTTGTCTCTTTATGTTGATTGATTTAATTATTATAAATTAAATGGAAACATATACACTTTTGCTTACCATTTTGTTGTATATAACAGTAGAATATTTTTTATTTAAGTACGACCTTTGTGTAGAATTATGAATTTAAATAAAAATAAGAGTACAGTGAATAATGTACAAATATTTCTCCAAGCTGTAAGTAAGTATGAAAATGAGAAAAAATTATTTTTTGCAGAGATAGGAAATCATGTTCCATTGCCTGCATTATGCCTTAGAGACTCAAGTATCTAGTAAATTCATGGTTTTGGCTTGGTAGCGACGATGCGTCATGTCATAAATCATATATTACGAATTAATATGTTGATATGTAGTAATACTAATATGTATATATACCTTATAGTATATATTAGTTACATACATATATCCAGTTATTTATGGATAAAAAAGTTATTTTCTCAGAGATGGATGCGAATTCTATAAACTGGGTGCTGAAGGTACGATGTGAACTTGTTTACCTAAATAAGTATGCCTACACTAAAGAAATCAAACTTTGCTCCACGTGCAATAACAATCAAGATGAAGATGTGTTTCACATTATTGCCATGTGCCCCATCTTAAAAGAATTTCGTCTTATTCATTTTAATAAAACAGAATTAAGATATAATCAGTTTATTGAATATCAAAATGGAGAAAATCACATCAAAAGTTTAATTAACTATTGCAAAACCACCTGGAATTATAGAGTTGAACTAGTTTCAGAATATAATTATTAATAATATATAAACAGGAGGATTTTTTTTTTGTTTTGTTTTTTGTATTTGTATATATTGTCATATAGATATAGTAGAGACAAGCCCTCAGATTGTCAATTTGACCATGAGTATTGTCTGTCAATATTGTTATTATTATTGTACAACTGTAAAAAGAAGAAGAAATGAAGACTTTATTATATTATATTAATATATATATATTGCAGTTTCCTGTCGTCTATAACATTGATGGGCCAACCTGCTGAGGTCTACCTCTACGGATCCCAGCAGTGGCTCTTTGGAGTTGCCATGATTCTTATTATACCCCTCGTGGGATACATCATTGCTCCTTTCTTCAGACAGAAGAACTACTATTCTGCTTATCAGGTAAAGAAGAACTTTTTGAATTTTTGATTACTTAAAATTAAATTTAAACTTAATGATATTATTCATACTATATAATATACTATACTAGAGGGCGCCGGTAGCTCGGTGATGTGTGTGCTTCTTTACTGAATTCAAGATCGTAGGTTCGAAACCCGGCCGAGGCTCTTAAGTTTTTTATCTGGGAGGGGATAAAAGGTTAGGCATGCCATTCCTCGGATGGGACTTTAAGCGATGGTCCCTAGCCTGTGCGATGTCAGGTACTTGTTAAAAATCCTTTACCCTAGTTGAATAAACCAATGTAAGCAAAATATACTATTCTCACTGTAAAGTCATGCTCATGTCCAACAAACCGACGAAAAAGCGCTCTGGTAGTAGGCGATATGACCTCGTAGTTAAAGGCCGGGCATGGTCAAAAGAATCAACTATTCATACTATTATCTATTAAATAACAACTGTAAAATCTACTATTAATAAATATTTTTATTTTACAGTGTAATAGCGTCCACGTTACAATAGAGCAATCTTATTGATGGACTCAGATTAATGCCAGTAATAATAATAATAATAATTTTTTTTGTATGATGGACAGTTTATGAAGCCACAGACATATATCTATTAATAAACTAATATTTATTAATAAATCATATATCTATTAATAAACTAATATCTAGTAATAAATAATATATCTATTAATAAACTAATATCTAGTAATAAATAATATATCTATTAATAAACTAATATCTAGTAATAAATAATATATCTATTAATAAACTAATATCTAGTAATAAATAATATATCTATTAATAAACTAATATCTAGTAATAAATAATATATCTATTAATAAACTAATATCTAGTAATAAATAATATATCTATTAATAAACTAATATCTAGTAATAAATAATATATCTATTAATAAACTAATATCTAGTAATAAATAATATATCTATTAATAAACTAATATCTAGTAATAAATAATATATCTATTAATAAACTAATATCTAGTAATACATCATGTATCTTTTAATAAATCATATATCTATTAATAAAACTAATATAAAAGATGATTTTATTGTTATTTTTTCAGTACTTTGGGGAGCGGTTCAGTCGAAAACTGCAACTGTTGGCTTCCGTTATATTCACAATTCACATGGTAATTATACATTTTTAAAGTATATTTTCTGTAAAATTTGTACGTCTAGATTATATTCAAATATGTGCTGGTTGGAGGTGCATTGAACTCGACTTTCCCAAAGCATATCGATGGACCCGTGAATCACTCCATTCTCTGCAAGCTGGCCAGTCTCTCTCTCTCTCCGATTGTCTTCTCCTCTCATTCATTAGTTCTCATTTCAAGAGGCAACTAGGTACAACCTTAACTGAAAACAATTAATTTTAAACGAACAAATATTGTAAATATGTTATTCTAGACTGTAATATGGATGTAATAACATCAAAACTGAAAATATTTCAGCATAAAACGTTTGCGTAACCTCCAAATAGATTCAGCATTTTAATTGAAAATTGTTGTACAATATATAAAATTTTGTTACAATCGCTCCATTATTTCGGAGAATGAGGAACGAGGGACATACACACTTATGTTCATGCTGACATTTTCTATAAACCCCTATGGGAAAGTTAAAATATATATTTCTGTAATATTAATGCGAGGTCTCTGCAGGTGGCGTTCCTTGCATTGGTACTGTACGCTCCAGCCCTAGCTATGAACCAAGGTATGTTTTTCTATTTTATAATAATACATTAAATTTTCACATTTTAAATAATATATTTATATGAATTTTAATATACAGAAGAAAAAGAAAAGTTTAATATACCAATCGCATTTACAAAGATATAATTATACAATAAGGTTCCTTAACCATTACTCTTATACACTAAATACAAATCGAAATATATATAATGAAATAAGAAGCAGGATCACCAAGTCCAACCGCTGTTTCTTTGGACTCCGGCGTCACCTCAGAAGTAACTTGCTTTCTAGGGCAACAAAGCTGGAACTCTACAAAACCTTTTTCCGTCCAATGTTAACTTACAATTCTGAAACATGGACAATAACAAAGACCGACGAACAAGCACTCGTGATTGACGAAAGTAAGATCCTACGCTGCATCTAAAGAGGTGTCCACGAGGGACAGAACTGGAGGAGAAGAACAAATCAGGAGCTATACGCTTTGTCGCAAGAACCGGACGTAGTAAGGTTTGTAACACTTCACAGACTAAGATGGGCAGGACACTTGGCAAGGATGGGAGACCATGATGTGCCTAAGATGACATTACTGGAGGAAATCCAAGGGACCAGACGTGTTGGGAGGCAGAAGCTATGTTGGAAGGACGGTGTTGCACATGATGCGAGGATCCTACTTGGAGTCAGGAACTGACGGCAGCTGCACAGGACCGAGACGACTGGCAAAGGCTGATCCAGGAGGCCTTGACTCAGAGATGAGTTGTTGCGCCGATGATGATGATGACAAATCAAAAATAATCAGTTAAATTAAAAACAATGCTACTGTTTAAGAGTAAATTTTAAAAACTCTTAAAAAAAAAAAGTAAAAAAAAAATACAAAGTAACTTAAATTAATAAACATTCAAAAACAGAGATTATAATTTAAAATCGTGAACGGATATTTTTGTGTTTCCCTCCCTGAGTTTTCCCTATTTTCTTTACCAAAACGTTTTGATTTGTGTCACACTTAAGTAAAAAGTTGTTACTGAAATTTATTATGTAGTCCAGTAGGAGCTCAACATTTAGGTGTTCATGGATTTGGAGGATGGAGGTGTCCCTCGAGTAGCTACCAACCAATCTAAGGCATTTGTTTTGGGCCACTTGAAGAGTTATTTTAATATACAATTCATATCTTATAGCTACCAATCAATTATTCTAAAAGTGACGTGTACAATCTGTAACCGTTTTGTTCTCTTGACTCGAACCTGCTCCATTGTTATTTTAAAGACAATGATTCCTCCCGTATCATTTTATATGTATTTTTATTCTTCTGTTACAGTTACAGGCCTGAATACTCTATATATTGTGACAGTAATGTACATTGTATGCATTTTTTACACAACTGTTGTAAGTATGAATTATTGTAAATTATGAGTTGATTATTGTTGTAAATAGGTCATACCATTTATGGTTGGAGCGAAGGGCATAATATAATGCAATTATACGTTACAGTATAGCGTTGTGACATTTCGATATTTTTAACTCTATGTAGCTCTTGACCGAATCTTTTTAAAATGTTATTTACTTTTTATTCTCGATATAAAGGTATATGAAGGTATTTTACTGTATATGAATCTCTTTTTTTTTTTTTTTTTTTCACTTAAACTCGAAAATATTCAATTATTCAAAATATATTCTTTCATGATTTTTCATTTGGTCAATGTGTTAATATACTGCAGTTAATTAAGAAATTCCTAAGGAATATTTCTTTGATAAAACGTTACTTGTACTGTACTTATCAGTAAAAAATATTATATTATATCTATAGAGGCGCCGGTAGCTCAGTGGTATGCGTGCTTGTTTACTGAGCTCTAGGTAGCGGGTTCGAAACCCAAACTTAATACCCTATCTAGTTGATAACTAATGTAATTATATTTATTAATCATGAGAAGATATATAAAGTAATTGATACATTGTAATGTGTTATACCTTACATTAATTCGGCCAGTATTGTTTTTTTCAATTCCTAGTCAATTTGATTTGAGTTTTACAGTTATAACCTGGGTCGTGCAACGAGTATTGGCCGCCCGGTGCAAATAACGATAACGCCGCCCCCTCCACAATTAAAGTACCCGAATGTTTTTATGTTTTTTCCTTTACATTTTGATTAAGATAATAATTCTTATTTTCCAAATAAATACTTGAGCAAGGACATTAATAATATGTGTAATGACAACAATATTTTATTCTCTAATATTAAATTATGAACTATTAAACATAATTATTACCTATGTAATAAAAGAGAACACACATTATTTATTTATTTTATTAATTTTTTTTCTCTCTCTCTTTCTCTCAGTGACCCTTCCTGCCATCTATATTTGTTTTTGCTATTATTTTTTACTTTATAATTTTAACTTTGTTCCTCATTTATTTTAATATGATTTGTTTATCCTTATTTCTGACTCTCTTAGAGTCTGCACGACTCTAATTATAACAATATTGTTTCTTTAGTTGCTATAGGCCCTTATTAGTCTGCACGACTCTAATTATAACAATATTGTTTCTTTAGTTGCTGTAGGCCCTTATTTTTTATCTTTTATTTTAACTTGGTTGATACTTGCATCTCTTTTGTTTATTTCTTATGTTGTTATTCTTAGGGGACGTATGTCCCAGAATAAAAATTGTTTTTTCATTTCATTATGTACTTAATAATGATAGGTAATAAAATTTGCATATATGTACCTATTTGTAAAATTTACTTGATATAATAAAGTTTGATATTGGTAATATTAAAAAATATAATAATAGATTTTTTTTTAAGAACACAACTTTTAGTTTAGTAGTTTTCACGGAACACTAGTCAATTATTTTTTTTCAAATAAAACTAGAAACATTTCTCACAAATAGTCATTTATTAAATAAAAGTAGGTAAATTGTAATCAAAGCGTGGCTCTTCTGGCCTTAATGGTAGCAACATTTTCTACAGAACGTTTTGGGTCAATAGAATTCAAGAGATCACTTCTATTTCCCTTTTTGAATTTATCTTGCTTTTCCACTTGGTTTCGGTTTCTTTTTGTTCTCTTGTCTATATTTGGTTTTGTCAACGATAGATTTAAAATAATGAAAAGAAAAATTAGGGCAGCCGCCCCTATTATAGGCTTAAATTTGGGTCTGCACGACTCTAATTATAACAATATTGAACTGAATGTATTATTATCAACATGATCCCAAGATATTATTCTATAATTAATTTGATTTTGTTTTGTTTTTCAAATTTATGATATATAAATTTCCTGTACTTTCAGGGAGGAATGAAAGCAGTGGTGTGGACAGATTCCTTTCAAGTGGTCGTCATTTTCTTATCCATGGCTGCCATAATTTACAAAGGAACATCTGATATTGGAGGAGTGGATGTGATCTGGGAAAGAGCTTCTGAGTTTAACAGAACTAACTTTTTTAAGTAATATCACTCTTTTTACAGATAAACATTATATTTAATGTATCTTCTAATTATAATATGCATTTCTTTTATGCAGTTATGTCAATTAATAAGCATTTCTTTTATGCAGTTATGTCAATTAATATGCATTTCTTTTATGCAGTTATGTCAATTAATATGCATTTCTTTTATGCAGTTATGTCAGTTATGCTATGAACTTCCCCAGCACTAATTCATCAATTACATTTTCGTTTTCCCTCCAATGCCAATGGACCGTTTGGATTGAAACGCAATATTTGAGGCGTATCATGGCAAAACCCGATAAATCCGTTTCATAAATGTTTACAATTTAGTATAAAAAAAAAAGGTATTTATTTTGCAGAATTGTGTTATTTAGGCGGGTTTTGTTATTTAAATGCTTCTAGGGAGCACCTCTTGTTTATTTTTGTTCTAGCTTTTTAGGAAGCTGAAAATCTCGAAATTTTGGTTGGATTTATCTGGTTTTGATCTGACAGCTACTTATCCCTTGTGCTAAGTAGTTATTTCCTACTTTTACCATCCTCTTTCTTTCACGCTAGCGTTCTATTACTAACTAAATGTTTATTGAGTGGAAAAATAATCGATTAAGACTAAAGGGAACATTTAAAAAAAATAAAATTTATACAAAAAAAAAAAATTAACAAATTACTAAAAATAATAGTTAAAAAAGGCTGGTAGAAAAACATTAAATGAACACTGTGTCCTCTTCATTTTCAGAAACCTCCACTTGTTCTGTAAGGCCCTCTTCATCCCTGTGGTTCATTAATTTTAGGTACCATTTAAGTGCAGTAACAGTTCGCCAGTTGTCCGTTTTTGTGCGTTTGGATATAAAAGGAATTATGGATTTATCAGTTTGTTTCGAACGAAAAATTTAAGACCCCTAAAAAAACGCTTCCAGCACTGTGTTCTAGTAAACTAAGGCTTTGATATTATTAAATACAAATAAAATCCTGAAAAAGTGAATTTATCGGGTTTTGCCGTGACACGCCTCATTTGACTTCACTAGTGGCTTCTGAAAATTCTTCTTCCAAATTTTGTGGCGATATATTCATTACATCGGCAGTTATTGGGTTTTTTGAGTATGCCAACATCTTCAGCGACTTCTGTGATTGTGATTCGGCGATCGTTCATTTTTTTCACGTTTTCATCGGTTGTTTGTTGTGCTGGGGCGTCCAGAGCGCTCATCATCTTCACGGCCTTCTTGGAAACGCTTATACCTCTCGTAAAACCCTAGTTTTACTCATAGCAGACTCTCCAAAAGCAATACTTGACATTTCTAAAACTTTGTTGCATTTTATTCCATTCTTATAGCAAAATTTAATGCAAATTCTCTGATCCATTTTGTAAACAAGTAAATAATCGCCGATCGTATCAAAAGACATATAACCTCTTTGACAGCCGACAGCAGAAACATCCGGTTTGGCTAACAGTGTACAAATACTTTTCAGACATATTTACCAACACAACAACGAAAAAATCGCGCCAATCGGACTAATACAATCCGCGAAATTACAAAATTCCCGTTACTTTTTGAACACACCTCGTACTTTCACTACAACAGTTATTATAGTTTTGCGTTAAGCTTCCCCCATAGTCCCCCCTTCCCTTTGGCCGATTTGGCTGAAAATCAATAGGTGTCCTCCTTAGAGTGTTTTAAATACACATATAAAATCTTGTCTAAATACATTCATTATATCATCAGTTATTGTCTTCACAGACACGTCCTCTTCTTCTTTCTCCTCCCGGGTGTCCCTTCTCTATCTTCTGTCCTCTGTAAATGTCCCAGGCATCGCAGCCGCCCCTGCTTCACGAAGACAACCAGATATTATTATTCCTCTATTTACACATAAAAATATACCTAATAATAATAATAATAATAATACTGTTTATATCTGTGATTGCAAAAAGCTTTTCAATTGAAAAAATCAATAATTATCAATTATTGTAAGTACCTATATTCTTATCAATTATTAACTTATATGTGATTGTTTCAGTTGGAACTATGAAATGACGGATAGATATACGGTCTGGTCTTCATTTATTGGCTCTGGGTTCCTTCATATGTCATCCTATGGCAGTAACCAACTTCAAATACAAAGATATCTCACTGTCTCCTCAGACAAAGAATCCAGAAAGTAAAGTATTTTTATATTTATTTGCCTTGTGAGGTAAAATATACTTAAGCACGCCGTCCTTCAGATGGGACGTTAAGCGATGGTCCCGAGCCTGTTCGATGTCAAGTACTCGTTAAAGACCCCTGACCTAGGTGACTAAAAATTTAGGGATGGCAAAATTTAGGACTCCCATAGTAGAGTCGGGCTCATGTCCACCCGAGGGACGAAAGAGCCCGGGCATGAGTAACAATAACTTACTTATTTAAAAAAAAATTTAATTAACCATAATTAATTATTAGATCAATTAAAAAATATGAAACCTGGGGTTATTATATACAAATAGTTAGCATAGTGAAAACAGTTTTTTGTACTGCCTGTAAAATTTGTTTTTTTTTAAAAAGTCCGGTTTTGAATCTAGGGGCCTCATATGTTGTTCTCATAGATCTAAATATATTTTGAAATTTCTTATAAAAAGGGACATTTATGTTATACTTTTTTTTTAATCTGCCATTTTCTTTGCAAACTTTAAACAATTTTAATAATAATTTAGCAACAAGTTATAGAAAATAGATAAATAGATATAACATACTAACCAGTTCACAAATAAACTAGTAGTATTTTTTATTATACTTGTTTTATGATAGTTATAAATATAGTTGTTTTTATTTGTAACTATATTGTGTTTATATACTTAAGAGAGGGCGCCGGTAGCTCAGTGGTATGCGTGCTTGTCTTCTGAGCTCCAAGATCGTGGGGTCGAAACCCGAACGAGGCCTTTAGTGTATTTTATCTGGGAGGTAAAATAAACTTAAGCACGCCGTCCTTCGGATGGGACTTTAAGCGATGGTCCCGAGCCTGTACGATGTCAGGTACTCGTTAAAGACCCCTACCCTAGGTGAATAAAAATTTAGGGTAGGCAAAATTCGGGCCCAAAGGCTCCCACAGTAGAGTCGGGCTCATGTCCACCAGAGTGACGAAAGAGCGCTCTGGTAGTAGGCGATATGACCTTGTAGTTAAAGCCCGGGCATGTGTCATAAAACCTAACCTATACTTAAGATTGAAAATAATTATTTCAAATAAATTCGAAAAACTGAACCTAGATTCAACTCGGCTTCCATATATTTTATTTTCTAAACCCATTTGTAATTTTTGGGAAACTTTTTATAGTTTTTATGATAATGTAACCCTGTGATGTTTTCTAGGATGCTGTGGATCAACACTGTCGGATGGATCGTGGTCATGCTCATGTGTGTCTACGTTGGCCTTCTTATATTTGCTACATACTGTTACTGTGATCCACTCTTATCTCATGTAACCTATCTTCCGTTTATTTACAGTTCTCTCCTTAGTTGGCGCCGGTAATTCAGTGGTATGCGTGCTTGCTTACTGAGCGTAAAATCGCATGTTCGAAACCCGGCTGAGACCCTGAAGTTTTTTTTCAATTTAGGAGGTAAAAATACCTTGAGCGCGCCGTTCTTCGGATGAGATGTAGTGTCTGTACGATGTCAGGTACTCGTTAAAGATCCCTACACTATGTGAATAAAAATTTAGGGTAAGCCAAATTTAGGACTCCCGTAATAGAATCGGGCTCGTGTTCATCAGAGCGACGAAAGAGGGCTCTGGAAGTAGGCAGTGTGGCCTTATAGTTAAAGCCCGGTCTTGAGTCACTATAATTAACTAACTTAGTGTAAGACGAGGATATAGTAATTAAAATTTGTTTCCTTAAATATTTAATTATTGTACTGTAACCTGACTCTGATGGCACCGTGTTTTACAAACCCATGTGGAAATTGTTTATATTAATTTTTTTACGAAGTATCCGTCGTTCCACTCCAAAACGATCACTCTTCTGACTTCAAAATGTTGATTTATATATTTAGTTAGTTATTATGACTCTTGCTCGGGCTATAACTACAAGAGCGCTCATGTCGCCTACTACCAGAACGCTCTTTCATCGCTCTCTTGAACATGAGTCTGACTCCACAATATCGCCTATCCTAAATTTTTATTCACGTAGTGTACGGTTCTTTAACGAGTATCGGACATCGTACAAGTTTGGGATCATCCCCTAACGTCTTATCAGAAGGACGGCGTGCTCAAGGTTTTTTATAAAAGAAGATAAAAATCTAAGGGCCTCGGTATGGTAAGTAACAACGTATAACACTGAGCTACCGGCGCCCTTTGTTGATTTATATATATATTTTTTATGTTGTATGCAAATGCTGGCAAGTCAAACAGAACCCTTGCAGTTTTTACTGCAAGATGCCAACTCCGAGTATTTGGAGTATATTTAAGGATCAAATATTCTTTCATATCGGGCTTAGACTAAGAAAAATAATAATAAATCGTAGATAGAAAAGAGTATAATTAGCAATTAAATGTCCATGCACTCCACGATATGCACTTATGGAATTTGAATGTTTCTCCTGCAACCGCTGTTCGAGTGCGGATTTCATGATTAGAAGCTTTACTGGAAATATAAGATATGCGTGTTTGCTAAAGAGCTCAAGATCGCGGGTTCGAAACCTCGGGTCGAGGCCTTTAGGTTTTTTATCTGAGATGAAACCTTGAGTATGATGTCCTTCGGATGGGATGTTAAGCGATGTCCCCGTAGAATGTTAGGTACTCATTGAAGACCTCTACCCAAAGTGAATAAAAATTTAGGGTAGGCAACATTTAGGATTCCCATAGTAGAGTTGGCCTCATGTCCACCAGAGTGACGAAAGAAGGCTCTGTTAGTAGGCGATATGATCTTATAGTAGCAGACCGGGCATGAATCATAATAACTTATTAATAATTAGGATTATTTACTTGATTTTCTTCAATATTAAAAAGTGTAATATGTTTGCTCAATTCATACACTTGCGCATAAGTTTTTCTATGCACTTAGTGTAGGACGAGTTAATATTAACAAAATAATTGTTATTGTTGTTTTGTTTTATCTAAATATATAAATATTGTGCAGAGGATCTCGAAGGCGGATCAGCTGTTCCCTCTCTATGTGAAAGAGGTGCTTCACAACTATCCTGGCATCCCTGGCCTCTTCCTTTGTGGCATATTCAGTGCAGGGCTAAGGTAATCAACCATTCTTTTAACATACTATAAACAAATAAAACAAACTTATTTCAGAAAATTTCTAAGTCGTCTAGTTTCAAAAGCAGACACATCCAAATATTAAAATTTTTCAAAAAACGAAAAAAAACTATTCTTTTCTTTTAACTGATATTTTTAAAGACTGTAACCTCTACTAAATTATACCAATTACAGTTGGATGTGTCCCATTTTGAAACCAAATGAGGGTTTAACTGGTTTTGCATCCAAAAACAAGACACATTTATTGTTGATTTTTCTACAATAAATTTTATTGTAGACATTTTTATTATTATTTTTTATACAATAATGCAATAAAAGAAAAATCAAAAATAAATGTTGCTTGTTTTTGGTGTATTTAATATACTATAAATTTAAAATATAAAATTTATCAATAAAATAATAAATTTACTTAATAAGTGGCTGAAAATAAAAACCTTTAAAGATTTTTTGAAGTTAAAAAAATTAAATTGTAAAAAAATTTAAACTTGAAGAAGGTATGATTCATCCTCATTATTTTCGTAAACATTTTCAGGAAGATTAAAGTGTTGAGGTTCTGCCATTACAAGGTCGTTGTAAAAGTTTAGCGACTCCAGGCTCTTCAAGTTGCCCAAAATGTTTTGATAATAAATTAGTAACATCCCTAAGTTGTAAAGGAGCGCTCTTTCGTCACTCTGGTGGACATGAGCCCGACTCTACTGTGGGAGTCCTAAATTTTGTCTATCTTAATTTTTTATTCACCTAGGGCAGGGGTCTTTAACGAGTATCTGACATCGTACAGGCTCGGGACCATCGCTTAACGTTCCATCCGAAAGACGGCGTGCTTAAGTTTATTTTACCTCTCAGATAAAATAAACTAATAAGTTTAGGTCGGGTTTCGAACCCACGTCCTTGAGCTCAGAAGGCAAGCACGTATACCACTGAGCTACCGGCGCCCTTTGTTCTAGTATATATTTTCTTGTTACATGTTGTATGCAATATATTCAAAATATTTCTGAAAAAGGGGGGCCCTGCTCTTTTACAAAAATATTTTGCACATATTATGTAAACTACATTCAGAATTTCATGAAAAAAAGGAGGATTTGCGCTTTTATAAAAAAATATTTTACAGAGACCCCTGGTTTAAGGTTTTTGTATTAAAATGATCCCAATTACAATTTTCCATTGATAAATTAGATATGTTTTCGCCAGAGATCTTGTGGAAGTTCATTGTAAATACTACTGAATAAAACACTTAGAACAAGTCAAAAAATTCCACTATATTTATATAAAATACTCAATATATTTCGCTGGTTAGAGCATACATATTGTACAGTCATAAATCTGTATCCTGTACACTTGACAATGCTCTAACCAGCGAAATATATTGTGTATTTTATACAAATATAGTGGAATTTTTTGACTTGTTCTAAGTGTTTTATTCAGGAGTATTTCCGTATCTGAAGGTCAGATTACTTCAGACGTATCCTAAATGCTGATATAAATCAGGTTAAATTTCTCTCCGTTATTAGTGATGTTCTGTTGTTCTAGTACTGTCTCGACTGGTATCAACTCGCTGGCCGCCATCTGGTTCGCAGAGCTGGAAGGTACCAATTTCCTCCGCAACCTCCCAGAACATCGCTCAGGTCTTCTTGTCAAAGTTCTCGCCTTATTCTTCGGCATTCTCTCCTATTTCATGGTCTTTGTTGTTCCTCACATGGGTGGTCTTGTACCTGTATGTTTTACAATTACAATTTTTCAAGTGTCTATAAATATTTGTTTTAATTTGTAAATGATCTGTATATATATTTTTTGTTATTTTCAGTTGGCAGTGTCCCTTACCAGTATATTTTCAGGTTCATTGCTTGGATTATTCATACTGGGTTTGTTTTTCTCTAAAGCTAACTCATGGGTAAGTTGACGTCCATTCTTTGTTTACAAATGATATTTTATGGTGATAGAAGGATGTTCTTAATTTAAGTCCAGTTGTAACTTCATTAGTAAAAGGTGTTTCATAAAACAACACTTAATTGGTCTTATGTCACCCAAATATATTTATTTTACAAGCTTTTATTTAGCTTACTTTGTCTGTATGTCTGTCAGGAACAAGTAGAGACCAAAAAATAAAGAAAAATAAAAAATAAATCTTTAATTTGAATGAACTAAAAAAGAATACATAAGTAAATAATTTTGTTACGTATGATATGACGGGGCTAGAATAAAAAGGTCCAAGTGAAATTTTTGAAAATTTTTCGTTAAGTGCATAATCCGATACAAAAATGATAGTTCTGTTCAAGAAAAAAGTTATACAAGTGAAATCCTAGCCAGTGCTGAGATCTAGTGGCAAGTCACTTATACCATTTTGGTGACATGAACAAGTAACTTACAACATATCAATAATGACCTTGAAATTAAGAGTTTTATTCAATTTTATGGTTTGCTACAAGCAGCTTTCACCATAAAAGCAGAAGACAAAATATATCCGGTTTCGATAAATTATAGATCTTTTAAATCAGTTAAGAACTTAATGTATCGTTTCTTCAAAGTTTTAAAAATGTCACTTAGACCATTTTAATTCTAACTCCGTCATATGTTACGTACTTACGAAACTGAATCTGTTTATATTTATATGTAACACTATTAATTTGAAAAGTAAAAGCTTGTCGCCTGCGAATTATGCTATAGTCTAATCATATATATAAAGCTGAAAATGTCTGTGCGTTGTACCGCTATAACTCACGAACGGCTTCATGGATTTGATTAATTTTTTTTAAATTTGTTCGTCATCGTCTGTGGAAGGTTATAGGCGTATTAGTACCTCAATATCTGGTCCATCCCAGCATCCACCCACGCAATCTTTGTAACTCAAAAACCACTGCAATGATTAATGAGGAATCTTTTTGAATAGATAAGTTTTATCTACCGGAAGGTTAAGGTCTATTTTTTAATCAACCCCTGGTCCATCCCAGCATCTACTCACGCAATCTTTGTAACTCGAAAACCATTGTAACGATTAATGAGAAATCTTTTTGAATAAATTAGTTTTAGCTCCAAAGCTAGCGTTACTACAGTTGAAGGACTATAAGCCTTATTCCGTATGAATAATTGAAAATTATAACATCATGAATGTACTGTCGAGGAACTGAATAGCCTTATAGGAGATATTGGGAGAAAAGTCAAAGTTCCCCGGGCAACGCCGGGTATTACTGCTAGTAAATAATATAATATATTATAAGACTTGTGAGCGACAAGCTTTTACTTAGGTAGGTACTACAAAATTATATTATTAATAAATATATACAGATTCAAATTTATAAGTACGTAGAATATCAGTCACATGTGCTAACTTAGATCTGATTAGATTTTACCGGGAAATGAAAACCACTTTAGTTTGAGGCTTAAGTACATTTTGCAATATACCGCTTATATTATGATTTAATAAAATGAAATGTCGTTTTGAAACCCAATTTTTTAGACATTTGCTTGATTTACTCGAAAACTGTTAGTCCTATCGAAAAATTGTCCTTCACCAAAAATATTTCTTATTAAATTTCCAAATATCAGTATGCCTTCAGATTTGAGATAGGACCAACACGAGCAAATGTATACCGCCTCAAAGATTGTACAATAGATTTCCATAGGATAATGTTTAAATTGTAATGCAATGAATTTTAAAATAATATTTATGAAATTTTATGTCAATACATTCATTACAACGACTGTTATTAAAACTTTTGAGCTAAGCCTCCCCCATAATCCGTTTCCTTTGGCCAATTTGACTGAAAATCAATAGGTGCCGTCATTATAGGGTTTTGAATTCAAATATAAAATTTCATGTCGATACATCCATTACTTATATTTTTTAAATATATTATATTTTTATTATTGGTAGTTTTTATAATTAAAAATAAAATATATTTGATGTGACCAAAATAGGATTTTCATGTACCAACAACATTTTTACAGATCTCTTTCTCTCCTGTTATACTGAACAATGAAACAAAGAAAATAACTGATGCCAATTCATTACTTCCATGGAGTTAGGAATGCCAGTATGAAATTATTTTTGAGAAAGGGCGTGATTTGTAATAACGTGGTTGGTATAAGAAAGTCCTGGCCACCTCACACTATTGAATCTATCTTTGAGATGTTTTTATATTTTGCCAGGGAGCCACAGTTGGTCTTCTGACTAGCATAACGTTCCTGAGTTGGATCTCGCTGGGGGAGGTCTGGTCCCTGAGTCAGGGCTACCGAGTACATCCCCCCCTCCCTAGTTCTGTAACTCAATGTGAACAACATGTACCCGCTAAGTAAGCTGCTCTATTTTATATTTATTTCTAAATTTCATATTATTGTTTTCTAACTAACGTATCCTTTAGTCTCAACAAAATAAGGCATATTACGAATTGCATTACCATTGAGCAAAATAAGCTCTCAAAATTAAAAAAAAAAAAAATAGTCTTGTTTTTTCGCAGATATTGGTTATTGTGACTCATTCCCTGGCTGTAAGTATGAGGTCATATCGCCTACTACCAGAATACTCTTTCGTCGCCCTGGTGGGCATAAGCACAACTCTACCGTGAGAGTTCTAAATGTTGCTTAATTACCTAGGTTTAGGGGTCTTTAACGAGTACCTGACATGGTAAAGACTCAGGACCACATTACCACCGAGCTACCGGCGCCCTCTTTTGCAGGTATGAAGTATTGAATACTTTTTACGCCTTGACTCAACATGGGTACAGCCAAATCACTGGACGTCCCAAATATTATCAGGTCATGATGATTTTAAATTCAGGCTGTTCTTCTTTCACAGGAAGAACACTCCGAACTGTTCGTGCGGCGGTATCGAGACTGCAAAACATGTAGTCCTCGATTCTCCGCTGTACGACGAAGCTAGGCTGGAGTTGATTCATAGGACACGATTGTATTTGGGACTGAATCTACGGCAGATGGTGACGGAAACAGACTATCCGATGTTCTGGCGGGACCAAAAGCAGGCACTGTAAGATGGGCTGGGGACGATCGGCGCAATTGTTCCGCCGATGGCCAATCCCAATCCCTCAGTAACCCCTTGATCCCCGAGCTCTTCTCCCAACGTTTGAGTGGGTGATATTGCATCAATGCAAAGCGCACTCTCCTTTAAAACTTAATAAAAAAAAATTTTATATCTCAGAGATAAAAAAACATTGCGCCACTAAAGCTGGATAAGCAACAATTAGAACTCCTACAGTAGAATCGGGGTCATACCCAAGTGCACTGGTGGTAGGTAAGCAATATGAGCTCGTAGTTCAAGCCCGGGCATGAGTCACAATTACTAACAGTATTTACGAATTATGGGTACTTCTGAAACTTATCGAAATGGCCCCAACCTCATGAAAAGTTTTAAGCAACTCTCACATCTTCAAATGTTAACTATTTAAATATATTTTTCTTTATTTTGTTTCAGCTCTGAAAACTCAGAAGATGCTTTCGTTCTCTATCGCCTCTCCTACGCTTGGTACAGCATGATAGCCACTTTTGGAACCGTTATAATCGGTCTTCTAGTTAGTTACCTTGTGGAAGCTTGCAAGAACATACCAAAGAAAAGCTCCAGTAACACTATTCCCGAATCGGCTGTTTCAAATCTACTTCTAAATGAAAAAGAAATGAAAGTTTTGGTTACTCCGAAATGGAAAGAGCAACTTTAAATAATATATTTTAATAATTATAATTTTAAATTTGTGATATTAATATGTTTTATCTTCTGATCAAAGATCGTTTGGAAGATGAGATTGGACAGTAGCTTTATGTTCCAGAAAATAAAAAAAATATTTTAGTTTGTAAATAAGGGCCCAGATGCAAAAAATATCGCTAAATATTCAGTTGTGATCGGTCAAAAAACTCGATGCGGAGCTTTCAGCGGAATTTCATGTTTTCCGACCTCTAGATTTCAAATATGAAACAGTATATCAATGTGTGTGAAACGATTGATTGATAATTGATTAACTCCGTTCTGGGGAAGTACATTTTCGGTGATTCACAATTCATTATTAATAAAAATGTATAACAACTATATGAGGAGTTCAGATGTCAAAAGTTCAAACTGAAGAACTTTCCTGGAGCGAAATACTAAAATTTAACCTTCATTATTTAAAAAAAATATAGGTATATACATATAGTGATTGTATCTTGGCCCTAGTAATAATTTTTTTTTTTTTTTTTATTGTAGTGTATCTGCTAGATTTAAAAAAAATTTGTAATGTGATATTTTATGTATGTGATTAACTTAAATGAAGAATAAAATAATTGAAAATGTAAATGATAATAAAATACGGGATAAACTTAATATTTGAAATATACAATAAATACACAGATAGACGAGTGAATTTATTTTTATTAACAAATGGTCAAATTAAACTTTTATTTACATGACACACAGTAACATTTCAATTAATTTTCCATACTTTTTTTTCTTATATATTTTAATTAAAAATATTACATTTTATATAAAGATCCAATAAATTGCACATTTAATTTTTTTTTAATATTATTTTTAGTTTCAATTTGACACTGAGATCAACAATAACTACTTTGAAAACAAAATTAATATACTTTTATTTTTTAAATTACAAAGAAAATATCGAACAGTGAACAAGAAATAAGATAAATTATTTTTTTATCTATACAATTTATTCATGATATAAATATATTTTTTATATTATAAATGTTATTTAATTACTTATTATTTCTAAATAATGTGAAACACACCAATACATACAGAGATATAAATTAACACCATACAATAGGCTGAAATTGCTTTTTGAATAAAAGACAAATCCCTAAATCCTTTACATTTAACAACATTTATTAACGATGAAACTAATATTTATTATCAATTATTTTCTTCACTTAAGATGTAAACATTTTTCAATTTACTTTAAACAATTACATTTAAGTTATATATTTAATTTTTTTTTTTTTAACATAAGCACCTAAAATATATAATTGGATCATTTAACATAAAAATTCCAGAACAAGAATTCCAGATCAGAAAATATTTTTCTTATTTTAGCCAATAATCTAAGTCGTCCACATATTTAATTTTTTTCGCACAAACAATCCTTGGTGAGAAATGTCTAATAACTAATAAACTTAAAGAATATTTCCTCTCTGTTTTATAATAATAATACTCTTTAATAATCGAAAAAAATAAAAACAAACCAATATTACAGGTAATTGACAGTTTCTTATTAGTATTTTTCCTTTTGGTTTTTTCAAAAAAAATAAATAAGAATCTTTAAAAAAGTATAAATGTAATATTTTTCACAAATGAAATGTAATATTGTAATAAGACTGAATACAATTTACCCAATATTATTCTGTAATGTACGAAAAAGGTATATTTCTGTCGAGATCATTGAATATAGATAAATGTATTAGTTCTCCATAAGTGCATTCAAATTTTAATTTACCAAATCATCCTTTTTTTTTTTATCATAAAAAATATTTATAATAAATATCATAAATATTTTATACAAATTTAAGGAAGTTTATATCAATTTTCTAGTCGCAAATCATAATAAATTTAATATATTATATTGTCTATTTACAACTATATAAAATACCACAATAATACCTAATATAAATTTCATCTTACACCATACGATCATGTTGTTAATTTCAAGGTAATATTTGCGAGACAGAATTAAGAAAAAAAAATATGGGAAACGTAAAAATTATTGTAAAAAAAAAATCTCTTTTGTATTTTTCCGATCAAAAACTATTGTATAGCAGTAAATTTCCAACCAAAAAAACTTTGACAAAACTTCAAGTCAAGGGTATTGGACTATGGGAGTTAGTTGATTGACTAAAGCCGATATTTAAAAAAAAAGTATTTCTTTATTCTATTATTTATTTTTGTACTTTCATAAAAGGGCTAAATAATTAAATGAGAATGCATAGTTATATTCTGAATTATTCATTGATTAAAAAATTAATAATGAATGATATGGGCTTCAGATGACATCTCCTGAGGTTTTCTTTCAGTTATCTTCCAATACCCTATTTTCAAAGGTTTGTCAGGGTTGTATTTGTTGACAACTTACAGCTCCACAACTACTAAATTATTTTAAAATTATAGTACATTACAATGCAACGTTGCTAAAAAAAATGGATTTCATGATCTGAAAATTATCAAATTATTATTAAACAAATGACGGTATATGGACGACTCTTTAAAAATAATAATTGTCTGAAAAATAATAATTTTAATATTTTTCTGAAAAATTTCAGCTAAATATTTTGATATTTTATCGAATAAAAAATTTTACGATTAACAATTTTTTATACGATAGTTTTTTAGAGTTTCGATTAATTTAATAATATTAACTGATTATGTGCAAATCGTTATTCGTAATATTTAAGGAATATAAATATAATAAATAAGTAAAAATAATAATAAAATAAAAGTTAACAATAATTATAATAATGAAACAATAAATAACTCCTAAACAACAGCAATAAATTATTTAACGCAACGAAACAAATTGTAATTAATTTCCTCATTTTCTAACAAATATAAAATTATTTAAATAAAAACATTTCTTACATATTAAGTAGAATAATATTTAGAAAAGTAACTTTTTTCTAAATTTGTTTATAGAAAAAATAGCACTCGGTAGATATTATATATTTTTATTAATTATTTCTCACTAATTCAATCTGATGAATATTTATAAAATTATTGCTCTAAGAATTGAATTCTCAAATTTGACTTAAGCTGCACAAAAATATACAATCATAAGCCGTGTAAGTATTATTATGTATTGTTATTAATTATTTCAGTTAAGACAATTAGATATCAGAATTAAGAACAATCAACAAAAAAAAAAATCACTATTACTCAATGAAATAATAAAAAGTAGTATACAAAATGGCGATACTCCATGTTAATTACATTTAAAAAAAGAATACTTACTAAAATATTATATGTACAATTGACTTGTATATAAATGTATGATATTATCTACTATAAATATATTCATATACACCAATGCATTCGTTTATTTACAAAAATGGTCTGTATTGTGCAGTGCAGTGCAATACAATTTATAAGTGCTTAAATAAATAAAGAAAAAAGAGTGATGCTGGAAATTTTTTAGGATGATGGGTGAAAAATAAACATGCTAAGCTAAAATAGAAATGAAAAATCAAAGTGCAAATATCTTTTGGAGAAGTGCTTAGTGTAATATTTTTAAATACACAAAAATATTTCCAATGGTGAATAAATAAATTTTGGAAACTAAGGTTCGTGCTCAAATGTTTACAAGTGCAAAGAAAAATATTAAAATAATGCAAAAATTGTGCGAAAGCTATTTAAAAAAATTAGTGAAAGCATGCGTGTCTTCAATTATTCAGAAAAAACTAATTGTGCATTGTAAAAAAGTTTGAAGAGTTTGAAAAGTAGTGCAAATTGTGCAATAATCGAATAAAGATAAAACGCATAAATTATGATAACTTTAGAAAATAAATAAAATTTGTAAATAAATTCAAAATAAAAATACAGTTTATTAAATTGCTAAAAAAATATAATGTATCACAGCAATTGTATGTAATAATTTAGTTAATTAGGCAAGCCTTCAGAAGGGCATTAATGTTTTTATAATTATGTATTTTTGAAGAAATCAAATGAGGCACGAAATCACGAATCAGAAGTATATTGACTAACATTTATTGTCAAATGTCAATTTATTATTTCTTTTAAAAAAAATATAGTCACTAAGCACTTTTAATAAATTATTGTCATAATATTATTGTATTTTGTTAATTTTAAAGCACTATACACTGCAACCTGCTACCAGAGCCCAAACAAAAAAGCCCTTCATTTTTGTTCTGTTGTTTTTAATCATTTTAATGAAGATATTGGTTCTGCCAAAGACTACTTTAAATGTTTAGCATACACATAAATTTCCAGATTTTTAACAAATATAAAATTATTTAAATAAAAACATTTCTTACATATTAAGTAGAATAATATTTGGGAAAGTACCTTTTTTCTACAATTGTTTATAGAAAAAATAGCACTCGATAGATATTATATATAATTCAATCTGATGAATATTTATAAAATGAACAGATAAGGAAATACTAATATAGATTATCGTATCTTGTATCTAAGTCGCTCGTAATTTTTTGTAAATTGCATAACTCAAAAAGAAAATAATAAACATGAGGGAGGATCCAAATGTTGCCATACTACTCAACATAGGGTTGAGCAATTAGGTAGCCTTTGGGTTGGTCAGTTAGTCCATTTCACAATTAGGTGCGTAATTCTGTTTTTTTTTTTTGTATTTCTTTTTTTAAAGATTGTATGCATCACTTCCTTGTTTTTTAAAAATACTCATGGACTCTTGAAGGGAAGACGAATCGCCAAAGAGGAAGAAATCCAGTAAAAGTGGCCAAGAATGGGAGAAACGCTGTTATGAGTGCATCGCATCTCATGGATAGTACTTTATAGGCGCCTAAATATGAGACTCCTTACACGTTTTATATTATATTTATTTTTTGTCTAAAAATATTTGAATAAGGTTAAAAAACTTATATATTCTTATAGTGTCAAATTCTACATAAATATATACATACATATAGTGTATCGTATATTCCTTGTTGGTAGGCGGATGTAGTGGACTTGTTAAATAAGTAATACAGATGTATCAGTCCAACATAGTTTATTTTTTACCACAACTAGTTTCGTCAAAGTGACATCTTCAGGTGGTGAATTTGAACATACATAAACCAAATTAGTCTAGAATTTACGAGCATTCACAGCTCATGTCAATCATTAATAATAAATGTTAAAAACAACAATGCAATTACCTTATTAGACAATGTTTTCAATATTTATTATTAATGATTGACATGAGCTGTGAATGCTCGTAAATTCCAGTCTAATTTGGTTTATGTATGTTCAGATTCACCAGCTGAAGATGTCACTTTGTCGAAACTATTTGTGGTAAAAAATGAACTATGTTGGACTGATACATCTGTATTACTTATTTATAGTGTATCGGTTCCGACTTACACTATTAACGGCGTAAGCCGAAACCTGTACATTTTATGTATATATTTTTGTAGAATTATACACTATAAAAGTTAAACCAGTTCTTTATTTTTATTGATTTTATTAGCTTTCCGCTATATTGACATAGATCGCAGAAATGTATTCAAACAATGTCTCTTTTATTATAAGTTTGATCATAAAAATACTTGTAATAAATAATGTAGATTTAATAGGTACATTTTATATCAAATTATATTATATAAATGTTTAGACAAATTGTTAAATTTACAATATATTTGCTAGAAAACGTTCTTGTATGATATATATTAAAATTTTGAATTAACAAATTATGTTGCTGATTTGAACAAGAATCAGTGGCAACATAATCAAGAAATGGTTACTTGTACAGTGTTCTTCAAGAAGACTATTTTTTCCAAATGAATGCATGATTTGGTTTTTGAAAACTAATCCTTCTATAAGTATAGTGAAACTTGGCAGAACCAATAATTTCAACAGTTCTTCTGTCGCAGTATGCAAGCATGCATCGCAGCCCCATCTTGCAAACAGAAGATACATTTAATAAATCACTAGAACACAAGATTTAATGAAAATAAAAAAATTTCTTCTTGATATTTAAATTATAAACTTTGTGAAAGGAAATATAATATCAAATCCAAAGTGAAAGCAGATCGAATAAATCCAACAGTCAGAAATTAAGCTGTAATTTCTTTGCATAGCGTTTTTTTTGGTCTTATATACGGTGCATATTAGCCATGTCACTGGGTTATCTAGTTACTTACGATACTATCTACGAAATAAAACTCACAACAACTAACTAAAGTTCAGCTGATGAGACTTGATAGTGTATGGCCAGTAACATGGAAAGAAAACAACCAATCACCGTCCTAATAGCTTCTATTTCTTCATGCTGTTCTTCAACCTCAAGTTTTCAAATTTGGAATTATTCTTATTTATTCTCCTATTCATTTTTAATGAGAAAACTATAAAAAAAGATAAATAAATAAACATTTAAATAAACTTTCCATACAATTACAAATACAGTCGGTTCTAGTCCCTAATGATCATTTCAAATTTTTCTCCATGATATTCCAATTTGATTCATAAAAAACTTTAAGAAAAATAACATCGAGAAAATGTTGAAATGTGCGTTATAGTCCTCAATGGCCGATCTGCTAGGGTCACACTCTGTCTATCAAGGCACTGTGCCGCTATATTTTAGTAATTAAACCAAGGGTTGTATTCACTATCTTTTAGTAATTAAACCAAAGGTTGTAGTCACTATATTTTAATAATAAAACCAAAGGTTGTAGTCACTATCTTTTAGTAACTACACTAAAGGATGCAGTTCACTTCGATATATAAATTTCTCATTAACATATTTTCAACTTAGGCCGTACACTATTTACGCTCTCAATTATTTATATGAAAACTTACGTTGAAATACATTCTTCATACAATTTCTTAAACTTTCTTGAAACTTTGTTTTCTTACTATAATAAGAAAATATAAGTGAATTTAAAAATGCTTGAACCAAATGCCTCAATGCACATTGCATTTCACAGTAATGTTTCACAAATAAGCCTTGCGGAAAATATAAATTATCAATAAATAAAATAATAATATTAATAATTGGTGTATTATTTTCGTTGAAATGTTACTATGTTTTTTATGTACCTGAATACAAGATGGGGCTATTTATTTATAATAAATACACTAAATACATATATTTTCTTATTAACTAATTATTGTCGACACAGCCTTTTGAGTGAAAACTCGGTTGTTCTTCTTCTTCTTAAAAACTAAGATTTCTAATTAAACTAATTATTGTACGAAAAGAGCAATATAAATGCAAATCTAGCACATGCACATACCTGCATAATATTCTTACATAAAATTGTATCTAAATACTTATTTCATAAACTCATCTTTTATAATATATATAATTTTTGAAACATGTGCACTCACTAATTGAACCGAACAAAAAATGTTTAAAATACCAAATCGAAAAAGAAAATTATTTTGAATTTTGCAAATAAGGTTGTGTACAGTAATGTGAAAATGTTTTTCCTTTTTAAATACCAGACTGAAAATAGTAAAAAAAAAAAAAAAAAAGCAAATTCCAGATCCAGAATTCTCTTCAAAATTACACAAATGTCGTTTTTATTTTTATATGCCTAACTTTCTAAGCCCTTATTTCCTTAAGTAAATTATAATTTCATTCATACGTAAGATATAATAATTCTTGAGTAAAACTGTTTATTGTCTATTTTTCTAACTTAGATCCATCCTTTTTTTTTTATCAGTCTACAACTAACTAGCCCGCTAAATAAAACTGGTGAATGCAGACACATATACAAATATACATACATCATATACACAGATATACATACATCGTATCCACAGATATACATACATGACGTACACAGATATACATACATGACGTACACAGATATACATACATCACATACACAGATATACAAACATAACATACACAGATATACATACATCACATACACAGATATAGATACTTTACTCCCTTCTGAAGATGGATAAACTACATCAGTGGTAAAGTCAGCGAGAGAATACTCACGGAATAACCCCCACCAAGCGTTAGGCCAACCCCCTCCCCATCACACACATTATTAGCTTTTTTTTTCGAATAGGGTACATGCGATACTCATGAGGACACCCAGTGAGTATAGACAATGTACATTCTCTTTTCTGATACACTGCTCAGTTCCCTATAAAATATTTACAAACACAAATTAAATTACTTAATTTATTTACAATTAAAAAAAATAAATAAAAATTATTACAAATCACACTAACATATTTAACTGTATATACAATATCCTACAGCAAAGGAACTAAATAAAATATTTTATCCGAATTTATATTGTATTTGATTACAACCTTTTTTCTTCCATTTACCTAATTTTAACAGACTATTTGGGTTACATTTTGGAATAAATTATTTTTTTAAAAATATAATATACAATACAATATAACATTATGCAGACTTAGAAGGTGGCTTTATATTTTGATATAAATGAACATTATTGTCCAGGAATGCCAACATTTTTCCAATTACCTATAAATAATATTTAATAATAAATATTCCTCTAAACTATAATACAGCTTGTTGTCTACAATTTTGTTAAAATTCTAATAATCAGTCCAGATATTTAATTATATTGTTTTTTCGGCAGTGTCCTTTAATTTATAAACACAATTTCTTAAAACATGCATTATTTTATCATTTTATCATTCAATTCATTAAAAAAGTATCATATAATATTCATTTTTATTTTTCATATTAAAATGAAATTTGTTCAGATCTGTTTCTAAATTGACAATAAGATGCACAATGGGTAACCTATTGCGTATGTTTGAAATTAAGAAATTAAATATTTTACAAAAACTAAAAGTTAAAAACAAGAATTTAATCTTGTTGTCTACAATCTACAAACTATTTTATTGTATTTTATATAAATTCATATTCTTTATTAAATTTAAGGTTACTATTATTTAATTTTAAAGAAATAAATTCAGACAAATATTTCTTAAAATTGTAATATATACTGATTATATTTAGGTTATGTGAAGAAAATCTTTTGCAGCAAAATTATTGCAACGCAGTTCAGTTATAAGTTATGAAGGAAGAGAAGAATTTATACATTCGAACGCTATAAATCAAAATGTGCAAAAAAGAAAAAGTGCAGAGTGCAGTGAAAGTTGATAACAATTTTTTGAAAATTACATCATTTATCAAAACAGGGAATCTAAAAAAAAAAAAATAGTTATAAATAGGTACAAACAATATAATTTATATTGTATATTTACACTACAATAGCATGTATAATAAATGCAATTATTATAATAATACAATACTTTCTGTAGGTCGAAATAGTTGGTTCATTTGAAGTTGACAGGTAAAGTTATAATTTCAGTGAAAATATCATGAGACTTATTGTAGGTAACCTTCCCCATGAACCCAAAGAGAGCAACAATAATAAAGGAGAGAGTGAGATCGAGTGGGGGTATGGATGGGAGGGACCTTAGAAAGGGTTCACAGGCCTCCATGTCTCACATATCAACCTTAAATGAATCAACTATACATATGAAATATATACAAACATAATACAATTAATAATATTATATCGACGATCTAATTCTATTCCATATCTGTTTTTTTTTTTAATCGCCATGAAAAGTTCATTATTTCTACTTTTGCAGATAAGGTCGATTAGAATTAGCCTCTCGATTATAAACAATTATTATTGTTATATCGAAATTAAAATTGATACATTGTGAGTATGATGACTCTTAATTCTGATTTCTTATTGTCTTTTGTTATTACATAAATTTAAAATTACATTGAATGGCCTAATTATGTTATTATCATACTTTCATTTAGGTATTTATTTTATAGCAATTATTAGAGAAAAGTTTATTTATATTAATATTCCTTTTAAGTGTATTATTAGTTCATGACATTTCCGACTATGACTCGTCTACAAGCTTCGGCACATATGATATGAATTATTGTTATTTCATCATTTTTTAAAAATACTTCATCATATAGAACTTAAGGAATTTTCTTCGATGAATTCCCTTCAATTGATATTTTCGTGTCACATAAATGAACCGCTTTTTTTTTTTAAGTTGATTTTAAAATGTTTTACTTATTAATTTCCCGAATATAATCTGCACTAATAAGAATTTTCTTCACTTTGAATTTATATATTCATAAAAATATGAAAAAAAAGGGTATTTCTCTAAATCTCCGGAAAAAAAAACTGTCAATTTTTAGTCAGAATAGTTTAGAAATGTAACACCAGAGTAACTGCTTACTAACCCGGCCGTTCTACCACGTTATACAACTCCTAATTGAGAATATTTACTTCAATAATACAGATAAAATGGTACAGATTGTAAAAGTCAATTGTTCAAAAAAAAAAATCTATATATACATCGCTCATGGACAACTAGAACCTCATAAGTCAGGAAAACTGTTGTTCGACAGGAGATAGATAATTCTGAATTTTGGGGGCACTAGAACAAAAATTAATATTTTTCCAACAAATTTTAATTAGCGAATGGTGGTCTTGCATTAAATTGATAAGAAAATGGAATTACGAGATTTTAAACACGCACTGATGTCGACTTACAAGTTTGTTTTATCTCCGCTAGAGGGCTTTAGGGTTCACTTGGAACTGTCAATAAACAATTTCACACAAAAATCCGACTTACAAGGTTTTAATTGTTCATGAGCGATATACAAAAAGTCAGATGGGTATATGGGTATAATGGGTCTTGTAATGTTCCGCCATACAATGTCACAATGTTCTTTTATTACGGATAATAATCCATGAAATAAACGATTCATTAATACAGTGAGTAGCTCGTCAGTGTAGTTTAGGGGACGGCAACCATTTTAATTTTTGGGGGCGACATTATTATATTATGTAGATTTTTAAATGGGAGCCGCATATTCAAGCCAAAAACAAGAAAAAATTAGTCGATCACCGGCAACGTTCGCGTTCTTTCCAACACCATTATATTGGCAGTTGTTAGAATTGTTAAGTTGAGCCCTCTCCCCTTCCTTGATCCGTTGTCGTTCTTATAAGCCCGCATATTAATTTCGTGTCGATATATTAATAACACTGGCAATTAATAGGGTTTTGAATTGAACACTCACTTCATGTCGATATATTAATTCTATCGGGAGTTATCGTGTCCACAGAAATATATACACATATCTCCCACAGAAGAGATGGACTCATGTCCACCAGAACGACAAGAAGCCCTCTGGCAGTAGACGATATGAACTCGCAGTTGATTCCGCGATGGAGAGTGTGAAATTCAAAATTCTATAACACCTGATGAAATTAATAAATATATGCGGAAAATGTAATAAATGGATTCAGTAATCCATGAATAATACATCTGTTAATTTTCAACAAAATCAGGCAAGGGGGATGGAAAGAGCAGTATTTAAGTATGAGACTGATCGCCATTCTTCACAAACCTCAAAACTTCAAAAATTCTGAACAGTTTTCGAACGGAACCGGTGATCTGCTTTTCGTTTTTGCTGTTGTTGTTTGAAGTTGCTGAAGGGCCATACGAATCACACTTTGTCGACCCCCTGGGGTCGTTTCGCATAGAATATTCTCTTTGTATACACTCATAGTAAACATAGACGAATACGTAGAAAATTACGCAGAATATACATTTTTTTGTGATAATTCATTAAAATAATGTAGATAATAATTATTCATTTATTCTGACACTTTATTATATAAAATAAGAGACAAAAATGAGCTTGAAACTTTTATTTGACAACATCAAGAGTTTAGTTAATTTCTTTTACCTTCCCGGCAATGTTGTGTATGATAAGAGTTAGTTATTGTGACTCATGCCCGGGCTTTAACTATGAGGTCATATCGCCTACTACCAAAGCGCTTTTTCATCGCTCTGGTGGACATGAGCCCGACTCTACTGTGGGAGGCCTAAATCTTGCCTACCTAGGTTTAGTTGCCTAGGATGGTGGTCTTCAATGAGTACCTGACATCGTACAGGCTCAGGACCATAGCTTAATGTTCCATCCAAAGGATGGCGTGCTCAAGGGTATAAAAACCAAGACCTCTAGGTACAAATGTATTCTTCACTTTGAGTAAGAGCTTAGTAAACAGCATCTTTATTTCTACAGACCTCACACAGGTTTTATTATTTTATGCTAGCTGGCATTCGAGGTTGCCTCCATCATCATGCGTCTGAAATGCATTTATAGCATGTTTTATCAAGCCTGATGAGGGCAACATCCAAAGCCAGCCAGCACAAAATAATAAAATCTGTGAGAGGTCAGACACAGTTATTTTGTAACCTGTGAAATAATCACTTCTAACTATAACAGTCATCTTCCACAGTATAACGTTTTCTCACTCACTGACTAAAATCCATTTCAAAGGAAAATCTCGGTATAAGAACCGAGGGTGGAACTGTTTAAGAATAGTGAGAGATTCCAGAGAAGGATTGGGTCAGTCTCCAAGAAGTTTTGAAGGCTCTCTAGGAAACAATGTGCTAATATTCTACATGTAGATTATCAATAAAACCTAACATCGTACATAACATATTCTACGTAGATTATACCGAATATTCAACATGATATATTCTACGTAGAGTATGCGCATAGATTACTCCTAATCTGTACCGAATATTCTACATGATATATTCTACGTAGAGTATGCGCATAGATTACGCCTAATCTGTGCCGAATATTCTACATGATATATTCTACGTAGAGTATGCGCATAGATTACGCCTAATCTGTGCCGAATATTCTACATGATATATTCTACGTAGAGTATGCGCATAGATTACGCCTAATATGTGCCGAATATTCTACATGATATATTCTACGTAGAGTATGCGCATAGATTACGCCTAATCTGTGCCGAATATTCTACATGATATATTCTACGTAGAGTATGCGCATAGATTACTCCTAATCTGTGCCGAATATTCTACATGATATATTCTACGTAGAGTATGCGCATAGATTACGCCTAATCTGTGCCGAATATTCTACATGATATATTCTACGTAGAGTATGCGCATAGATTACTCCTAATCTGTACCGAATATTCTACATGATATATTCTACGTAGAGTATGCGCATAGATTACGCCTAATCTGTGCCGAATATTCTACATGATATATTCTACGTAGAGTATGCGCATAGATTACTCCTAATCTGTACCGAATATTCTACATGATATATTCTACGTAGAGTATGCGCATAGATTACGCCTAATCTGTGCCGAATATTCTACATGATATATTCTACGTAGAGTATGCGCATAGATTACTCCTAATCTGTACCGAATATTCTACATGATATATTCTACGTAGAGTATGCGCATAGATTACGCCTAATCTGTGCCGAATATTCTACATGATATATTCTACGTAGAGTATGCGCATAGATTACTCCTAATCTGTACCGAATATTCTACATGATATATTCTACGTAGAGTATGCGCATAGATTACGCCTAATCTGTGCCAAATATTCTACATGATATATTCTACGTAGAGTATGCGCATAGATTACTCCTAATCTGTACCGAATATTCTACATGATATATTCTACGTAGAGTATGCGCATAGATTACGCCTAATCTGTGCCGAATATTCTACATGATATATTCTACGTAGAGTATGCGCATAGATTACGCCTAATCTGTGCCGAATATTCTACATGATATATTCTACGTAGAGTATGCGCATAGATTACTCCTAATCTGTACCGAATATTCTACATGATATATTCTACGTAGAGTATGCGCATAGATTACGCCTAATCTGTGCCGAATATTCTACATGATATATTCTACGTAGAGTATGCGCATAGATTACGCCTAATCTACACCTCTACAACTCTGAATATAACTGATTTAATCAATAAATAAATAAAATAATTCTACTGTAGATCACATAGAACATGTGAGCCATTCCATGTCAAATCAACCGAACCTTTAAATTGACAATCTCCAATTTAAATTAAGTTCTTACTATTAGGTAATATATACCCATACATGTGAAAAACGGAACATGAGCCAATCTGTAATTAGTCAATTCATAGTCCTTTTTATATTTTGTTTACAAATTTTTAAGAAATACTATTCAAAATTTTAAAGATAAAAAAAAAAAATTCTTGACTATGAAAATTGAGATTTTTAATTTCTTTTCCCCAGATACACATTGAGGTTATAAAATACCAACAAGTGACATATCATTTGAAAGCCTATTAAAAGTACTTCTAAGTGAGACCATATCGCAGTATGTATCTTTAATAAGGGCTGAGAAATCAGGGTTTTTAGGTTGTCCCATAAGTCGTCTTTCTCATTTTGTAAAAATAGTTTCATAGGTGTCTGTATTTCAAACACCAAACAAGTAAAAATTTGGAAAAATGTGTATATACTTTTTTTTTTTAATCATTAGTAGTAGGCAATATTCGTATACGTTTTTGCAATCTGTGTCGATATAGTGGAAAACTAATAAAACAAAAAAAATAATAATAAAAAATACTTAATTGTTTTAAATGAATGAAAAATAATTTTTATTCTGGGACATGGCTCACCTAGGAATAACAACTTGAGAAATTAGAAAATAATAAAAGCATCAATCATTTGAGAAAATATTAAAAAGAGGCCTCTAGCAATTAATTTAATAAAAAAACAATGATTGTTAATAAAAAAACAATGATTCACACAATAAGAAAAAACTTAATTAATAAAGAAAAACAGAGGTGAGTGAAAAAAAAAAATATATATATATATATATATATATATATTATTATTATTATTATTTTTTCACTCACCTCTGTTTTATCATTATTATATATAATACATGGTTATATAGGCGGTATATAAAAAAAAATATAAAGTAATAAGTGAAATTACTTTTCAACCGGCTGATGGAAGTGTTAAGTAACAATCTGACCTATTCTTAGGATTCCTTAACTGGCTAGCGAAATCCTATGAATAGTTCTCGCCTTTTTATAATAAGTCTCTCATATAAGCCCCATAACCGGGCAGATTGTTATTTGTTTCATCAGCCCGGTTGGAAAATAAATTGTTTTTTACTTATTACTATATATTTTCTAGTCCCATACCGCTTACATAACTCTATTATATATTTTATTGTTTTCAAAGGTTTGGTGAGTTGGGACTTACTGAAAAAGTAGAGATTTAAATGAATGTTCATTAGTACATATTTACATTGTCTAATTCCACAAAAATATACATATAATGAACTCGTTTCGGCTTATAGTAGCAGTTATGAGAGCAATGAAATTGTTATTTACTATATGTTGCACCTCTAAATCCATAAAAACCTAAATTCAAAAAAGGAAATGTTCACAAAATTAATTTTTAAGAACTGAATATTATTTTTGATATTAAAACAATAAGAAAAAGATGTATTATAAAGCATATGTTTGTAGTACATCTACTGCTATATTTTAAATGTACAAAATTATTTTAGTCAGTATAATAAATGGAATTAGCAGATTTATCACTTTTTTAGATCATATTTCAAGTTTTTTTTCAACAAAAACTGAAATAATAAATACAGTATTACACTTTGTAAGGCAAGTGATTGCTTTACTGTTTGTCTTTATTTCACAACCGGTTTCGCATATTTTGCCTCAGTTACCATTGCACTCATCTCTTATTCCCCTTATTTTTATTCAACCTGATTATGCAGAATATGCAAAACCGGTTATGAAATAAAACAATCTTAAACAGAAAGACGGATCACTTTATTCACATTGTAAAGAAGTCTCCTGTAATGAGGCTAGTCATTGAAAATTTCTATTACACTTCAACAATTTACTGAAAATTGATGAAATTCAAGTAAATAATTCTTTTAAGAATACAAGTGATTCTTTACTTTATTATTAGGGCAAAATAATATATATATTTTTTAGAGAAAAAGTGTCACAATATAAAATGTATGTAACTTGCAAAAAAGAAATATTTTCAGAAGAAAAACGGACACCGACATGAATCACATTTATGAGGCTTTAGAAGTACAAAACCCAGTGTGAATGTTATATAGTTAGTTATTAGTTATTATGACTCATGCCCGGGCTTTAACTATGAGGTCATATCGCCTACTACCAGAGCGCTCTTTCGTCACTCGGGTGGACATGAGCCCGATTCTAGTATGGGAGTCCTAAATTTTGCCTACTCTAAATTTTTATTCACCTGGAGCAGGGGTGTTTAACGAGTACCTGACATCGTACAGGCTCGGGACCATCGCTTAACGTCCCATCCAAAGGACGGCGTGCTTAAGACTATTTCACTTCCCAGATAAAATGAACTAAGAGCCTCGGTCGGGTTTCGAACCCACGTTCTTGAGCTCAGAAGGCAAGCACGCATACCACTGAGCTAGGCGCCCCGAGTGTTATATATAAACCCACTCAATGGAAAAGTGATATTAGCGAACTCTAGCCTCTGGCTGTGGAAAAATATTTATTTTGTTTTTCGAATTGAAAGAACGTTCAATTTAAACACTTTTCCCTTACCTACCAAAGTGCAATTTTCCAGTTGCGATGTATATATTCATGGAGTTAGAAAATATAACTATTCAACAAAATCATTGGTTTTTTCGAGAAATTATAGTTGATGAAGATGATTTTGAGGTTTCATTTTCATTGGTTGATTTGACATGGAATGGATGGAGGGTAGAAGGTGAAAAAGGGCCGGTTTATATCTACTGGCTGGTGATGAAGGGATTGAAAGGGTTGGTAGACTTGACAGTCGGTGGAGGAGGTCGAGGCGGCTCTGTGGACCTCTCGTCTAACGTGCCATACATATAGCTGTCTTTACTGTCAGGCTGGACTGGCTCTGTCATCAGCTGGTTCGTGTAGCCCTGTTCCCCCATCGAACCGTAGTCTATTGACTTGCCATCCTGGAACAAATATATTATTCTTAGAACAATAATTGAAGAGAAAATTATAATATAATTACATACATTAATACATATAATTATCAGAACCGATAAATTATTATTTGTATACGAACAATGTTTGGAAAGGGATTAATAAATCACTTTTTCATCCTATTATGAAAGGGCCTCCAAGAACACTTGATAACCCTTCAGTCCTGGTACAAAAAGGTGAATGACACGAAATCAGTTCACATCGTCTTCACCCTTCGTCGAAAATATACCTGCCCTCCAGTGTACCTTTAAAAAAATCCCATCCCTACACTCGGCAAACGACTAACTTGGAATCCTCACTCGAAACTGAAAAGACAAGAAATGGACAGACGTTATAAACTTTTACTAAGGCTATTAGAACAAAACGATTTATATACAACGCAATACTCAAACCTATGTGGAGTTACGGACTTGAACTCTGGGGTTCTGCCAAGGAGGTGACTCTAACAAAACCAACATTACCTTGAGGGGAGGTAGTGACTTGATGCTGGACTCTCTGGCGGTCCCAGGAGGGTCGGCCCATGGCTGGAGCTCACCACTGGCAAAGAAGGCGTAAAAGGTAATACCAATGAAGTGGACGGTGGCTGCCATCAGGAACACGACCTTCCATGAGTGGTGACTCTAACAAAACCAACATTACAAAATTAGTAGTGCATCTGTAACTGCGGAGAAACTTTTATCTCAAATTGGCTAGGTTTACAATAACAGTGGCTAATATTTATTTATCTGTTACTAACAATAATAAAGCATAAAATTTAAAAAAAAAGTTTATTCTATTTTTTACTGAAACCTTGGTGGAGAGATCTTTTTTGAGGGGGGCTTGGGAGGAGGAGCTTAGCCTTATAAATATTTGAGCTCAAACTACAAGTCTCTAGCTGTTATAGAGGCCGAAATCCCTACACAGGCTCTGAAGAAACCTGAATATTTTGGAGATGACATACCCGATTTCCACCAAACATGGCTAAGAACCATCTCGCAAATACCAGCTTTTGAAATGAAAAAACCGCTTTGAAATCGGTTCAGCCGTCTTGGAGCTACGATGCCACAGATAGACACACACCCACACAGACAAAGGCTTCAAACTTATAACATAAAAATACACATGAACCAGGTTTTAAAAAGATAGGTTAAGTACATATAAACAATAACAATACAGTGCACTCAGAACTGCAAAATCAACTTCCTCAAGGCATGCTCATTGTATAAAATAATTATAAAAATTTGAAAACTCTGTTAAACTATCGTTTATTTTAAGAGTTTGATGACCGGTTACTAATTGTGTAATAGTATGGAGAATGGGTGTTATTGTGACTCATGCCCGGGCTTTAATGAGGTTATTTAGCTCACTACTAGAGCGCTCTTTCGTCGCTTTGGTGGATATAAGCCCGGCTCTACTGTGGGAGTCCTACATTTTGTCAACACTGGTTTATTTACCTAGGATAGGGATCTTTAACGAGTACTTGACATTGTACAGCCTCGGGATCGTCATTTAACGCCTTATAAGAAGGACAACGTGCTCGAGGTTTTTTCACCTCCCAGATAAAAAAAACATTCTTGAGCTCAATAGGCAAGCACGCCTATTATTTTGCAAACTTCTTAAAAAAAACATTTGATAATGCTGCAAAAATAGAAATAGATATGGTCTACACAAGGTGTTGTACGACAGATATTGTACTCACATGGTCTCTGGTGATGTGGTCTATCACGATGGGACAGATGAGGCCTGCTATGGTACCAATTCCGTTCGACATACCCATCAGGATACTGGCATAACGTGGTGCTATATCTAGATGGTTCACATTAAACCCTAAACAAAGAACTATCATTTAATTTTTCCTTTATTTATTTTTTTTTATTCTAAATGTTATATCTAAATAATTAGCCAAAGGGAAGAAGGGATTTGGGAGGGGGCTTAACACAAAAACTTTAATAACTGCCCACGTAATGAATTTATTGACAAGAAATTTCATGTAAGTTCAAAACCCTATATATAAATGGTCGGATTTGCTTCATTATGAGAAAACAGTAGAACGGGCGTAGCAGCAAAGCGAACATACAGGTTGGAGGTACCATCGTTTTAGTCAGCAATTTTATTTATAATATGTCACGATATTTCTTCTCATCTACCTCAAAATTCTTACTATTATAGAAACTATAGAAACATATATGAATAAGAATTATTATAAATACGCTCTAACTCCCGTAAAAGTAAGAGACTAGAGAAAACCGTATATATCGTCCCAATTCTGAAGAATTTAACTTAATGTACAGTAGTCATGCGCGGATCAAGAAAATGTATTGGGGGACATAAGAACTTTTCAAGAAGCTGGAGTATGTTTTGTGTGGGTGCTTCATATATAACAGTAATACTTTCCTATTCAAAAATGTATAATAAATAATTTCCCTCGTTACAAAAGTGTAAAGTTAAATAATTGATCGTACAAAGTGGAAATATCACATTTTACACTTTTGAAAAGTGTAAATTATGTATTACTTTGTGTTTTAGAGTGTGGGTATAATTTTTTAAAATATTTTCATAATTTTTTTCAATATTGGTTCTAGATAAAACCAATATTGGTACTAAATTGAAATCGTTATAATTGCACATTTTTAGCCAATAGAGCGATTGAATTTCTAGTATCGGACCAATCTAGCGCCAACTTTAAATTTCTATTCGGGATGTCTTTGTTTTATAATTTAAACATTGGTACATGATTTTGAGGAGGAAGCATTGCCCCAATTGGTAATTGCGCATGGTAAAGTTTTATGCATTTCTAAATTGTTATATATTTAAGTAAATATTGAGAAAACGGTCAATGTTTACGGAACGGAAGTAAGAACAATCCCCACATACAATTGTCTACCAATCAATCACTTTTAAAATATTGAAAAATGAACTAGAAATATTTGAATTTGTTTCCCTTAGAAAGTGGCTGATGTTTTTGGGACAAACGTTAGAACGCCCACCTCTCCACCCCCCACCAATCGAGAACTGATCCACTTTGAAGATGAAGTTCCACCTGTATTCCACCTGAATTCCACCTATTAATGTATTAATATCCTACCTGAGATTGCAAAACCGCTGAAAGCGACGCCCAGTGTGAGAGCGACATTGGCTGAAAGAGCAGACCTGGAGTAGGCGACAATAATGAAGAAGAAGCCCTCCATCCCGAATCCGCCACAGTTGAACAGCTTCCTGACGTTGGTCGTGGAGAGGATCCCGTTCTTGCGAACATGGTCAGCCAGATGGCCGCCGCATGGCACGATGATGGTCATCAGAAGGTGAGGGAGTGCGCCCAGGAACCCTGTCTGCAAATTTTAAAAAGTGTTTTTATATATGACAAGGCAATTTAATATTGTGTTTATATCCAAACAGACTAGATGATTCCTCATCATGGCTGCTACCAAATCACCACGGAGAGGCCGGACATCAGAAATGGACTGTCCAGAAGGTGGTCAGTCCCGATCAAGGCCAAGTAACACCTACTATGTAACTATATATGTCGTAAAACATTCTCATCAAATATTTATATCCTTCATCAACTCAATTCCCTCCGCACAGTCGCACGCAAACAATAAAGGACATAGTGAGTTTCTTGGGTATCATGGCCCAACATCTCCAAGATATTCGAGCCAGTACTTTTGAATAGTCGTCTTAGTAATCCCATACACGACACATAGAGACACTAAAGGAAAAGGAGAATTGGAGTTGAGAATTTTGCAAATTTGCTCCGTTTTAGCTTCCAAAAACCTCCATAGGAAATTACACCCTACAATTTTGGCCATATTTCAAAACTTTAGTTCACGTCATTCCAGTATTTTTTTTTTCAACAAATCCATCAATGCATACTAACTTTTGTGTATTCGGCAAAATTTGAAAAAACTTATTCAAAATACTAAAACAAACCTCTTGTATTTTGAGACCAAACGTTGTGGAGAGATAGGAGGCTTGAAATAATACAAGAAGATAGAAGTTCCAGGATCGGCAGAAATTGGCCACAATAATGGCGTAGACAGGCATCGAGCTGAAGAACTTGGACCAAGGGGTGGTCGATAACGTAGGCATAGCTATCTGCGTTGTAGAACCTTTAAAAAAAATATTTACATTTTAAATAGCGAAGCAGCAAGCAAAAAATATTTAAAAAATAACTAAATTTCTTGTCTATGAGGAGGAAAAAAATATATAAAATTGTGTTACTTACCGAGAGAATTTTCGATGTAAAAAAGTTCCCGAGCTGTTATTGTTGGATGTTTGGAGGGCCTTTCGAAAATAAGCCAAAGCCATACGCAGTACCACATCAAACCTACGACACCTGCGAAACGGCAAGTTTTAGTTCATAATACAGAGTGTAGTTCATGATAATATCATGAACTATTCATATATTATGATATAATATACAGTGGCCGTTTGCCAAAAACAAATATGTCCACTTTTTGCTATTTTCACTTTTTAGACTTAAGTTTTAGATATAGCTGGTTTCTACCGTCTGCCAAAAGCTGATAAGTCAATTTTAATGGGAAATATTTTTTATTTAACGCTTTAAAAAACCTGATATGTCCACCGAGACGTATTTTGTGCTACCAAAAGCAGATATGTACAAATAATAGTAAATTGAACTAGATAAGTCCATTTAGCATAATGGACCTAAGAAAAATGAAAAGAAGACGTAGCATGCAACCAACAGTAGAAAGAAAGTACACTGATGATTTTCCTATAAGTAACAAAAAAAAAGAAGATCTTATGAAACTGCTAACTTTAATCCATCCTATGTATCACGACTTCTATCGTTCACTAAAAGCAACTAACAATGCTAGAGATTCGGGAGACTGGGCGGAATCTTCTGAAGACGAAGAAGCCGATGAAGCATAAAAAAATAAATCCACATTTTAATAATAATTATTATTATAGTCTGTTCATGAAATATCGAACTATGTAAACAAACAAATCCTGTGTAATATTTTATAATATTTGTATAATACTTGTCTCATATAGGTATATTTTTATTATTTTATGACTTTTTATTGTTCTTTATTATAAAAATTATTATTAATAAAAACTTTTATTATTAAAAAACCTCTTATTTTAATACTGTTGGGTACCATAAAAGAATCTCACGCAGTTATGTCAAAACCAGATATGTCCACCAAATTCTGGATTTACTTTTGAATTTTGCAAAATTACAAATTATCCTGTTTGGTGAAGGAAATTATATAATATAAATGCGAAAGTTAAGAGTATTAACAATTCTATTTTCAAAAATAAATGTCGTAATATTTAAAAAGTGATGAACCGAAAAACGTCAAATTTTGTTTTTGCGCTCCCGAAAATTTGAAAAAATGGATATATTCGTTTTTGGGAAACGGCCACGGCCATATTATGAAACATGAACTATTCATATATTATATGAAAATCAAGAAAAAGTTTCGTTTTTTTAAAAATATTGTCTATTTCAGAAGAAATTTATACATAAACTACCAGTTTCATAAATTAATCCCAATATGCAACATTTAGGTGTCCCACAGTAGAACTAACAGGAAAGAGGTAAGAGCATTGAATGCTTAGGACCCTAGGTGTTCACATCATCCCCAACAATACATTTATCAATTCCCGGGCAACCTGCTAAAAATGATAAGATGGTTGCCTACCATAAAAGTAGAAAGGTGCTTGCCATCCGATGCCAGCAGTGAGGATGCCAGATAGAGGCATGCCTAGGACGACTCCGGCATAGCTGCCACAGAAGGCTAGAGTTGCCAGCCTGCTGCGCTCTAGTGGCGGTGCCCAGTACCTCCAGATACCGTGGCAGGCTGGGTACGTTACTCCCTGTAGGAACATTTAAAACAGGTAAGTTGGTTTATTTTGGGTTGGCAGATCACCCCTTTCGATTCTCCAACTCTCTCATACGTACTGCCTCTTGTTCTCTGAAGAACCACTGGGAAAGTGATACAGTTGTAATTGATCGGACGAAGTTGGGTCTTTCATGGTGAGTCAGTTGAGAGTTTGTGTCTTATGTTAAACAATATCTGTGGCATCTGGTCTCAGATTTACACTAAGTTTATAAGGCCACCGGAGAACAATAGTCTTTAGTAACTACTAACCAAGAGGAAATCATTAAAAAATTTTTTTTTTTTAATTTACATATTTACTACGACAATAGTGTATCATTAGGAGAGCCCGAATTTTTATGCAGTAAGAAAACCGTATAATGTTCTAACTATGCAATAAAACCGCTAAAATATTCAAATATATTAATGTGCAGTAAAATAATTCCATAATTTCTGAACTAAAAAAGAAATTTGAGGAGGAAATTCAAAAATTAAAACTAAATGACTTAAAGATTTTGTTGAATTTTTTTTTTTTTACACCAAAATAGGATAATACAAATATTGGACGACCAAAAACAGCAAAATATGAACGTACATAATAATAAAAAATGATTAAAACATAATATAGTATCTATAAATCACTTTTTTTTAAACCAAAATATGAAAGTATGAAATAGAAACAAAAAAAGAAGAAAATAAAAAACAACAATTAATACCTAATCGTATTTTTAAAAAATAAACAAGAAACGGTGGCGCTGCGCTGATTAAAAAGGAAGAGAAAATGACAAAAGAGCTCACCTGTATTCACATGCTGGTCAATCTGTGATTATCTTTCACATGGAACTTGTTTTGAACAATAAACGTCGTAAAAACTGTTACATCTTTGCTATTGAATGCCACGGTTCAATGTTTTAATTTTACAGGAAAACGGTGAACTAGCTTTCGGCATTTTTAAGAAAAAAAAAAAATTATACAAACTTTCTTACTGAAAGTAACTATCAAACTGAAACTGAGTGTCGGGTGTAACGGCAAGAAAAGGAAAGATGGTAAGCCAAGAAACCACATTACTCCTTATTCGAAGAAAGAAATTATTGAGGGCTAGCGTTCTTTTTTTCGGCGAATATTATATCTATGAACATGCCCCGGTAGCTCAGTGGTATGCATGCTAGTCTTCTGAGCTCAAGAGCCCTCGAAACCCACCCGAAGCCCTTATTTTATTTTATCTGGAAAGTTAAATAAACTTAATAACGCCGTCCTTCGGATGGGTCGTTAAAAGATGATCTCGAGCTTGTATGATGTCAGGTACTCGTTAAAGGCCCGTCCTAGGGGAATAAAGATTTAGGGTAGGCAAAATTTAGGACTCCCACAGTAGAGTCGGGCTCATGTCCACCCGAGTGACAAAAGAGCGCTCTAGCTCTGGTAGTAGGCGATATGACCTCGTAGTTAAAGCCCGGGCATGAGTCATAATAACTAACTAACTGTACATAAGATTTTAAACTGGAATTTAATTTCCAAGGTTGTATTTTAATATTTTTATTTGTAACACAGATCAGAACATCAAAATATGCAAATATATGCATTTATCACCAAATATGCAAAATAAAATTAGGCTTAATTGCATCTAAGTATTTTAATTCGTAAAAATATTTACAACGCAAACAAATTATGTAGTTGCACAAAAATCCGGGCTCTGGTCATTAGTAAGCGGGTTAGAATGAGAAATTACATGTGGGCGGCTGTACTGCTGAGGTATATATATGACTGAAGAAGTGTCCATACTAGTACTGGAGCAGGTCCCTCTGCCATGCCCGCTTGAGGCGACGTTAACTGATTTGTCTGCTCGTAGTGGTACTGTTGTCTATTCCAACATCCAGTCTATGTTTATAATTTTTTTTCAAATTTTTATTGACTAAAATTTTAGTTGAAGTAATTTTTGGTTCCGATTGAAAATACCAACTATCTGGGTTCAATGTCAAAAATATATATGTTAAAATATAGTTCCTGAGATCTACTAGTTTTAAGATTTGATTCCAGATACTGTCTTTATCTTGACCCTACATCAAGGCTTGTTTGTACCACGCCAGAAGTGACCTCAACAGATATCTGCTATCAAGTCACACAAGATCAATCTGCGGAGTCAAGAAGAGATTGAATAAAGATTAATATTGACAGTATCAAAAGAGATTTCTTACAATTGGGACACAATTGACAGTCTGACTCCTAATAAAGCCTAGGGTTTCTTTTTTTTTTCTGAAAAACTTGGCCTAATCAACCCGTTTGAGTGGCAGGAAACATACAGGGATGCCAAACAATTGAATGCAACAAAGTAAAGACAAATAAATAGTAGGTAGACATAAGAAGTAAAGAAGGTACCTCGACGAGGCCCTGAAGAATCCTGACTAGGATGATGACCTCAGGCTGGGTGTCTGCAGCCAGCGGCAGCAGCAGGTTGAGGAAGGAAGAGATGGCAATAGCCAACCCGAACATCCTGGAAGATCAAATTCAGTTGTAATTATAAATATTTACATTAAATATGTCAGTTATAATAATGAAAATAGTTATAATAACCAGGATTGGGTCATAACGAGTAGAATATTCTTTTAGATAGAAGCTCCTTACGTTGGTCTCTCTGGTAGTGTGTTGGTAAAAGCGTTACGACACGAAAATGGCAACGAAAGTTTCACTCTCCCCTCCCCGACTCTTACGACCGGCATTAGGTGAGGGTGGCCGGAGGGGAGGACATGAATGAATCTTGACGGGCTTTGTATCGATAAATATGACTCCACAATCATTGAATATGATCTTTGATTTTGACCGGAGATTTTCATTTGTAATTTTGCAGAAGAGAGGGCTAAGCCATTGATTAAGTTTGTTTTTGACACATTTAAACTGTGAATAGTTAATAATCAACAAGAGATTATCAACATAAACGTCACAACTATAGACGCTGTTTTTGCAAGAGTCGTAGAAAAGATTGAGTCTAAAATTTATGTTTGTTACTTAGTGACCATAAACCAATCATTTCATTTATAGATTTTGAAGAAAATAATGTGCAAGATACTGTAAGTGACAAGTCTAGCCCAATACCTAATAATGATGAAAATAATGAAGCAAAATTTATAGACACAGTTTTCAACTCATACACAACAAGATTCGATACTCAACTGATAATATGTCACTCTTGGGGGAGCTTCTAAACATGAAGAGGACACAAGTGCTTACTTGGTACACTTTTGATATTTGATAGAGGACGTTTTCCCTTCGCGTATATTCCCGACGTCCAGGTCCGCCTGCGCTCAGGTACAACCTGACATCTCAGGTACTATCAGGTCACGACGACTTCAACTCCAAACTCTTCTTCTTCAAGAGGAAGGATAGCCCGAACAGTTTGTGTGGCGGAATCGAGACAGCAGAACATGTGGTCCTCGATTGTCCGCTATACGACAGGTCTAGGGTGGAGTTGATCCGCGCGACAGGATCTTATCTGAGATTGACCCTGCCGGAGTTGATGATGGAGTCAAACTACCCGGCGTTCGGACGGTTTGTCACCTCCTGGCGGGAACAGAAGAAGGCCCTTTGACCCCGCGCCGGGGGCGATTGACGGGCCAGACCCGAGTTCTACCCCCGGCGACCGCGATGTTGAAGCAGCCCCACTCCACCGATTTTGAGCTCTCTCGGCGCCACCAGGCAGCCCATCATAAGGGTGTCTGGGATGTTATGTACCTCCTCTTCGCCCGACGATATCGGGCCAAAAAAAAAAAAGGACGTTTTCCTAATTCTTACCATGGTGATAACTCAAAAATACAGATTTTTGACTTGTGTCCCTTTAAAAATACGTGTGCGATATTATTATTATTATTAATATTGTCCAGAACTAGACCTGATAATAGTCAACAATAGTTACCGATTGGCAGGATACTTAGATGCGAGGAAGCCGCCAGGGACCTGGGTGAGGAGATAGCCCCAGAAGAAAGACGAGTCGACAGCACTCTCCATCCCCACAGACCACTGGAACTGCAAAACACATCAAATACATTGTCTCTATTATTTTAAATTCTAGCTTATTTTTGTTCTGATAATTAAATAAAAAATAATATATAAGAAAATAAAAAATAAAATGAAGGCATATATAAATGATATACATTGGTATTTAGATTAGCTACTTACCGGCCGAACGTGAGTTGTGTTAATCTTTTTGACAGCATGTTCCTGAAAAATATATAAGGGATATTAGTAAACATAAATATATAAATGTACTATATATACATATTAAAAATATGTAAGGAATATTAGCAGGGAATGTAGCCAGGATTTTGAGCAGGGGCGGGGGGGGGGGGGGGGGGGTGGCAAAGTTAGGCTACGAGGGTGGGGGTATAGACTCCCGGGGGCACAGCCCGCAGTTTCCGTGGTTAGCACTGCAGACTTTTTGTTATTAATTTGGGAGCCTCGGACCTCTAGAAGCTCCCCCTGAGGTAACCACTGACTGTATGACTTAAGTTGACTTTACATGAGCAGCAAAAATGCAAAGCGCAGCATCAGCAAATGCACGCTGTCGTGTCTGTGCTTTTAGAATTAAATTACTCACATCCAATAGCGTGCATTTGCTGTTGCTGCGCTTTGCATTTTTACTGCGCATGTATAATCAGCTTTAAAAGTATAAAGTATAACATAAATGACGATTTTGTGCGAGGAAATGAAATGATCGAATTCATATATACTTAAATAAATGTAATATGACTTGTTTTGTACATGTACATTTATGTAACAACTGATTGCTGATTTAGGAATCAGACACACGGGAAATTTGAAGATCCCTGGTAACTTGCAAGCAATCCATTTTTAATAAAAACATTTTTTTAGTTTATTTAATTTTTATCTCGGCTTTTTGCTCTAGCCAGGGGGGGCACGCCCCTGGATATTAGTAAACAAAAATATATATTAAAAATATATAAGGGATATTATTATAAAACATTAATATATATTAAAAAATAGACAATTTATGAAGAATATGAAAACATTTTTCTAACAACATGATTGATAAGATTTTTTATGTTGATTTTTTCCAGAGGTGCAACCTTCGTTCATAGTGACCAGAAAAAGGGACGTGAAGGTGTCCCGAAATATTGTCAAAAAAGAAGACACCTCTGGAAAAAATGCCGGAAAAAATCAACATTTCAACAACCCAGAGAAGTTTAAGAAACACACAAGATTTTTTAGTGTTCAAGAGGAGGTATCCAGAGATACAATGCTTCATAGTCAACAGTGTAAAGAACACTACATTGTAGTTTAAACAAAAAAACTTAGTATTTTCCCAACGTTTCAGAAACTGTTTATTTCCTTCTTCAGGGCCTAACAGAATATAACAAACAACTTATTCAATTTTTTTTTTTTTATAATTCCTTTTATAGTTAGTTGATAGTTACTTATTGTGTCTCATGAGGTCATATCGCCTACTACCAGAACGCTTTTTCGTCGCGCTGGTGGCCAATAGCCCGACTCTTTCCTGAGAGTCCTATATTTCGCCTAGGTACCCTAAATTTTCATTCAAATAGGATAGGTCTTCAACAAGTACCTGACATCGTACAGGCACGAGTTCAAAAAAAAAAACATAGCTACAACAATTCTGAAGCAATTTAAAAAAATATATTTTTCGCATCGCTCCCATCTTTCCATAATGTTTCTTAAGGCCACGATTTTTAACATATTAATAATATAGTTAGAAAGTTATTATGACTCATGCCCGGGCTTTTAGCTACAAGGTCATATCGCCTACTACCAGAGCGCTATTTCGACACTGGTGGACATGAGCCCGACTCTACTATGGGAGTCCTAAATTTTGCCGACCCGTATCGGCGATCGTACAGGATCGAGACCATCGCTTAATGTCCCATCCGAAGCTTTTTTTAACCTCCCAGACAAAATAAATTAAGGGCCTCGGCCGGGTTTCGAACCCGCGATCTTGAGCTCAGTAAGCAAGCACGCATACCACTGAGCTACCTGCGCCCTCTATGGATTGCGATACACTAAATTAATGATTATTAAATTCATGAAATTTTACCCTTTCATTGGTAGATAAGTGTAGTTATGAAAATAATTAAATCTTTCCAATTTTTAAGTTTTTCATTTTACTTTTGTATGGGCAGTTGGAATTAAGGCTTACATTCAACTATCATTATCTTAAAGGAAATTTAACGCTCTTTCTAAAAATTAGGTTAAATAACATCTCAAGTTGACGACCAGAAGTATACTTACATATGAGGAGTTTGGAGCCAGAGCGGACCAACTGGTTGAAACTGAACAGGAAGAAAATGACAATTGAAAATTGAGTACATTTTGTTTATCTCCATAAATGGGCCCCAAATATTTATTTATATTTGAAATTTTAGAATAGTATTCGATGACTGATCCCTTTTTGTGTTCTATAAAGTTTTTGAAGGCCGTATGATCCATTGTGACTTTGAAAATATATGCACAAAATATTTGTGGACTAAACTTAAAGTGCTGCTATCTATCACTGAATTGAAGAAACTAAGTGATCCACACTGGTTTTGAAAAAGGGAACCTATGCCAACATCAGGATGGTAATAACTCATTTTCCGAAAAATTGTGGGTTGGTCCGCTCTGGCTCAAAACTCCTCATATATATTTTTGCATACAAATTCTAATTAAAAATCTAAATGCTTACCACTGCTTTTGCTGTTTCATTTATCTGGAACGCATGGAACAGTAAAAATTCAAGAAATGTTCTCTTAATATATTCTGAAATTAGAATACAAATAATAAATATGTTTATATATTATAATTATAAAAATATTATATAAACATATTATTATATTAATATGTTTATATAATATATTCTGAAATAGAAATACAAAAAAACATTAAGGCATAGTCAAGGTCCACGCCGTAGATTTTCCGTGAAAACGTCGGGATAAAATCATTTTTCATTTTCTTTTCGATGCTGCCGTAGCTCTTGCATTTGCTCGGCACTAGACTTTTTAGGTTTTTTAAATTCCTTTTGATGCGAGCTTTCCTCTGATTTGCGTTTTCTATAATTCTGCGCATATTAACGATTCATATGAGACGACATCTTTAATTTTTTTGCAATTTTCAATTTAATACCAATTTTTACCTATATTTCGGAGGATGTTTTTATTGTTTCACTTTGAGTCCTAGTAGTGCTCCTCAAGCTCTTTACAATGACACCCGAATCAACGTCCTATCTAAACGCGTTATCATGCTACACTAATTTCTAATTTTACACAACGCTAATTCGCAACAATCATCCACCGGCGCCCACACTAGCCCGATAACGTCACAGGCAAAACAAATACTGTACAACAAACACGTACAGACATGCTCTATCAATTGTGACCTCAGCCGTTGTTATCGTATAACTAGTCTCGTAGTTATTATCGGTATTTCGTAACGGTATTTGTTTAATTAAGTTTGTTATATTTTCTATTTTTTAAAGTTGTATTGATATATAAACTTTTAAATATATATAAAATGCATTACATTTATGTATGAACTAGTAAGGTCAACCCTTGCTATGAGATTTGTATCTCTATAAGCAATAAAGTTTCATTTCATTTCATTATTAAATTGTGTGTCAATACATTCAACAGATCGGTATTTATTAGTGTTTTTGAGTTGACCCAAACTCCCTCCTCTGACCTTCCACCCCCTCGGCCGATTTCGCTGAAAATTAATAGGTGGATTTATTTACTTAACGAGTATCTGACATCGTACAGGCTCGGGATCATGGCTTAATGTCCCATCCAAAGGACGACATGCTGAAGGTTTTTTTACCTCTCAGATAAAAAACCTATAGGTCTCCCTCGGCTCGGTTTTGAACCCGCGATCTTGAGCTCAGTAAGCTAGCACGCTATCTCTGAACCACTGGCGCACTACTTTAGCTATCAACAGACGTTCCTACATACATGTTACATGAATGAAACCAACCTAATTAACTAAGACATTGATCTTAGGTCTATTATTAAACTAAAAGGGCTAATAATTACCTGATGAATACCTGAGTGACGTTAGAGCGTGAAGTGGAAATGAATAGAAGGGACACAAGGGCTATAAATAAGGGCAAGGTATAGGTTAGGAATGGTGTCACCTGGGCAGGTGAAACATGCCACGCCCCCCGACCAATAGAAACACAAAGTGCTAATGACGTATTGATTTGGCTCCGCCCCCTTTGCCCCCTCCCACTCATCCCCACCCCCTCCCACTCCAGTTCTCAACCCTTTCAGTTGCTACCTACAATAGTGTCAGATTGGGAAATATCATTAGATACATGAAGGGCTTAGGGTCCTTATGTTGCTCAGCTTAGCGTACAAAGATCGAACATAGAGCATTCGCTGTCTGTAAATTGCCAACCGTAAATAGGTAGATATATGAATACAATTTGAATTGTATAAAACGAATAATATATTAAATTTCAACCTGAAAAAAAATTAAGAGAAAATAATGATCGTCAATGAACATCGTCAATGTACGTCACAGAACGAATTAATCAATTAACTTTTTTCGCCCCCTTCAAAAGTAGTCGAACGTTGGCGCTAATATTCAATAGTTGACTGACACTGGGGCTCCTAAATCCTCAAACTAAATTTTTTGTTGGATGAAATAAATTCCTTATAAATTTTAGTTATAAGGGTTTTGGAACTGAGCCCTCTCTCCTGAACTCCCCCTTCCCTTATGCCGAATCCGCTTAAATTTGATAAGTGTCGTCCTTATGAGGTTTTAAATTGAAATATGAAATTTTGAGTCGATACATTCATTACAACTGCAGTTATTAATTAGGGTTAAGCCTCTCCCCCAATCCCCCCATTCTCCTTGGCCGATTTGGGGCATGTTGGCAGGTTTGCATAAAAGAGGCATTAGCCGAAGAAGGCCCTCGATGCGGCCGACTCGGTAGAGGCAAGGAACCGGAGAACCTGCACACATATGAGATGATGTAGTTCTCTCGTCTGACTCATTGTGGAGAAGTTCAACAAATGAGAGGACCCTCCCCCATGTTGGCCGGTTTGCATAAAAGAGCCATTAACCGAAGAAGGCCCTCGATGCGGCCGACTCGGTAGAGGCAAGGAACCGGAGAACCTGCACACATATGAGACGATGTAGTCCTCTCGTCTGACTCATTGTGGAGAAGTTCAACAGATGAGAGGACCCTCCCCCATGTTGGCCGGTTTGCATAAAAGAGGCATTAGCCGAAGAAGGCCCTCGATGCGGCCGACTCGGTAGAGGCAAGGAACCGGAGAACCTGCACACATATGAGACGATGTAGTTCTCTCGTCTGACTCATTGTGGAGAAGTTCAACAGATGAGAGGACCCTCCCCCATGTTGGCCGGTTTGCATAAAAGAGCCATTAACCGAAGAAGGCCCTCGATGCGGCCGACTCGGTAGAGGCAAGGAACCGGAGAACCTGCACACATATGAGACGATGTAGTCCTCTCGTCTGACTCATTGTGGAGAAGTTCAACAGATGAGAGGACCCTCCCCCATGTTGGCAGGTTTACATAAAAGAGGCATTAGCCGAAGAAGGCCCTCGATGCGGCCGACTCGGTAGAGGCAAGGAACCGGAGAACCTGCACACATATGAGACGATGTAGTTCTCTCGTCTGACTCATTGTGGAGAAGTTCAACAGATGAGAGGACCCTCCCCATGTTGGCCGGTTTGCATAAAAGAGGCATTAGCCGAAGAAGGCCCTCGATCCAGCCGACTCGTTGAGACACCCTCCAAGGGGGCTGTTCGAGTGCCAATACTCCTGCTCCAGTGCTGACGGGGCTCTAATGACGAGTGCCCACCCCAACCCTCCTCTTATTAGTTTTTGATATGAACCTCTTCACATTCCTCTTTACATCCCCCAAACAACGTATTTATTGATATTTTCCTCCCCCCTATCAGATACAAATGGTTCCTCCAACTTCCATTCTCACAAGTCCCTGTACTCTTCTTCCATGGTATTTAAGGAACTAATCTCAAATACCTTGGACGAGATCTCTCCTCAGAAAACTTACAAGGATCCTGTAGTGGGGATTCCACTGGCCTCATTGAACAGCCAGGAAGTGTTTCTGATACCTAGATCAAATAACCTATCTTACGATGGACCCAAAAGATTATTGCACGGGCGCCTTTCCTAATTTTGATTAAGCCTTCAGCAGAACAAACGGTCAGGTCAGCTGTTGAACCGGATCAATTTCAGAACTGCAGTTAACCTTTTGACCTCTAAAAAGCCTTGAAATTTTGTAGATGTTTGAATTTTCAAGATTAATTTTACATATACATTTATTTGTGCAAGGATAAAGCTTTTCGATTTATTACGAATTCGAAGTGAATACAAACATTACTTAAAATCTCTTTGAAAAAACACTTATGTTAATATAAATTGATATTTTTTTGTAAATTAAATCTTTTTAAATATGGACATTTTTTTTGTAATTTATAAATTAAAAAAAAAAAAAAAATGCTTTGCACAAAATCAACCGTTTATATTTAACTTATGCAATTGCAACAATTTAAACAATATTCAGAAATAAGCTCTGAAAATATTTCATCAGTCTTTCAGAATAAACTTTTTTGTATTATTGACATTTATTTTTTTATTATTCTACAATCTGTAAAAAAATAACAATTTTAGTAGAATAAATAATAATAAAAAAAAAAAAATGAAACAAAAAAATTATTATTTAAACTATATACTGTAAACTAAAATGTACACCAAAAACATGCAAAAATGCTATATTTCCCTCCAAACATTTTTTATTGAATTACAATTAACCTATTTATTGAATACTCAAATCAAGATTTATGCAATATTGAATTTTAATATTCCTATAATATTCAGTCCGTTTCAATTTTTAACTACCAATAATGGATTGAAAACATTGTCAAGATTTTTTTAAACTATTTTTTCCGAGATCAGCATGTTAATGCGCAACTTTCGAATAGCGAAAACGGAGAGACGCAGGTAGTGAAACTTTCCTGAAAGACAGTTAGTGGACAAGTTCGAATGTAAGAAATGGTCCTTGTGCGATGAACAAGCGCTGTGATCGAGAAGGCCGTTCCTGTTAAGTAGCCCTATTTATTCCCAAGGAACCCTCCTGAAAACCTTTTATATTAGATATGAAATTCTGTGATTGTTCAATGATCACAGGAACAGGTAGGTAAGTATGTTAAAGTTAAAGGCAGAAGAAGTGGAATTGTTAGCGGGTTGTGAGGTAAGTTGTTAAAGGTACGAGTTAGCTTTGCCGGTGTCAAGTCACGGACTTGGCGAGAGTTCATCACGGCACAGAGGTACACCTCAAATCAAGGGGAACCGTCATCCCAAGACTCCAGCAAGGATAACCATCTATCCTTAGTAACAACTGCTAAAGTAGAAGTTTCTGGGGCGGGCTTAATAGTTATGCCGCCCTCCTTACAAGCTCATTTAACAGAAAAATAGAATTTTTTAAAAAGGGGGAAGACAGTGTGTTACAAAATCAATTATAATTATTTGTATAAAAACAGCTGTTAGGAGTGAAGTAACTTAAATAGTAAATAAAAATACAAAAATGGACTAGTCGCATTTTGTTTTAAAACGAAATGTGAACAACCAATGAATGAAGAACAAATGACGACAATCAGCAGTTTTAAATAGTGTGAAACAGTCTAAGTTGTGTGTGTTGTGGACGTGAACAGTCTAGAGATAGAGTTGTTTTTCAGTTAGGATTAACGTGTAGTGAACCACTCTGAGTGAGAGAAGATGTAGAGGAGATGTAGGAGTGAAAATTATAACATTGGAAGTACGTAGAAGAGAAAAGGTACTTTTTATTTATATGTATATATGCCCAAAATATAAAAGAATTATAAATAGTAGCCATTATAAAACAGAAAAAAGACTGGACTTGAAAAATAAAACTTGTTTATTTAAGATGTTGTCTAATTTCACCAACTATATTTACATGGGAGTACTTTCGGTATTTCTACCATCCTCAGCCAAAAGCATAAGAGATAAGACTGAGATGCTTTTGGCTGAGGATGGTAGAAATACCGAAAGTACTCCCATGTAAATATAGTTGGTGCAATTAGACAATACCATAAATAAACAAGTTTTATTTTTCAAGTCCATTTGAATTATTTCACAATATCTCTGCAATAATGTCAGTTTTCACAGAAAAAAGACTGATATAGTTTTAACTAATTAGTCCGTAAGATTTCTTTTTGTAAATAATTTCATTTTTTTATTTCCAATTTTAGGTTAGGTTAGGTTAGGTTTTATGACTCATGCCCGGGCTTTAACTACAAGGTCATATCGCCTACTACCAGAGCGCTCTTTCGTCACTCTGGTGGACATGAGCCCAACTCTACTATGGGAGTCCTAAATTTTGCCTCCCCTAAATTTTTATTCATCTAGGGTAGGGGTCTTTAACGAGTACCTGACATCGTACAGGCTCGGGACCATCGCTTAACGTCCCATCCGAAGGACGGCGTGCTTAAGTTTTTTTTACCTCCCAGATAAAATAAACTAAGGGCCTCGGTCGGGTTACGAACCCACGTTCTTGAGCTCAGAAGTCAAGCACGCATACCACTGAGCTACCGGCGCCCTCCAATTTTAGTTATTCAATTCATAATGTATGGTAAGAAAAAATAAACCCAATATTTGTCCTTTAATTCTTTACTATTACATTTTCCTTGCAAACCCAGTAATAATTCATACCTTTGGATTAGATTTGACATTTTTGCAAATTTAGAAAAACAAGATGGCATCTCTTTAGTAAATTTAGAAAAAATCCAATTGAAATAATTATTAGTTGAATTTTTTTAAAAATACGTACACTTTATTCAAAATTGCACGTCTTGAACTTTCTATCATTTTTATTAGGGCTCTTTTCGGAAACAACTGTAGAAATCAAAATTTAGTTGAAGACCAGCTACAATTTCTACAGGAAATGTGGTAATATTATTTAATTAATTATTAATTATTATTTAATTAATTATTAATTAATTATTAATTATTAATTTAATTTAACTCCCGGTAAAATGAATGTGTCGACACAATTGTTTATTGTGTATCCAGAACCACATAAGGACGACACCTATTGATTTTCAAATCGGCCAAAAAGAAGCAGGGGGTTTAACAAAAACTCTGATAACTGCCGTTCTAATCAATGAATTGACACAAAATTTCATAATTAAATTCAAAACCCTGTAAGGAAGACACCTATTAAATTGCAGCAGAATTGGCAGAAGATAAGAGAGAGATGAGGGGAGGATGGCTCGACTCAAAAACCCTAATAACTGCTGACGTATTGAAAGTATCGACATAAAATTTTAGTATTAGGATTCAGAAGTTCCTACTTAAGTCAAATATTGATTTTTAACTCAAACAGTTAATTGTTTCGGAGGGAGAGCGGAAACACAATTGAGTATTTCGTACTGGGGACGTACATTGCCAGCGACTAACCCACGACTTTTTGGTTGGTCAGTAAATGACTTATCATTAAATCAAATCATATTCAGATCATTGTATTTTATGAAGATAATGATGAAGTTCGGTACAGTGAAACCTCTTTTGGCGGTCACCTCTGATAGCCGGACACCCCTAGTGGGCGGACAATTTTTACGGTCCCGGCAGAATATATAGGGGTTTCAACACATTTGCCCCTCTCTTTGGCGGACCCTCTCTTGGAAGGACGCGGACAGTGAAATCGAGTACCGAGAAGAGCAGACTACCTCTGTTGGACGGGCAGGCAGGCCTCTAATTCGGGTTGACGTTTAATATGTTCTTAGACTTCTCGTTGTACATTGTACTACCAACCTACCAAACTTTCCACGAAGTGCATCTGTGTTTACAAAGGGACTCGTAATTCCAAGAAGTTTGTAATGTTCCATACTGCCAGTTACCAAAACCAACGCGAACTTAATCAAGCGTTATTGCCTCCAAGCAAACGATGCTTGTCATTAATTTTAATTTCTCAGGTAGAGGACAATATAGAAAACTCGATTGGGAAAAAAAAATTGAAACAAAAAAAAAGTCCGATTTTTTTAGAACTTAGACGTTGTACCATTGTTTATGTTCGGATTCTAGTTCACATTTCTGATTTTATTACAAATTTCCTATTTTTTAAAACTGTATTCAGTTGTTCAATAAACAACATTTTTTAATGACGATACACGTGTTTAGAAAAGATATCTTTCATCCTTATCAATTTGCCTTCTTTTTTCCTTTTCCCTCTGTTAGGAGGACACCTCTGCTGGGCGGACAACTTCCACGGCCCCATTGGTGTCCGTCTAGAGGTTTCACTGTATTTAAAATACTTTTGTAGAGATGTGTTATTGGACGACTGGCAACACTGGACCAGAGTGTAACCTTCCCAGTGTGAAGTTGGAATGTTTATATACAGGTCAAATGTGTAATTAGGTATCCAATAAAAAGTTATGGTGTTTCTTCTTTTCTGAATACTACCATATACCCAATATTATTATTTATTATGTATTATATAATATTAAAAACTTACAGAAGTATTGAATTCCAGTTTGGCCATCCCCATGTTGCATCTCATGCCAAATGAGATGACAAAACCTGAAACAGATCAAGAAAATAAATAAGAATAGTTTACAGAATATATTTCTGGCTGTTGAGCCCATCAAACGATTTCAGTGAGTATCGTTTTACATCAATACATTGCGGTTTGCAAAATCGAGTGAGGGGGATTTTTTATAGAGAAAATCCATCGAAAATAAAGACTCATTTAGAGAAATTTCTAATGTAACTAAGAAATTTGATTTTGTCAGCTAGTACAGAACGGTACTTATCTAAAATTGTTGTACATTTTTTAATTGATTAAGCTGGTTTGAAAGAAACAACCGATTGGACTTCGGTTTCCCCAAAATATTTTTGTTAACATTTCGCCATTATCAGAGCCCGAAGGCCAATCTGTTGTTTGTTTGAAACCACCTAAGGGTTAACCCTTAAGTGCATCATGTCACTCAGGAGTTACATGAAAATTAATGGTCTACTAGAGCGATCTATTGAGTTTTCTTTTAACTATCTTGTGTATCTGAGCTGTGTTACCATGCAGTAAAGGTTGTGGACCAATCAGATAGTCACAAAATGCAACCTACTCTCTAAAAAAGGTTTTGTTTGACAACTTGTTGTGCCTTTCATGTGAATGGGACTTGAAGAGAAACCGCTGCAAATTGAAAGGCTGCACCGGCAACACCAATGTAAAGTAAATGCAAAATTAATTTGTGCTTCCACGCAAAAAAAAATTGTTTCAAACATTTTCACAACTAGGTTATATATACATATATTTTCATTTCACTATTTTAATTGTAATATAAGAGTCTAAATAAAAAAAGAAAAACTTGTACTAGATCTATTTATTGACTATGTTACCCATTCCCATAGTTGTCATCACTGCATGGTGTAACTCAGGAGTGACACCCCACTTTTCTGTAAACTTGGGGCCTCAAAAATGGTACAATTTTTTTTTTGAACAATTTTCCCCAAATGGATCAAAATTACAACGTGTAAAAAAATTGAATTTATACGAAATGAAAAAATCATGAACTAAAGGGTTAACATTATTAAACTGGTCTCAAATCAATGAAATTCTTCAACTTCAAATCCTACTTAGTCAAATGATTGTCAAATGACATCTACCTTTTAATGTAATTTTTCTATGAGACATGTATCCGAAAGAATACTACTTCGAATCTACCGTCGCAGAGAAAAAAAATATTTTCTTGAATAAATAATGTATTGTAGGATGCACCGTAAAGCACGAAATTTTGAAATAAACAAAAAAATGTGTTCCAAAGGTCGCTGCTTCTGAGTTATACCATAACGAATGTCTATTTGCCTTGCCCAACGGTCCTTCAAGATACTAACCTCTTTTTTTATCGCATAAATAAATAATTAACACCTTGGATTAGAACTTCGAGAGCTAATCTGTCAATCATAGAAATAAGAACATCTTTCAATGAAACAACATTTTGAAGAAGGGTAAATCCGTCAAGAGTATCTCCAAAATTCACTCTCTACTTCCACTTGGAACAAGGCCAATCTTTAGCGATTCTAAAACAAATACCTGTCTATGTTGGAATTCATGCATCCAAAATATCACACATTTTACAGTCACCTTTGTACATTATAGTGACATTCTTTATAAAAATGTTTTAAACGATTTAAACATATTTTGTGAAGCTAATTTGGATGTTCTATAACTATTTTGCAAATAAAACGTCTTATTTAGTAACGTCAAAACTGTTTTTTGTGAAAAATATGCTTTTCGTGACACTACCTTCCCCATGTCAGCGCCTCAATTATCTCCATTATTAATTATTGCCTTTCAACGTTATTTTCCGGTAGGTTAACACCTACCTTTCACCGACACAATTCAATAGTCCTTCTTTTTTAATTTAATTTATTAATTATTATTGTCCGTTATGCAAAAACAACCAATTAGTTTGTTAGACTGAAGAAAAGATATATATATAGTTTTGGAACGTTGCACACTGGGGCAAAATGGACAAATTTCTGGTCAAAATTATGAAACTTATATAATTTATGTTTTTTTGGTGTGCTGAGCACAAAAAAAAACTTGAAAAATTCCCCGACCCTTCATGGTGTTCTGTATTTTGACAAATACATCAACTCCTCAAGAGGAGATGAACACATGTAGTGTTGTAGCTCATACAGCTTATGAGAAATATAGAATTCATATTATGTAACTGAAATTAGAAATTTTAATAGCTTAATTTTCATGTCTGCATCTTCTTCGGACGAATTTATAACTTTAAAATTAAGTTTCTCCCAAATTCGCAAATATTCGCAAAAACAGATTTCATTTTATCCGTTTCACATTTCACAAGCTACAACTTACCCACACAGGTGAGGACGGCTACAGTATACCTCTGAGACAGACATGGACACTCCGGCCTCAGATATTTGTCTATCTTCCGTGGCGGGGGTCTTTCTGGCTCCGCATACTCTTCTTCGGGGCTTTCCCAACCTCCTCTGAAAACAAAAATTACATTAGTTGGCAAGATGAATGTTTTTGAATAGATACTACTGTGATAATTAAAATACTGATGTAAATGTTAAAGATTAAATTAAATAAAATGACCACATTTCCTGTAGAAATTATAGCTGGCCTTCTACTAAATTTTGATTTCTATAGTAATTTCCGAAAAGGGTCCGAAAAAAATTTCGAAAGTTCAAGACGTGCAGTTTTGAAGAAAGTGCACATGTTTTAAAAAAATTTCAATTAACAAATTTTTTATTTGGATTTCTTTTAAATATAATAATGAGAAGCCATATTGTTTTCCTAAATTTGCAAAAATGTTCAACCTAATCCAAAGGTATAAATAATCTTACTGGGTTAATAGGGAAATGAATAGCATAGAATAAGAGAACAAATATTGTGTTTATTTATCTAAACCTAAATTATAAATAAAATCAAAATACCAATATCAAATAAAAAATCAAATTATTTTCAATAAAAAAAAATCTTACAAACTAATTTCTACTTTAGTCTCTTTTGTTTTTAAATATTGTGGCCATTCTTTAATTCAATGTTATTTTTGGGCATATAAACACATAAATAAATAAAAGTACCTTTGCACATCTATTTCACTGTTATTTCACTCCAACATGGTTCATCACAACTTAAGCCTAAAAACACTTCTCTCACTACTAGACTGTCCACCTCCACATCTCATTTCCGACTGTTTTACACTATTTGAAACAGCTGATCGTCGTATTTTGTTCCTAATTAATTGGTTGTTCACATTTCGTTTTAAAACAAAATGCGACTAATCCATTTTTGTATATTTATTCACTATTTAATTTACTTCTCAACTCCTAACAGCTGTTTTTTATACTTATAATAATAATTGATTTTAATTTTTTTATAATCTTAACGTGTGTAAATTTTTTAGATCATACTACATACATATGTGAAGTTGACTGTCGATGTTGACATTGTAACATTATCTCATGATTAATGAAGCTCAAGATCAAAAAATTTTTTACAATTCAGTTCACGTTTCTCCCATTTGGACATTTGAAAACTATAATAAGTAAAATTGATAATAAGTAAAAAAACTTATTTATAATTATAAAAGATCAATCTTTTTTTTTTGCATTATAATCATTAATCCTTTGTGAAAACATTACTTCACAATATGAAAGAAATGTTTTAAAATATTTTCTGTTCAATATATTTTATCCCTGCTTGCTACAGGCTGGTGGAATGAAAATGAATAGCATAGAATAGAGAACAAAACATTGGGTTTATTAAAATCTAACCTACATTATATAATTCAAGAAAATAAATTTGGAAATAAAAAAAAAAAATTATATATAAAAATTCTTACCATTTGCTAAAACTACATCAGTCTCTTTTCGGTGGCCTTGGTAGTCTCGACCAAGACTTTTTATTTTAATTATAATTTTCATGTTTATTTACCAATTTGTGTAAAGTACATGTTTAGTACTGGTTCAAATAAAAATGTTTTTCTTTTTCTTATAAAAACAGCTGTTAGGAAATTAATAAATTAACTATTGGTAAATATAAATATACAAAGACTGGACCACTCACTTTTGTTTAAAAATGATTGGAGAACACAACCAACGATCGAAACAAATGCCGGCGATCAGCTGTTTTATATAGAGAAAGACAGTCAAAGGAGAGTTGTGATAAGGTTAAGTAAGACAGTTCGAGTGAGAGAGATGAAATATGTAGCGTAGTTTAGGGTTAACTAAGTTGAAGTACGGAGATGAGCCAAGGACAAATAAAGAGCTACAAAAGAAGGTACTTTTTATTTATTAATATAATATATTAATCGAGAACAAAACATTGGGTTTATTAATATTTAAGCTACATTATAAAATTCAAAAAAATAAATTTGGAAAAAAAAAAATTATATATAAAAATTCTTACCACTTCCTAAAACTACATGAGTCTCTTTTCGGCGGCCACCCTTCAATTTTTTATACTGGGCATATAATATATGCCCAGTATAAAATGGGGGTATATAATATATGCCCAGTATAAAATGGGGGTATACAGCCAGTAACAAAAATGTTCGGACGGTTTGATTTTTCAATAAAAAATTATAATAATTAAATGCAAAAGTAATAAAAAATAATTTAAAAAAATAATTAAAGCCATTTTTCAATCAAGAATAAGAATTCAAAAGTGGGTTAGGATAAAGGAAAAACAGCTTTGATTAGAACAAATAAATATTTTAATTTAATAAATTTTATAACAAGTAATGTAGGTAACAAAAATTTTCGGACAAAAATGTAAACAACTATAAATAAATTCAATGTTTTTTTTTACGATTTCACAAATTCAAAAACCATAATGTTAATTAATATTTGGTTGGGTACCCTTTTTGTGTAATAACATCTTTCATTCGATTCGGCATTGATGATGAAACTAATTTTTTGGTGAAATTTGGAGATATTTTACCCCACTCTTCTAATAACTTTTGTTTCAATTCGTTTTTTGAAGCAATGGGTGTTAATCGAATTTTCCTGTCGAGCTCACCCCATACGTGTTCAATTGGGTTGAGATCGGGCGATTGGGGGGGGTTTCATAACTTTAGGGCAGTTATACAAAAGCCAAGTACGTACCAATTCACAGGTGTGTTTCGGATCGTTGTCTTGGTAAAAATGAAAAGTCCGTAAAATCCCAAGTTTTTCAGCACTCTTTTTCAAATTGCTCCTTAGTAATTCGGCATAAACTTTTCCAGTCATGGTGGTTTCAATGAAAACCAGTTCACCAATTCCACTAGACGCCATACACCCCCACACCATCACTGAGCCACCCCCATGTTTTACTATTGGTTTTAAATTTTTTGGATTCAGCTCCTCATTACGCCTTCTCCAAATTTTGTCGCGACTAAATATATTAAACTTACATTCAAAAGTATTTGCTTGCAATAGAACAAACCGCAATAATAAAATATTCTTGTATCTGGTAACTCTTCACAACATAAAAAGAAATCTCAGGTCATGTAATGTCAGAAAACTAGATTTTTGTGATATGACGTTGGAAGAGAGCGACAGCAGCGCTGACCCTCGGCAGAAACCGTCCCTTCCCCTCTTCCCGTCTATCCCCTCCACCTTCCCTCTAAAGAAACTAAGTACCCAATTTTTCTAATTTAAACGTTTTTTCTCCGATATTTCGACAAATAAATGTTTCCAGATCATGTCCGTTTACTTCCATGTAATATATGTATACATATACTATTACTTTACTTTTGTTTACTTCCCTATACATATAATATATGTATACATAATAATATGTACTAAAAATTTTGTAATCGTGTAAACATCAGAGATCAATTGCATGCGTGTGTTTATGTGAGAGCTCAAACGCTTTGACCTGACATCGTACAGGCTCATGACCATCGCTTAACATCCCATCCGAAGGACGGAGTGCTTAAGTCTATTTTACCTCGCAGATTAATGACATTACTCCAAAAAATTTCTGAATGATTCTGGAACTCTTTTGCGAAGCTCAATCTTTTTTTTTATATTTTTTTCACTCACAAACGGTTTTTGGTACTCTCCCATTATATCCTGCTTCTTTTAGAATTCTTCGAACATTTTGTGGGTGAACTTTCTTTCCCGTTTCTCTGTATACCTCGGCGACGATCTGAGGTGCACTCCTCGAGGGCTTGTTTTTAATTTTCCGGACAACACTACACCTTTCTCGGTCGTTTAATACTCTTGGACGGCCAGAGGAAGATTTCAAATCTATCCGATCCTCGTGCTTATACCTTCGAATTACATCGGCTACGGTGCTTTTACTTCGGCCTACCATACCACCGATTTTGCGGACACTTAATCCTTTTTCATAATTAAAAATTATTATCTGTTGAACTTCAAAAGATGTTCGACCCATCTTGACAGCAGGAAATACAAATAACTACTGAATGCAGTAATAGAAGGATATAAACACATTTCATTTGTTCGGTATTAGCGGTTGGTTGAGAAGGGATTAAAGATCATGATCAGAGTCGCATTTGTTTACAAAACAAACAACAGGTGTCCAGAAAATTTTGTTACGTGAATTTCTTGTCTTCAATTATTAATGCAAAAGTTCCTATTAGCTGTAAATGTTTAATTAATTGTTTTACGAGTTTTGAAATGATTGATGATCTCGAAATTTAAAACTTTGCTTGAATTAAATATTTTGCCATATAACTATGTGTAACTGCAAAAGAAAAACAAAATTATAAATTGTCCGAAAATTTTTGTTACTGATTGTATAATATATGCCCAGTATAAAAAATTAAAGAGTGGCCGCCGAAAAGAGACTGATTTAGTTTTAGGAAGTGGTAAGAATTTTTATATATAATTTTTTTTTTTTTTTTTCCAAATTTATTTTTTTGAATTTTATAATGTAGCTTAAATATTAATAAACCCAATGTTTTGTTCTCGATTTTATGCAATTCATTTTCCCGGTCAACCAAAAAAGAAAATAATTTTAGAATAGATTGAACATTTTATGCAAATTTAGACAAATTTTATGGCATCTCAGAATTATATATTTAGAAGAATCCAAATGAAGTAATTGTTAATTGAATTTTTTTTTCATATACGTCACTTTCTTCAAAATTGCACGCCATAAACATTATACATACCTATATATTTTTATTAGGGCCCTTTTCGGAAACTACTGTCGAAAGCAAAATTTAGTAGAAGACCAGCAACAATTTCTACAGGAAATGTGATAATTTTATTATTTCTATTAATTTTTAATTTTATTTTATTAGTATATCATATTTTTCATAATTATCACTATACTTATACGCAATAGACATAATTACACTTTGGCTAACTGATAGTAACCTAAATTATTGTTTTTATAGTTTTCAAATGTCCAAATGGGAGACACGTGAACTGATTTGTAAAAAATAAATATAAATATGGGAGACGTTAAGGCGATGTCTAACCAACTTTATCTAATAAAAATTTATTAATTATAACCAATTGTATCAACATATAAATGTTTTTTTTCTTTTTTAATTGCATTAAAATTGTTCATTTTTATTAGGGTTTAGTGTTTTTCTACCTAAACCTTTTTCTCGCCAATCTCGAACGATCGGTACGGTACGTACCTGAGTGTATAAATCTGTTAAGTATATCTCGGGATCTGAACCCACGAGGTAGTGCATAGAAGTATGAAGAAGTGCCAGTAAAAATATATAAGAGCTTAGGGCACCGGTAGCTCAGTGGTATGCGTGCTTGCCTTCTGAGCTCAAGGTCGTGGGTTCGAAACCCGACCGAGGTCCTTTGGATGGGACGTTAAGCGATTGTCCCCCGAGCCTGTACGATGTCAGGTACTCGTTAAAGACCCCTGCCCTAGGTGAATAAAAATTTAGGGTAGGCAAAATTTAGGACTCCCGCACTAGAGTTGGGCTCATGGTCACCAGAGTGATGAAAGAGCGCTCTGGTAGTAGGCGATATGACCTCGTAGTTAAAGCCCGGGCATGAGTTATAATAACTAACTACATATACAAGAACTACTTACCCCGTGGTTGGCTCTCCATCTTTTCCAAGATCAAACTCTTCATACCGAGTGTTCCTGTAACCAAATGGCCATTCATTAACATTTGTATAAAAAGAGAAATTTAAATTTTGGGTTGTGTAAGAAGATTTTGGAAATTTATCTATGCTTTGTTTTTTTAAACAATAACTATGGAATAAATGAAGGAAAACGTATGTTTTTTTAAATATTGTCTATTGCACAAAAAATATGGGAGCACTTTCGTATTGCTACCATCTTCAGACGACTTAAAAAATACTCAGACAATATTTTAAAAAACATACATTTTTCTTTATTTTTTATAACTGTTTCACAATATCTGTGCAGAAAATGTTTCAAAAATAACCTCGTAAGTTGTTGGTCGGTAATTACAATTTATATTTCAGTTTAACAATTACAAAAATAGTAACCTATAATTAATTTGTTCTTTATGGATGTATTCTTTTTCTTGTAAATTAAAATATTCTGCGTACAGAACCTGGGTATCATTTATATTTTTACGAAAAAAGTATGTTGACATAAAGAACAAATGAATTATAGGTTAAACTGAAATATAATTTGTAATTACCGACTATTTTTTTTGTTGATTGTATGTAAAATATTTTCAGATTACTAGGTTTTAAATACCAACAAATAAATTAGAGAAATGTTGTTGAGACAAATATATTATAAATTTAATATTTATTAAAGCAGAAAAGGCTTATAGACTTCAAAGATGGATTTTCTACTAGGTAGACGAGCAGCATTTGAAGAGATCGACCCTTTTTTACCGTCTGAAGAGAAGGAAATGTTGTTGAGACAAATATATTATAAAGAAATTTAATATTTATTAAAGAAGAAAGGGCTTATAGATTTCAAAGATGGATTTTCTACTAGACGAGCAGCATTTGAAGAGATAGGACTCTTGTTTACTGTCTGAAGAGAAGGAAATGTGATTCCCTGCAAATCCACGAGAATTCTGGAAATAAAAGCAGTGAAGAGGGATTTTTATGGTCTGTCTCATGGGGAGGCATTTCTTGTATCAAGTACTGGTTGATACTGCTGCTTACTATGGCTGACACTGTTCACTGATACCTTTATGTCACGATCCGAGAATGAAAGTGCAGTAACCTCGACTGGTTATACCTCGACTGGTTATACCATAAGTTACACTTGTTCAATGTATTTTAATTTTTGCCTGCTTCTAAGATAAATTTATTTTATCAAAATTAATACATAAAAAAATTTTTGTGTCTTTCATAGTGTTTTGTATTCTGAATATGTTTACTTTTTTTTTTTTTTTTTTTTTTTTTTTAAATAAACAATTAATAACAATTATTTAAAAAAAAAATTATAATATAAATTTTAATGGGACTATGCCCCCAAAATGTTACAAATAAATAAACTTGAAAGTGATGTAGCCATAGCCGGACTTTCTTATACCAACCACTTTTATACAGATCACTCTCCCACCCCACTCAAATTTATTTCATACTAGCAGTAATACCCGGCGTTGCCCGGGGAACTTTGATTTTTGTCCCAATATCTTCTATAACGCTATTCAGTTCCTCGACAGTACATTCATGATGTTATAATTTTCAATTATTCATACGGAATAAGGCTTATAGTCCTTCAGCTGTTGTAACGCTAGTAAGTTTTTAGGACTCCTGGGCACCACAGCTAGTATGCGCCTTTCAACGGCGGAAGCCACTCCTAGTGAATACTTAGCATCGCTGGACGTCATAGTCAGTGCGTACTTAAGAACGTTTGTGACCACAGCTAGTATGTGGCTTGCAACGCTGAGCACCACAGCTAGTACGTAGTTGGGAATGCTGGGCATCATAGCTAGTATGTGCCTTGCGACGGCGGACCCAACAGCTAGTACGTAGTTAGGAACGCTGGTCACCACAGCTAGTATGTGCCTCGCAACAGCGGACCCCACAGCTAGTACGAAGTTAGGAACGCTGGGCATCACAGCTATTAAGTGCCTTGCAACAGCGGACCCCACAGCTAGTATGTAGTTAAATACGCTGGGCATTACAGTTAGTAAGTGCTTTGCAACAGCGAACTTCACAGCTAGTACATAGTTAGGAACGCTGGGCACTACAGCTAGTAAATGCCTTGCAACAACGGACCCCACAGCTAGTACGATATTAGGAACCCTGGGCATCACAGCTAGTATGCTTTTGCAACGACGGACCCCACAGTTAGTACGTTTTTAGGAACGCTGGGCCCTACAGGTAGTAGGTGCCTTGCAACTGCGGACCCCACAGATAGTATGTAGTTAGAACCACAGGGCATCACAGCTAGTATGAGTTTTGCAACGGTGGACCCCACAGCTAGTACCTACGTAGTTAAATACGCTGGGCCACACTGCTAGCGCCTTGCAACAGCGGACCCCACAGCTAGTACGTAGTTAAATACGCTGGGCATTACAGTTAGTAAGTGCTTTGCAACAGCGAACTTCACAGCTAGTACATAGTTAGGAACGCTGGGCACTACAGCTAGTAAATGCCTTGCAACAACGGACCCCACAGCTAGTACGATATTAGGAACCCTGGGCATCACAGCTAGTATGCTTTTGCAACGACGGACCCCACAGTTAGTATGTTTTTAGGAACGCTGGGCCCTACAGGTAGTAGGTGCCTTGCAACTGCGGACCCCACAGATAGTATGTAGTTAGAACCACAGGGCATCACAGCTAGTATGAGTTTTGCAACGGTGGACCCCACAGCTAGTACCTACGTAGTTAAATACGCTGGGCCACACTGCTAGCGCCTTGCAACAGCAGACCCCACAGCTAGTACGTAATTAGGAACGCTGGGCATCACAGCTAGTAAATGTCTCGTAGGTGCCTTGCAACAGCGAACCCCACAGCCAGTACATAGTTAGGAACGCTGGGGCTGAGCACTACAGCTAGTAAGTGCCTTGCAACAGCGGACCCCACAGCTAGTACGATATTAGGAACGCTGGACATCACAGCTAGTAAATGTCTTGCAACAGTGAACCCCACAGCGAATACATAGTTACTACTACTACTACATGTGAAATTCATGACAATCCGATTCATGACAATACGATCAACCGTTAATGAGCTAACTCTATATGTATATTTAGCCCCCCCCCCCACAACCCTCCTTCCTGTTCAAAATTTTGGGCCGTCACACACCTAATATTTCTATTTGACCTTTAGGAATATTACATGTGAAATTTCATGACGATTCGCCCATTAGTTAATGAGTTAGCTCTAAATTTATACTTAGGCCCCCCCACTACCCCCCCTCCCGTAAAAACATTTGAGCCGTCACACCGCCTATTTTTTTATTTGGTCTTCAGGAATACTACATGTGAAACTTCGTGACAATCCGACCAACTGTTAAAGAGTTAGCTCTATATTTATACTTAGGCCCCCCCACAACCCCCCTCCCGTTCAAAACTTTGGGACGCCACACACCTTTTTTTGCTATTTGGCTTTTAAAAATACTACATGTGAAATTTCATGACGATTCGCCCATTAGTTAATGAGTTAGCTCTATATTTATACTTAGGCCCCCCACATCCCCCCCTCCCGTTCAAAACTTTGGGACGCCACACACCTTATTTTTCTATTTGGCCTTCAGGAATACTCCATGTGAAATTTCGTGACAATCCGACCAACCGTTAAAGAATTAGCTCTATATTTATACTTAGGCCCCCCCACAACCCCCCCTCCCGTTCAAAACTTTGGGACGCCACACACCTTATTTTTCTATTTGGCCTTCAGGAATACTCCATGTGAAATTTCGTGACAATCCGACCAACCGTTAAAGAATTAGCTCTATATTTATACTTAGGCCCCCCCACAACCCCCCCTCCCGTTCAAAACTTTGGGACGCCACACACCTTTTTTTCCTATTTGGCTTTTAGAAATACTACGTGAAATTTCATGACGATTCGCCCATTAGTTAATGAGTTAGCTCTATATTTATACTTAGGCCCCCCTTACAACCCCCCCACCCGATCAAAACTTTGGGACGCCACACACCTTTTTTTCCTGTTTGGATTTTAAAAAGACTACCTGTGAAATTTCATGACAATTCGCCCATTAGTTAATGAGTTAGCACTATTTTTATACTTAGGCCCCCCCACAACCCCCCCCCTCCCGATCAAAATTTTGGGACGCCACATAGCCTATTATTCAATCGGGCTCAAAAGAATGCTACATGGGCAGTTTCATAAAAATCCGTCCAGCGGTTTGGGCGTGATGCTGGAACAAACATACATACAAACAAACAAACAAACAAACAAACAAACAAACCCCGTTTCAGCTTTATTAATATAGATTATATCACAATGTACACAAGTTTTAATTTGTGTTCATATCTATACATACATCTTTTTTTTTTGGCATTTTTCTTCCATAGTGGATCGGTGTCACCATATTTAAAGTCAGTCTGAACGTTGTGCTGACGTTGGCATAATCCGAAACCAGCACACTCTATGGCTCTGTCAGTTAACAAATATTAAATCTATAAACCGTTAAAAAGCAAGAAACTTGAAGAATGGAGTCTACCGAGCTCAGGATCGCCACTTAGAAATCAAGCTGAGGCACTTAGGTCAGATGTTTTATTCGGGAAGTTAAAAATAACTTTGAGCACTTCGTCCTTCGGATGGGACATTAAGCGATGATCCAGGGCTTTTTCGAATGTGAGGTACTCGATAATGAGACGTATGTTATGTAAATAAACCTGGGTAGGTCAATTTCCACTTAGGTTGAAAGCCTTGAGCACGTCGTCCTTCGGATGGGACTTTCCGGATATATCTGAATCTGTAGTATCAGTTTTAACAATTATTAAGCCTATAAACCGTTAAATAGCGCGAATTTTTTGAAAAACGTTTTCATTTTGATTTTTGTGTGGGGTTCAGATAATCCGGTCGTTCTCTATCAGTTTTAACAAATATTAAATCTATAAACCGTTAAAAAGCGAGAAATTTCAAGAATGGAGTCTACCGAGCGCAGGATCGCCACTTAGAAATCTAGCTGAGGCACTTAGGTCAGATGTTTCAATCGGGAAGTTACAAAACACTTTGAGCACGTCGTCCTTCGGATGGGACTTTAAGCGAGGTTCCAGGGCTTTTTCGAATGTGAGGTACTCGATAATGAGACGTATGTTATGTAAATAAACCTGGTTAGGTGAAATTTCACTTAGGTTGAAAATAGCCTTGAGCACGTCGTCCGTCGGATGGGACTTTTCGGATATATCTGATTCTGTCGTATCAGTTTTAACAATTATTAAGCCTATAAACCGTTAAATAGCGTGAATTTTTTGAAAAACATTTTTATTTTGATTTTTGTGTAGGATTCAGATAATCCGGTCGTTCTCTATCAGTTTTAACAAATATTAAATCTATAGCAGTTATACCCGGCGTTGCCCGGGGAACTTTGATTTTTCTCCCAATATCTTCTATAACGCTATTCAGTTCCTCGACAGTACATTCATGATGTTATAATTTTCAATTATTCATACGGAATAAGGCTTATAGTCCTTCAGCTGTTGTAACGCTAGTAAGTTTTTAGGACCCCTGGGCACCACAGCTAGTATGCGCCTTTCAACGGCGGAAGCCACACCTAGTGAATACTTAGCATCGCTGGACGTCCTAGTCAGTGCGTACTTAAGAACGTTTGTGACCACAGCTAGTATGTGGCTTGCAACGCTGAGCACCACAGCTAGTACGTAGTTGGGAATGCTGGGCATCATAGCTAGTATGTGCCTTGCGACGGCGGACCCAACAGCTAGTACGTAGTTAGGAACGCTGGTCACCACAGCTAGTATGTGCCTCGCAAAAGCGGACCCCACAGCTAGTACGAAGTTAGGAACGCTGGGCATCACAGCTATTAAGTGCCTTGCAACAGCGGACCCCACAGCTAGTATGTAGTTAAATACGCTGGGCATTACAGTTAGTAAGTGCTTTGCAACAGCGAACTTCACAGCTAGTACATAGTTAGGAACGCTGGGCACTACAGCTAGTAAATGCCTTGCAACAACGGACCCCACAGCTAGTACGTAGTTAGGAACGCTGGTCACCACAGCTAGTATGTGCCTCGCAACAGCGGACCCCACAGCTAGTACGAAGTTAGGAACGCTGGGCATCACAGCTATTAAGTGCCTTGCAACAGCGGACCTCACAGCTAGTACGTAGTTAAATACGCTGGGCATTACAGTTAGTAAGTGCTTTGCAACAGCGAACTTCACAGCTAGTACAAAGTTAGGAACGCTGGGCACTACAGCTAGTAAATGCCTTGCAACAACGGACCCCACAGCTAGTACGATATTAGGAACCCTGGGCATCACAGCTAGTATGCTTTTGCAACGACGGACCCCACAGTTAGTATGTTTTTAGGAACGCTAGGCCCTACAGGTAGTAGGTGCCTTGCAACTGCGGACCCCACAGATAGTATGTAGTTAGAACCACAGGGCATCACAGCTAGTATGAGTTTTGCAACGGTGGACCCCACAGCTAGTACCTACGTAGTTAAATACGCTGGGCCACACTGCTAGCGCCTTGCAACAGCAGACCCCACAGCTAGTACGTAATTAGGAACGCTGGGCATCACAGCTAGTAAATGTCTCGTAGGTGCCTTGCAACAGCGAACCCCACAGCCAGTACATAGTTAGGAACGCTGGGGGCTGAGCACTACAGCTAGTAAGTGCCTTGCAACAGCGGACCCCACAGCTAGTACGATATTAGGAACGCTGGACATCACAGCTAGTAAATGTCTTGCAACAGTGAACCCCACAGCGAATACATAGTTACTACTACTACTACATGTGAAATTCATGACAATCCGATTCATGACAATACGATCAACCGTTAATGAGCTAACTCTATATGTATATTTAGCCCCCCCCCCCCCCCCCACAACCCTCCTTCCTGTTCAAAATTTTGGGCCGTCACACACCTAATATTTCTATTTGACCTTTAGGAATATTACATGTGAAATTTCATGACGATTCGCCCATTAGTTAATGAGTTAGCTCTATATTTATACTTAGGCCCCCCCACTACCCCCCCTCCCGTAAAAACATATGAGCCGTCACACCGCCTATTTTGTTATTTGGTCTTCAGGAATACTACATGTGAAACTTCGTGACAATCCGACCAACTGTTAAAGAGTTAGCTCTATATTTATACTTAGGCCCCCCCACAACCCCCCTCCCGTTCAAAACTTTGGGACGCCACACACCTTTTTTTCCTGTTTGGATTTTAAAAAGACTACCTGTGAAATTTCATGACAATTCGCCCATTAGTTAATGAGTTAGCACTATTTTTATACTTAGGCCCCCCCACAACCCCCCCTCCCGATCAAAATTTTGGGACGCCACATAGCCTATTATTCAATCGGGCTCAAAAGAATGCTACATGGGCAGTTTCATAAAAATCCGTCCAGCGGTTTGGGCGTGATGCTGGAACAAACATACATACAAACAAACAAACAAACAAACAAACAAACAAACCCCGTTTCAGCTTTATTAATATAGATTATATCACAATGTACACAAGTCTTAATTTGTGTTCATATCTATACATACATCTTTTTTTTTTTGGCATTTTTCTTCCATAGTGGATCGGCGTCACCATATTTAAAGTCAGTCTGAACGTTGTGCTGACGTTGGCATAATCCGAAACCAGCACACTCTATGGCTCTGTCAGTTAACAAATATTAAATCTATAAACCGTTAAAAAGCAAGAAACTTGAAGAATGGAGTCTACCGAGCTCAGGATCGCCACTTAGAAATCAAGCTGAGGCACTTAGGTCAGATGTTTTATTCGGGAAGTTAAAAATAACTTTGAGCACTTCGTCCTTCGGATGGGACATTAAGCGATGATCCAGGGCTTTTTCGAATGTGAGGTACTCGATAATGAGACGTATGTTATGTAAATAAACCTGGGTAGGTCAATTTCCACTTAGGTTGAAAGCCTTGAGCACGTCGTCCTTCGGATGGGACTTTCCGGATATATCTGAATCTGTAGTATCAGTTTTAACAATTATTAAGCCTATAAACCGTTAAATAGCGCGAATTTTTTGAAAAACGTTTTCATTTTGATTTTTATGCGGGGTTCAGATAATCCGGTCGTTCTCTATCAGTTTTAACAAATATTTAATCTATAAACCGTTAGAAAGCGAGAAATTTGAAGAATGGAGTCTACCGAGCTCAGGATCGCCACTTACAAATCTAGCTGAGGCACTTAGGTCAGATGTTTTAATCGGGAAGTGAAAAATAACTATGAGCACGTCGTCCTTCGGATGGGACTTTAAGCGATGTTCCAGGACTTTTTCGAATGTGAGGTACTCGATAATGAGACGTATGTTATGTAAATAAACCTGGGTAGGTCAATTTCCACTTAGGTTGAAAGCCTTGAGCACGTCGTCCTTCGGATGGGACTTTCCGGATATATCTGAATCTGTAGTATCAGTTTTAACAATTATTAAGCCTATAAACCGTTAAATAGCGCGAATTTTTTGAAAAACGTTTTCATTTTGATTTTTATGCGGGGTTCAGGTTCAGATAATCCGGTCGTTCTCTATCAGTTTTAACAAATATTTAATCTATAAACCGTTAGAAAGCGAGAAATTTGAAGAATGGAGTCTACCGAGCTCAGGATCGCCACTTAAAAATCTAGCTGAGGCACTTAGGTCAGATGTTTTAATCGGGAAGTGAAAAATAACTATGAGCACGTCGTCCTTCGGATGGGACTTTAAGCGATGTTCCAGGACTTTTTCGAATGTGAGGTACTCGATAATGAGACGTATGTTATGTAAATAAACCTGGGTAGGTGAAATTTCACTTAGGTTGAAAATAGCCTTGAGCACGTCGTCCTTCGGATGGGACTTTCCGGATAAATCTGAATCTCTCGTATCAGTTTTAACAATTATTAAGCCTATAAACCGTTAAATAGCGCAAATTTTTTGAAAAATATTTTTATTTTGATTTTTGTGTAGGCTTCAGATAATCCGGTCGTTCTCTATCAGTTTTAACAAATATTAAATCTATAAACCGTTAAAAAGCGAGAAATTTCAAGAATGGAGTCTACCGAGCTCAGGATCGCCACTTACAAATCTAGTTGAGCCACTTAGGTCACATGTTTCAATCGGGAAGTTAAAAAACACTTTGAGCACGTCGTCCTTCGGATGGGACTTTCCGGATAAATCTGAATCTCTCGTATCAGTTTTAACAATTATTAAGCCTATAAACCGTTAAATAGCGCAAATTTTTTGAAAAACATTTTTATTTTGATTTTTGTGTAGGATTCAGATAATCCGGTCGTTCTCTATCAGTTTTAACAAATATTAAATCTATAAACCGTTAAAAAGCGAGAAATTTCAAGAATGGAGTCTACCGAGCTCAGGATCGCCACTTAGAAATCTAGCTGAGGCACTTAGGTCAGATGTTTCAATCGGGAAGTTAAAAAACACTTTGAGCACGTCGTCCTTCGGATGGGACTTTAAGCGATGATCCAGGGCTTTTTCGAATGTGAGGTACTCGATAATGAGACGTATGTTATGTAAATAAACCTGGTTAGGTGAAATTTCACTTAGGTTGAAAATAGCCTTGAGCACGTCGTCCGTCGGATGGGACTTTTCGGATATATCTGATTCTGTCGTATCAGTTTTTCTCCCAATATCTTCTATAACGCTATTCAGTTCCTCGACAGTACATTCATGATGTTATAATTTTCAATTATTCATACGGAATAAGGCTTATAGTCCTTCAGCTGTTGTAACGCTAGTAAGTTTTTAGGACCCCTGGGCACCACAGCTAGTATGCGCCTTTCAACGGCGGAAGCCACAGCCAGTGAATACTTAGCATCGCTGGACGTCCTAGTCAGTGCGTACTTAAGAACGTTTGTGACCACAGCTAGTATGTGGCTTGCAACGCTGAGCACCACAGCTAGTACGTAGTTGGGAATGCTGGGCATCACAGCTATTAAGTGCCTTGTAACAGCGGACCCCACAGTTAGTATGTAGTTAAATACGCTGGGCATTACAGTTAGTAAGTGCTTTGCAACAGCGAACTTCACAGCTAGTACATAGTTAGGAACGCTGGGCACTACAGCTAGTAAATGCCTTGCAACAACGGACCCCACAGCTAGTACGAAGTTAGGAACGCTGGGCACTACAGCTAGTAAATGCCTTGCAACAACGAACCCCACAGCTAGTACGATATTAGGAACCCTGGGCATCACAGCTAGTATGCTATTGCAACGACGGACCCCACAGCTAGTACGTTTTTAGGAACGCTGGGCCCTACAGGTAGTAGGTGCCTTGCAACTGCGAACCCCACAGCTAGTACGAAGTTAGGAACGCTGGGCACTACAGCTAGTAAATGCCTTGCAACAACGAACCCCACAGCTAGTACGATATTAGGAACCCTGGGCATCACAGCTAGTATGAGTTTTGCAACGGCGGACCCCACAGCTAGTACCTACGAGGGAAATACGCTGGGCCACACTGCTAGCGCCTTGCAACAGCAGACCCCACAGCTAGTAGGTAATTAGAAACGCTGGGCATTACAGCTAGTAAATGTCTTATAGGTGCCTTGCAACAGCGAACCCCACAGCCAGTACATAGTTAGGAACGCTGGGGCTGAGCACTACAGCTAGTAAGTACCTTGCAACAGCGGACCCCACAGCTAGTACGATATTAGGAACGCTGGACATCACAGCTAGTAAATGTCTTGCAACAGTGAACCCCACAGCGAATACATAGTTACTACTACTACATGTGAAATTCATGACAATCCGATTCATGACAATACGATCAACCGTTAATGAGCTAGCTCTATATTTATACTTAGTCCCCCCCCCCTCAACCCCGCCACCCGTTCAAAACTTCGGGACGCCACACTCCTTATTTTTCTATTTGGCCTTCAGGAATAATATATGCGAAATTTCGTGACAATACGACCAACCGTTAATGAGCTAACTCTATATGTATATTTAGCCCCCCCCCCACAACCCTCCTTCCTGTTCAAAATTTTGGGCCGTCACACACCTAATATTTCTATTTGACCTTTAGGAATACTACATGTGAAATTTCATGACAATTCGACCATTAGTTAATGAGTTAGCACTATTTATATACGTAGGCCCCCCTTACAACCCCCCCTCCCGATCAAAACTTTGGAACGCCACACACCTTATTTTTCTATTTGGCCTTCAGGAATACTCCATGTGAAATTTCGTGACAATCCGACCAACCGTTAAAGAGTTAGCTCTATATTTATACTTAGGCCCCCCATAACCCCCCCTCCCGTTCAAAACTTTGGGACGCCACACACCTTTCTTTCCTATTTGGCTTTAAAAATACTACATGTGAAATTTCATGACGATTCGCCCATTAGTTAATGAGTTAGCTCTATATTTATACTTAGGCCCCCCAACTACCCCCCCCCCCTCCCGTAAAAAATTTTGAGCCGTCACACCGCCTATTTTTCTATTTGGTCTTCAGGAATACTCCATGTGAAATTTCGTGACAATCCGACCAACCGTTAAAGAGTTAGCTCTATATTTATACTTAGGCCTTCCCACAACCCCCCCTCCCGTTCAAAACTTTGGGACGCCACACCTTTTTTTCCTATTTGGCTTTTAAAAATACTACATGTGAAATTTCATGACGATTCGCCCATTAGTTAATGAGTTAGCTCTATATTTATACGTAGGCCCCCCCACTACCCCCCCTCCCGTAAAAAATTTTGAACCGTCACACCGCCTATTTTTTTATTTGGTCTTCAGGAATACTACATGTGCAACTTCGTGACAATGCGACCAACTGTTAAAGAGTTAGCTCTATATTTATACTTTGGCCCCCCCACAACCCCCCCTCCCGTTCAAAACTTTGGGACGCCACACATCTTTTTTTCCTATTTGGCTTTTAAAAATACTACATGTGAAATTTCATGACGATTCGCCCATTAGTTAATGAGTTAGCTCTATATTTATACTTAGGCCCCCCAACAAACCCCCCCCCTCCCGTTCAAAACTTTGGGACGCCACACACCTTTTTTCCTGTTTGGCTTTTAAAAAAACTACGTGTGAAATTTCATGACAATTTGACCATTAGTTAATGAGTTAGCACTATTTTTATACTTAGGCCCGCCTTACAACCCCCCCTCCCGATCAAAATTTTGGGACGCCACATAGCCTATTATTCAATCGGGCTCAAAAGAATGCTACATGGGCAGTTTCATAAAAATCCGTCCAGCGGTTTGGGCGTGATGCTGGAACAAACATACATACATACAAACAAACAAACAAACAAACCCCGTTTCAGCTTTATTAATATAAGCTCTATATTTATACTTAGGCCCCCCCACAACCCCCCCTCCCGTTCAAAACTTTAGGACGCCACACACCTTTTTTTCCTATTTGGCTTTTAAAAATACTACATGTGAAATTTCATGACGATTCGCCCATTAGTTAATGAGTTAGCTCTATATTTATACTTAGGTCCCCCAACTACCCCCCCTCCCGTAAAAAATTTTGAGCCGTCACACCGCCTATTTTTCTATTTGGTCTTCAGGAATACTCCATGTGAAATTTCGTGACAATCCGACCAACCGTTAAAGAGTTAGCTCTATATTTATACTTAGGCCCTCCCACAACCCCCCCTCCCGTTCAAAACTTTGGGACGCCACACACCTTTTTTTCCTATTTGGCTTTTAAAAATACTACATGTGAAATTTCATGACGATTAGCCCATTAGTTAATGAGTTAGCTCTATATTTATACTTAGGCCCCCCCACTACCCCCCCTCCCGTAAAAAATTTTGAACCGTCACACCGCCTATTTTTTTATTTGGTCTTCAGGAATACTACATGTGAAACTTCGTGACAATGCGACCAACTGTTAAAGAGTTAGCTCTATATTTATACTTTGGCCCCCCCACAACCCCCCCTCCCGTTCAAAACTTTGGGACGCCACACACCTTTTTTTCCTATTTGGCTTTTAAAAATACTACATGTGAAATTTCATGACGATTAGCCCATTAGTTAATGAGTTAGCTCTATATTTATACTTAGGCCCCCCCACTACCCCCCCTCCCGTAAAAAATTTTGAACCGTCACACCGCCTATTTTTTTATTTGGTCTTCAGGAATACTACATGTGAAACTTCGTGACAATGCGACCAACTGTTAAAGAGTTAGCTCTATATTTATACTTTGGCCCCCCCACAACCCCCCCTCCCGTTCAAAACTTTGGGACGCCACACACCTTTTTTTCCTATTTGGCTTTTAAAAATACTACATGTGAAATTTCATGACGATTCGCCCATTAGTTAATGAGTTAGCTCTATATTTATACTTAGGCCCCCCAACAAACCCCCCCCTCCCGTTCAAAACTTTGGGACGCCACACACCTTTTTTCCTGTTTGGCTTTTAAAAAAACTACGTGTGAAATTTCATGACAATTTGACCATTAGTTAATGAGTTAGCACTATTTTTATACTTAGGCCCGCCTTACAACCCCCCCTCCCGATCAAAATTTGGGACGCCACATAGCCTATTATTCAATCGGGCTCAAAAGAATGCTACATGGGCAGTTTCATAAAAATCCGTCCAGCGGTTTGGGCGTGATGCTGGAACAAACATACATACATACAAACAAACAAACAAACAAACCCCGTTTCAGCTTTATTAATATAAGCTCTATATTTATACTTAGGCCCCCCCACAACCCCCCCTCCCGTTCAAAACTTTGGGACGCCACACACCTTTTTTTCCTATTTGGCTTTTAAAAATACTACATGTGAAATTTCATGACGATTCGCCCATTAGTTAATGAGTTAGCTCTATATTTATACTTAGGTCCCCCAACTACCCCCCCTCCCGTAAAAAATTTTGAGCCGTCACACCGCCTATTTTTCTATTTGGTCTTCAGGAATACTCCATGTGAAATTTCGTGACAATCCGACCAACCGTTAAAGAGTTAGCTCTATATTTATACTTAGGCCCTCCCACAACCCCCCCTCCCGTTCAAAACTTTGGGACGCCACACACCTTTTTTTCCTATTTGGCTTTTAAAAATACTACATGTGAAATTTCATGACGATTCGCCCATTAGTTAATGAGTTAGCTCTATATTTATACTTAGGCCCCCCCACTACCCCCCCTCCCGATCAAAATTTTGGGACGCCACATAGCCTATTATTCAATCGGGCTCAAAAGAATGCTACATGGGCAGTTTCATAAAAATCCGTCCAGCGGTTTGGGCGTGATGCTGGAACAAACATACATACATACAAACAAACAAACAAACAAACAAACCCCGTTTCAGCTTTATTAATATAGACTAGCAGTAATACCCGGCATTGCCCGGGGAACTTTGACTTTTCTAATATTATCTCCTATAAGTCTTTTAAATTCTTCAACAGTACATTCATGATGTTATAATTTTCAATTATTCATACGGAATAAGGCTTATAGTCCTTCAACGTCAAACACCCCAGCTAGTAAGTTTTTAGGACCCCTGGGCATCACAGCTAGTATGCGTCTTTCAACAGCGGAAACCACAGATAGTGAATACTTAGCATCGCTGGACATCCTAGCCAGTGCGTACTTAAGAACGCTATTGACCGCAGCTAGTAAATGCCTTGCAACAGCGGACCCCACAGCGAATACATAGTTACTACTACTACATGTGAAATTCATGCCAATCCGCTTACCCTTTAACAGTACATTCATGATGTTATAATTTTCAATTATTCATACGGAATAAAGCTTATAGTCCTTCAACTATAGCAACGCTAGTAAGTTTTTAGGACCCCTGGGCACCACAGCTAGTATGGGCCTTTCAACGGCGGAAACCACAGCTAGTGAATACTTAGCTTCGCTGGACGTCCTAGCCAGTGCGAACTTAAGAACGTTTGTGACCACAGCTAATATATGCCTTGCAACGCTGGGCACCACAGCTAGTACGTAGTTAGGAACGCTGGGCACCAGAGGTAGTATATGCCTTGCAACGGCGGATCCCACAGCTAGTATGTAGTTAGAACGCTGGTCACCGCAGCTAGTATGTGCCTCGCAAGAGCGGACCCCACACCTAGTACGAAGTTAGGAACGCTGGGCATCACAGCTAGTAAATGTCTTGTAGGTGCCTTGCAACAGCGAACCCCACAGCCAGTACATAGTTAGGAACGCTGGGGCTGAGCACTACAGCTAGTAAGTGCCTTGCAACAGCGGACCCCACAGCTAGTACGATATTAGGAACGCTGGGCATCACAGCTAGTAAATGTCTTGCAACAGTGAACCCCACAGCGAATACATAGTTACTACTATTACATGTGAAATTCATGACAATCCGATTACCCTTCAATGATTCAGCATTATTTTTATGCTTAGCCCCCCTCCCAAATTTTTAAAATGTGACATAGTGTATTTTTTTATTTGACCATCAAGAATACTACATGTGAAATTTCGTGACAATCCAATCATCCGTTAATGACCTATCACTATCTTCAAATTTAGGCCTACCCCCATAACCCCCCTCCCGTTCACAATTTTTTGACGTCACACACCCTATTTTTCTATTTGGCCTTTATGAATACTTCATGTGAAATTTCGTGACAATCCGATCATCCGTTAATGACTTATCACTATACTTATACTTAGGCCCCCATCAACCCACCCTCCCGTTCGAAATTTTGTGACATATACACCCTATATTTCTATTTGGCTTTTAAGAATACTACATGTGAAATTCCATGACAATACGACCAACCGTTATTGAGCTAGCACCATTTTTATACTTAGGCCCCCCCGCCACTACCCCCCCCCCCTCCCGTACAAAATTTTGAGCCGTTACACCGCCTATTTTTTTATTTGGTCTTCAGGAATACTACATGTGAAACTTTGTGACAATTCGACCAACCGTTAATGAGCTAGCTCTATATTTATATTTAGGCCCCCCCACAACCCCCCCTCCCGTTCAAAACTTTGGGACGCCACACACCTTATTTTTCTATTTGGCCTTCAGGAATACTCCATGTGAAATTTCGTGACAATCTGACCAACCGTTAAAGAGTTAGCTCTATATTTATACTTAAGCCCACCCACAACCCCCCCTCCCGTTCAAAACTTTGGGACGCCACACACCTTTTTTTCCTGTTTGGCTTTCAAAAATACTACATGTGAAATTTCATGACGATTCGCCCATTAGTTAATGAGTTAGCTCTATATTTATACTTAGGCCCCCCCACAACCCCCCCTCCCGTTCAAAACTTTGGGACGCCACACACCTTATTTTTCTATTTGGTTTTCAGGAATACTCCATGTGAAATTTCGTGACAATCCGACCAACCGTTAAAGAATTAGCTCTATATTTATACTTAGGCCCCCCCACAACCCCCCCCCCCTCCCGTTCAAAACTTTGGGACGCCACACCCCTTTTTTTCCTATTTGGCTTTTAAAAATACTACATGTGAAATTTCATGACGATTAGCCCATTAGTTAATGAGTTAGCTCTATATTTATACTTAGGCCCCCCCACAACCCCCCCTCCCGTTCAAAACTTTAGGACGCCACACACCTTTTTTTCCTATTTGGCTTTTAAAAATACTACATGTGAAATTTCATGACGATTCGACCATTAGTTAATGTGTTAGCACTATTTATATACTTAGGCCCCCCCACAACCCCCCCTCCCGTTCAAAACTTTGGGACGCCACACACCTTTTTTTCCTGTTTGGCTTTTAAAAAGACTACGTGTGAAATTTCATGACGATTCGCCCATTAGTTAATGAGTTAGCTCTATATTTATACTTAGGCCCCCCCACAACCCCCCCTCCCGTTCAAAACTTTGGGACGCCACACACCTAATATTTCTATTTGGCTTTTAAAAATACTACATGTGAAATTTCATGACAATTCGACCATTAGTTATTGAGTTAGCACTATTTATATACTTAGGCCCCCCTTACAACCCCCCCTCCCGATCAAAATTTTGGGACGCCACATAGCCTATTATTCAATCTTGCTCATAGGGATGCTACATGGGAAGTTTCATAAAAATCCGTCCAGCCGTTTGGGCGTGATGCTGGAACAAACATACATACAAACAAACAAACAAACCCCGTTTCAGCTTTATTAATATAGATTGGCATTACTGGGTATATGAAAGTAATGGTGTTGGGCTTAGCGGTTTACTTTGTTTCATTGTACAGAGTAATTCTTAAGGGGCCCTCACACTGGCAAAAAGTTTGCACAAAAATTTGAAGATGTCGGTTTTGTGCAAAAATATTGAGAGTGTGAGGACAAATATTGTGCAAAAAAAGGGATATTCAATATTTTGTGGGGCGTTCAAAAGTTTTCTGAAAGTTTAGAAAATTTTTGCGGACCTGTCAATATTTTTTTGGATGAGAGCGCAGTGTGAGGGGGCTGACAAAATATTGCGCAATATTTCATGAGTCTGTCTGGAGCTGTCGCCGCGTGAACCTGAGTGAACCCCATTGTTTTATACGCAAGTCATGTGCTTTTTCACGTTCATTTTATATACCTATTCTATTTTAAGTTGGTACGATTTCTTAACTACCAGTAACACTTACTAATTCTGCTATTACGTACCTAGTATACATGTATGAATAGTGTGTACTCGTATAATACGATTTTATATAGTAGAACCGTATAATACGATTTCATATAGTACCTACCTATGTAATTACACATTCTTTTAAGTTTCAATACTTGCAGTTTTCTTAACTTTATATAATCCTTTAAGCATGTGCAAAGTGCCTCGCATGTCTCCATAACGATTTCACTGATAGTGGTCGGAGCAATGTACGATGAAAATTTCAGGTCCCCAAAGCTGTTCCCAGATGCTAGGAAGCGCAGAGTCAGACTCAACCTTTCAGTTGGCGAAATTGCTGTCCTCATTCGTGTATCACGTTTCTCAATCAGAGGGCAAACCATACTCAACAGTTGCTCAAACACCTCGTCATTCGTCCTCAGGAAATTTTGATAAAGTGTAGGTTCCAAGCTCAGTTCGCGAAGTAGGTTACGATGACCATGGGTCGGTCGCTTCTTCAAATAATTCCTGAGCCACACTCTTTTCTTCTTATTATTTAAAGACTCCTTCAACACTGCACACAATACAACTACGCTACTTTCAACCTCCGGGTTTGCCCTGGGCAAAGAAACGTATGCGGCTATGGCTGAGTACAACGCGATGCGCCGTGCTTCCATCACGAATGTTTAGTCGACACTCCAATTTTGTGCAATATTTTTGTGTAGTGTGAGGGGTCCTCGACCATTCAATATTTTGTACAAAAATAAGCTCAATATTTGTGCTCAAAATTTTGAGCGAAATTTTTGCCAGTGTGAGGGCCCCTTAGTGTGATTTTTTTATAACCAGTAATATCACTATGAAATGAACTTGAGAGGGCGGAGGGGAGAGAAAGTGATCTGTAAAAGCGAGGTTGGTATCAAAAAATTCCGGTAATGGCGACATCAAATTTTTTTTTAAATCATTTTTAATAATAAAAAATGGAATATAATAATCGAATGAATGCCCATGAATTTCAACGAAATCGGTTAACAAAGGGAGATTAGAAGGGAGCTTAACACTAAAATCCTAATAAGGTCATATCGCCTACTACCAAAGTGCTCTTTCTTCACTCTGTTGGATATGAGTCCGACTCTACTTTGGGAGTCCTATTTTTTTATTCACCCAGTGTAGGGGTCTTCAACGAGTACCAGTTAAACAACCTAAGGACCTCGGCCGGGTTTCGAACTCGCGATCTTGAGCTCAGTAATCTAGCATGCTACCTCTGAGCCACCAGCATTAAAATAATACTAATAAGCGAATTCGAAAGCTTCTAAAGATTTTCTGATAAATCGGGTAAAGGAGGAGAGTATACATGGAGAGCAGAAACTTACTTCATTATGACAAATTCGCAGTGAAAGTGGAGGTGAATCATGTACTACAGCCTCTTTGTAGATTTTTATCAGTTAATCTTATTTTATTTAAGATTTTCTTAATTAAGTTCAAAAGTTCAAAACAGAGGAGAGCAAAGCACCATCCCCTGGCTACGCCAATGTCTACGATAATATGATAGGTAATATTTGAGCTGCGTGATGCCATCAATACACGTGATACAGTTGCACGTGGCAAGAAATGTATAGGTAGTTGTATTACAGACATAAAGGGACACGCACACGCATGAGACACATTAGTGGACAAGTACAAGACAATGGAAGCAATCACATCCATTAATGTATGTTTTCACTAGGTTTAATGTTACCATTAAAGTCTGTTTTCACTAGGTTTAATGTTACCATTAACATCTGTTTTCACTAGGTTTAATGGTATCAAATTTACCTACAATACACAATCACAAAGCTTTTATTTTCCCATCTACACACGAAGTATAGAGGAAGTTCTGTAATCAGTCAAAAATTCGATGCGGTGTTTTCAACGGAATTTCATATTTTGCGACCTCCTAAGTACAAAAAAGAAAAAAAAAGTCGGTGAATCACGTTTGTTGCTGTGGTTGGCTTGGAAATAACAACCAGACCGCCTTAATTTTATTGACGGCGGTGCTTGGCACGCTGAGAGAGTTTGGGAATAATGTGGGGCGCTAGCTGGATGTAGTACGGTGGAGCGCCGGGGGCCAACACTGGCGATCCTGTACTCATCCCCGGCGCCGGGTTAAAGTGCTTTCTTTTTTCTCCGCCAGGAGGCGACAAATTGGCTGAACACTGGATAGCCGGTTTTCGTCACCAGCTGCCGTAGGTCGAGTCCTAGGTACGATCCTGTCCCACACGAACAGTTCTAGTTGTAAAAGAAGCTCATACATGAATGAGGAAGCAAGTGGAGCTATGTAGTAGTGAAATCGGAGTAAAAGACGCACCAGAGGATAAGATCAATGGATGCTTAGGTCCCTAGGTGTACGCACCAGCTCTCATAGTGTGACGACTGGGAAGGATTGCTATTCGTTGGAAGGCAGAGAGAGACGGGGGTCGATTTGAACTGAGGTTTCAATTACCGAGCCTGCATTGTCTGGCAAATTGGAGGAGGCACACCAACTCCTTGAGGTGTCTGTCATCTACAGAAGTCGTGCCGGGTATAGTACCGGGAATACTGCAAGACAGCCAACCCCAGATCTTCAAGTGGTTTGCTATAGAGAGTCCTATCTTCCTTGGCCACGGACGCGGATGTTCTGAATGTTGAGACTAAGGGTGGGTTCCTATTTAACAAAGAAATTTTTAAATTTATTACAAATACATGAAACAAACTTCGTTTTTTGAAATATTGTCTATTCCACAAGAAATTTGTACCGAAACTACCTGTTTAGTTTAGGAACGTTAAGCGTAGTTTCACAGCTGTGTGGGTAACGTCTACCAGAGAGGGACAAAAGAGCTTTCTGGTAGTAGGCGAAATTATATAGTTAAAACAAAGGCATACTCACAATAACTAACCCTTTAACGTGTGACCTGATGACAGTTCTTGGTAATATTTTTATTGTATTATTTCACGGTTCTACTCTAGAAGTATAACCTCATGTTTTATAACCTCTTCTATTCTTTGGTCGATCTGGCTAAAGTCAGTAGTCTCACTCATAGACTCCTCTCATCAGAGTAAGATTTATGACCAATTTTGTGAGGTGAAGTCGACAAATGTCAAAAAAAATCACAAAATGTGTTATAACTCCAAGGTTATGTGACTCATGCCCAAAATAATCACTTTTTTTGTGTATTTCTAAGTCGTACTATTATTTTATGGATCTATTTATGATTTTTTATTTATTTCTTTATATATTGTTTTATTTATTTATTAATTTATATTTGAATAATATATTTTTTTTAAATATTTTTTATTATTACGTTGTTTTCTTTCTCTTTTCTATATCTCGCACACTAGGACTTGATGAGGGACGTAAGAACGTCCCTAAATATCGTTGTGATGAAGACATTTCCGAAAGAGTTTTAAAAATAGTTATCTTAATTTTTATTAAATTGAAAAATGTATTTGCTTATTACAAATGTATCTATGTATTAATAATATTCTTTTTGTACTCATATATTTTGAAGTATTCATTTATTCAGTTTTTATTTATTTCATTTTACTTTTTTTAATAGTTTTGTTATTACTGAACATATTATGTGTATTAGACTCAAAGTTATAAATTTAATTTATAATTATCTTAATGTATACATTCTTATGACGTATCATGTATTGGTTTAACAGAAATAAAAATTATTATTATCATCGCTTTACGTCCCATCCGAAGGACGGCGTGCTCAGGGTTTTTTACCTACCAGATAAAAAACCTAAAGGTCTCGGCCGGGTTTCGAACCTGCGACCTTGAGCTCAGTAAGCAATATATTATTAATATAAGCGAACTAATAAACGATCGTTTGTAGTTAATTGTGAAATTTAACGAAGCAGTAACTGGTTAGACAGGTCCATAAGTCCTAGAATTATGGGCTGAGGGGAGGGGGTACAAACAAGACCCAATATAGGAGGAGTGTGTTGTATATAATTATAGAGATCGTTGGTAGGAGGGGGGCTGGGAAATGGCCCTAATGAAAAATGCATCAGGGGAGGGCAGACATCTATATATCTGTCAGCTGGGTGGCCGGGTAACGAACCCAGCCACAAGGGCTTATAGTGGCATCGGCTCATTACACAGCAAAGGGACATCGTCTTGGGGGGAAAAGTGGCCTCTTATGGCACCAGTCTCACTTTAAAATCCTTAAGTTTTGAACCGTTGGCTACGTTCTAGGGTAGGGGTCTTCAACCTTTCAAGCCCGAGGGCCACATCAATAAATTCACAAAGATCCGCGGGCCACACGTCTGTCAAAAAAAATAGTGTAGTCAGAAAATTTATATAAAAAAGGAAGATTCGTTTTACATTTTACAAGACTACAATCGATTCTAAGCCTTAGATTCTAAGGGAAGAGACGGTGTTATAGATTTGTATACTATACTTTTGGAACCAATATACTATCGTCAGTCAAATAAGACAAATATAATATAATATTATAATAAGACTATAGACTACTCTTTATAGAGTAGTGCAGCTAGTAAAGATTTATAGCGGTATGAATGAGAAGCTATATCGTGGAAGTGAGACAGTGTTGAGAAGAGCGACCCTGCAGACAGACTTCCCCTTGGGTGGCTTCATAGAGGTAGCCAGGTTTAGTTAGCGAAGCTCTGGAGCGACACTTCCGCCTGTTAGCTATCCATCTCACAGACGATTAGAACATTAGAGGACTTTTTATTTTTAAAAAAACCCTAAGTCCGCCTCAAGTAGTCAAGATACGGGAGTCTAGCTTATATATTCAAGTTGTAGACATACGCCAAGCCCCTCGCTAAACCTGTAGTCCGATTTGGAGAAACCGGCTAGATGCCGATCTTATTGGGTTTTGGCAGTTATTAGGGCATTTAGGAAGGTTTAGAAGGAGAGCGGAAACTTACGTACGTGAGCTAAAAAACTCAAAGGCTTTTAAAATTATCAGGAAGCTTTGGAAAATATGGAACTGTGGACTCCGTACCCGCAAGTTCAAATATCCGGTTCTGCAGCCTTCAGGGACCTCGGTTCACCCAGAATCGTCTACCCGCTCTACTAATGGACCATCATCGTATCAGGTTGATATCTTTCGACATGGCTGTATTAATGGTTTTTTTTTAGAAAATACGAAGAATCGGTGCACAAGGTCAACATATATTCTATATTTCATCTTTACTTACGATTGATTGTCATAGTTCTGGTTGATATTTCTCTATTGACATTGTTACATTAATTTATTTTTAAAGGCTAAAGTGACTATTTTAAACATATCTAGATGGAATCAGTGTAGGAACAATATTGTTACAACACGGTCCCCCCATACTCTATAGTTCTACCTCAATTATTTTAAAAAATAAATAAAAAGATATGTTTTTTAAAAAATATTGTCTATTTCACAAAGTATATATAATATATGGGAGTATTTTCGGTATTGCTACCATCTTCAGCCACGACTTAACAAATACTAAGTATTTGTAGATAAGTATGAAATAAGTGTATTAAGTCGTGCCTAAAGATGGTAGCAATACCGAAAGTACTCCCATATTATATATATTTGTGAAATAGACATATTTTCTTTTTAAAACACAGGTTTTTCTTTATTTTTTTATTAAGTAGGGCGCCGGCAGCTTTATTTAATCCGGGAGGTAAACTAAACTTAAGCACGCCGTTCTTCGGATGGGACGTTAAGCGATGGTCCCGAGCCTGTACGATGTCAGGTACTCGTTAAAGACCCCTGCCCTAGTTGAATAAAAATTTAGGGTAGGCTCCCACAGTAGAGTCGGGCTCATGTCCACCAGAGTAACGAAAGAGCGTTCTGGTAGTAGGCGATATGACCTCGTAGTTAAAACCCGGGCATGAGTCATAATAACTGACTAATTATTAAGTGTTTCATAATATATCTGCAAAAAAAATGTTAAGTATAATCAATTATTATAGCTAGAATTAATCAGAAAATATTTCTGTACCTATTTTCATAATATCTAGTTGAAATTTCTTTATTTTTATATATTTTTATTTTTTGTCAACGCCCACCCTTATGCAATTTTTTTCTTTGGGCTGTTAGAGGGTGTAGCCCATTTTTTTTTTTTTTGGCACTACAGGGGCGGGCTACATTACCTGGGTTATTTAATAACATCCATGGATCTGGAAGAGAAGTTTTACTTATGAAATAAAACTCTCCCCCGGATGGAATTCGAACCCGCACCCGTGGTGAGTCCATGCAACCCATGTCTCCTACGCTCCAGCTCATACGCCCCTATGTTTCAGTCAAATCGGTTAAAATGACTGGGGGTTGGGGATAACATAAAACGTTGATTATTTCTTGCTTTGAAAATATATTGCCGGTGATTCACGGCCGATTTTTTTTTTTTTATTATGATGAGATTCTATATTACTTTGAGATGAATTTAATAAAGACAATCTGCAGGGAAAATACAATTTCTTCCTGGCCTTTATTAGTGTTTAGCATGCGAAAGGAAAGAAGACACGTGTCAACTCAATTTGGACATTCCGACCTGTGGAGTCACCTGGGCCGTCTGCCAACTCCGGATATATGACGCTAATTACTTCCGGATAAAAGGAGTCGCACTGATTGTCTGATGAAGAGATATGAGAAGAGCACGTGGCCAGGTAGGAAGGACGCGTCTCTTGTTTGCCGTCTGATGATGCTATCTGATGGTCTAGTCTAGTCCGTAGTTGGAGTTCCGCTTTTCGATCAATAATAAATGATGCGAGGTTGGTCAAAAGTGTAATGTATTTCCCCAAGTCGAGCGCATTTGGGTTCCGTTTCTCATTTCTCTTCTTAGCCTGATTTAACTGAAAATTACAATGTATCTTGCCTTTGGATATCTATGGTCACAGGGAATAAATTGGTAAGTCTTAATTCAAAACTTCAGAGCAGCACTTTTTTACTTTCGCATTAATCATGTAAATCCAGTAAATAAATTATGTTTGCATCATTATTAATCATATACCTTCTAAATCTATAGGAGTCAATGAAAATGAATATTGTTAATCCTTTCTTGCATTTTCCCTTAGTAACCTAATCATTCCTCATGACTTACCTAATTATTTACCATACTTTTTGAAATACTCGTGAATGATGCCTCTCTAAAGTTGAGCAAATTGATTTAACCGAGAACATACACAATTTTACGAGATACCAAGAAACCCACATCTTTATAATTCCGAAAGTATTAGAGTCCTGAGCTCCCAACTTCTTCACAGTGCGCAGATGGCTTGGGGGAGATCATCACAGTACACTTAACTCATTTTGGCCATTTTACGACTTAACAACTTATTCCCTGTGACCATAGATATATGGATCCACAAATACAAAACTACAGAGAGCGCCGGTAGCTCAGTGGTATGCGTGCTTGCTTACTGACCTCAAAATCACGGATTCGAAACCCAGCTGAGAATAGGTTTTTTATCTGGGAGGTGGAAAAACCTTGAGCACGTCGTCCTTCGGATGGGACTTTAATCGATGGATCCAAACCTGTACGTCAGGTACTCGTTAAAGACCCTAAATGTAGTACTCCCGCAGTAGAGTCGGGCTTATGTTTACCAGAGTGACGAAAGAGCGCTCTGGTAGTAGGCGATATGACCTAGTTAAAGCCCGGGCATGAGTTATAACAAGTAACACCAATTAGATATTTCCAATCTGATGGATTTATTACATTTTTTAAGTTAGTTAGCGCTCTTTCGTCGCTCTGGTGGACAGGTATCCAACTCTATTGGGCCGATTTCGCTGGAAATTAGTAGTTGTCATTACGGGCTTTTGATTTTCATATGAAATTTTGTGTCGATACTGTCTGGAACCATATACCAGGGTCAGAAAGTAACTTCAAATTCAGAGATCGAAGGATTTTAAGAAAACCGAAAAAAAAACCAGAAGGTAAGGGAGCACCTAATGTATAAACTGAAGGATTAGAAAGACTCAAACTGTAATAACTGCCGTTGTAATGAATATATTGACACGAAATTTCATACTTACTTTCAAAACCCCATAGGACGGACAGCTATTAATTTTCAGCTAAATCGGCCGATGGGAAGGGGGATCACAGGTGGGGGTTAACTCAAAAACCCCAATAACTGCCAATATAATGAATATTTCATCATGAAATTTTATATTTAAATTCAAAACCTCATAAGGACAACAACAATCAATTTTCCAAGTCCAATCTGACAGAAAATCGATGCTGAGTTTTCAACCGACCCCCTGAATCCAAAAAGAAATAAAAAAAGTTTTTCCAAAAATGAAAAAAAAATATATATAATTAATTTTATAATAACGACAGTTATTAAAGTTTTTATGTTAAGACTCCCCTTTACTTAGCCTGATCTAGCAATAGATTTTGTCCGTATGAGGTCCGAGATACATATAAAATTTCGTGTCAATACATTCATTTTATCGGGAGTTATCGTGTTACACATAGACTACAGATAGGTACATTTTTTAACTTCCCAGCATATAGGAAAGTTATTGTAATGAGTCCGAAAATCTAAATCAAAATTTTCATCATATTTTTATGTTTCAAGGTCATTACAGTATTTTTGGAAAGAAGTATGTATGTGTGTACGTATGTGCGTAACATAAAAATAGGTCTAGCTCATCAACGGATGATCGGATTTTAATGAAATTTAACGTGTAGTATTCTTAAAAGCCAAGTTCAAAAATAGGGTGTGTGGTGTCTCCAAATTCTTAACAGATGCTATGGGGGGAGGGGGGGGGGGGGGGGGGCTAAACATAAAAATTGTGGTAACCCATTAACGGATAATTGGATTGTAATGAAATTAAACATGTAGTATTCTTAAAAGCCAAATTGAAAAATAGGGTGTGTGACGTCTCAAAAATCTTATCGGGAGGGCGGACTGTGAGTGGAGGTAGAGCATAAAAATAGTTCAACCTCATTAACGGATTATCTTGATAGGAAATTTTACATGTAGTTGGTTTAAAACAAAATTTAAAAAATAGACTATGTGAGCTATGTGCATTTGCATATCAATTAAAAATCTATGTATAGATTAAATTCAATTAAATGAATAAATAATTCTGTACTGAATAAAATGCCTAGTTGGTATCATACCATGCTGGGAAGTTTGCTGTGTGGACCTCAAGGGCCGCACTTAGTTAGAAATGCCATCTTTGTAGAGTCTTCTCTCTAAATACGGCCCAATAATTTCCTCTGATTTAGGGTGCAAAGAGGCGAAACACACATCCGAGAACCTGCTTGTTTTTTTTTTTGGAATCAGGGCGTCGGATAACATGAAATTCTGCTGAAAATTCAACATCGAATTAAATAACTCCCTAGATTTCCTATAGCAGGAGAAGTAAAAAATCTAGTTGCTATCAATATTAATAATTAAGCGTAGAATGAATAAATGTAATAAATAAGCTCAGAATAACAAAGTCAAGGAATTTATTTTGACTCAAGAAAATTTTTTTATATCTGGGATTTCTAACTCACAGAGGAAAAGGAATTTCTATCGATATCTCCATCTATTTCTTAACATCTTTTGTTCCATTTTTCGATGTAAGACAATATGGGGTTGGTGGGATATTGGACGGGATGGGACGCTCAAGAGGGTGGCAAATATTTGTAGGGACCAATCCAAACCGTTCTCCTGTCTCATCTTAGATATGGAGCCCTCCAAGGTTTCATACTAGGGGTATTATTATACACACTTTAAGCTATTTATCAAATTTACCGTGTTTTCACTGGAATAACATGTTTTTTGAAAACATAAATCCAAAATTGAAGTATCATGTTGGTCTGTGCATCTTAGAACGATAACTCCCGAATGAATTAATACGAGTATATCCCTACAAAATATTATTTGTGTATGCAGAACATCATAAAGACGACCGAATCGTCAAAGAGAAGAGTGGGTGGAATTCGAGGGAGCGGGGGGTAATCTATTGAATGTATGGACGTAAAATTCAGTTGAGGATACAGTATGTCTTTAAGTCAACTATTTATTATCATAGAAATTCGCTGGAGAGGTGAAGGGTTTGGAGGAAGAGTGAAAAATTACCTCATTGCAAATAATTCGAGCTGGAAAGTACGTACACAGATTTTTTTATTTTCTGGGAGCTGAAAAATCCTTGAGGACGCCGTCCTTCGGATGGCATGGTAAGCGATAGCCCCAAGCCTGTATGGTATCAGTTACTCGTTAAAAACCCATTTACCTAAGGAAACTAAAACTGGGTAGACAAAATTTAGGACTCCCATAGTACAGTCGAGCCATGTCTAGCAGAGCGACTAAAGAGCATTCTGGTAGTAGGCGATATGACCTAGTAGCCAAAGCCAGGGCATGAGCCACAATAACTAACTCAAACCATGTAGTTATGACCGACTGGATCGGTGAGTATTCACTAGAGATGGCACTAGCGACATTCAACAAATGTTTTTAACGATGCGATTGTTAATAACAACAATATTCTAAATTGAAAATGAAGGAAATTATTATGTGACATTTTTCTCAATTATATATACTTATATGATATATAATTATACATATATATTATAAATGGGTATATATAGGTTGTGATGTACACTACGGAACATTTTTTTAATGAATATTTTAATGAAAAGAGGTAATTTTTTTTATTATAATCTAATATCATATATATATTAGATATATATCAAGGTGTTTGAGAAACAAAACAAGAAAACATATTAAAAAAACAGCTGTGAAATAGTGTTAAAATGTAATGGAGTCGTGAGCTAGCTCTTAAACGGTGCATGTGGTTTGATATGTTTTAAATAAAATGAAGTTGAACAATTAGTGAAGAGTTGACGGGGTCTGGTTTTTGTGGTAGAGGCGTCGAGAAGGTACAATTAATAATATATATTTTTCAATATGCCCAAATAAAAAAAAGAAATAGTTTTTTTAAGTATTAATTTAATGTTTTTGTGCCATTGTAAATTTTTGTTTTGTTTGTTCAAATAAGTTTTTTTTAAATTTAAATATGTAAATATAGATAATAACCCAATTATTTGTCCTCTTCAAATTCTATTCTATTCATCTTCCCTGTTGTCCCAGTAGTATCATTTAAAAAACCTTTGGATTAGAAATTAATATTATTTAAAATTATTAAAAATTGGTATCTCTTTGTGAATCCAAGTGTAAAGTTTGTTTAATTGAATTTTTTTCGTTGTATACGTGTACTTTCTTAAAAATTGCATGTCTTAAATTATTGATAATATTTTTTTAGGGCAATTTTCGGCAAACTACTGTAGAAATCAAAATTTAAATAAACAAAAGAGATCAAATTTCTACAGGAAATGTGGTAGCAAACAAGTTATTATCACAAGGTATATCGATGTTAGGTCAAATTGATCGTTCTCCCATATATCCTTTAAGTTACACCCACCCTAAATTGAAAATGAAGCACTATTTCCACACTCTTTGTCATGTTGTGAACTATTTTCTTAGTTGACAATGTGACGGCTCAGTTTGTTCGAATTTGAGCTGACAAGAGCCCTGTTTAGAAGCAAGTAATGAGTCAATAAAGCAGGGAGAGAATGGTCCGAGGTTATCTTTAGGTGGCCACATCACGTACTTTATGGAGGCATCAAGCCCACAACACACCCTATCAATACACTTCACTTCAGTTATTTTTTTTTATTGGAGAGTAACTTGGTTACTTAGTTACAGCAGGACATTTTGAGATAGATGCAGCGTTTTCCCCGTCCAAAACGCAAACGAAAAATCGTAACATTCTTGACGCCCACTGAGCAGACTGCGCATACTTGTGAGCACCTTTCACTTCTGTTGCTTTAATACAACCAGTGTATTTCTTATCCGTTTGTGTTTGAATTAACTGAATTTTATTTTTGAGTGTGCAACCCTTCAAATTTAATTATTGTGCATCGTATAAGTGTTCTTATTGTGTTAAATTTATTGTGTATTGCATAAAATGTACACAATACAATGAAAAAAAAAAACAAGTGAAAATGGAGATAAAAATGGTAAGTAGTTGATTTTTGTTTTATAACCGTTATTCTATTCTACAATTCCGAAAAAATTTTACAATAATCGCATTTACTTTTAAATAATAAACAGATGTCACAAGTTAATCTATATCATATTTATAATAATATATTTAAGGGAATATCTATAAGTGATAAATTAATGTAACCCTAACTGTAAATAGAAATTGTTACCAACAAATTATTTCCTACACTGTACCAATGTTAATAAAAATATAGTCTATTAGCACAAAGAGAAACTGAAACTAGAAGAGTTAGGTATGGCAGTTACGTTGTTGAATCCGGAAGTACGCAAACTTTTAAATACAAATTTACTCCACAATCCTTCAAGAAGTCATGAGGGTTCACCGCTGGCTGTTTTTTCCTCTCTCAAGCTTTTCATGTCATATTTATTTTTATTATTATATTTTATTTTTATTTATTGTATAGTACATGTCAGCCCAGCCGCTGGTTGTGCATTCTTGAATAGTTGTGGCTTAAGATAAATAAATACAAAAAAAAAATCTATATTCATTATGTACTAACTGCATACATTTTTAAAAAATAATTTACTTATTTGATACACTGAGCAACCTGGCATTCATATACAGTAGAACCTCTTTAAGTCGAACCTTGATAAGTCGAAAACGTCCAAAACTCGAAAAAAAGTTTTGTTCCTTTCCCTTCAAGCCCCAAAACCTCCATTACTCGAAATCTCAACCCTCTATTAGTCGAAATAATCAGTGAGTCCCTACAAGCCATTTTGGTACATATTTTCCCTCTATAACTCGAAAAAATAAATTGGACCTCTGTATCTCAAACATAGCAATGTTTTATTTTACAACCTTTACAACTCGACTATTTGAAACTTATTACCTCTATAGCTCGAAGAAAAATAAGTTACCGACTTTAAGAATTGGCACCATGTACACCTTTGTTTCTTAGAAAACAATTTAGGAGTATACAATAAATAGGATTACCAATTATCTAAAGCAAAAAAAAATTACTGACTTTTTTTAATACCTACATATACTACGTATTTTTTTATTTTAAGGATGTTTTGAAATAATGTTGGTTTATAATAAATATAAATACGTTTGTTACCTCTGTAACTTGAATTTTTATTTTTTCACCTCTCTAACTCAAAATTAGTTAGAATGAATCTTAACCTCTACAAGTCGAATCAAAATCCGCCTAAGTCGAAATCCTCCGTAAGTCGAAAACTCTATAACTCGAATTTTTTGGCTTCTCCCTTGATGTTCGACTTATAGAGGTTCTACTGTATATGCATAGCTGTCAGTAGGTCATTTCATGTAGTCATTGTTTATCTAGAATGATCTGGAGAAAGTACTATTATGAAACCTTTAAAATTCGACATTGCTGATAGATTTTTCATTTCATATTCTTTTTTTCCGAACGGATTTCCTATTTCCTGACTGAGTATTAGCTCATATTGACTTTTTCCCAAGAAATAAAGACAGTTAATGAAGAGCTACACCCTGGCAGTTAGACGGACTATCTGTTGCTCTTCTAAATGGTCTGCAATTAAATCTAAGTGAGGGTAGTTGTAGCGAGAGGGGAGACTGACAGGGTGGGCTGTCCATGTGCCACAGAAGAAGTAACCAGAAACCAGGTCTTTGAATTGTATAAAAAAACTCAAATAACTGCCGATAAAATTAATGTATCGACACAACTTTCATATGTTAATTCAAAACTCCGGACGACACTTATTAATTTTCAGCGAAATCGGACGAGGGGAGGGGGACTCAATTCAACTATTACGGAAATTTATTATATATTCTTTGGCGCAACATAACTTTGTACGTATTGGTCCTACCTCATCTTAAGGCATATTGGTAGTTGAAAATTTAATAAGGAACATTTTTAGTAAGGACTAATTTTCCGATAGGACTAACAGTTTTCTCGTAAATCAAGCAAACTATCGATAGTATCGATAATTCAGAAAGTTGCCGCTTTTCATGCAAAATACTTTCCAATTCCAATATTATATTATAATATGATTATTTTATTTTATTTTTTCAAGTATATAATTTAAATTATTCTATGTTATGGATGATGGAAGGGGAATAAAAATATCAATGGAATAAGTAATTGTTCTTTCAAATCGAACTTTTATTTTATGGAAATAACATTTTCTGTCGAAAATAATCGCATTAAGAATAACACTTGGCAAGAATATTAACACATTAATTAAAGTTCAAAAACACTTATTGTAGATAATCAAAAAACAATCAAGTAGGTACAATGGCATTAGATTCAAAAAATTTTATTTCAGTCAACAAACAATATCAAAAAATTAATTACCAATAATTGACGAAAAATACTTTTGTAAAACTTTATGGAACAGTAGGCAGTGATGCAGCTTCTGCAGTGGGTTGTTTGGTCTTGGGTGCCGGTATATAAGTTTCTTGGTGGCGTCTCAAGAGGTGATCCCTTAAATTGGATCTCTTGCAACTAGTTTTAAATAAAACTTTGCACAAAGTACATTTAGCACTTTTCCCATCATCCTGTTTGATAAAAAACTTCCATACGTCCGATTTTGGCAGCATACTGAAATGATTACGCTACGCTCCACATTTCCAAGTTCCAAGATCAACACACTAACTCGAAGGGGAGAGGCAACCAGCAATGAACTACACATAGTCGTCAGGTGTCAAATCTGCCTGACTACTAATGGTGCCGAACTATCGATAGTGCTTACAGATAGTATTTGATTATAGAATATCATCGATAGTTATATTTAATATCGATGGTACTATCGAAATTGAAATTGTTATTTAAAATTAGCCGGTCTTGCACTTGATTGCATCGTTTCCGTCGTCTACAGTAGTATTAAAATAAATTGTTCGACGTGTTACCTGAAGTTCCGTATTCCTTTTTGCATTTTTTACATCGCGCCAACTTCTTAGGGCCAACATCTTTATCGAAATGCTCCCACAAATCCGAATGATTTATCCGTTTCACACCGCTCATGCCTCACACTAGTAATAAAATTAAAAAAGAAAACGAAGCAAAATCGAATTAAGAATAATACAAAATAAAATCCACTTACAATTAGTAAACAACTGATAATACTGATTAAGAAACCTCTTTTCTTGGTTATTGACAGAATAGCCAACCGTACGGAAACCGAACTCTTTTCCTGACATCGGCGATTGCTTTTCTTGTTCGAAATTCATATTTCAGTATATCAATAGTACTATCGATTAATCGATAATGCACTACTGACTATTGACTATGGGTAGTTGATTGATGGTTGCCTCTCTGAACCACGCCTGCCTATTCTAGCAGTGTGACAAGTCTGTTGAACAGTCATTAGGGCTTACATCGACCCAGTCAGGTCTCCTCACCCTTCTCCATATCCGTCATTTAATGAGTCAGTGACAAACTCTGCCTGTTACACGGGGCAATGTCTGTTACTTGGTAACATATACCAGGGGGGGGGGGGGGGGGGGGGGGCTATAAATAAAAAAATTACGGCGATACACCAGGAATGTACTTCCCCAGCACAAATTAATCAATTAAGTTTTCGCTCTCCCTCCAAGACCAGTACACCGTTTGAACTAAACATCAATAATTTACTTGTACAGTGACTTCTGAATCCTGACACTAGATTTTGTGTTGATACATTCATTATATCGGTATCATTACTTTCGACCGATATCGCGAAAAATTAATAGTTGCCGTTCTTATGGCATTTTGAATTTAAATATAAAATTTCACGTCCATACATTTATTACAAGAGTTTTTTGTAATAATCCTCCACCCTATTCCCCGCATTCTCTTCGGCCGATTTGACAAATAATCAATACGTGACGTCCTTGAAGGTTCTAGATACACATATAAAATTTCGTCTCGATACATTCATTCTACCGGGAGTTATCGTGTTCACAGACAGAGATATTAATTTTCTGCAATGACGGCCTTAAAGAAGAGAAGTCAACTGAAAAACCCTAATAACTGCCGATGTAATGAATTTTTCGACAAGATATTTAGTATGAGACCTCCGGAAGACCTTGTGTAGGTCAACTATTGATTATAAACAGTCAATTTGTGTCAGAGTTGTGCGAAAAAATAGTTGATTAATTTTCTGCCTGGGAAGTGCATTGTCGGTGATTCACCGAGACATTTTTTTTTTCTCTCCAGTGAAGCAATAGATGCGATCGTTGGCTGGTAAAGAATGAGTTGAGGGTGGGTCGGTGGTTAGTCTAAGTCAGGAAGAGAGGGGTGGGTGTCGTCGTGCTAAAAAGGCACGTCCCGCAGAGAGTTACAGCCTCATTCTCATCGACCAACCCCTGGATAGACAGATCGTCCAAATCGCTCCTCATCTACCAACGGTACAGCAGTCGTCCAACCCACTTCATTCTCATCGACCAACCCCTGGATAGACAGATCAACCAAATCGCTGCTCATCTACCAACGGTACAGCAGTCCTCCAAACCACTTCATTCTCATCGACCAACCCCTGGATAGACAGATCGACACAATCGCTTCTCATCTACCAACGGTACAGCAGTCCTCCAACCCACTTCATTCTCATCGACCAACCCCTGGATAGACAGATCAACCAAATCGCTCCTCATCTACCAACGGTACAGCAGTCGTCCAACCCACGTTTGATGGATAAGCTTCTTTATTATCAAATACCTTTAGTTATTAGAAATATTGTAATTGTGTGAAAAATCCGAGATCGAGGAGTTTTCAACTGAAATTCACGTTCTGATGTATGTCTGTATATATGCGCTCCAACTCAAATATTATTGAAGCGATAAATTTGAAATGATGATGTCACTTAGATTTGATTAGTTTGGACAAAAATTGAAGAAAAAAAAATCCCTTTATTCCAGGTACACATTACAAGATACCTACTGCTTATATTTCTAATTAAAATTTTTTTCAAACTAAATGTGTAGAGAAAACTAAAGGACACGAATTTTATGAGAAATCATTCACAGGTCCATTTGCGAGAAATAAGCCAAAAGAGCGACCTCAAATGTTTTAGAACTCAATTTTTTAAACATTTCTTTGATTTACGCAAAAACGATTAGTCCTATCGAAAAATTTGTTCTTACCAAAAATGTTACTAAATAAATTTTCAACTTCAATATGTCCTTGTATTTGCGATAGGACCAATCAATATAAACAAAGTTATAGCATCCTAAAGAACGTACAATAAATTTCTGTAGAAAATAGTTTAAACTGTTACGCATCGCAAAAGTTTTAAAATATTTATTTATTATAGCTAGAATCGTTTCTGCGTTAGAGCGGCTCACAATGGTCCAATTACATACAGACAGACTTCGCGCGTCCACCAACGTTTACATTTTTGCGTTTTTTCACTTGTAATTAGCACTAAGCAGGAACTCATTCCACACAAAACTATGTCCTCCATGGTGGACTGCAAAGATGAGACAGAGAAATTCACATCATAGTGTGGACGCTAGACGAGACAAAGAACGGTGTCTATAGACCGTGTCTCGAGACCGCCCATAGAAAAATCGCGAAACATGGTCTACTAGTGTGTACTAGGCTTTATACTAAATTTTGTGTCCATATATTCATTACATCGGCCGTTTGTTGGCCCATTTTGCGGAAAATTAATAGGTGTTGTCCTTATGGTGTTCTGGTCACATATATAAAATTTCGTGTCGATTTATTCATTCTATCGGGAGTTATCATCTTCACAGACACACACATATTTTTTTTTTTAATTTTTGAAATCAGGAAGTTGGATAACTTCGTATATCAGTTGAAGTAAAAACATGAGAACCGGATGGATCCAATGTCAATAAGGAACTGTCTGTATTCCTATATTGCTTGAGAAAGGAAAGAGAGAAAAATTGGTAAATCTGAATCCAAAGTTAATTATTTTTAAAACGATTGCCGGAGTGTCGTTTGAACTTTGCAGACCCCCTTGAAGATGAGCCTCACCCCCCTCCCCTTCACAGAGCCAGATCTTGATATAATTGAAAGAAAGATCAACTAGATCTCTTGAAACCATTGAGAAAGAAGGAGAAAACGACAAACTGATGGAGTAACGTATCAAAAGAAATACGTTCTCTTTGTTTTTGTTTTGTTCAGTTTTGTATACAAAGATATATAGAAGTAGTGAACAAAATAGTATACAAAAGTATCCAAGAACAGAAAAATGGCAAACACTCCTTAATAGAGTTTCATGGACAGTGTGACAAAGAAACGCTGCGGTGGTGCAGTCCAAGTGAAGTGAATAATATATTGTAAAATAAAATTCCTGGTAAATTAGTTAATGTGACTCATTCTTAGGCTTTAACTATGAGGTCATATCGCCTACTACCAGAGCGTTCTTTCGTCACTCTGGGGAACATGAGCCCGACTCAGCTGTGGGAGTCCTAACTTTTGCCTACCCTAAATTTTTATTCACCTAGAGCAGGGGTCTTTAACGAGTAGCGGACATCGTACAGGCTCGGGTAATTGCTTGACGTCTCATCCGAAGGATAGCGTGCTCAAGGTTTTTTTCACCTCCTAACACGTTACCGTTCTAAGTTATTAGCGAATATCAAGTCTATGCGAATTAATTAGACTTATACAGGAAAAAAAGGAAAAAATATGTGATATCTCTCGTTTCGAACGAGCCTCCCCAATCACACTTACAAATCATTCTCTCTCGTTTCGAACGAGCCCCTTAGTTTATTTTACCTGAGAGGTAAAATAAACTTAAGCATGCCGTCCTTCGGATGGGACGTTAAGCGATGGTCCCGAGCCTGTATGATGTCAGATACTCGTTAAAGACCCCTGCCTAGGTGAATAAAAATTTAGGGTAGGCAAAATTTAGGACTACCACAGTAGAGTCGGGCTTATGTTCACCAGAGAAATCAGAGATGAGTAGCGCATGCGTACAACTCCACTATGAGTTTAGGTCGGTGTAGATGCATCAGCTGTTGTGTATTTGGCTGAGGATGGTAGAAATACTGAAAGTACTCCCATGTAAATATAGTTGGTGAAATTAGACAATACCATAATAAACGAGTTTTATTTCATTCAAGTTCATAGTGTTAAATAGTTTAAAATGTCAAAAACTTCAATGGAAAACATAATATTTCAAAACTGCTAAAAAATACCCTCATGTTTATGTTCCTTTAGTTGATTTTTAGCCCTCCATATTGGCAGAGTAAACCCTCGTATTGAATATTTTATTCTGGGCATCCTGGGGTTAATTTAGACAAACCCCTATACATGTGTCTAATATTTTTTGATGTATGTACAAAAAATGAAAATTTCATTGAAATTGAATGAAAGAGCTAGGAGCAGTGGCAGCTTTGTGAACGCAATTTGGGCCTTTTTGGCGACTAAATTTTTTTTTTTCTTTGCTCAGAAGGCCCATTGGCACGAACGGTCGGACACTTAACTACTATTTTTCGATGTAGAAACAAGAGAAAAAGTTTCATTGAAATCAGCGATCCACACACTGTAAGATCCACTTGTAAGTTATAATGAAGTCGAAAGATGAAGTTTTAAATTTAATGTTGACAAAGAATGGGGGGATTCTGGTGTGACTGGATCAGTGAGCTTGCACAGATTTGATGAGATTAGTGTTTGTGGGAGGGCTGGGAAGGAGGGTGAAGTGTGAATGGAGACATTGGAGGAGTTAATGTGAAAACAGAACTGTGAGGGATAAATCTAGTGGAAGAGATAGGCAGAGGGTGGGAGACTCACTTCATCGGCTCTATCCAGTCAATCTGGGTAGTGGCCGGAACTACCGTTCCAGGAAATAGGGGACCTCTCCTGTCTAGAGATACACATCATGTGGAGGGCCAAACTTCCAGGTTCGCATGGACTCACTTGGCCAGAGTACGAAAAAATTGATGTTCTGTCAAGTACAAAAAGTGCACACATTGTCAAAATTATATTTTTTGAAACGAAGAGAAGCGGTGAAAAGTTTTTATGGGAACAATATCAAGGAATTGGTAACACTGTTTCCATTTAAACTCAACCAGGCAATAGATGTTCAATATATTACAAATGATGTTTATAATTACAGTAAAACCCCTCTTTACGGACACCCCTCTCCGACGGACAATTTTGCGATGTCCCGGCCCGAAGTATAGGAAAACAATGTATTGTTTTCCCCCTCGTAATGGACGCCCCTCTAACGGACGCGAACAACCGTTTTCGTCATCAAGAGATAAATTTACCTCTTCTAAGCGGACACTTACAAAACAATTATATACATAATTTTGAATGCTTTTTATTATTCGCAGAATGCGCTGTTTGTAAAACAGGCATACATGCCTACAGTTTGGTTTATAAACTTAAAATCCATAATAACTATTATTATGTGTTTATCTAAATATCTATTGTTCGTTACCTATATATGGAGTATTAAACATGAAAGCAAATCAAACGTTTTGTATATCCTACATACATATAATGAAGTCAGAAATGGACACCTTCCTGCAACGGACAATTTTCTTGGTCCCGTGACTGTCCTTTGCAGAAGGGTTTTACTGTATAATGATTCATGCCCGGGCTCTAACTACGAGGTCATATCGCCTACTACCAGAGCGCTCTTTCGTCAGGTGGACATGAGTCGAACTCAATTACGGGAGTCCTAAATTTTCCTACCTTCTATTCACCTCGGGTAGGAGGGGGTGTTTAACGAGTATCAGACATCGTACAGGCTCGGGACCATCTCTGAAGGACGAAGTGCTCAAAGTTTTTTTCACCTCTCAGATAAAAACTGTATAACAGATTCAATAAGGACATTATTCTGTAAGAAGAGACTCCTTTATTAGAGTATTGAGCGGTTCTGAAGGAAGCTGTTTCGTCAAGGTGGAGACACTGAAGAGGTTGTAAATAAAGTACCACTAAACCTGGGGTCGGGGGCGGGCGGTGATGTGTGGCCGAGGGTGGCCGCCCCCGGAGGTGGTGAGCCGGAAAAATTACGCTCCTACCACCTCCACCTACAGTTTGGAGGAAAAAAAAATTTCCCAGGTGAAATTGTCAAAATGGAAACTTGCTCAACAATAAAAAAAGTGATCGGTGAATCACTGGCTATGTACTTCCCCAGAACGAATTAATCAACTAACGTTTCTCTCCCTCTCCAAAACCAGTCGACAGTTAGCGCTAATATTCAATAGTTGACTTACATAGAGGCTCCCAAATCCTCGAAGTAAAAAATGAGTCGATAAATTCATTACATCGGCAGTTATTAGGGTTTTTGTGTGGTTCTTTTGGGGTTTGGCCACACATATAGAAGTTTTTGTCGATCATTCTAACGGCAGTTATGAAAGCTTTTATGTTTAGGCTCCCCCCTAATCGCCCCCTCCCCTTGGTCGATTTGGCTGAAAAACAATATGTATCATCTTTAGAGGATTCTAAATTCACATATAAAATTTCGTGTCGATACATTCATTCTATCGGGAGTTATCGTGTTCAAAGTTACTTAAACATTCCTTCTCTTTTATAATCAACCATCATAGTACTATGCTCGGTCGATTTATATTATCAATTTTATTTATTTCTTAGGTACATAGATTTTCTTTTTTTCTTTTTTACTTATTCTCTTTTATTTATAGGTTAGGTTAGGTTAGGTTTTATGACTCATGCCCGGGCTTTAACTACGAGGTCATATCGCCTACTACCAGAGCCCTCTTTCGTCACTCTGGTGGACATGAGCCCGACTCTAATGTGGGAGTGCTAAATTTTCATTCATCTAGGGTAGGGGTCTTTAACGAGTACCTGACATTGTACAGGCTCGGGACCATCGCTTAACGTCCCATCCGAAGGACGGCGTGCTTAAGTTTATTTTACCTCCCAGATAAAATAAACTAAGGGCCTCGGTCGGGCTACGATCCCACGACCTTGAGCTCAGAAGGCAAGCACGCATACCACTGAGCTACCGGCGCCCTCTCTTTTATTTATATAAATACTTTTATTTATTTTTTAATCACATGGCATCTTTTGCAATTTTCCGGCTGAAGGTCTAAGTGTATGTTACATTTTCTCCAGTGTGAAAGCAGCCATAGAGTTCCGTTATATCTGAACCTGCACTCAGAGTGCAGAAACAAAGTCATTCTAATGGGGAGCTTAGGACGGGCCTCCTGGCTGGTGTGATTAAAGCGAGCGGGGGGGGCCGCCCCGTGTTTGCTCCTCGGTATCGATTCTATTGTCTTCTGACGAGGGAGGCATGGGGGGGGGAACTCGACTCAGCTTTGCGAACCCCCCCCCCTCTCTCATTTTTGAAAGCTTTTCAAATGGCCCAAAGATTGTTCCTACACAATTTACTCAACTCCTTTTCATTTTTACACTTTTTAACTTTCTCTGCCAAGATGATTCATGACTGTTATTCAGTGAAACTTGTTTTTTTTATAAATTCTTTATTTTGATATTTACAATCGTTATAAACCATAAGTAAATTTGATGAATGATTCATATTTTAAAAATGCAATAAAAATAAAAAAGAAGAAAAGAAAGATGTATTTGCAGGGGCGTAGCCAGGGGGGCGCGTGCCCCCCCCCCCCCTGGCCAGAGCAAAAAACCAAGATAAAAATTAAGCAAACTAAAAAAATAGTTTTTATTAAAAAAGGATTGCTTGCAAGTTACCAATAGGATCTTCAAATTACCCGTGCGTCAGATTCCTAAATCAGCAATCAGCTGTTACATAAATGTACATGTACAAAACAAGTCATATTACATTTATTTAAATATATATGAGTTCCATCATTTCATTTCCTCCCTCAAAATCGTCATTTATGTTATACTTTATACTCTTAAAGCTGATTTTACATGCGCAGTAAGAATGCAAAGCGCAGCAGCAGCAAATGCACGCTATTGGATGTGAGTCATTTAATTCTAAAAGCACAGAAACCACAGCGTGCATTTGTTGCTGCTGTTGCGCTTTGCATTTTTGCTGCTCATGTAAACTCAGCTTAAGTATTACAGTCAGTTACCTCAGGGGGAGCTTCTAGAGGTCCGAGTCTCCCAAAATAATAACAAAAAGTCTGCTAACCATGGAAACTGCGGGCTGTGCCTCAGGGAGTCCATTCGCCCCCACCTTCGTAGCCTAACTTTGCCCCCCCCCCCCCCCCTGCTCAAAATTCTGGCTACGCCCCTGAGTATTTGCAATCTATATACGATATACTCGTATACACAATAAGCAAATATGTGGTCAAAAAGAAAATGATAACGACAACGTCACTTGATGGGAGAAGACAGCCAGCGCTGACACTTCCTCGAAAGTTAATTGTCATTATTCACTATTCTGAGAGAGAAGATCGCGAGGCCACCTCCTGTTCAAGCGGCGGGGAGGATTGTCAGGATGGGAATGAGAGGAAAGGTCTTGTGCGAGAGGATTTGAATGGGAAGAAAGGTTTCTGTGGAATGATTGCGAATCAGGATTTGATTAATTCATTGACAGTGGGGATACTGAGATCTCTGTGTAGGACTTTATTGACGACATAGAAAGGAGCGTTGACAATTCGTCGGAGAAGTTTGGACTGGAATGCTTGGATACGATTGATGATGGATTGCGTAGTTTTACCCCAAAGTTCTTCGTCCATAGGTACAAATTGGACGTATAATGGTCTTGTAAATCGTAAGTTTGTTGTAAAAAATAAAAAATAACAAAAAAAAAATACAAAAAATAAAATTTAATATATACATCGAGAGGGCGCCGGTAGCTCAGTGGTATGCATGCTGTCTTCTGAGCTCAAGATCGTGGGTTCGAAACCCGACTGAGGCCCTTAGTTTATTTTATCTGGGAGGTAAAACAAACTTAAGCACACCGTCCTTCGGATTGGACGTTAAGCGATGGTCTCGAGCCTGTACGGTGTCAGGTACTCGTTAAAAACCCCTACCCTAGGTGAATACAAATTTAGGGTAGGCAAAATTTACGACTCCCACAGTAGAGTCGGGCTCGTGTCCACCAGAGTGACGAAAGAGCACTCTGGTAGTAGGCGATATGACCTCGTAGTTAAAGCCCGGGCATGAGTCATGAAACCCAACCAAAACTAACCTATATACATCGATAACATATGGTTATGTACAAAATAATAGGTAAAAAATATATATAATAAAATAATACTGGTTTTATGCAAATAATATAATATATACTAAACAAACAGAAAATATTAAATTTAAATAATAATAAACATAAAACAATAAGAATAAAATAAAATAAACATAAAAGCCCTTCAACTCGACCCCTCGAAACACCCCCACCCCCGGTTCTCTGCCATCCCCATCCCTCCAACTCTATGTTTTTTAAAAGGACTTTGTGAAATAAAACATTTCCAACAAAAATGAGACACGAAACTGTACGCGGTACTTTTATGGTAGAACTCACTAATATTTATAGGTGATTTGTTCAGTAGTATTTTGTTTCATGGAGAAAAATACATTTTTCTCATAAAAAAATTTATATATTTTTTACTTTCCCAGTTATACGAAATGTAATCGGTGAAAAATTCGATGCCGAGTTTTCAACGGAATTTCATGTTTACCCATCTCCAGATTCCAAATATGAAATAAATTTTCTGTCTGCGTGTCTGTGAACAACGTTAACTCCCGATAATATGAGTGTATCGATACGAAATTTTATAAGTGTGACCAAAACCCCACAAGGACAATGCCTATCGATTGTCAGCCAAATCCGATTGAGACAACTAAAACTCTAATAACTGCCGTTGTAATAAATTTATCGACACAAAATTTCATATTTCAGTAAATAATCTTTGTGTACTTTTTGTACATAATGATATGTTCTGAAATTGTAACACCGCCTCAGATATAATACAAGAACATTGCAGATATTTTTTTCTTGCGGGGAGTGGTTCTTCTTATGTTTTTACCGGACATACAAGAAGCGTGTGGTTGTCCACGAACTGTGGTCTGCTAGAATCAGGGCTGTGGTGTACCATAGACCCCCTGAAGAAGGAGCATTAACGTGATTACTCCAGGTTCTCCCCCCCAAAGGATCTATCCAGTAATGGTTGGTAGCAGCCCGACCGTACCGTTCACCGGTTTCCAACAAAGACCACACCATTTTTCTACAGATCCCCCCCCTTCAACAATGTCCTATCTGATTTCTCTGTTTCTTTCACTTCTCTTGTGAGGAAAGATAGATCAGCCAATCCAGAAAAAAGCGGAAATTTGAAGGAAAAAACCAAAGAGAAATTCAAACTGTTATTATGAATCGACGATATGAGTTTGATATAGTAATATATTTGGCAGTTATACGAAGTGTAGGGGAAGTTATGTAATCGGTCAACAATTCGATGCTGAATTTCCAACGGAATTTGAAAAAAATAGTCTGTGAACAGTATAACTCCCGGTAGAATGAATGTATCGACACGAAATTGAATACACAGGTTGTCAAATAAAATGTAGTCTGACCTCGCACACTTTTTTATTAGTATGAGGATTTAAGAGACACTTTGTAAGACAACTATTTTGGAGAGGGAGCGAATAAAAAACTGTATGAAAATCTTGATCTATTACATAATTTTTTAAGTAAAACTATATTCTGCTCAGAGGCCATATGAACGTTTTTGTTGCAGGTATCGTCGATGCACACAAAGGCGCAAACTTTTGGATGCAGGCATGTCAAAGTAAGGACCTTGCCTGCTTTCATCAACAACGAAGCCTATGTCATGTTGCATGCTTCACCCCCTACTGAAACATCGCTTCAACTAAGTGCAGAAACAAAAAGCGACGGAAGCCGGGCGCCCCCCTCACTAAATGAATTGGATTGTACCCCACCCCCCGCCCGCCCTAACACAGTTTGTCAGCAAAACTGATTTGTCCGCTCCACCTACCCTAATGCTTCACCGTCCGATTAGATTTACATCCGATCCATGATCCCTCCCCGGAGGGGGGGCTTCTTCAGGCTACTAAATATCATTAAAATAAGTTTAAAATTTCAGACTGCTGAATCTTCCATACATGCCTCGTTCACATATCAACACCATGTTACTCAAATTGAGAACTGGTGCAACATTTGGTAGAAAGATATTTGGGACTTACACTGGAACGACGACTGTCATGGAACCCTCATACAAGCCTCATCCGTAACACACTAAACAAACGATTTAAAATGCTTTATTTTCTTCTGCACAGACATTGAGAATTACCCTTAACACAAAAGCGTAACTGCTACACATTTCTACTAAAACCACTCTGGATGTATGGCTCACAAATCTACGGTTCGGCTAAAATATCTAACCTGAAACGTATCCAGGTTTTCCAGTCAAAGACACTCAGACTCATTACACAATGCCCACCATACGTAAGAAACAGAACAATTCACAATGACCTCATGATAAACACAGTACACGACACAATTCAGGACCTTTACAGACGTTTCCCACAACAAATTGCATTCCCACCCAAATCCTTGCATCCACGCACCTCCCAGGAGATTGAAGAGGAGGTGGAACCGTGACTTACTATAATACATATATATAATACAAATTGCAATCGTCCACTTCTTGAAACAAAATCATAATATTCTTTCATAATAATTATAATAACATTGTTTTCAAATTTCGCCCTGAGGAGCTACCGCTGGGTAGCCTTCCTCTCTCACGCCAAGCAAGATACCAACTATCAATCAAGTCCTCTTGGTAGCTGGTTGTTGCATGATGGCAACAGTTGCAACCAACATTATTAAGACAAAAAAAAAAAAAAAAAAAAAAATCAGACGCACTTAACTATGGTGGATCTCAACCAATATATTTTCTATAAAAAAAAAGTCGCCGTTGAATCACGTTAGAGGTTTCTTCACTTATATAACATTTCCTGTCGAAAGATTCCTTTTATAGGGAGGAGTTATCGAAGACGCCGGTAGTTCAATGCTTGCTTACTGAGCTCAAGATCATGGGTTCGAAACCCGGTCGAGGCCTTTAGTTTATTTTGTCTGGGAGGTAAAATAAACTGAAGCATGCCGTCTTTCGGATGGGAAGTTAAGCGATGGTCCCGAGCCTGTACGATGTCAGGTACTCGTTGAAGACCCCTCCCAAATTTAGAATAGGCAAAATTTAGGACTCCCATAGTAGAGCCGGGCTCATGTTCACCAGAGTGACGAAAGAGCGCTCTGGTAGTAGACGATATGACCTCGTAGTTAAAGCCCGGGCATGACTCATAGTAACTAACAAGAGAGGATGGGCTGAAAGGGGGGTTCAGGGGAGGGGCTCAATTTAAAAACCCTAATAACTGCCGATGTAATGAATATATCGACCCAAAATTTACTACGAGGATCTAGGAGCCCCTATGTAACTCAACTATTGAAAATTAGCGTCAAAAGTTTATTGATGAATTGATTTGGGGAAGTACATTGCCGTTGATTCTCTGACGACTTTTTTTAAAAAAGTAATCCTCAAAAGAAATAAATTAGAAATAAGAGAGGATATGGCGTTTTAGAATAGGCTACGGTTGAGTTAGTAGAATGAAAAGGGGGCGGCGCAAAGTTGATGTGGAGCGAGCAGCTAACATTAGATCCATATTTCAGGGGGTCAGTGTGGCGTGGAAAGCGAAATTCTCCCCTCACTAGGGGGGCGCCTCCATTGCCGGAGAGGAGCTAAAGAAATCAGGATCCGAAGGAACGACGGGGGTGATGTGCTGTCATTCCGGAGCTAGAGGGGGGGTAAAGGAGCAAGTAAGATGAATGACCTCCTAATAGAGAATGACTGGGAGAGGATGACCACTCAGCGGGGCAAGTCTTCACACACACACACACACTCACGACCGCTCTTCTCTTCAATATCTCACTATTTCCTTCATCCACGTTGTTAGAAAAATGTCCTCAAGAGAAATTTGTTGAAAAAATAGCTATAGAAATTAAGATATCAGGAAACGGCCATAATAATATAGTTGGTTAGTTATTGTGACTTATGAAAACTGACATTATTGCAGAGATATTGTGAAATAATTCAAATGGACTTGAAAAAATAAAATAAAACTTGTTTATTTAAGATATTGTCTAATTTCACTAACTATATATACATGGGAGTACTTTCGGTATTTCTATCATCCTCAGCCAAAAGCATAAGAGATAAGACTAAGTTAACATTACAGAATGTCAGCCTCTCGAGGAACCCCTTACCCTCCCCCCTGGTGTTCCCCATGACGTCAGACATTCCTAACTAAGCTAAATTGTCAAGCTGTTAGATATTTTATGACAAGGCGGTCCCCATATTTCAAATGCGTGACCCCTTCTAAGTTCTAGGTAATATTGTAAACTATTATAAACCTTGTCTATAACCTATAACTATTGTAAACCTTGTCATAAAATATCTCACAGCTTGACAATTTAGCTTAGTTAGGAATGTCTGACGTCATGGGGAACACCAGTAGGGAGGGTAAGGGGTTCCTCGAGAGGCTGACATTCTGAAAATTCTTTTTCAAGTCCATTGTGACTTATGCCCGGGATTTACTCTCCGCGCTATACGGTGTGATGTATAAAATTACACACATTGTAATTACTAATCAGTTGTCAGCTGATCCTCGTCTGAGCAATAAGCCTTGTTTTCGTTGATAAATTTCTGTCGGTATTATAAAAAAAATATTGTGGTTTTTTAAGTTTGCTACGTCTTGCGTGATTTATAAGTAACTTAATAGTGAATACACAAGTCCAAATTCATTATTATGTGGTTTGTTGGTGGTTTATACAATGTATGACGAGGACATAACATCGCTGGATTGGTCTGACAAAACATGTGAAAAACGAAAAGCACCTTCTAATAGCTCGACACCAGAAAGACCGGGTAAGCGCTACCAATTTGAGTTTACAATTCCAACAAATAACAAATATGCAATATTAAACAATCTCGGGGATAAAGAAAAGGAAGATAGCCCTAAAGTATCTAAACAAAATAGTCTGAAAATTCCCCCCATATTCTTACATAATGCTCCAAATTACCTCGAAGTTATTAAAGATATAAAAACTATAGTTAAAAGCACATTCGAAACTAAAATAACCGGCAAAATTGTAAAAGTACTGACCTCTACTTCTGATGATTTCAGAGCATTAACTCAATATTACACTAAAAATGAAATACAATATCATACGTATGTCCACCCGGATGATAGAAAACTTAGTGTTATAATTAGAGGCGTTCCTTACTCTCTCTCGGAAGAAGAAATAATGGGTGAGCTGGCCCAAAAATATCCAGTCACTAGTGTATTCAGAATCAGAAATAAAGATAAAAATCCAACACCACTATGTGCTGTGGAACTGACAAATAATGAAGCAGGAAAGGGTATTTATGAGCTAGACAGGATCTTTTATTCTGTGGTAAGAGTAGAACCACGGAAAAAATCTTCAAATATACCTCAATGTTCAAACTGTCAGCGGTATAACCACACCAAAAACTTTTGTAAATTAAGTCCTCGGTGTGTCAAATGTGCTCAAGACCACCATTATTCAATGTGTCCAAACAATAAAAAGATAGAAAAGCCAATTTGTGTCAATTGTGGGCAAAACCACACGGCAAATTACAAAGGTTGTATGTACTACCAATCTTTATTAAACAAAAAAATGAGGGAACAGCCAGTTAAGATTGGGCTGTTGACAACAAAGAGACAGAATCTACAAGAGGACTATATGAATGTAAACAATGGTTCTCCCACTCCCACCGCTAGACAAGGTCCAGGCTTACCAACATTCGCAGATATCACTAAAAATCCGTCTCAAGCTAGAAAATTCCCGGAGGATTCCAAGAATAAATCAGAAAATTCTTCAAATACATCCTTTGTCCTCTCGCAAATTTTTGATATCGTAATCACTGCCATTAAACCGTATTTACCCCACATTATCTTCTTTTTTACAAATCTTTTTACCGACAACATAGTTAACAAAGCTAAATGACCTCAGCGGATATTTCATTGAATGAATTAAAAATCCTAAACTGGAATGCAAATGGGATCAAACATAAAAAGAGACTTCTTAAGGACTTTCTATACAGACACCAGATCAACATAGCCTGCATCACTGAAACACATCTTTCTGCTCCGGATAAATTTCAGGTTCCAGGTTTCCTTACTTACAGAACAGATCGAGCTAGTGTAAAAGCAGCTGGTGGAGTGTGCATTATTATTAAGAAGACCATTCCTCATCATAGCTTACAGCTAGGCAACCTTATCAATATGGAAGGGGTAGCTTTACAACTGGTCACAGATAGGTCCTCTATCAACCTAATAAGTGCCTATTTAGCTCCTAATAAGAAACTACTAGACCAAGACCTTCAACAACTTTTTCTGAACAAACCCACTTTATTATTTGGAGATTTAAACGCTAAACATACGGTATGGGGCTGTAATAAAACAAATAGAAATGGCAACACTCTATTAGACTTAACAAACATCAATAATATCCTAGTTACAGCTCCGTCCCTACCTACATACTACCCTACATCCCTACGTAAATCTGCAGACATACTGGATATCAGCTTGAGCCGGGACATCTATACGCCGATATCTCACTCAGTGTTAGCGGAACTCGACTCGGACCATGCGCCAGTAGTCATTAACTTCCAACTGATGGACACCATCCAGACTCAGCTTCCTAACTGCGATCACCTGATCAAGGGGAAGATAGATTGGGATACCTTCAGACTCCGGCTTGATCTTCACTTGGACAGAACCCTCATGCTACCATTGACTTCTACGGAGAGCATTGAAGAAGCAGTCACCAACTTCACTCACTCTGTTTATACATCAGTTGAGGAGTCTACGTACAAACCTTACCAATACAGAAGAAACCAAAATTCTCTTCCGAGGTATATAGAGGAACTAATCAAAGAGAAACATAAGGTCCGTCGAGCCTGGCAACAAACGAGACTTCCTCATATCAAAAGTAGGTTAAATCAGTTAACAAGACGAGTGAGGTGGGAAGTTAATAACCACGAGATCGACAGTTACCAGAAGTACCTGGAAGAGATGGATCCCGGAGACCCGAGCATGTGGAAAGCCACCCGAAGGCTGATCCGACATCCACACATCATACCTCCTCTCAAACATAATAATGAGATTTACCAGTCGGATATGGAAAAATGTTCAGCTTTTGCAGATCATTTTGAAAATATTTTTAAACCCTCCATCAAAAAGAATTCAGACGTTTCTAAAAAAGTAGAAGCCCATTCAAAACTAGTTTATCAAACCGCACAACTACCATTAGCGTTTGTCCGGCCTTCTGAAATAACTCAATTCATTTCTCATCTTAAGAACAAAAAATCCACCGGGGACGATAAAATTCCTGTAATCGTTCTGAAAAATTTATCGACCAAAGCAATATGTTTTCTCACAAATCTGTTTAATTCCAGCCTTCGAAAAGGTTATTTCCCGAAAGTATGGAAGCATGCGCAGATGATAGTCATCCACAAACCTGGGAAACCGAAAGCGGACCTCTCAAGTTATAGACCCATAAGTCTGCTACCCTCTTTGGCCAAACTATTTGAAAAAATAATCCTTTCTAGGCTTACGCATTTCTTAAACTCTGAAAATATCCTTCCCAAATTTCAGTTCGGATTTAAGAAAAATCACTCGGCGGTTCATCAAATTCAAAGGCTGTACGAAAAGGTAGTTAGTGGCTATGAACGAAAGTTGTTCTCAACTGCAATGTTTTTAGATCTTAGTCAAGCTTTTGACACAGTTTGGCACGCGGGGCTCCTCTTCAAACTTAAACTGCTAGGAGTACCTCTTTATATTTACGAAACTTTGGCCTCATACCTCGATGGGAGAACATTCTCTGTGAAGATAGGAAATAGTATGTCCGAGTCACGCGACATAAAGGCTGGAGTTCCACAAGGATCCGTTCTGGGACCAACTCTGTTTAATATATACTGTTCAGACATACCTTCCCTGTCTGATCAGTTTATTGCCATGTTTGCTGACGACACTTGTATTATCAGTCAGGACGATGACCCAAGGATAGCAGCATCCCTGCTTCAAACGGCAGTGAGTGAGGTGTCCGAGTGGTTTGAAGCTTGGGGTTTAACACTCAATCCAAACAAAAGTGAGGCAAAAGTATTCACGTTGAGACGTATACCGGAAGTAACTCCAGTTAAGATCAATGGTGTGGAGGTGCCGTGGAATCCTGAAGACAAGAGCGTCAAATACCTGGGAGTGGAGTTGGACAAACGTCTCACCTGGAAGCTACACACCAACAAGAAATTGAACCAGGCCTACGCACGCCTCTCCATCTTGTATCCTCTAATTAACAGGACCTCCAGGCTCAAGACAAGATGCAGCCTTCTCATATACAAGACCATCATTCGGCCTCTATATACGTATGCATGCCCGGTCTGGGGGCTACCATCTGGTAAAAAACTTGAAGGGTTCCAGAAGCTACAAAATAAAGTTTTGCGCACGGCAGTAAATGCGCCATGGTTCGTGAGGAACAAGCAGCTTCACGAAGAACTAGGCATGTCATATGTTGAGGACTTCGTGAATAGGGTTACCAAGAAGTTTCTGGATTCCCTAAACACCGCAGCAGGACCAGCGTACTACGAACTAGGAAAGACGACTCCAGCCCCCAGACTCAAGCCACGGCTCCCTCAAGACATCCTCCCTTAGAGACCAAATGTTAAAGTTTACCTTTTTTCATTTTTTATTTATACATTTATTCTTTTACATTTATTTCCATTTATTTGTTAAGCTCTATAAGCAGTCTTAGGTTGTGCTCAAGATGAGACGACGCCGATCTGTTATTTTAATCTGTTATTTTATATGTTATTTATTTTATGTCCATATTTATACCTACTAGCATAGCATGCGATATGCTGAACTAGTAAAATAAAAGGAAAAAAAAAAAAAAAAAATTACTAATAATATACATATTATAAAATTAATTACATTTATTGGTATAAAAAAAACAGCTGTTAAAAATGAAGTCATATTTTGTTAAAACGAACCAATGAATGAATACCAAAAGACGATGTTCAGCTGTTCTAATAGTGTGGACCAGTCTAAGTTGGGTTGTGGAGGTGAGAAGTCTGGAAGAGATGTGAAGGTGGACAGAGAGTTGTTTTAAGCTTAATGTTGTGAACCATGTAGGAGTGAATTAACATTGAAATAGATGCGCAAAGGTACGGGAGACCTACTGGTGTCCTAGTCGAGTTTGTTATAGGTTTAGGTTTAGGTTTTATGACTCATGCCCGGGCTTTAACTACGAGGTCATATCGCCTACTACCAGAGTGCTCTATCGTCACTCTGGTGGACATGAGCCCGACTCTACTGTGGGAGACCTAAATTTTGCCTACCCTAAATTTTTTATTCACCTAGGGCAGGGGTCTTTAACGAGTACCTGACATCGTACAGGCTCGGGACCATCGCTTAACGTCTCATCCGAAGGACGGCGTGCTTAAGTTTATTTTACCTCCCAGATAAAATAAACTAAGGGCCTCGGTCGGGTTTCGAACCCACGCAAGAAACCTATTGATTATCAACCAAAATGGTAAATTGGTTTCAGAGGAAGAGCGAAAACTTACTTGATTCATTCGTGCTGGGGAAGTACATTGCCGGTGATCAACTGACGTATTTTTTCATTTTCTTTGTTTCTTTTCAGAAGCGGAATATTATTAATTATAAATAGTTTTAAACATTTAAGGATTTTCCTGTTTTTTTTTTCCGTAGACAATTTATGCATCCTCGCTTGTTAAAATATTATATATATATATGATTATATATTTTTAATTTTATGTATTTATTTTTTTATTTTATTTATTTTTATTTGTTTTATCCCTTTTATTTTATGGTTTCTGTTTATTCACCTACTACCATTGATTTAGTACATATTCCATTTATTTATTCTTGTCTATGCTTGCTATTATTTTGTATTATTCATTTCTTTTTTTGCTTCTTATTATGTTTATATATTTTGTATTACTTATTATTTTAGTCATCACTTCTGCTTATTTTTATTTATTTATTTTTTAAATTTGGCGCATCGACAACTGAGGTCTTTAGCGCCTGCAGAACTTGGATATTGGCTCGAGGGCACCTTCAGTGCGGCTATCTCTCCTGACTGCTCTCACTGTCAGAGCACAGAGAGCAGCAGCCCACGGTACCGCTCCGTACTCCTCTACATTGGGGTTCTCTCCCTGACACTTCAAGAGCGGCAGAAGGGGGAGAGTACCCACCTCCTATTATATTTTATTATATAAATCGATGTTCCGCAAGAATTGCAGTAACTGCATCGTATATGGAGAACCAATTTTCAAAACTTCTGAAGAATCATGAGGCAATCCTTCTCTATCTCTATAGGGCTTGAGTGCTATGCAAGTTTCCAATATGTGCAGAACAGATAGTGATTCTGCTTATTGTTATTGTTTTTGTACAGATTGTAGAATAAATAAAAATGAAAAAAAAAAAACTTTGTACAGCTAGAGAAGTAAAAAATACAGGGAAGAATGGATTATTTTAAATCAATAGTGAATCCTCATTTGCACTAAAGTTTATCCAAAATGACTTGGGGTAGATTAGAGACAGAGCCAATTTTGGAAGTTGAACTTTTAATGGGGGCGGAAGGGGGGGGGAGGCGGCTGGCTGGGGGCTGTTTGGTATTCAAGGGTCGGGAGGAAGTCACTCTCAGCGCTGAGTCGAACCATCTCCATGATGAAGACAAATGGAGGCGTTAATTGAGAACCTCCAACATAGGCTTTCTGTCTTTAAAACAGAAAAATATTGTCATTAGCCTCATACTTAGAGTTCAGCTGAGCTCATATCCATAAGTGGTACTTCAGCCGATTCGCTGTTGACTTTATTTACGTTTTTGTTTTCGCACCCGCGAGCAAGAAAGTGGAGCCATGTCAAACGCTACTAGCAGGTAAAACTTTAAGCAGGTTAGTAACGTTATATTCCTGGTTAATAACTTTAAGTAAAAGCCCTCTTTACGGACACCCCTCTCCGACGGACACCTCTCTTAAGTATAGGAAAACAATGTATTTTTACCCCCTCGCAAGGACGAGGACAACCAATTTTTCGTCATCAAGAGATAAATTTACTCCTAAGCGGACACTTACAAAACAATTTAATTGAAAAATGTAATTTTGAATGTTTTTTATTATTCGTAGAATTCGCTGTTGGTGAAAAATGCATAAATACCTAGGTCAATCAATCAATCAATCATGGCGCTACAACCCGGTGACGGGTCCTGGCCTCCTCCACCAACAGCCGCCAATTGTCTCGATCCTGTGCGGCTGACATCCAGTTCCTGATGTGAAATATATTTCGGGCATCTTCTGCCAGACCATCTGCCCATCTCAGCTTAGGTCTCCCTCGCCGTCTTACTTCATGAATGGGCTCCATTAGCAATACCTAGGTACTGTTTGGTTTATTAACCTAAAATCCATAATAACTATTATTATGTGTGTTTTATCTAATTATCTATTGTTCATTACCTATATATGGAGTATTAAACATAAAAGTAAATTTTTGTTTATGTACCTACGTATATATAATGAAGTTTTTTTTTTAAACCCTCCTCAACGGACACCCTGCTGCAACGGACAGTTTCTTGGTCCCGACTGTCCAGTGCAGAGGAATTTTACTGTATATGATTTCAAAATTTGAAATTTTCAATGATTTTAAGCTAAGTGGTTTGTGATTCTGTCTTAATCCCCTCTCAATGTAAATTGGAATTTCTGATGCCTAAAGGCCAATGTACACGCCGGGTGTATGTATAACTGATAAAAGTGGACTATATATAAAAAAGGTAAAAATGAAAGCATGGCCTCTACTCACGGCATGGGTGAACGAGGTCAAGGTTAGGTGATGGACCAGGTTAGATGGTCAACAATTGATGTTCGACAGATCAAGTCAGATGATCAACAACTACTGATGATAGTTCAGGTCCGCTCCTCTCCTCATAGATAGATTGCGCTAGCTGCCACGGGCCTAGTGGCGCTGCGATGTACACTCACTATAAGGCAGGGGAGGGGGGGGGGGGGGGGGGGGGAGGAATAAGGAAATGCCAGGCCTCAACATACCCCCCACCGAAATCACGCTTGGGATTTCTAGTCAAATAATAAGTACAAAATAAAATAAAAGAACTCTTCAAAAATAAAATAACCACCGGCGGTTAGATAAAAGAAATAAAAAACAAAAAAAAACAGGGAAAGTAGGAAAGGAAAGGAAAGGAAAGGAAGGAGGAAGGAAGAATTGGGAATTATGGTGTAGGCAGGGGACAGAGCTTCACCACAGGGCGAAGATAGGTCCCTTGAGAGGTGCGAACAGTAGCAACTCTCACTACACCGTCCTGTCCTCGGTGAACCTCCTGCACTCTTCCGAGGCGCCACTGCAGGGGCGGAGTCTTCGCCTCGACAAGCAGAACCAGATCGCCAATCTTCAGATCTGGTGGGGCGGTGAACCATTTGCATCTCTGCTGGAGGGTATGCAAATAATCGCGGGACCACCGAATCCAGAAATGCTGACTGGAGCGCAGGATCAGTTGCCATCGGTTGAGGTGGTTCATTTGGAGTTCTTGAATGATGTGCTCCGGTACGGCTAGAAGGGGGGGCCCAATAAGGAAATACGATGTCCTTGCGGGGCGCCGCTTGCTTTCCTTCCAAATGAAAAGGTGAATAGAGGCTTCAAGGAGCGAGGCATGTTTGAGGGTGCCCCCCACCCTCAAATGACCCACGGAGTCGACGAACGGATGGAGGCGTTGATTGGAAGCGTGACAATCCTGATTTTTCGAACTCGCTAAAAGCTCCTGCCGAAAATGTTCTAGCTGGACGCCTCTAATAATGAAGGTCAGAGCATTATTAAGTTCCGAACAGGTCAACGGGCCTCGACATCGTTGATCAGATGGCAATCTGAGATTAGATCTGAACCGCAAACACCAAGCTGTTACTCGTTGGAGTGTTGAAAGAGAGGAATACTTCTCTAATATGTCCCAAGAACTGCATGAGGTTTGGACAAACGAGTTAACAGTGGTTAAATTCTTCAGCTCGGGAAGATGAGGTGGCAAGTCAAAAGGTGAATAAATCGGCCAATTAGAAGAGTGTGAAGTGAGCCATGGAGGCCCTGTCCACCACAGATGATGTTTCACGAGGTGTTTGGGCTGCAATCCTCGAGAAGCACAGTCTGCCGGATTTAATTCGGAGGGTACGTGATGCCACGAAGTAGGTGAGAGTGTTTCAAGAATAAGAGTAACTCTAGTGGCAACGTATGTTTTCAAGAGATGGGGTGACGTCTTTAGCCATGACAAGACAGTCGTAGAATCCGTTAAGGCAAAGATACTAGACAGAGTCATGACATTTTCAAATGTTGACAAGAGAAATTTCAAAAGTTTAGTAAGAAGCAAGGCTCCACACAACTCTAACCGAGGTACAGTTAATGTCTTGAGGGGAGCTACCCTGGACTTCGCCATAAGGAGATGGCTTGTGCCATCAATTTCTCCAACAGCAACTAGATACACCACTGCGCAGTACCCACGCTCTGACGCATCACAGAATCCAACTAAACAGGATGACGTGCTGTTTGGCTGTAGTATATAGCGTGGAATCTGAATACTAGATAGATGATGCAACTGCTCGCAGTAAGAAGTCCATTCATCTGTCAAGTAGGAAGGCACCTGTTCATCCCATCCGATCCCTAGACGCCAAAGATGTTGTATGAGGCACTTGGATCTGAAAATAACTGGAGACAGCCAGCCGAGAGGGTCGTATGTACGAGCAATATGCGAAAGTATTGACCTCTTGGTGCATATAGGTTGGATCTCAGCCAAATCGTAGGAAAACGCATCGGTGGTAGAGTTCCACTGCAGACCCAGTACCTTTATCACTTCATGGCCGTCAGGATCAAATGATAATGGTGTCTCATGGTGATCGTTTGGGATGTCACGAATCAGTTCGGGGCAGTTGCTGCTCCATTTGCGAAGATGAAATCCTCCAGCCTGAAACAAGTTGATAAGGTCTCGTTTGAGGTTCTGGGCGTCCTCCACGGTAGAAGCTCCAGTGAGGACATCATCAATGTAAACATCCTGCAATAGGACCTTGGCGGCTTGAGGGAATCGTGCACCTTCGTCGTTGGCGAGTTGTTGAAGAGTACGAAGAGCGAGATACGGTGACGCAGAAAGGCCATAGGTAACAGTATTGAGTTCATACTCCTTGACGGGCTCCTCAGGGGACCGTCGCCACAAGATGTGTTGATTCAACCTCTCTTCTGGACGGATTATGATCTGCCGGTACATTTTAGATATATCTGAAGTGAAAACATAAGGATGTAATCGAAAACGAGAAATAATATCAACAATGTCCCGTTGCAATTTGGGACCAGTTAAGAGTAAGCTGTTTAATGATGGCTGGTTAGAAGACTTACAAGAGGCATCAAACACCACTCTTAATTTAGTCGTAGAACTAGAGATTTTACAAACAGCATGGTGCGGTATAAAATAAGATTGGGGGTTACCAAGACGAGAATATTCAGGCACCTGGGTCATGTGACCAAGTGTTTCATATTCGTCGAGAAAATCTTGGTAAGCTCGCTTGAGGTCAAGATGTCGGGCAAGGCGACGTTCCACAGCGAACAAGCGAGTCAGCGCAGAGCTGTAAGAGCTTCCAGTCCATGTTGGGAGTCTGGAAGTTGAGAAGGGCAAAGGAACAACATAACGTCCATCGGTTTGTCTGTAATGTAAATTAGTAAAAATCTCCTCACACCTCATATTATCCTCATTGATTATTGGCAGCGTAGGAGGTTCTTCGCTTTCCCAAAAATGTTTCAAAATTTCGTCCAACTGAAAATTGTAGGTAGAATGAAGAGATGTCACAGGGGAAGATGGCGAAGAGCAAGGTTCGATCTTTCCTGTGATAACCCACCCAAAAATGCTGTGCAAGGCAGCAGGGTATTCTGACCCTGGTACAATTCGTTGACCATCGTAGACATGAGGAAAAAGGTCGGCGGCTATGAGGAAATCAACTGGAGCTGACGTACAGAAGTTCGGATCAGCTAATGGCAGGTGCTTAAACTTATCATAAATATTACAAGGAATACTTGTACCTGGCATGTTAGATGTGATTTCAGGTAATATGACTGCCTCCACTTGGAACTGCGGTTGGTCAGAATCTCGAGGCTTGATGCGACAACTGGTCATCCCTTTAGTGTCACCTACAATATGCTGACCTAGGCCTACAACAGGGAAATTACATTTTTTAATACGTAACCCCAAACGTTGTACACATGCTGCCGTGATGAAAGATGTTTGCGCCCCAGAATCGATCAATACTCGGATGGTCTGATACTCACCTAGATAGTCCTGTATATGTACTAAAGCAGTACCTAGTAACACAGTCTTGAAGCTTGTTTGAGACTGTGGATTATAGGCATGTAAAGCTGCATCAACTGCCGCAGTGCTGGGCTCAGAAGACTTCATAGTGGTATTGAATCTAGATGGGTAACTACTGGAATGTAAATAAGTGTGATGGCGAGCACCGCATGTGAGGCATGATGTCATGGAAGAGCATCTAGGCTGTAAGTGGGTCCCTTTAAGACAATTGAAACACAGCCTGAGGGCTTGAACCCGTTCTTGGCGCTGGTGTGGCTTCAATTGAAGAAAGTCAGGACACTTATATATAGTATGATGAAGTTTGCAGACAGGGCAGGCATTAGTAGGCGACTGCGCTGATGTCGATACAAATCCTCGTTTGGCGAGCCTATTGTCTGGTAATAAAGTCTTCTTCCCAACAGAAAATTGAATCCTAGGGTTCAGTTTGATCTGCTGAGTGGTCTGAGAGACCTCCAAAACATGAGTCTGGTGCTGTATGTATGTCACAAGATTATTCCAAGTTGGAATTTCTTGATTGATATGATGGCGCTCAAAATTCTTTTTCGTCTCGTAAGGCAGGCTGCGCAAGGCAACATGCATCAATATAAAACCAGGCAGGTCTACAATTTCTAAATTATGTAAGGCGGTAGCGGCCTCACAAAATACCTCCAAAAATTGATTAAGACTCTCTGGTGACTCAGTGTGAAGAGAACGAAAATTGAATATAGTTTCTAATATGTCCGCACCGAGTATTCTTTTATTCTGATACTTGTTCAGGAGAGCGGCCCAAACTATGGGATAGTTGGCCTCACTGATGGGCAAGGTTCTAACCACAGACAAGGCTGGGCCAGAAACTGACGAAATCAGATAATGAAACTTTTCCACAGCGGTGATGGCAGGATTCTCATGGATGAGACATTTGAATTGTTCATAAAAGGGGGTCCACCCCTTGAGAGATCCGTCGAAAGTCGGCAGTGACAATTTGGGTAGCCGAGGTTGGACTGCCTTTACTGTCTGTTCTACGGGAAACTGAACCGGCTTGAGCAAGTTTCCAGCTGCTGTTTTGATGGCATAATACATCTCCTCAAAGGCCTCCAAATTTTGATAGGAGGGCACATGATCCGGGTCCAGGGTGATCTCCAAGTCATTGATATGCTCCACCAGGTCTTGGAAACCTGAGCGGATCTCCTCTATATCTTCATACCGACTTTTGAAAATCGCGATCTTACTTTGATCACTGCCCGCAGCAACGGACGCATCATATAATAGCTGCAGCTTTCGAAACTTATTCTCCTTTTTGGCTACAAAACGTTTTAACTGGGACTCTGTCTTCATTGTTTTTGGCATGGAGAGGAAAAAAAAAAAATATATATAAATGTATATATATTTATACAATGAAGAAAATGTAAGCGATATTTCGTAAAATATAAAATGTACGAAATAGAAATAACGTAAATAATATTTCCTTAAATATATATATACGTAAGAGTATATGGTGAGGAAAGGATTATATGGTGAAGAAAAGGTAAACAATATTTCGTAAAGGATAAAACGTAAGATAGAAAACGTAAATAATACTTCCTAAGGTACCTATAAGATATAATTGTATAAGGTAAAGAAAGGTACACTTTGAAAAAAATGAAATTAAACTATTCCCAATTTTTCAAAAAAAAGTTTAAATAAAAATGATTAAAAACTTTGAAAATAACTTATTATTTTTATAGGACTGTTTTGATCCGGCGGCGTAGGACCAATATGTACACGCCGGGTGTATGTATAACTGATAAAAGTGGACTATATATAAAAAAGGTAAAAATGAAAGCATGGCCTCTACTCACGGCATGGGTGAACGAGGTCAAGGTTAGGTGATGGACCAGGTTAGATGGTCAACAATTGATGTTCGACAGATCAAGTCAGATGATCAACAACTACTGATGATAGTTCAGGTCCGCTCCTCTCCTCATAGATAGATTGCGCTAGCTGCCACGGGCCTAGTGGCGCTGCGATGTACACTCACTATAAGGCAGGGGAGGGGGGGGGGGGGGGGGGGGGGGGGGGGGAGGAATAAGGAAATGCCAGGCCTCAACAGCCAATGTTCAATTCAACACTCTAATAATGTGAATGAGCAAGATTGTTTAGTTTAGACCAATTGACCTACGGAAACAGAGGGCCCCGCTGACAAGTGTCATCTCCCTTTTGAAGAGCCGGTTAGCTGGATGCTGGATGCTGGATGCTGCTGTCCCACCAGAGATGATCCTCCGTTGCCATGCGACCAGACCCTCTTCCAGATATCCTATTGTTGTCAGACCGTTCGTCCGCCTCTTCTCCCGTTTAATGCCCTGTAATGCTCTGCTCTTCATGGAGTGAGATCCGGGACTTAGCCGGCTTTTCCGCTCAGTGCCCATCCCCCCCCCCCCCCCCTCCCCCAGCATCCAACACAGAAGCCCCAAGATCCATCTTCAACGTTTAAGATGATTCTGTCAGTTTTAACAATCGTTATATTCGTCCGATTTATAATCTCGAAAAATATATACATTTATTTTATTTCTTCAGCGATACGAAGTATGCGGGAATTGTAAGGAAGAGTTCGGTTTCCGTACGGTTTTTCTGCCAGTAACCAAGAAAAGAGGTTTCGTCCTAATCAGTATTATCAGTTCCTTTAACCTACTAGTTAATATATTTTTATTAAATCGTTAATATGTTTTATTTTTAAAAAAATATGTTTTTATTGAGAAAAACAACTTTTTAAAAAAAAAAAAACTTCGGTTACCAGTTCATGTAAAATAAACCAAAAATCTAGACTGAAAAAAAAGTTATGTTAAAAATATCTATATTTAATAAAATTTACCATCATTTGTGCTGTTTTATTTTGTGGCCCTAGGATCATCTGCTTGTGGTAAGATGGAAAATGAATAAATTAGGTGCCTACCTTATTCACAAAAAATTTACAGTTCCTCCTTTCAAATTCGATAGTGCAATCGATATTAAATATATCTATTGATAATATTCGATGGTCAAATCCAACCGATTAATCGATAATACTATCGATAGAGATTTCACCGGAATTTCACGTTTTCCGACCACTGAATAAATTTTTTTTTAAAAACCTACCCTTAGTGAGCAGCCCTTTTTAGTTCCGCTCCGTGAATCGTGACTGTCGAAGTTCTCTGTTGTTTAAACCAATTCAAGACTACATCATCAATTTGTGTATTTTTTGAAGCCTTGAAAGTTTTTTTAAAACTTAAACACTGAGAACGAATAGCTAATTTATTTTTAACCAAGCCTTGAACTGTATTTTTTCCAACGTTATATTCCTTAGAAAGCAGCGATATCGAAATTTCTTTCTCTCTCTATTATATCGAGAATCTCATTTTTAATTTTCATAGAGAGAACGACGCGGTTTTTTTTTTCGCCCTCTAGAAAAATAGTGGTCTTGCAGTCCTGACGCTTGGAACATTTGACGGGGTTAGAATCAATTTTTTTATTTTTTTGAAAAAATTTCGTTAAGTACATAATCGGGTACAAAAATGTTACCTAGTTCTGTTCAGGGAAAAAGTTGTACAAGTGAAATCCTAGCCAGTGCTGAGATCTAGTGGCAAATCACTTAGTCCATTTTGATGACATGAACAAGTAAGGCCAACCTCACATTAGGCAATTCCGAAGCGACGATGATTGCCTGTGGGTATGATACCCGTAGGCAACGTTTCTCCTCACACTGAGGATACTGTGCAGCGACTAGGATCTCTTCAGTCTCCATCTAGCCGTGGCGAGAAGCTGAGTTGTTCACCGTGTCAAGTGAAGATTCTTCAAGTGATGAAGATGTCGTTGTGTCTTATTATTATTATTAGAGAAAAAGGAAAATCCGAAGATTATGGAGCCATCCTTACATCGAAAGGAATGTTAACTATTTGTTGGTGCTAAAGAGCTGGAAAAGTCGGATTCCAAGTTCGTAGCATTCTACCGAATGACGAAAGAATCATTCCTACTCTTGATTGGCATTGTTTCTCCATCCATAAGACAGAGGAACACACAAATGCGGGAATGTGTGAATGCAGAAGAGTGTATTCACTAGTCATTGCGAGCCGACGCAGGAGACTCAAGGGACGGGCGACCTTCCTAGCAGGTCGCTTGAGACTGGTAGGATACGCGTCTCCTGGGAGTGGCGTCGTTTGTGTCTCCCCACCACTCAACATAGGAAGTGATTTCTAAGATACCCTCAAGATACTTGAGTATCAGTCGCGTCGCTTCGGAATTGCCTAATGTGAGGTTGGCCTAACTTGAACATATCAATAGTGACCTTGAAATTAAGATTTTTATTCAATTTTATGTTTTGCTAACAGCAACTTTCATCATAAAAGCAGAAGACAAAATATTTCTGGTTTCGATAAATTATAGATTTTTTAAATCAGTTAAGAACTCAATGCACACTTTATTCAAAGTTTTAAAAATGTCACTTAGACCACTTTGATTCTAACCCCGTCATTTAACATCCGCGAACATTAAATTTTTATTTTATTTATTCTTTTATTAAGATCAACATTAATTATTTATTTTTTTAATCGCGCTAATTAACAAGTGTTCGCATTTTTTTTTTTGATCGGGTCTACTGTTCATTCTAATCGATGTGTTTCAGACTCTAAGAGATTCGGTTATGTATTTAATTCATAAGATATCTTAACATATATATTCTTACAACATATCCTAATATATAACTTGTTATGGTTTAACAGAAATAAATATTATTATTATTATTAATATTAGTCAATGAAAACAGTGAAGCCGATAAACATAGGAAGGAAGTGACCTGAATTCAGAATTTTCATTTAGTTTAATAGAATTTCTCTTATACATTTTCATATCCTTATTATCTCTTATTGAGATAAGATATTAATAATAATAAAAATAAATGGAGTTCTGAGATAGTGAGTAATGAAAGGCTGAGGAAATCAGTGGAAGAAATTAAGTATTTTCCGGAGATGGGCTCCAACTGCAGAAGATGGAAGATGAAGAAGCTGTGTTAAATAACCGAACACAATCCAATAGGAGACACCCTCATTGCTTTGTGTCCGCAGTCCTGTCTAATAGCTATCGACCATCATCAGTCTTGGAGATAGTCAACTTTTCAAAACAAGATTAAAACTAACAGAAAAAAAAAAGTCGACGGTGAATCACCGGCAATGTACTTCCCCAGAACGAATTAATCAATTAACTTTTCACTCCCCCTCCAAAATATATAGTTGACTTACATAGAGACTCCAAATGACTCATGCCCGGGCTTTACCTACGAGATCATAATCGCCTACTACCAAAGCGCTCCTTTCGTCACTCAGGTGGACATGAGCCCGACTCTACTATGGGAATGCTAAATTTTGCCTACCCTAAATTTTTATTCATCTAGGGTAGGGGTCTTTAACGAGTACCCGACAAGCTCGGGACCAACACTTAACATCCCATCCGAAGGACGGCGTGCTTAAGTTTATTTAACTTCCCAGATAAAATAAACTAAGGAGCCTCGGCCGAGTTTCGAACCCAGGACGTTAAGCTCAGAAGGCAAGCACGCATACCATTGATTTTGAATTTATATATCAAATTAAAAATGAATGTATCGACACGCAATTTCATATGTGAATTCAAAATACCATAAGGACTACACTTATTAATTTTTGGTAGAATCGGCAGACGGGAAGGGGGGGGGGGGGCAAACAGAGGGGGCTCAACTCAAAAACCCCAATAACTGCCGATGTAATGGGTGTATCGAAATTTTATATTTAAAGTCAAAACCCATTGAGGACATAACCTGTCAATTTTCAGCGATATCAGCAGAGGGGACGGGGGATTTAGGGGAGGGGGCACAATTCAAAATTCCTAATAACTGCCGATATAATGAATTTATCTACAGAAAATAGAGAGCGCCGGTAGCTCAGTGGTATGCGTGCTTGCCTTCTGAACTCAAGGTCGTGGATTCGAAGGATAAAATAAACTTAAGCACGTCGTCCTTCGGATGGGACCTTAAGCAATGGTCCAGAGCCTGTACAATGTCAGGTACTCGATAAAGACCCCTGCTCTAGGTGAATAACAATTTAGGGTAGTAGTAGGCGATATGACTTAGCAGTTAAAGCCCGGGCATGAGTCATAATAATAATAATAATAATAGCCTTTCTATTTGCTTCCATAAAGTTCACAATAATATTAGTAATAAATATACATCTATCCATAGGAAACTAGGCCCATCTTTGGGTATAGGCCTCTCCCATTTTATTCCATACACCCCTGTGCCAGGCCAGAGACTCCCTGCTGACCTGTCCAGATCGTCCCACCACCGCACCAGTTGTCTTCCTCTTCTTCTCTTCAGGTAAATCGGGAATCACTCTGTCGCTCTCTTGGCCCCTCGCCCCATAATAACTAACTATAAATTCAAAACCTTAACAGGACGGAATCAGCCGAAGAGGAGGAGGGATCAACTCAAAAATCACAATAACTGCCGATATAACGTATCGACATGAAATTTTATATTACAATTCAAAACCTCATATGGTCATTAATTTTTCAAGAAATCGGTCGAAGGGAAGGGGGTGATCAGAGAAGTGGGACTCGTCTCAAAACCCTAATAACTGCCGATATAATGAATGTATATAAAAAATAATAATTAAGGCGTAGTCAAGGTCCACGCCGTAGATTTTCCGTGAAAACGTCGGGATAAAATTATTTTTCATTTTCTTTTCGATGCTGCCGTAGCTCTTGCATTTGCTAGGCACTATACTTTATAGGTTTTTACATTCCTTTTGATGCGAGCTTTCCTTTGATTTGCGTTTTCTATAATTCCGTGCATATTTACGATTCATATGAGACGACATCTTTAATTTTTTTGCAATTTTCAATTTAATACCGATTTTTACATATATTTCGGCGAATATTTTTATTGTTTCACTTCGAGTCCTAGTAGTGCTCCTCAAGCTCTTTACAATGACACCCGAATCAACGTCCTATCTAAACGCGTTATCACGCTACACTAATTTCTAATTTTACACAACGCTAATTCGCAACAATCATCCGCCGGCGCCCACACTAGCCCGATAACGTCACAAGCAAAACAAAACACTGCACAACAAACACGTACAGACATGCTCTATCCATTGTGACCTTAACCGTTGTTATCGCATCATTAGTCTCGTAGTTATTATCGATTGAAATCTGACGGTATTTTTTAACACGAGAAAGTTTGACCGGCTATCACTGTTAACGAGCGAATGGCCGTTTTCTCGTATGAGGAATATTAATTTTTAGCTCAAACTGCCGATTAGAGTGAGACCGAAAACGAATTGTTTGAAATTATTCCCTATTATATTCGGTTCAGGTCCACAACATAAAACTTATTAAAATTTGCATAAAACGTTTGGTGGGGGAGAGAGTGGCTTATTAATGAGAGAGAGTCCAGAAGCAGTGAGAGTCAAGTCAAGTCAGCAAAATGTAAAGTGAAGCTCGTTTTTTGATATATTGATTCTAACCACTTGCCATTCATGAAAAGGGACCTAAAAGGCTGTCTTTACGCAAGGGTGACTTTTTGCGCAATATAGCCCTTTATCACACCCTCCCCTACCCCTAATAAATAATTTATTAGAAGTCTACTAGGGGCAGTGTATTAATGCTAGCACGAAGGGGCGCGAGCAGTTCCCCTTCGTCTTCACACCAATAACGTTTTATTGCTCTTGTTACCCATAAACTCCTGGTCTCACTTCATTATCTGCTCTCTGCTTCTCTTCATCTCTCTAATTATTCTCTTTTTTTTTTTTTGAGGGGGGCCCCAAACGATAATGAGGACGCTGTACTTCTCATGCTGAAAGCCACCAAACTCAACCTCGTTAGTCTCGGATTTAATTATAGACCTCAAATTTTCTCCTTCATTCCTCGTCATAAAAGCAAAATGGGAATACTCTCTTAAATATATTCATAAAATGAAAAAAATTGTACTTCCCCAACACGAATTAATCAATTAAGTAATCGCTCTTCGTACAAAAACAGTCGTTTGGGCTAAAGATAAAATAGTTGACATCCATAGGGACTTCTGAATCGTCGTTTTAAATTCTGCGTCATTAACCCTCAAATGGTAAGTAAGGTGGGGTATTTTTGGACGTAGGTACCTTCTCGCAGTCTTCGTCTAGCATCCAGACCGACCGCAAGTCTCAGGTAAGCTACCCCTTCTTCTCAATCTCGTTTGCAATTCACGTGTCCGACTCTGGGGTCACCGAAGACCCCACCTTACCGTTTGCGTATATTTTTTTACCTTCACTTACCTAAATTTTTCATTTCGGGATTTATTTTTGTTATGTAGAAAACTAATTTGTTTTCTGTAATAAAATAATATAATAAATATAATAATACAATTTTATTTTTTGGGAAGAATACCCTATGTCGGCAAAGAAATTGAAAAAATGAAGAGAGATTTACCTATGCCGGCTCAATACGTACTGCGACTCACCAACTCGTGGAAAGGGACCAATAGAAATACAACAGCAGATAACTGGTTCTCCTCCTACGAATTAACTGGAAAACTCCAGAAAAATAAACTTATATATGTAGAAACATTACGGAAAAACAAACAAATTCCTCCGATGATGCTAGCTTGCGCCCCAGCATCAACTAGCACTTTTTTGTACCAGTACGATAAGATGCTCACTTCTTATTCTCCGAAGAAGAACAAAACGGTGTTATGGTTTTCATCAAACAAACAAACCTGAGGTTGTAGAATTCTACAACATGACCAAGGGTGGCGTCGACGTTCTCTACAAGCTTTGTCACGACAAAACCACGACAAAAAAAAAACAAAAGAGGGCCACTGCAATATTTTTTTTGAAATTTTAGATATCGGAGCGATCAACAGCTTCGTTGTATAAAAATGGAACGCCAACCAAGGTTCATGGTCTAACGATGCCCGATCAAATTTTTAAAAAATCTTGCAATGTCACTAATGAAACCTTTGATGGAAAAAAGAGTTAGGAACTTACACCTTGCCAGAGAACTCCGCAGTACCATCAGGGCAGTGTACTAGGCGGGCCAGAAGAAAGCTACAGAAATGAAACTGATGTTACAAAAAAAAAAAAAAAAAAAAAAAAAAAAAAAAAAAAAAAAAAAAAAAAAAAAAAAAAAAAAAAAAAAAAAAGCAAGATGTTATTTTTGTTCTCGCGCGAAGGACAGAAAGAGTATTGAAACCTGCATCAACTGCCATGAAAGTTCATGTGGGAGTCATAGGACTGTAAAAAAAACAACTTTGTGCCCCAATTGTGATTATTAGTTGCATCTTTAGTTGATCTTTTTTCTCTTGCTATATTTTTGTTCTTTTGTATTCTATTCTGTTCCTATTACTTTTTGCTCTAGTCCAAATTGCTCCTGAATAAATTTATTTTCTTCTATAAATATTATTATTCTGTTTAGTTACCTAGATGTGTAAAGCATAATATTATTACCTATACTATTATTTAATACTTGTGTTGTGAAACTAATTCAAATAACGTTCTTTTTACATTATTTAATACTTGTGTTGTGAAACTAATTCAAATAACGTTCTTTTTACATTATTTAATACTTGTGTTGTGAAACTAATTCAAATAACGTTCTTTTTACATTATTTAATACTTGTGTTGTGAAACTAATTCAAATAACGTTCTTTTTACATTATTTAATACTTGTGTTGTGAAACTAATTCAAATAACGTTCTTTTTACATTATTTAATACTTGTGTTGTGAAACTAATTCAAATAACGTTCTTTTTACATTATTTAATACTTGTGTTGTGAAACTAATTCAAATAACGTTCTTTTTACATTATTTAATACTTGTGTTGTGAAACTAATTCAAATAACGTTCTTTTTACATTATTTAATACTTGTGTTGTGAAACTAATTCAAATAACGTTCTTTTTACATTATTTAATACTTGTGTTGTGAAACTAATTCAAATAACGTTCTTTTTACATTATTTAATACTTGTGTTGTGAAACTAATTCAAATAACGTTCTTTTTACATTATTTAATACTTGTGTTGTGAAACTAATTCAAATAACGTTCTTTTTACATTATTTAATACTTGTGTTGTGAAACTAATTCAAATAACGTTCTTTTTACATTATTTAATACTTGTGTTGTGAAACTAATTCAAATAACGTTCTTTTTACATTATTTAATACTTGTGTTGTGAAACTAATTCAAATAACGTTCTTTTTACATTATTTAATACTTGTGTTGTGAAACTAATTCAAATAACGTTCTTTTTACATTATTTAATACTTGTGTTGTGAAACTAATTCAAATAACGTTCTTTTTACATTATTTAATACTTGTGTTGTGAAACTAATTCAAATAACGTTCTTTTTACATTATTTAATACTTGTGTTGTGAAACTAATTCAAATAACGTTCTTTTTACATTATTTAATACTTGTGTTGTGAAACTAATTCAAATAACGTTCTTTTTACATTATTTAATACTTGTGTTGTGAAACTAATTCAAATAACGTTCTTTTTACATTATTTAATACTTGTGTTGTGAAACTAATTCAAATAACGTTCTTTTTACATTATTTAATACTTGTGTTGTGAAACTAATTCAAATAACGTTCTTTTTACATTATTTAATACTTGTGTTGTGAAACTAATTCAAATAACGTTCTTTTTACATTATTTAATACTTGTGTTGTGAAACTAATTCAAATAACGTTCTTTTTACATTATTTAATACTTGTGTTGTGAAACTAATTCAAATAACGTTCTTTTTACATTATTTAATACTTGTGTTGTGAAACTAATTCAAATAACGTTCTTTTTACATTAAAAAAAAAAAATGATATACTTAGTATTATCAATTAGGTAGTTTTTTTTTTTTTTCTAATAACCTTTTTTTTTCATGGGTTGACGTCAACTAAGACCATTAATTATGTTTTTTGATGTAAGTGCTTTAATTAAACCCGAAATTATAAGAAATACACGTGGGGTCCATACAGACCCCATCTTACCGTACGCTTTACAAAAGTTCACCTTACCATTAGAGGGTTAATTTGGCAGTTTGTAGAGTTTTGTGTCAAGCACCCTCCTCGTATACAGCCCTTCCCTTCAGCTGATTTTGCGGAAAATCAATAAATCTCTTATTAGGATCTTGATACCCATATAAAATTTTGTGTCGATACATTCATTCCATCTGAGGAGTTATCGTGTTCACAGACATATAAGGTCGAACGATCAATAAGGAGTACTATCTACAAGTGCAACGCCGTTTGCGTGAAACAATGCGAAAAAAAAGCCCGGATTTGTGGCGAAATAATTCATGGGTTTTGCACCACGATAATGCACCTACTCACACTTCATTGCTTGTTCGTAAATTTTTAGGCAAAAACTGGGTTTTGGAGAGGGGGGGGGGGGGGGGGGGGAAAGTAATTAATTCGCTGTGGGGAAGTACATAGTCGGTGATTTACCGACGACTTCTTTTATCTCTCGAGAAAAAGACAAATGAAAATAAGACCTAATGTTTTAGGAGACTTTGGTCATATGAATAGAAAAGAGGGACGGTGGTAGGGTTATATAGGATGTGTCCCCTTCATCAGACTAAGTGCTGTTAGATGGCGGTCCATTAGGTCCTCTTCTTGTCTTCGCTATTGTTTAGAGTTTATCGAGCGAACAGAACTGTCACACTCGACCATCCTCTAGTCTCATCAACGCTTCACTCATCTCTTAGCACCTTCCTGTCACCACATTAGACACTGCACTAGTTTTCGCAATTCCTAATGGCAAATGTTATGCCATTGTAAATATGTAAATAAAAAAAAAAAAATATATAAAAATCAAAGTCTAAAATTTTGTCTTCGATACGGTGAAATTATGGTTGAAGTTCATAAAATGATTCAAGTAAGAATTTATTATACATAAATTTCAATATAAAATGATAACAAAATTATTTTTGGAATGAAGATTTATTTACATATATACTTATAGAAAGTCGTGATTCCTATTTATTTGTATCCATAGTACAGAAAATGGCGAGCACTATTTGAAGAAATAAAATACTAAGAAGTATCCACTGTGCACTAGGAAATACTGTATGTAGCTACATACTAAGAAACTTTCTAACGTTGATTATTTAACGTCATATGCTGAAGAATGTTTCAGTGCTCCAGTAGACTTCTTTTAACACTCTAAGACAGACATCAGTGAATTTTGTAAACATGAGTAAGTTACAGTGCATTTTTTTATGTTTATTATTATTATTTTTTATTGTATTAATGGCCTTACGGACGAAGCATATCAGCCATGACTCCAATTGTAAGGAAAATGAGAAATAGATAGGGTCACCAGGGGCCGAGAAGTGGGCAGGAAAATTAAAATATTGTTACTATTAATAAATTTGTATAAGACATCAAATATGAGAGGAATTTTAGGATATCTTAAAAGTTGTTGCAAACCAATTATTACCAGTAAATTATTGCCAACAATAACTTCGAAAATGGAGTCACGTGAGCTGTTGGTGAGAGGGCAAGCGAGGCTCACATGATTAGATCAGCTGTATATTGAGGATCACAGGTACTTGGTGAATCCAGGAGATAGATTTTAAACAGATGGGAAGGAAGTCTGGTATGGTTAAACCTGTCTGCATAGAGTTGTGAAGTAGGATCGCGGTTGTGCAGTTAGATATGGAGGAAAATATGTGAAAAAATATAGGTGTATTTTATGTAAGTACATAAAAATTACGAAGATATTTTTATATTTTAAACATTTACTGTTTCAGTGTGAAATGAAGTGGACCTTAGTGAAAATAGATTATTCTTTATTATTTTTTTTTATTCATCAATATTCTCTGTAAACACGTTCTATTCTAAATAAATTTATTTTATTACAAAAAATTATTTATTTAATCAATACCTAATAATATCTTTATTCGTTTCGAATACAAAAAATTACTTATGGGCCTCCACTTTACTTATGGCCCGGGGCCTTTTATTTTTAAATCCGGCTCTGCTATCAGGTGTTTACCATTAAAGACGTATATAGGAGCGGATTTTCAAAGGAATTACATGTATTCCGACCTCCCGATTTCAAAAATGAAAAAAAAAATGTATGTTTGTGGGTCTTTCAACACGATAACTCTCGGAAGAATGAATGTACCGACACGAAATTTTATTTATGTATCTAGAACCCTCTCCGGACGGTAGCTACTGATTTTAAACAAAATTGGCAAATAGGGAGGGGGGATTACGGGGGAGGCTTAACACAAAAGCTTAACACAAAAAAAAACAGAAATTTCATATGTGAATTTTCATCATATACCTACTAATGATTTTCAGCCAAATCATCCGAATGGGAGGGGGTATAAGAGTGGGGCTCAAATATCCCAATAAATGCCGATGTTATGAATGTATCGGCACGAAATTTTATATTCAAAATTAAACCCCATAAGGAAAACAGCTATCAACCTTCAAGAGGGCACCGGTAGCTCATGGTGTGCGTGCTTGCTTACTGAGCTCATCTGTCCACCAGAGTGACGAAAGAGCGCTCTGCTAGTAGGCAATATGACTTAGCAGTTAAAGCCCAGGCATGAGTCATCTAAAGCTGGGTCCACACTTGTAAAAATGTGTGTGTGTGTTGAATTTGTTGACGAAAAATTACCACACACAGTCATAAATATTTTTGTTGTGTGCCCTGCTCCAGCCATATGTGGAAAACGAGTGGAGGTTACATCACTGTTATCATCATCTGTTTTGCTTTTCTCCAGTATTTCTTTTAATTTTTTTTTTTTTTTTTTTTTTTTTTTGGCCTTATGTACGATGCATATAAGCCATGTCACTATGTTATTTACTAATTATTACGACATCCATGGCCCCGGGGGTGAGTTCTATCTACGAAATAAAACTCACTCCCGGACGGGATTCGAACCCGCAAACCATGGTGAGACCATGCGACCAAAGCCCTACGCTCTAGCCCGCACGGCCACCATGGCTCCCAATAATTAATTAATTAATTAATTAATTAATTAATAATCAATAAATAATTAATTAATAAATATTAAAAGTTAAAGTAATTAATATTAATTTGAGTATTTATAAAATTAAAAATATTTAACATTTATAATGAATATGGACAAGGAATCGGCAATTTGACTCATCCAGTGTTATGAAAACCAACCAATTATATGGAAGCTAGGGCTTTGCAAACTTCTGGAATAATGAGAGAAATAGATTGTTTCGATTTTTTAAAAAGATACTGAAGAACATAAGAATCTCCTGTTGCTAGAAATCTTAACGTCAGTGCCAATTTTTCCTTCACAGATACGGATTCTCTAAATTTATAGTTTTGTTTTTCAACTTTTGGTCCAATCAAGTTAATAAATAGTTCAAAATCATCTACAGATAAACGTAAAAATTTTTTGAAATGACCCTTCGTTTCATCTAGACTTAAAATAGTCAACAAGCTATCTCCACCTTCATGGTTTCTGTGTTTGTACAAATCTTTCATCCAGTAGCGTCTTCCTTTTTTTTGATTTCTTTAACGGCACAAAACAATAAAAGCAGCACATTTTTTTTTCTCATTAACTCAGACATAATCAATACAACTTAAATGTAAGTAAAATACAACTATAAATGACTATGTAAATAAAATAGAGAGAAAAGTTTGGGGTGTAGGTTATAAAAATAAAAAAATGAATTTGGAATTGTTTGGAAGCGTTCACACTTGAACAGCATGCGGCGCAAATCTTTTTGATGTTCGTCAAAAAACCGACAACCGACGGATCGTGTGCGTTGAATGTGATAAAAATTCTTGTGTTCTTTTCGTGCGCCGCATACGTCCACACTACCTGCTTTGCGGCGAAAATATTTGTGCCGCACGGATTCGGCGCAAATTTTTACAAGTACGGACCCGGCTTTACCTATTAATTACTATTTTCGTTGAAGATAAGTCATTTAGTCCTTCAATTTTGTTTACAAAGTTGTGTTCCTAATGCTCGGGGATCTGTAGACAATGTCTCTCGACAAGACAATTGCTGTTGGTACACCTGTAGAGGATGAAACCAACCCCCTTCCAATCACCCTAAGTACCATCCCCCTATAATATTAGTTATTAACAAAGAGGCCTGGTCCTCTCCACGGTTCATCTGTCTTCATTAGAGTTAGGCCCCCCTATAGCTCTCAGCGTTGCCAACTTAATACCCCTGAAAAATGTCCACCCCTAATTGGGTTTCCGGTTCGCTCCTCTACCCCCAACCTTACTTCCTTTTGTCTTTCAGACCTCCTACTTCAAACCAAAGTCCTCTCTTCTGATTCTAACACTATAATACCAATCCCTCGTTATAGACATAAGAAGTACTGCGGAACTGCTTGGAACTTCCTCCTCGAACAGCCAGGGATGCCACTACACAATCAGGGCTGCAGCCAGTTGCTCTAATAAGCACTGTGATGTATAAAAAATACACCCATTTAAATGATTAGTATAAAAAAATTAATTATATTTATTTTTCTATAAAATCCAAGAAGCAAATACATTAGTAAATAAATAATATGAATGCATTTTCTTTTAAAACGAATGAGTATAAAACAAAACATGGCCATCAGCTGTTTTAGAATTAGTATAGAGGCGTCAATGTGGTGTATGGTCTGGGTTGAGATGTGAAGGTGGACAGAGAGTTGTTGTTTAGGGTTAAGATGTGATGAACTAAGTAGGAGTGAATTAACAGTAAAATTGATGCGCAAAGAAGGTACTGTTATTTATTTATATGTACAAAATATATATATGCCAAAAATTATATAACTTTGATTTGAAAAATGGCCAAAATATAAAACAAAACAAAAAAAAAAAAAAATTGAAATAGTTTTAAGAATTTAGTTTTTACGATTTTTCTTTTGATTTATGTTTCAATGTTTAGTTTTTAATTTTATAATGTAAATGTAAGAAAATAAACACAATTATTTGTTCTCGTCAATTCTATGCTATTCATTTTCTCTGTTAACCCAGTAAGATCATTTAAAAACCTTTGGATTAGATTTAATATTTTTGCAATATTTAGAAAAACAATATGGCACCTCTTTAGAAATTCAAAAGAAAAGTTGGTTAATTGATTTTTTTTTAAATATGTGCATTATCTTAAAAATTACACGTCTTGAACTTTTGATATTTTTTTAGGGTGAAACATCATGGTTTCTATGATGTTCTATTGGATTTTTATAGAAACTTTTTGCAATTTGGAGAAACATGCTGAAAAATGTCATTATACATAAGATTCTAGAATGTTCTGGTATATTGCATATATTATTAAAAATAAAATTGAGGATAATATTGAAAAAATAATTCAAAGGCCCCCGGATAATATCTGCCTCAGAGCCCTCCGAAAGTCTTAAAACGGCACTCATACGTATAGCTGGAAAATTTTAAAAAATCGTGCACGAAGTTGTAAAATTAGTGAATATCCTTAAAGTGCAGTATTTTTGCAATTTTCTTGGCCTTCGCATGTATATTTTGAGGATGCTTTACTATTTTTTGGCACCTATTATCTAATAGGAACTCAACTAAAAAAAGATAATCCTATCAAAACACAAAATATATACCTATGTAAGGTTCAGTTCCGGATTAGCCCATAAGCAAATTAAGCGATTGCTTAGGGCATTACGTCTCGGGGGGCACCATAAACAGCACCGAAAAAATATTTGCTAGCACATGAAAGGCAAGGCTGTTTGAAAACCTGCGTTTTTAAATTGACTAGAGCAATGACCCGACTAGAAATTTAGGTTCGTTAGTAGACACATATCCACAAGACCTTAATACCGATTTAGAAACCGAAATTCAGCAGTTTCATTCATATGCCATAAATAAAATAAATAATAATATTCCAATGATTTGCCTCGCACAAGTTCACATCAAACTCACGCACAATTGTACAAAATAATACACAGAATCAGCGTTCCCTAATGTGGACACAGCCCTGCGTATATTTTTATGACTGATGGTATCGAACTGCACAGCGGAACGATCTTTTTCGAAATTGAAAATAATAAAAAATGAAAAAAGAACGACGATGCTGCAGGAAAGGCTCGATGCTTTATCAATATTATATATAGAGGCAGATATGCTAAAAACGTTGAACTTAAAAACAATTGTCCGCGAATTTAATGCCCGTAAAAATCGCAAGTCGTATTTCAATAAATAAAAAAATGTATGCTTTGGTTTTTATTGTAATATCTACTCCACGTATTTCTTTCGTACATATTCTAAGGTAATGATCTCTCTCGTTGTAATAAATACGTTAAAAATTGTTTAAAGACCGATACTAGTTTACTAGTGGATAGGGGGGCCCACAGGCGTGGATTGCTTAGGGCATCAAGTAGTCTTAATCCGGCACTGGTAAGGATATTTTAGTTAAATGAAGTGTGGAGGCTGTTGTGGTGTTTGTTACATGGGCCAGACAGGGCGAACTGGACTAACCACCTGAACCCAAATTGGCCTTATAATATATAGGTTGAGTAAGTGCTACTCTCCTAAATGGCATTTCACACCATAGCCGGGCCGAGCCGAGCCGAGCCGGGCGGAAAACGCTTGAGCGCTAAATACGCAGGGTTTACATGGGAGTATTCAAACCAAGGCCGAGCGGTTTTGAGCAGTACTACCTACCGCCAGTTCGAGCGTTTTCTGCCAAGCGTTTTCTTCCGTCATTCAGTCTAGTTCGATGTTTCAGCCCAGTTCTCACTACAAGGCTAGAAAACCTACTGACAGCGAATCAGCTTCGGTGCGAACGCAGGCAGATTCCGCTTGGCTCGGCTTCGCATCGCTTCGCCCGGCCCGGCTCGGCTCGGCTTTGGTGTGTAAGAAGCCTAATGGTCGGCCAGCCCTCCAAAGTAACAAAAATCTATAATACATTCGGTTAAAGTTCAAATTGTAGCTTTATTGTCTTTGGAGCTTGGAGTCAATTTATTAGTAAAGCGTCTTCTGCAGGACAGATCCGGTACAAAACCCACTGAAAATAGATGTCCTTTTATATATATCCAAATCGCTCTTCACAATACATCCGGCGAACATAAAGTAAGTTGTCTATACGAGTAAAAAAAAAAAAAAAATGTGAATTTTCATTTGAAGACGTGAGCGATGAAGCAGAGCCAAGACGAATCTGACGAGGATTATGCAGAGTGAGGGGAGACGTGGTAAGCTTGAGAAGAGTTGGAAAGAAGAAAGAAGACTGACTCATTTCTACGTGACGAATGGCCAGAGACGGGGGATCTTTGGTAAACAAGGGGTCTTGGGGAGTCCCAGGAAACTAGGAGCCTCCCTGCAATTCTGAGGAAAACAACCCTTATCAACTGTTCACTGGTCCCCACACTTACAAAAAGGGGTATGTATATATTCACTATTTTATAAATACAGAAAAGGGGGGAAAAAGAAAAAAATATTAGAATTGACAATGAGAGGAGGTAAATTAGAGGAGGATCATCGCTTAACGTCCCATCCGAAGGACGACGTGCTTAAGTTTATTTTACCTCCCAGATAAAATAAACTAAAGGGCCTCGGTCGGGTTTCGACCTCACGACCTTGAGCTCAGAAGGCAAGCATGCATACCACTGAGCTACCGGCGCCCTCAAAATATATTAATGTAATAATTATCGAGAAAAATATTATTGTAATTAGTTGATGTATAAAGAATGGTATAATATGTAGGAACTAAATTCGGTAAGTAATCATGTCTAAACATTTGATCACAAACACTTAGGACGATTACCGAACAGGCGAACTGTTCAAAGGTAACCTATTGGTCGAGAAAAGGAAAGCTAAAAAAATTAAATTAAAAAAAAAAGTGTGAGTGACGCGGTACTCACGAGAATTGATACGTAAACATCTGCTTTAGTTTTTCAAAAATTTGCTGTTGTGCACTGATTTTGATTAAAATTTGTTTTATAATGTTACTATAAGAAAAGTAGTATGAGGAATTAAACTTTAAAATTTATTGTTCTTCAATTCATTTTATACATGAAATTATAGGTTTGTGATAGCTAAAATAATGATATTTTTTTAAATTTACTCTGCTATATTATTTTCTTTTACAAATTTTATTTATTGTTACAAATTTAAGCTATGGAAGCATCTTAACCTAAAAGTTTCTTACCGAAAGATCAGTTTATAGTTCGTAATATTGATATTTTAGTTAACTTCATTACAACGGTAAATATGATCAATAATGTTGTAAAAATACAACGTTATATCTAATCAAGTTTTTTAGAGTTGTTTTATTGTTATTGGTTTTATTATATATTTACCTTTATATTCATTCATATGTGGCGGAATATATAACACACTTTCTTATGCCAAGAAAGTAGAAATGCTCAAAAACAGCTGAGATCACAGATAAAGAAGTGTGTAGTTGTGTGTGTGCATTGCGCGCGCAACCGTCCGACACACACACACTTACGCATGCACATCAACGAGACTTACGCTCTGACGGTCTGACATAGCATTTACCGAGAGCTAAAATGTTTACATTAAAAAAAAAAAAAAAAAAAAAAAACTACAGACTAGCAGTGTTCCCCGTCCTTGACCGGTAGATAATGATTGTTTAAAACTATTTTAATAATAATTCCTCTATTTTAATTGGAGATTGATTGAATATTACCAGTAAATATAATAGAGTAGGCGCAGACAGTAGGAGGGAACAGTGTACACTTTAAGCGCGGGTTAAGTAAAATGTTAGAACGAGGAGGTTAGGCTGATCAGGTGAGCGAATCAAAACATCCTTCCCTCCCTTCCTCTCGTCTCCTTCGCTTCTCGGATTTATCTCTATTATTTATCTCCGTTATTTTTAATTTTAGCGACACCTATTGATTTTCAGTCAAACCCGCGAGAGAAAGGGGGGGGGGGGTCTTGCCACAAAAACTCTAATAACTGTTTATACTTGGAACTTACATCCTTTTCCATTTCCGTTCCTCAAATATGGACTTAAATCTCCATTTTTGGGGGTATAATGATCGGCTGTGGCATGATGGAGGATGGGATGGACCCGATTCCGATATAGACTGGAGAGCTGGCTGCCAAATGAAGAGGCCAGGGTTCTCTGATCGCTTTGAGACTGGGTTTGCTCCCATTCAAAGGAAGGATTATAGAGATTTCCCCAGGGATCTACACTCCATTCATCCCACTCTCTATCAGTCTCACACAAAAACCACATCTCTTATCTCTCTCCTTTATAGGGACGGATAACTGGGATATTACACTATCTGTTTCTCAGTCGACATATGTCAAGGTCTCGTCAAATATCTCGAAAAACTGTTATTGAGCTTAACAAAAAAACAATTACACAACTAATAATTATTCCAAAATTTATAGACACAGTTTTCAACTAAGTTTATAATACTCATACACAAGATTCGATACTCAACTGATAATATGTCACTCTTGGGGGGAGCATCTAAACATGAAGAACGACACAAGTGCTCTCTGGCGGGCGGGATTTGAAGCTAAGTTGGTACACTTTCGACATTTTATAGAAGGCGTTTTCTCAATTCTTACCAAGGTGATAACTCAAAAATACAGATTTTTGACTTGTGTCACTGTAGAAATACGTGTGCGATGTATGATATCCAGGGAAGGGATAAGAGCATTGAATGCTTAGGTCCCTAGGTGTAAAACTCCAGCCCACCAAATACCTATATTATTATTATGTATAACATAACATTAATGGGTTTATTATGTGTATCAATATTGAATTGTGTCTGTGCTTCTCTCGAGTACTTTCTTCTCAGATGGCTGAAGGCTGGACACTCCATGAAGAAGTGATGGATGTCGTGAGGTCTATCTTCGATACAGACACCACAGCTGTCCTCCCTGTTGAAGAGGTAGGACACTCCTCCCACCGTCACTCTTGCCAGACTTTCTCTATACAGCCGTATCTCACGTATCACTCTCATCCTATCCATGTTTGTCCTCAGCTTCAAGTGCTCGTTGTAGCACACCAGCAGATGTCCTTATAAGTGAGTTCTAGTAGTCACTCTCGAGGTCATGCCCTCTCAAGATCGCGGGTTCGAAACTTGCGGATAGGACTTAGAGTAATGGTCCCGAGTCTAACGTTAAAGGCCCCTTATCCTAGGTGAATAAACGTCGGTAGGCAAAATTTAAGATCCACTATAGAGTCGGGCTCACGTCCACCAGAGCGACGAAATAGCCCTCAAGTAGTAGGCGATATGACGTACTTGATGCCCGGGCATGGTTCACAATAACTAACCTTCCCCCTCCTAGCCCTTGTTTTCACTCACACGCCTGGAATTCTATCGTTATGAGTCAAGTGATTGCACTCTTTACTGTGAAGTAAAAAATATTTAAACACATTAAGTATTAAATATACAAAAATGGACTAGTCGCATTTTGTTTTAAAACGAAATGTGAACAATCAATGAATGCAGAACAAAAGACGACGATCAGCTGTTTTAAATAATGAGAAACAGTCTAAGTTGTGTTGTGAAAGTGGGTAGTCTAGAGAGAAAGTTGTTTTTAGACTTAAGATAGTGAACCATGTAGGAGTGAAAATAACAGTGAAGTATATGAGCAAAGGTTCATTTATTTATATGTTTATATGCCCAAAATAACATTAAAATAAAGAATGACCACAATATTTAAAAAGAAAAGAGTCTAAAGTAAATGTAGAAATTACTTTGTAAGATTTTTATTGTAATTTAATTTTTTATTTCATATTGATATTATGATTTTATTTATAATATTGGTTTAGATAAATAAACACAATATTTGTTCTCTTATTATATGCTTTTCATTTCCCTGTGAACCCAGTAAGATAATTTATATCTTTGGATTAGATTGAACATTTTTAAAAAGAAACAAGATGGCATCTCTTTAGTAAAAGAAGTAAGCCAAATGAAATGATTATTAATTGCATTTTTTTTAAATACGTGCACTTTATTCAAAATTGCACGTCTTGAACTTTCGATATTTTTTGAAAATTATTGTAGAAATCAAAATTTAGTGGAAGACCAGCTAAAATTTCTACAGGAAATGTGGTAATTTTATTATTTGTTTATTTATTATTAATTTTCTTAATTTCTTATTTCATTGTAAACACCTTTGTACCTTCTAAACCACACATCCTGGCTGAGTGATAAGGCGTTCCTCAGACCAGAAGAACTCGGAGAACAGAGCTTCACAATGGTGCTGCGTTTCATTAAAGAGATAAGAAAGTGGTTTGCTCAACAATAGTGAGTGGCTGTTATATGGGCATTCAGGCTCTGAATAACATGGGTACTGAACCCGCCTCTGATATCAATATCTTCCATTGCTTCTAGAATTTAGTTATTCTTCTGCATTCAGTTCTTCTGCGGCTTGGCTAATATTACCTCTTAGGGTATACATTTTTCCTATAGAAATATTTTCAATGCACACACTCTCATCATTGGAACTCCCGACGTCCACACTTTACAATGCCGGGGGGGGGCCCAGTTATTACTCTGTTACACAACAGAAATACAGAAGCTGCTTTTTGGGGTGCGCTCCCCCCTTCGCAGTATCAGTGTCCTGTCTCCTTTGATGGGACCAGAACTTCATCAACTATTCAATAGCTTTGCGGCTTTTAATTGAGAACACAGACACAGACAGGGGGGAGTCTCATTTTACAGGGCCTTTAGAGTCAGAGAGAAGGGGGTGGGATTATGAGAAGGGGAGGTGATTAGCAGGGTGGCCAACCGTTCTATGACAGGGAAGGGTCCGCAGGGACACTGGCAACACTGTCTACCTGCCTTTGATCTGACCATTCCCATGACAGCCGTTTGTCAGTCTCTTATATTCAAATATCACATCTCGAATTATGGTTACTTTGCATTGAAGTAAACGAAAAAGGGTGAAATATAATAAAAATAATAATATAAATATTTATTTCTGATAAACCATAACACGGTAATAGGATACGACATAGGAGTACAATAAGGTACATTGAAATCATATCTTATAAGAAGAAGAAGAGTTTATTATAACAGTGGCATTTACAGAGGTACAATTATACAATAAGGTTCCTTAACCATTACCCTTATACACTAAATATAAATCAAAAATAATCAGTCAAATTAAAAACAATGCTACTGCTTAAGAGTACATTTTAAAAAATCTCTTAAAGAAAAAATACAAAGTAACTGAAATGAATAGAAAATAAATTAATAAACATTCAAAAACAGAGATTATAATTTTAAATCGAGAACGGATATTTTTGTGTTTCCCTCCCTGGGTTTTCCCTATTTTCTTTACCAAAACGTTTTGATTTGTGTCACACTTAAGTAAAAAGTTTTGAATGAAATTTATTATGTAGTCCAGTAGGAGCTCAACATTTAGGTGTTCATGGATTTGGAGGATGGAGGTGTCCCTGGAGTAGCTACCAACCAATCTAAGGCATTTGTTTTGGGCAACTTGAAGAGTTCTCAAGTTGGTATTGCTTGCAAGACCGGCCCACACTGGGCATGCATACGTTATCACTGGCCGCAACAGTAGCTTGTATATGAGGAGTCTATTGGTTAGATTTAGGGTTGCCTTTCAAAACACAAAAACTCTAATAACTGCCATTGTAATGAATGTATCGACAAAAAATTTCATATGTGAATTCGAAACCCCATTAGGTTGACACATACCGATGCATTGACAACAGCTATCGATTTTCAGCGATGTCGGTCGAAGAAAAGGAGAGATTCTAGGGAGTGGACTCAATTCAAAAATTCATATAACTACCGACGTAATGGATTTATCAAAATTTAGTATGAAGATTTGTAAGTCACCTGTTGAAGGAATAGATAATTAAAATGCACAATTTCTTTGTCAAACTTCACTATATATGTATTTGTTTTTATTCACTTTAATATTTATTATATGTTACATTTATACAATTCATGAGTCACACCTATATAAATACCAACACTTTACTGTTAGATTCGCTTTATTAGATTTTATATATATATAATTTTCTTTCTTCTTTTTATTTTATATTTATTATTATCTTGTAAATATCTGTTTATTGGAATGTATAGAGTAACAAAAACAAGGGATTCCCCGTCATTACCTAAAAACCCCCTCCTTAACTGTACCCTCTACCCTGTCAACCAATTCTGTCAGTTTGTAAGTGACTCTTGATAATGCCTTAACACGGCGAAAATAGTTGAGTATTTGAGAATATATAGTGAAGTTTGACAAAGAAATTGTGCATTTTAATTATCTATTCCTAGAATGGAGCTTCACAAAGTAAATCTGGAAACCATAAATTATCACCTGTTGAATATTGGTCGACTGAAATTTGAATTTGGTAGCGAAAATTTATTTGATTAATTCGTTCTGAAGAGGTACATTGCCGTGATTCACCGACTTTATTTTTAGTTTTTAAGAGTTCATTTTGTTCAATGGCAATGAAATTATGTACGTGCTTGATTTTGGTGAAAATGTTTGCGAATGCTGTAGAAGACTGTATTTATCCCATTCAGCGCGAATTAAATGACTACTCGCAGTTATATCAGGATTAGACCCTCGGTGTATTGATATATGTGAAACAGCGATATCTGTAGAGCAGGCCCGTCATAAAGAGACATGACTATAACGTTGGATCTGTCTCGTTATGAGCCGAGCGCTAAGCTACTTATCAGGCATGACCAGGCCCAGAAAGGCAACCCCTCATTATAGTGACTCCAGCCCTCAGCTGATTCAATCTTTTTCAAAGCTGATTTTTATAAGGTTTGTTTCCATAATTCCCTCCGTTTCAAAATTTCATTCAAATCGGATAAAAATGTATTGCGTACAGACAATTTTGGCTCGATGAAGCTCTGCGTAACTTTATGCGCTGCATTTGATCGGATATTGTTGCTCTCTTGTACTTCCCCAGCTGAATGAAGTATAGGGGAAGGTAGGTATGTAATTGGTCAAAAATTCGATGTCGAGTTTTCAACGGAATTTCATGTTTTCCAACATCCACATTCCAAATATGAAAAAAAAAATCTGTCTGTGCATCGATGTGCCTGTGAACACAATAACTCCCGATAGAATGCATGTATCGACATGAAATTTTATATGTGAATCCAGAACTCTTTAACGACGACTCCTATTTTTCAGCCAAATTGACCAGAGGGGAAGGGGAGGCTTAACTTAGGTTCTTTAAAAGAAATAATGCCAGCAACTAGGAAACAAAAACTATTCAAAATTATATAAATCCAAATATGACCTTTGTTGAAAAATATAATAAAATTATAGTAATTATAACACAAAAATAAAAAATGAACAAAAAATATATATGCATAATATGCATATATATTTTTTGTTAATTTTTTATTTTTGTGTTATAATTACTATAATTTTATTATATTTTTCAACAAAGGTCATATTTGGATTTATATAATTTTGAATTGTTTTTGTTATTATCTTATAAGATATTATCTTATAAGCAAAAAAAAAAATTAAATTTTTCTTAATTTTTAAGCTTAGGAAGTTCAAAAAATAACAGGAATTTTCGATTTTTGAAAAGAATTTTATATATTCGTCTACATCAATATCATCCCCTTCAAAATAGTCCCCATTAGATATTATACAACACTTCTGGAACTCGATCTTTGGGATAGCATTTAGCTCTCTCAGCGATGCGCTTTTAATCTCATCTATGCTTGTGAAACGACGGCCCTTTAAGGTTCTCTTTATTGTTGGGAACAGAAAAAAGTCACATGGAGCCATGTCTGGCGAATATGGAGGCTGTGGCATCATTAGAGTGTTGTTTGCGAACAAGCAATGAAGTGTGAGCAGGGGCATTATCGTGGTGCAAAAGCCATGAGTTGTTTCGCCACAAAGCCGAGCGTTTTTTTTCAGATTGTTTAACGCTAACGGCGTTACACTTGTAGTTAGTATTCCTTATTGATCGTTTGACATTGTGGCAAGAACTCATGGTGCACTATGAAAACACAGTAAGCATGGTCTTCACGGCCTTCTTGGAAACGCTTATACCATTCATAAAACCCTAGTTTTACTCATAGCAGTATACTCGTCTAGTAAAAAATGAAAATGAATTGTTAATTTTTTTAACATCTATGTTATCAAAAAAGTGTATATATTGTTTCTGAGTCGTATTCTTGTCTCTTAGTGAGATAATTGTGGAGAAATGTTTGCCTGGGGATACACAAAGAGGGACAATGGAACAAAAAGTGTATGAGGTCGACGTAAAAGGGAGCATTGACAATTTGTTGTAGGATTTTTGACTGAAAAGTTTGTATTATATTTAGAATTTAATATGGTATTTATATCCATAAAACGATAAAAAATAAAAATGTTTAATATTGTTCTCTTATGTTCGTTGTAACATGAAGCCCTTACTTAAGTATTAAGAAATAACTTAGCTGTGTAACTTGTTGATCTAGTATAAAGCCGGCCTCCCCAGGGTTATAATCCAGACAGACTGATTACACTGTACAGTGTACATCCCCCGGAGACCTCCCACCGCCCCGATAATGGAGAGTTTAGCGGTGGGGCCCCATGTTCTCCTCAAATATTTGTTAAAGGGGGGGGGCGTCTCTCTCGTTAGCAAGTTTCAATTAAATCCTCACTCCCTAACCAGACAACTCTTTCAAAAACCAAATGATGTGGGGGGATTTCGAGAATCGCTTTTCGGAAATTTGTTATCATTGCCGAAGCACTAGCGTGATAAAATTTAACAAGAATTTGTCCGGTAAAATTTTCCAAACTTATGATTTGGTTAGTAAGGTATTTTCCTTTTATCTTTTTTCGGTATGTTAAATTTTTAAATATTTTTTTACAATTTTCCGCGTTTTCCGGGCCGCCATTTTAAATTTTCCAATTTCTGAGTTCATAATCGTAATCATCGACTCCAAAAAACACTCGAGTACGAATTTTCCATTAATTTTGACAATTATATTTGGAGATATTGCATTTTTTCATTAAATTTGTTATTTCTAAATGATTTATACCCAGATTACAACAATTAAAAATTATTTGCGCAACTTGGGATGTTGTGCATTCTTCTTATATGGTCTTTCTGAAGGGATGCAAAAGGTTTCATTAAAAAACTTCCTTGCTCAAAGAGATTCATAAATCGGCGATTTTCTTCCCGAATTTTACTGGACTAGTATTTACTTGTAATTTTTGTTGTATCTCTTTTTCTCCCATTTAATTTTTAAAAAAAAGTCGACGGTGAATCACCGACAATTAATCAATTAATTTTCCTATCTCCATTCAAAATCCGTTGCTACTATAGTCGAGGCACAGTCAAAATTGTCATCAGGAGAAGAGGTGTCAGTCGCTAAGACTCCAGATGAAACGGCAGCCCTACGACTCCAGGATCACACATAGCACTTCTCTCATCGAATAGCCTTTAGCAAAAAATGGTACATATATATTGTAAAATTTAATACTTGCCTAAGAATTTATATTAAGTATTTCTTTTTTTAGCAAATGCCCCACGTTGGGCGCCAACGTAACGTTTTTTTTTCTTAGGTTAGCGATACTCTAAAAGGGGTGGCATTCTTTTTGAAGTGAAAACTTCTTTAGCACCGTTGTGATTTGAAACTCGATGAAACGAAAAAGGGACACTAAAACGTATGTTGACCAATCCAAACTAAAGCATTTATTTCATACTTTAGTTACCATAAGCCACTCGTGTCATTTGTTGAAATTAAAAACATAGAGTTTGAATAATAAAATATAAAATAATTTTTAAACTTGGTACCAATATTATAATAAATAAACCCTATACTTATCCCACTCCTGATACTGCATTCGTCTCATTCTCTCGCAGTTTCGTTTTCCGAAGGTTTCACTTCTACCGCGAGTGAACTGCACACATGTTTTTTTTTTTTTACAGAGTGGTTTGGTGAAAATAAAAGAAAATAATAACAAAATAATTCAATCACAAATCTTATAAGTTATCATTTTTATTATATTTTTATGTAAATGATTTTAAAAAAAGTTAATGGGTTAGTGAATAAAAATGTTTTTTTTTTTTACAATATCTTTATAATAAAAAACTCGAGAACGGCTGGACCAATTCTTCAAGATACTACTACGAGTCGGCTTTTTCTGCTCTTCTCGCCATTTTTTTCCCCACCATACATCATCAGGTTTGTCTTTTCTTTTATAGTTAATCATATTTTTTTCTTTTAATATCTTTGGCCAAGATGTTCATTTGTATTTACTATTTTTTTAATTAATATTTCTATATATTCTTTATATTTTTTTATTTCATAAAGAATAACAATTTCTTTTACCATTCTTTGTGATCCCCTCCCCATTCTACACGTCACAAAATATATATTTTAGTAATCTAAAATTTTTTCACTTATTTTGAATATTTACAGTCAGTATGAGAACTATAAGTAAATTTGATGAGACAATTGGAAAAACCTAATGGAGGCAGGAGAAGCCGCGAGGTCTCAAGTGAAGTGATCTCTCCCCCCCCATCTTCCCGCCTCGCCAACGCACTGTCCGACAATGGAGACAGACCAAGAAGGAAAGGAGAGCTGAAGATGAGAGGAGTACATGAGAGGAGAAGCTAGTCACCACCGGATCTTCCTAAATATTTTTGCTAAATTATAGAATGTCTCTTGGCCAGTGCCGCCTCAGTCTTCGGAAATGATTATCTGGAGGGGAATGGGATGATGAGAGTCGATTAACTGGATTGTCATGGGAAAAAAGGTTGTGGAATTTGGAGAAGCGGGACTTGATGAAGACTTTGGATTTGAAAGACTGGATACGCTTGATATTAGATGGCTTATGATGCTTAATTCAAAGATAATTGTCTTCCATATGTTTTTTGAACGAATATACGTCTACGTTACTAAAAAAATATGAAGTAACTTGACCCTTATAAGTAAGTGATTGTGAAGCCACCAGAATCTTATTTTAAGACTAGAGTTTTATGATGGCTATGAAAGCCCTCTAAGTGCTTGTTAACCTTGACACCAGACACTGCCACTATCCTACATTTTCCCTGTTCTCTTTTCCCCGTTCAACTCAATAACCGAGTGTACGACCTTCTATTGGAATTATTCTTATCGTTAAAAACGAACTAAAAAAAAAACGTGTTTCATATTATTTGATACATATAAGAATGTTATGGATGTTTAAATGAGTTTTCCACCTAATATTTTCATCTTTATATTATTATTCTTGTGTTCCTTATTATTATTTAATTATCCATCTTCTAACTGTCCTTCCAGTTACAAATACGCGGCCTTTTATTCCATGTTCCACAGAGCCTACTCCATTCCAATGACCCAACAATCAAAAGATAAAGAACTTAAGATTATTAAGGAAATAGCCAAAAACAATAGCTACCCACAAAAAACAATAAATAAAATTGAAAAGAAGGTCAAAAATCATAATTTTAGGAACAAACTGACCAAATTAGAAACACAAAATAAAGTTTATAATAAATGGGTCAGCTTAACTTACCACGGAAAAATTTCAGAAAAAATAGGTAAAGAGTTGAAAAAAGAAGGTTTCAATATCGGGTTTAAAACTATCAATCCCATAAGCCAGTGCCTAGAGAGAGGTAGGGACAAAACAGATATTGAAAATAAAAGCGGTGTTTATAGTCTAGAGTGTGCGACGTGCAGTCAATTATACATTGGACAGACAGGACGTCGTTTTAGGGAAAGAATTAAAGAACACACGGCCGAAATAAAGAACCGAGGAAACCGTTCTACATTCGCGACCCATATAATTGACAATAGCCACACTTTCGACCCATCTACAGGCATCAAATATCTCCATTATTGCCCAAAAAGCAGGCTACTTAATAGCTTAGAGCAATTAGAAATAAATAAAGCTAACAAAAGGAACATTTGTATGAATGACCAAATTTATTTCAACTATTCCCCTTTGTTAACAGCCTAAACCAGTTCTGTTTCCACATACTTATATGTTTGTATTATCTGTTATTAATATTTGGTTCCACATATATGTTTCAAGTTATCTAAATCTTAACATTGTTATTAATTTTATTTCTATTTTTATTATTTACTTGTATTTGTACTTATTTATTTGTTATTTTTCCACGTATTAGTCTAGTGACATTGTTTTATGTAAATTTAGAACTAGGTTTTGTTAAGAAATATTTCATGAGTTAGCTAACGGTACAGCCGGGGGACTCCCAAGTTTTAATAGCCTTTGACCTGAGATGTATTTGAAGGGTCGCTCTCTGCAAACTGACTTAGTTCATAACTAGACCTGACGATGGTATAAAGCCGAAACCGGTAGTTATATATGTATATATATCTTTAGTGGAATAGACAATATTTCAAAAATAAGTTTGTTTTATCTATTTATTATTTAATTGTTTCTTATTTTGTGTATTTGCCATTAATTATTTTATATATTTTTTTATACTCACTGTCATCAATTTTACTTATGGTTCTATTTTAACTGATTGTAAATATACCAAATAAAAGAAGAAAAGAAAAAATAATTTCATCAATAAACCGGTTAGGGAAGGATTGACCAACGATGTATAGGAAGGAGAGATGAGGCATGTGATCGATAAAAACGAATTTTAGAAATTTCTGCTAAATTTTCGGCACAGAGTGTGCCTTCATGAGGGCCTTTTTTTTATTTTTTGACAGGAGGGGGGGAATGCCCTTTAGGCACATCCAGGGAAGATAGCCCTGGATAATGTGGGGCTATGGATTAGCCGTGGCTCCATACCCACTAAAACCCCCTCCTTCGACGATCCTGATGCTCCCTTCCGCGGAACAGACGTCCTGTCATTTAGGGATGGGTATCGACCAACAAAGATTAATGACATCAATTATTAATTTCTACTAGTTAATCGATATACTTTATAATCGTTGGTTATATAATCGATTAAACGAACGCACAAACAAAAGTTAATACAATCAGTCAATCACAACTCACAAATGACAAAACACAAATGATTAGAAATTAGAATTAGAAGTAGAACTATTAGAAGGTTACTTTTTACTTATCACCAGTTCACCACAGAGGCACTGTGTTGTATCGATAGTCGATACGATAGTCTCCTCCCACTTTTTTAGACGAGTTGCACTTCGGATGAATAATAATTAATTCATTTTTCTTTTTTTCTCCTGTTTTTCGGATGAGTTGTAATTTTAATTAAACATTTAATAATCGTTAAATAATCATAGATTATCCGATTAATCAAACCTAGATGACATCGAATAAAAAACCACCGATTATTTTACTAAAACATCGATTATTTCGATTAATCGGTTAATCGATACCCATCCCTACTGTCATTACTTCGCGGAAGGGAGGATGGGTGGCTGGTAATGCCCCTTCTTGAGGGCCTATATTGATATACCAAATACAGGCGCTGAAGATGGCACTCTCAGTGCCGAAAGCCTGGCAGAAATTCCTGAAGTTCTTTATCAAAAAGAAAAAGATGGTTTGTTTTTATCGATCACAAGTAGTTAATCCGGACGGGATTTTAAAAAACGAATTAAAATTTAGTAAACTAAAAATTTAATTTAGATTTAGTGAGCGGTAAGTACGAAAATAATTCAAAGAGAGGGTTTGACTTGACTTACTCAGTTGGCTAAGATGAAAAAGTGAAGACAAAGAAGACTAAATATTTACGCTAATATTAAAAAAAATATTTTAAAATATTTATCATTGCATTTTACAGCAAATTCCGCTCAATCCGGACTCTCGGTGATCCGGACGGGGTCCGGTCCCATCTAGTCCGGATAAGCGGGACTCTACTGTATATATTCATATAATTAAATCATATATATAAAGCTGAAAATGTCTGTGCGTTGTACCGCTATAACTCACCAACGGCTTCATGCATTTGATTAATTTTTTTTTTTATTTGTTCGTCATCGTCTGTGGAAGGTTATAGGCGTATTAGTACCTCAATATCTGGTCCTTCCCAGCATCCACCCACGCAATCTTTGTAACTCAAAAACCACTGCAATGATTAATGAGGAATCTTTTTGAATAGATAAGTTTTAGCTCCAAAGCTAGCGTTACTACAGTTGAAGGACTATAAGCCTTATTCCGTATGAATAATTGAAAATTATAACATCATGAATGTACTGTCGAGGAACTGAATAGCCTTATAGGAGATATTGGGAGAAAAGTCAAAGTTCCCCGGGCAACCTGGGTATTACTGCTAGTATGTATATATATATATAATAATATTTCAATCTTGATTATTAATTCATGCGCTTCGTCAAACCAGCCCAAATATTAGCCCTTTGTCCTTCATCCTTCCAAATCTTGAACCAATGAAATTTTACCCCCCTGATGAACATCCTGGATCCGTTCTTGTCACAAGCCTGATCTTTACTCATTTCTTAATCAATATGAGTGAAGCTCACAAACTGTTTTTGACGTCCTAAGCATTGAGAAACACCTTTTTCTTCGAATTGATTGCCGAAGTGAAGACCAAAAGCATGTATTGAATTATGGAAATTGATAGGGGGGAGAAGGGAGGGGGGTAAAGTTGAATCTATTCTATAGGAAACCTTTTCAAGACGAACCGTTTGAAGTGCTCCCAGGCCGCTAATGTGAAAACTTGGTCCCCCTGAATCGAGTTAGAGCCGAGGTTTGTGATGAGGGGGGGGGGGGGCAGTAATGAAATTGTGACGGAGTGCCCCCTCCCGCCCCGCCCCACATTGAATTGTGTTTATAGACTCCCAATAACCGTCTCAACCACTGAATATTGAGTTTGTTTTTTTTTTTCAACCACCCCTTCTCCAACCCCCATATTTTAAGACCATGTAAATCTTGAGGGCTTCCTTCTTTGTAATGAACAGCAAGACAATTTTGTATAGGCCAAGATTTCTGTAGCTAAGAAATTCGTTTGGAAAATTCTGTAATTAACGAACATTTCCCGTTAGAATATTTAGGGGTAGAAAATAATAGCAACCTGCGAGCACTAATAAAATTAAACTAAATTTCCATGTTTCAGTAGTGTCCTAATTTCGTACATGTTTTAAAAAATAAATCATAACTCGGTTTTATTACATAAGTTCAATCCAGGTTATTTCTTGTCTCCAAGCAACGAAAATAAACAAAGACAACAAATAGAACTTAATCCGTTGCCTGAATTAAACCTGAATATTTAATATAGTTTTTTACCCATAGTAAGAGAAATTGTTATTTTAATGAGAGTGTACCTTCATACTTTTCCTAATATATTATATTAATTTATTCATGTATCAATATATATATATATAATAATAATAATAATAATAATAATAATTTTTATTTTTTAAAGGGATCACCCCTATACAATTGAGTCAGTGACAATTACTTTTACAATATTAACATAATAATGATACATATAAAGGAACCTTTAACAAACTAAATAAATAACATAAATAAATAAAATAAGTAATTATAAATTAATAATAATAATAATAATAATAATAATAATGTAACAAAGACAGTAAATATGGAGTGGGGATGTAGATACTGAATATCAATATAATATGTAAGTTGAAGTACATTATTCATTAACAATGAATGATCTAAGTTTCAGAGCGCTGATTAAATAATAGAAAATGTTTCAGATATCATTTTTATTATGGGCCAGGAGTAATGTATGAAAGTTGGATCGGTCTATACTGATACTCTGAGCCAGGAAGTGGCTTCTAATGGGGGAGTATATCCATAGATTAGGAATATATTATTCTATATTCAATAATTTTCTCTATTCACTTATTTTAGGTCAGACTTAAAAATGACAATGTATTTTACAATGTTTCTATTTTACCAAGTGGTCTGTAGTTATCATCTACACTAGTTATTTAGAGTTACTGTTGTCACATTGCCCAATTTATGACCTTGTTCGTGCTGCCTTGTGTTTAGTTCAGCAGAACTCTTGGTTTAGTTCACTTGATAATGCCGTAAGAGGCGAAACTATAGTCGTGTAATTTTGACCAATATAGTGAAAATATTGACAAGTAGTGTGTGTGTATGTATTAAAGAGGTAGAAACATCTCAGGGTCTAGCTGGATGTTGACTGATGAGATGACCCCTATGTAATGAATGTAACAACACAAAGTATAGTGAGGGCGCCGGTAGCTCAGTGGTACGCGTGCTTGCCTTCTGAGCTCAAGGTCGTGGGTTCGAAACCCGACCGAGGCCCTTATTTTATTTTATCTGGGATGTAAAATAAACTTAAGCACGCCGTCCTTCGGATGGGACGTTAAGCTATGGTCCCAAGTCTCTACGATGTCAGGTACTCGTTAGAGACCCCTGCCCTAGGCGAATAAAAATTTAGGGTAGGCAAAATTTAGGACTCTCACAGTAGAGTCGGGTTCATGTCCACCAGAGTGACGGAAGAGCGCTCTGGTAGTAGGCGATACGACCTCGAAGTTAAAGCCCGGGCATGAGTCATAATAACTAACAAAATAGTATCGCGAACCCTAGTTTTACTCATAGCGAACTCACCAAAAGCAATATTTAACATTTCTAAAACTTTGCTGCACTTTATTCCATTCTTATAACGAAATTTAATGCAAATTCTCATTTTGTAAATTCGCCGAACGTACCAAAACACATGTAACCTCTTTGACAGCTGTCAGCAGACTAAACATCCGGTTTGGCTAACAATGTTTTCAGACATGTTTACCAACACAACAACGAAAAAATGGAAATTACTTTACTTTTTGAACACACCTCGTATACATTCTTATGACGTACTTATCCCTGGGCCGGATTAGCCAAGTAGCAAGAGTAGCAAATGCTACGGGCCCCGATAATTGGGGGGCCCCGCGCTCCAACGCCAGTCTGACCGTAAAAAAATATCAATTTAGATAGGAGCGTAAAAATATTTTGCTTGCCTTAAGCGCGAAGATTCAGATGTTTATTGTCATTATTGATAACGTACTGTCTGCTTTAACTAAACGTATGAAAGCATATCATAAAATTACTAGTGTTTTTGGAGTATTTCGACAGCTAAAATCTCTTACAACAGAAGAGATTTTGGAAAAAACCTCAAGTATGGTCAGTGCTTACGCAGATGATTTGGAGAACAGCCTAGGCGACGAATTAGTGCAGTTGGCTGAGCTACTGAAAACAGATGTGGCTACTGTTATTGACAGCAAGAAACAGGAGCCTCTGCAACTGCAATTTTATACACTTTTATTAAATAATTCTTTAGGATCGTGTTTCCCAAACGTAGAAATTGCCTTGCGCATTTACTTGTCTCTCATGATCACTAACTGCAGTGGCGAACGTTCTTTTTCAACATTAAACCGTATTAAAAATGAGTTAAGGAACACGATGGGCCAAGAACGTCTTAATCATCTCACTTTGATGAATATAGAGCATGATTTGCTTAAAGAAGTCGATATTGAAAGTGTTATCTCTAAATTTGCCCAGAAAATCCAGAAAAGTTTATTTGTAACAGTTTTGTTTTTTTTAATACCCTAAACTTAAGAACCTAAAGCAAACCAAGGGCCTCTTGACAGAATTTGCTACAGGCCCCTCGCTGGCTTAACCCGGCACTGACCAATCCTACTACCATATTATGGTTTAACGGAAATTAATATTATTATTATTATTGATTGATTTTGCACGTTTTTGGACAGGGAAATCAATTTAGGGGCGCCTGTCGCTACGCCACTGTATCCAATGATAAATACAGTCTGTCAGCTTAAAGGAAGTGGCTAATAGAGTCATTCTAAGCTCGGTAATACAGCCAACCCTCTCTCCCTGTTAAATAGTTCAAGACCCCCTTCCTAAGTGATATAGTGATCTTAATGCCTGTTAATTTGATTAGATCCGGATAATCCTCTACAGCCGGAGCCGAACAGATAGCAGAGAGGAGCAGGCAACACTGTCTCATTGTTTCCAGTCCAATTTATTTCAGAGGGTGCTGCTGGGGGCCAGCAAAAGCTGATAACGTCAATTCTCTTAGTGAATCTGAAGAAATCTAAACGAACTCTGTCCAATCTCCCGGGTCAAAATAACTTCAGAAGTAGAGACTACAGGGTTATGTCTCAACTCAAGTGAAGCACATCTAAGTAGTTAGTTATTATGACTCATGCCCGGGCTTTAACTAAAAGTCATATCGCCTCTTTCAACGCTCTGGTGGATATGAGCAAGACTCATGTACTATAGTAGGCCTAAATGTTGCCAACCCAGGCTAGGCTAGGGGTCTTTAACGAGTACCTTACTTCGCACAGGCTCGGGACCATCGCCTAAAGTCCCATCCGAAGGGCTTTATTCACCTGAGGGACCTATTATTATTATATTTTTTGTTCATGTTATGTTATGGGTTGAGAGTTTAGTAATATCGATCTGTTTTCACTAGGTTTAATGTTTCCATTAACGTCTGTTTTCCTTAGGTTTAGTGTTATCACGATTACCTACATTACACAATAAACTAGCTTTTACTTTCCCAGCTGTACGAAGTATAGAGGAAGTTATGTAATCTGTCAAAAATGCGAAGCAGTGTTTTCAACGAAATTTCATATTTTCGCGATGATGTCTGTGCGTATGGTTATATGTGATTGAAAAGTTGTGAGCTCTCTACCGCAAAAACGATTGTAGCTAAGAACTTGAAGTTTGGAATGATGGAGTCATGTCTTCTAACTTAGGTCTGATTAGATTTTGGCCGAAATCGATCGAAAATTGAGACCACTTTCCCCCGGGACCTAACTAAATTTTACAAGTTCAGCTTATGTTTATGACCTAATCAAAACACTTTTCGAGTAATAGTTGTAGAGAATACTGAAATACATAATTTATATGAAATATGATTTTTTACAGGTCGTCCGGTTTTCGAGATACATGTAGAAAATCATCTTGAAATGTAGTTTTGAAACACATATTTTTGTACGTTTCCTTGATTTACCCGAAAACGGTTAGTCCTATCGAAATAATGATTCTTACCAAAATTGTTCCTTATAAAATTTCCAATCGCTAATAAGTCCTCAAATTTCAGGTAGGATCAATACGACAAAAGTTATAGAATATGGTTTTTATATCGGTAGTTTTTTTTTGAAAAATTATAAAAATTAAAAGAAATAATGTTAGGTGGCCATTACAGGATTTTTTTATACCAACATCGCTTACAGATCACTCTCTCTCCCCCTCCCCTTCTCGAAATCATTTCAGTTTGTCTCTTTGTATAGCGTTATCTTGAGATTAGACATTCTTATACACAATAATGCCAGTATGAAATAATTTTAAGAAGGGGGAAAGAGAGTGGTCTGTAAGTGTGGTTGATATAAGAAAGTCCTGTAATGGCCACATAACAATTTCGTTGAATTGATATGCGGCTGGCCTCCGCGTATAATCAGAGATTAGTGTATCAGAATTGATTCATACAACGTTTCAGAGATGATTTCCCATTAGATCTGACGACAGAAAGAATAAATACAAGATGGAAATGAAATTTTGCATAGCCTTCCAGTGTAGAGGAAGGGTTGGGGTGACAATGGTGGGGAGTGGAAATCACATTGAACGGAGGACTACGGTCGATTAGTCGTGGGCACGTCGCCCTAATGTAGGACCTAATCCTGTGAAAAGGTTCCGCTAAAAGCTGCCTGGAAGCCCTACGCAAGCTATCACCTAATTGTTTTCAACACCCACCCCCCGTTCTTGTCTTCATCTCTCACTCAACAACTTAGAATCCGTCAATGTCAACGAATCAATGTCTCAACATTATTTTAGCAGGTTGTTAACAACAAGCTGTTCTGTTAGCATAATTCAGAAGAACGAAATCCTCTTCTTCATCATCCATCATGTGTTTAGCTATCAGCAATCCAAGCAGTTTCCTTTTATTTTCTCCTAGGCGATTCATTATTGAGATAAAATGATGAACGAACACGAAAATTGCTTGAACAGAGCTCTTACCGGAAAGCATTGAATAGTTTATGCGCCCGCGTTTTCAGTTTGGAGGAAAACACAAATCCGCAGCGTGTTTCGGTTGCGCGTTCCTGCCGACGCAAGAGTCGTATTCTACGCAAGAGTCGTAATTCTATGCAGCGCAAAAAAACTGCAGCTAGCAAAACGCGCCTTGACTCCCACTGTAGAGACTGGCTGATGTCCACCAAAGCCAATAGGCGATATGACCTCATATAACATGTAGTTAAAGAGGGATGAGTCACAATAACTTACTATCAAGTTCCAACTTAGAAGAACGCAGTACGCATAGTTCCTTTCTCGTACATAGTATAACGACAAAGTTCCTAAGAAGGAACTAAACAAAGTTCCTAAGAAAGGTTGAACTAGTAGGACTAGATACAAAGTGGATTTGCCGATCGGGAAAGGAAGGTTTGAGATCCTTTGAAGTCAGATGAACTGTATCCCCTCTCAATCAGAGAGGATGAGACTCGCCAAACCATGAAATGGGCCAGGCCTCATACCGTCAGACAATCAAACCAATCCTCAATATTCAATTAAATATTTACTGAAAGCCATATCGAATTTTGTATAATGAACAAATCCAATGAAGCATTTTATTTTTTTTTGATAATGTGGGTCACAATTTTGCTTATTTTCTGTGTTCATTAAGCCCATTTCACAATTAGCAAAATGTTGAATTAATTTTTCACTCTCCCTTCAAAACGAGTCGAACGTTTGCGTTAATATTCAACAATTGAATTACACAGGGGCTCCTAAATACCTGACCGCACAGGTTCGGGACCATCCGAAGGACAGCGTGCTCAAGGTTTATCCACCTACCAGATAAAAAAAACTTAAAGACCTCGACTGAGTTTCGAACCCTTGATCTTTAGCCCAGTAGTCTAGCAATGCTACCTCAGAGCTACCGGCGCCCTGTGATGATCCCTTTGTGAATATCTTCGAAAGTATTGTTCTGATAAGTTTTAGCCCTTATGATTCCAGGAGCGGAATTGTACCACAGGGCGCCGGCAGCTCAGAGGTAGCATTGCTAGCTGGGCTAAAAATCAGGAAATCCACTTTGTATCTAGTCCCACTAGTTCAACCCTTCTTAGGAGCTGTTATACTATACTATGTACGAGAAAGGAACTATGCATACTGCGTTCTTCTAAGTTGGAACTTGATAGATAGTTATTGTGACTCGCTACTCTTTAACTACGAGGTCATATTGCCTACTCGCTTTGGTGGATATGAGCCAGACTCTACAGTGGGAGTCTTAAGGCGCGTTTTCCTAGCTGCAGTTTTATTGCGCTGCATAGAACTGGATAAGACTCTTGCGTTGGCAGAAAGGCGCAACCGAAACACGCTGCGGATTTGTGTTTTCCTCCAAACTGAAAACACGGGCACATAAACTATTCAATGCTTGCTGGTAAGAGGTCTGTTCAAGCAATTTTCGTGTTCGTTCATCATTTTATCTCAATAATGAATCGCCTAGAAGAAAAGAAAAGGAAACTGGTTGGATTGCTGATAGCTATACACATGATGATGGATGATGAAGAAGACGATTTCGTCTAAAGCCTAGTACGCACTGGGACTCTCGCCTGCGCCCGGGCTGCTCCGACTCATTGTTATGAGGGTGGTTTATGGCGTGAAATTGTCCATGTGGTTATTATGAGGTAGATTTTCACTTCAATTCCCCGTTGAACCCTCAAATATGGGGTGGTGTGCAACTAATGGATCCTCTCTAGCTTGCTACCCCGGGGGCTGTTGACTCCTCTTTGTGTACTCTGTATCGGATGTGCCTTCGCTCTTCACAATTACCGCCTTGGGCTGTTCTCAGAGCAGAGGTCAGCCCTGTCATAGGGTGGGGTAGCTAGTAGCTGGCTCCTCATAGGGTGGGGTAGCTAGTAGCAGGCTATAGACTATACTCTACTCAAAAAATAAAGAAAAACATATGTAAGACAAATATTGAGTTTTAGCACAAACAGTTGATTAACTTTGGAGGGAGACGTAAATGATTGATTCGTTCTGAGGAAGTACATAGCCGGTGATTGACCCAACTTTTTTTCACAACACTGCTTCATTTATTTGCTTCTGCTCGGTCAAACAATGTCTGGAATATTCCCTTTCCCGAGGTCTCCTCCTGATGTGAAGATTTGCTAAGCCCCCCTCTGATTGAATCGATGCCTCCTCGTCCTTTTCTCCACTGATTGCTCTTGCTGTTGACCAACTTAGTGGAAAAGTCGTGAAAAAGAAGAAGAAAAAAAAAAAGATGGCCCAAGCCCCAGTGAGACTGAGAGATGACTGATGGTAAGTCCGTCGGTAAGCCCCTTATCAGGCCCTTCACAGCCCCATCGCCTCCCCAGTCCAACTCTAGGCAAACATATATTTTTAAGAGAGGGCCGATAGTTCAGAGATAGCGTGCTTGTCTCCTGAGCTCAAAATCGCGGTTTTTGGAATCCGGCCGAGGACCTTAGGTTTTTATCTGAGAGGTGAAACCTTGAGCAAGCCGTCCTTGGAATGGGACATTAAGGTCATGCGCCTGTACGATGTCAGGTACTCTGAATAAACCTGGGTTGGAATTTTATTTGTCCTTTATTTTTAGGATTTTTAATTTAAAAAAAAAAAAAAACTGCTAGTAATAAAAAACATAATCAAAAATCCGTTACAAACATTTTATGTTTATTTTAAACATTGCATTGAATTATTTTCTATAGAAATGTGTTGTACGTCTTTGGAGCAATAGAACTATGTTCGTATGAATCCTATCTGAAATGTGAGAAATTGTATTAGTTGGAAATTTAATCAGGAACATTTTTTGTGAAGTCCAAATTTTCGATATGACAAACCGTTTTCGCGTAAATCAAGCAAACGTCTAAAAACATGAGTTTTTCAACTGATTTCGGTCAAAATCTAATAAAATCTAAATGATCATATGTGACACATTCATTTCATATTTCAAGTACATTGGGGCTCAAATATATAAAATAAACTCACTCCCGGACGGGATTCGAATCCTCAAACCAAGGTGAGACCATGCGACCAAAGCCTACGCTCTAGCCCGCACGGCCACCATGGCTCCCATATCTATATATAGAATTGTACAAAAATATAGCAACTAAATAAAATAAAAAATGTATATATCCATCTTACATGCAACAAATTAAATTATATTATTCTTTATTTTCAAGCTTACAGTAAAAAATAAAAATAAATTGTTATTTTTTCTAACATCTAAATTATTTAAAAAATGCACAATTGGTTCTGAGTCGAATTCTGGTCTATTGGTGAGATAATTGTGGAGAAATGTTTGCCTGGGGATACACGAAGAGGGACAATAGAACAAAAAGTGTATGAGGACGTCCTTTTCGTCTAAGGTACAGCCTGCAGGCACTTTCAGGACAAAACACATATCTAAAGCCCTTCAAGCATTATTCTAAAATTTCTATTGCTATTGTGGAGACGGATTTGAGCTAGCAGTCGGAGTTTTTCAATATGGCAGTTTAATGAAAGATAGCTTTCTTGAGACCCTAAAGCACTGACCAATCAATAGAGGGAATTATATTTAGAGTTTAATATTGTATTTATATCCAGACAGAGCAGATGATTCCTCATGGCTGCTATCAAATGCAATATATCTTCTTTCAAATAATACCAATGTATAATATGAATGAAAATCGAAATCAGTGAGTATCTGGGTATCATTTAAAAAACTACTTCAAAATTTCGTCAGTGAATCACCGGATATGTACCTACTTCCCCAGTAAGAATTCCTCAGTAACGTTTTCGCTCAACATTCTACTTCTGAATCCTCATACTAAATTTTATATCGATACTTTCATTATATCGGCAATTATGGTATTTATTTTTTTTTTGCCCCTCTTCTCTATTCCCCCTCCCCTTCTACTGAATCTGCTGAAATTTAATAGGTGACGTCTTCATAAAACTTTGAATTTTTATAAGCCTCCCCTCTTCTCTTTTACAGATTTGGCTGAAAATCTATATATTTCGTTCTTAGAGGGTTCTGGATACACATACAAAATTTCGTGTCGATACATTCATTCTAATTAAATTTCGAAGTTATAATTATATTAATCCAACATTTTCCTGATTCTGCCTATTCTATTTTTATTTTTGAAAAAGATAGGGAACTGTGGCACGGAACCCGTGCAGCGTCTAGTGTAAACACATTTGTTTATAAAATGAAAACAGATCGACGCGTAATTACGATCATCATACTGAGGCAAAAACAGTTTTCATATTAAAAATGGGTTGATTTTTACTGAGCAAAAAAGGGGCCTTAAATCAAAGCAGAAGTTCTTGGCGAAAGTATGCCTAAGAAATCAGAAGCGCTTCCCCGGGTGATTTAGTAGGGTAGAAATAACTGAATATAGAATATATATATAAATAGTCCCCGGGTAGAAATAACTTATGGACTTGAACTATGGTGTTCTGCCAAAGCTTCCTATCTTCAGCGCATTCATGAAAATCCTTCATAGAATAACCAATGCTCCAACCCTTCACACTGATCTCTAGTCCATACCCTCCAAATGTGTAAACATTAAGCAGTAAATTAGGAGATGAAAATGTCAAATTGTGTAACTTACATTTTGATAACAAAAAGCACTAATTATCGTTAATCCTTGAGATGTTTAACGGTGATGTTACTCCCAAGCCTGCCCGATACAAGAGAGACCAACGCCAAGACGAAGCCGTTCAGAAACTGTAAGGAAGTGTATGTACTGGAGTATGGAATCAGACTGAACAGACAAATTGTACCAGAGCCAAGTGTGTGGGGGTCCAAGAAGGACCGCCTGGAGATGAGGCCAGACAGACAGTCTGGAGTCTCCAGCCTGGCCGGCACCGCTCTACCATCGATCTACACTCCAGCTCCAGCATCCAGACTCACCATCTCTGGAAAAACAACATTCTTCATTCTTATCCCTCCCTTCTTCAGCCCACGCTTTGTACTGCTCCATAAACATCATTCCAGCCTGGACAACTAGGCCATATAGAGAGAGCTCCAATATCAACTGGGTTCCATGTCTGTCCCCGTTTAACCCCATTGATCTAGTTTTCTTCTGTGTCCATGGCAAGAAAAACAGGGGTAGAAATAAGACAGGAGGCAGACGGGAAAGTTTGCAAGATTCATGTCTCGAATATCACTTAAACGAAGTTCGCTACCTAGGCAAGACTGACGTCCTCACACGAAACTGAAAAGGCAAGAAATGAACAGACGATTCAAACTAAGATGAAAACGACTAATATATAACGCAATACTGAGGCCTATCTGGACTTATGGACTTGAACTATGGTGTTCTGCCAAAGCTTCCTATCTTCAGTGCATACAATAGCCAATGCTCCAAACAGAACCCTTCACACTGATCTCAATATTCCCTTTGTCAACGAATTAGCTAAATCCAGGTACAAAAATTATTTTCCTCCTTTAGTACCCACATTAATCCTCTAGTCCGTACCCTCCTTTCTGCCACAATTCCCGAACGACGTCCTAAGCGAGCGCCAATGGCCTAGTGACCTTCGTAGAACAGACAGTGACAGTGATAAGCCATAAACGAGTGCGACTTAATGCCTAAGGAGGGTCATCACTGGGTAATTTCATCTTTTGACTATCCTAAATTTTTATTCACCTAGGATAGGGAGTCTTCAACGAGCACTTGACATCGTATAGGCAGGAGACCGTCGCTTAACAAGGGTTTATTCGATATAACCTCGTTATCGATATGATACCGATAAAGCCATATCGAAAGAAGGCGTCGATAACGATAAAAATATCGGAAAATTTATCGATATTAGGTGATATCGATAACATTCGATATCTGAATTGTCAATTAAGAATCTATAGAAAGAAGGTTTAATTAGAATTCGCAGGGAACAGAGGTGGCCATGTTGACCAAGTAAGTCCTGGCTACTCTGTACAGTCCTGGGAACACGTTCATGTCCTCCCAAGTTTCTAGAGGGTTAGTGTTCAATAGGGTCACACAATTATTTAAATAGATGGACAATTCATCGTGTATAGTGTTTGAGGAGTCTTTAAAAAATTAATTAAATTAATATTAAAACAGAAAACAGACTAAAATAACTTAAAATAAGTAAAATTTCAAAATATGAAAAGACGCTACCAAAAAATGAATAAACCTTCTTCAATTCTTCACTCTCTTTTCTTGGTATCCAATTTTTCATTCGATATTCGATTTGATATCATGACTGGAGTGTCAATATCGATAAAATATCAAAAGAACATTATCGGATAAAAAAATCTCGAAATCGGAATCATTTTATCGATATAATATCGATATCGATAATATCGAATCAACCCTAAGCTTAACGTCTCATCCATTTCTACCTCGCAGATTAAAAAACTAAGGGCCCCGGCCAGGTTTCGAACTCGCGGTCTTGAGCTCAGTAAGCAAGCATACCTACTACCTATGAGCTACCGGCTGATCAATGAATACAACTCGATATATCAAAGTAAGACGGGAAAATTTGAGGAAGTGCAGTGAAATTGTTGTCCATTCGGGAGAAAGTATGATATTTGTGGTGGAAGATGACGTTTGATCCTTGCAGTTTGCAGAGAGTTGCCACTTTACAGGTAGCGAGGTGGTCTAATGCCTCCCAAAGCCAGGATCTGATCCGGACAATCTTCTTCCAAATCCCGTCCTCTCTTGCCAGGTAATCCCCGGCACATTACCCCCTCTCTCTAAATGAATACAGAAGACAGAGCTTTATCTTTAATTGGCCCTAACTCAGACTCTCTTCTCTCAGCAGCTTCTATACAACAATTCCCCCAACACCTTCCACTTTAATTTCATCCCTTCTTCTCAACTCGATCTGTGAAAGTCAAATTCATTTTAATCAATCACTTCAACTATTTATCAGTTGCGAGTATTAAAGCGAATTAAAATATGTGAAAAGAGCTACCAGAGAACTCTTTTGTCGCTCTGGCCGACACTACTGTCCTTAGTCGCTTACCTTCAGTTTTTGCTCTTTTGTGGGTCCATCGATCTCTGAATTAAGGCTACACCCCGAGTCACACTCCACTCTCGCTCTAAACCTTCAGTCTCTTTATTAGGTGGACTCTTGACTTCTGTTTTTGCATTTTGGAGTTCCTCCAATCTCTGAATTTAAGGCTACACCCCGCCTCATACGTTAGTTTCCACTCTCTCTGAACCTTATATCTCTTTATTGGTAGGCTCTCACTCTCTCCCAAATCAATATCAACGCAATTTTGGAACCAAGTAGTTACACAACCCTTCTGCTCTCCTCTCCAGGTAGTTAAAGACCCCTACCCTAGGTAGGCCAAAATAGCGCTCTGGTAGTAGGCGATATGACCTCGTAGTTAAAGCCCGGGCATGAATCACAATAACTAATTATAACAATAATTGAACAGATCACTCTCTCTCCTCTTCTCTCTGAAATTCATTTCAAACTGGCGTTATAGGGTATAAGAAAGTCACTCACAGAATTACGCTGTATAATGAAACAAAACCGTGAGCACGTCGTCCTTCGGATGGTATGTTAAACCTATACGATATCAAGTATTCGTTAAATACCCCTATCCTAGGTGAAAAAAATGTAGGGTAGGCAAAATTTAGGACTCTCAAAGTAAGTCGGGCTCATGTCGAAGAGCGGTCTATTTGTAGGCGATAAGATCTCGTGTTAAAGCCCGGGCATAAATCACAATAAAGTTAACTATAAAGGTAAATAAGTTCTTTGTTTTGATTTATTTTATAAAGTAGGCATTGCTTTACTTACTACGTACAGGAGAGTAGATAAAACGTATGTACGTTAATCTCTGGGGCCCCAAAATGTTACTCATACCCGGGCCCCCCAATTTGATGCTACGCCACTGATAATAAAAAAATTGCATCATGAGGAGTACTCATTACGATGGAAATAAGACGGTTCCTCAGGAAGGATCCTCTCTGCAGCTCTGGCATCTGGCAACAGCTTGTCAGGAATCTGGACTCAATTTTAAGACAATCTTCATTATTTTTATGAAAAAAATGAATGAAAAGGCCGGACAACGCTACCCTCTGGTGATGTTTAGAATAAGTGAGATATTTAGGATGCACAGCATTCCAGGAAAGTGAGTTGATTTACACAAACCCTTACACATATGGCGGAATAGAATTTATTTATTCCTGTATACTATCATAGACTTATAAATTTTATAGTTGACAAGAACCGAAATTTAGGGTATTCCCACAATTCAAAAATAACTGTACTTCCCCAACACGAATTAAAGAATTAACTTTTCGCTCTACCTTCAAAAACAATGGACCGTCTGTAGTAGTACTCCCATTGCATAGTCGGGCTCATGTCCACCAGAGTGACGAAATGCGTTCTGGTAGTGAGTTCGTAGTTAAAACCCGGGCATGATTCACAATAACTATAAATTTAAATTTTAGATACAATCCGTTTCAAAATTATCCTTCTTGTTTTAGTATTTTTGTAGATATATATTTTTTTGGGCACCGTTAGCTCAGCCCGGTACGTTGTCAGGTACTCGTTTAAGGCCCTGCGTAAAAAACCTGGATTGGCAAAATTTCGGACTTTCTTAGTAGCGTTGGGCTCATGTAATTGGGTAGTAGGCGATATGATCAGGTAGTTAAAGCCCGGGCATGAGTCATAATAACTAACTATACTTTTTTTTTTTTTGCCTTATGTACGATGCATATTAGCCCTGACTCTTATAATGGTGTTGTTACCTAGTTATTTACGACATCCATGGACCCAGGAGAGAGTTCTATCTACGCAATAAAACTCTCTCCCGGACGGGATTCGAACCCGCACACTAAGGTGAGACCATGCAAACAAAGCCCTACGCTCTAGCCCGCACGGCCACCATGGATCCCCCATACATTTATTTATTTTCGTTTATTTTCTTCTTAAGTCATTCATTTAAATATTTATATTTATTATTGTACGATTTTTCTATTCGTTAACACTAATTTAATTATTTTATTTTCTTACTTAGCACTTACTGATATTTTAATATTTCTTTTATTTTTGATTTTCTATTAATTTATTCTTAGGGGACCTTGGTACTAGAATAATCATTTCAGAAGTTTTTCACCCAATTATGTGATAGTCAATGGCACTATTAGCATAGTTATGGTGAATATCTGGCCTGTGACGGACTATGAATATTTAACAGGTTGTTAAATAATGACCTCTCACAGATTTTTATTAGTATTAGCTAGCCGGCTTTCGAGGTTGCCCTCATCATCAGGCAGTCTGATATAACAAAAAATTTTGAAATTTGAATGAAAATTAAAATATTCTAGTAAATACTTTTTTTTTTTTTTTAATTGTTTACTTACAAATAGCTATTTACAACTGTATACACATAAATACAACAAGCAAATGTGCTAATAAAGAGGTAATGGCAATGTCAAAATGTCATGAGGGGAGAAATCACCCAGTGGTGACACTCCCAAGTCACTGTTTTTCTTTCGTTTTTAGCTAATCACTTTCACTGTCACTGCTTCTGATCAGGAGGTATCTAGGCCATTGACGCTTAAGCCGTCATTGGGGAAGTACGGCAGAATGGAGGGCTAGGACTAGAGGATTATTGTGGGAACTAAGAAGGGAAAATAATTTTTTATATTTGGATTTAGCGACTTCAGTAATGAAAAGTACGTTAAAGTCAGTGTGAAGGGTTTTGTTGGAGACGTAGAAAGGAGCATTGGCTGTTGTACGAAGGATTTTGGACTGAAGGGATTGGATGCGCTGGAGATTGGAAGCCTTGGCAGAACCCCAGAGTTCAAGTCAATAAGTCCACATAGTTTTGAGTATTGAGTTGTATATAAGTCGTTTTGTTGTCAAAGTTAGTTTGGATCTTTTGTCTAGTCGAGTAATAAAATTTAAAATCTTTTATAAAAAAAAATTTTAATTTTATTCACTAAAATATTTTAATTTTCATCCAAATTTCAAATTTTTTTATTTTATCAACTGTCTGATAATGAGGGCAACCTCGAAAGCCGGATAGCTAATATTAATAAAAATCTGTGAGAGGTGAACCTTGACAACCTGTGAAATAATCACTTCTCACTACATCAGTCATCTCCATATAGACTATGAATATGGGTATATCCCCTCAGAATACAGAGGTGAATGTTTTGTTGTCCTGGAGTGGGGAGAGTGGATTGCCGAAGAGCTCATCCTCCAGATATAATCCGATCAGATATAGATCCGTTCTACTCTCTGTTTGTTCAGCTAAATGCAGTCTCTGCTTGGAAAACAAACCCATCACCCCCACTCTACTTGCCTCCCTCATCCCTCTCTCTGTACTCACAACTGGATTCACATGCGCAGCAGTTATTCCAAGGGCCACACTTTTCAGAGAGCAAACCGAAAGCAAGTATACTCACCATAACGACTGAACTGCGACGTTTTAATTTTCGCGATTTTATATTTTCAAATGTTTTCTTTACTTAACTTCATATTTTACTTTATATTTTATTCAATAATGTGTAAGGAGCATATAGTTTATCATAGGTTTTATATTCAAGCAGCTTTTTTCTTACTCCCAATTTTTATTCATAAATTTCTTTTGTTAAATTGTCAAACGTTTCGGGTTAATTCTTCCCATCTTCAGTGACTAGAAATGATAAATTAACAAGCATAACAGAAAACGTGCATCAAAAATTAACATTTTTAAAATTAACATTATAACAATGTTTGTTTTTTACAAAATATTAATGCTAAACCAACCTTGTGTATCCTATTATTTGCCCAAACTTGATAAAAGACCCTTTATTTTTTGGTAAAGGGTAATATTAAAAATTTTTTGTGACAGAACATCGCATTGGTATTGCCAAGCTCTAATCACTAACCAATTTCAAAAAACTTGATAATTATTATTTTTTTTAAATATTTATTATATTTTATGTCTTGTAATTTATAGTATCTATTAATAAAAATGTTGTATATTTATATATTAGAATAAAATTAAATATTCATTTATCTTTTTATTTTATCCTAGTGTCATTCGATGTATGTTGTTATTTAATCGATTTTATCTTCAATTTATATTTTATAATTATATTATTATTTTTCAAATATTTTTATTTGGATTCTTATTATTTATTATTATTTTTTTTTATGTATGTAATTATTATATATATATATATTTTTTTTTTTTAACCTAATTTTTTATATACTTCTTCCTATTATTATTATATTATTTTATTTTATATTTTTTATTATTATCGTTGTAATTATTTTCTCATTGTATTCATAGTTATTATTCTGTACATATTCTTCATGACTTCGGAGACATTTTTCTATAAAATCAATGTAACATAGGTGTACAGTATATAGTTATTACATGTCTGAACAGAAGAAATCGCAGAAAGAATACATTTAATCTAGGTTAATATTGACATAAATACTTGTTAGTAAAGAGGTATTAACAGAGGAGAGAATTAGAAGTGTGTTTGGTCTTTCAAACAAATCCCATTTTTACGAGTACTATTAATTTCTAGCTCTTCTAGAGAATTGTCTACCTTTTTCGTAAAAATGAGAATTGGGAGAATGATCTGCAAAAAAATGGTTGATATAAGTAAAAGCCCTGTTATGGCCACGATCACATTAATTGTTTTTATTTTTTATCTTTTTTTAACAAAAATATATATTAAACCACTGGAAAAAAACCCTGAGCACGCTCTCCTTCGGATAGGACATTTAGCAATGATCCCGAACCTGTGTGATGTGAGATGTCTGCTCGTTAAACTAAACCTGGGAAGAGAAAATTTAGGACTTCCACAGTTGAGTCCGGGCTCATGTCTACCAAAAAGACTCTAATAATTAAAAAAAAACTCAACTTTAAAACGCATAATAATTCCCAATGTAATGAAGTATCGGCATGAAATTTTCATGTCGTTCAAACAATTTCCATTTTTAAGAAAAAGGTAGACAATTAGATTCTCTAGAACAGCTAGAAATTAATAGAACTCGTGAAAATGGGAACTGTTTGAACGACGAATGACACTTCAAATTTTCTCCTCTGTTAATACTTCTTTACTAACAAGTATTTATGTACAGTAGAGCGAACCACTCCACACAACATTAGTTCGGATAACCGAAATTTTTCAGCCACGCAGAACTTGCGACTAATGAAGAGTCACCACCAAGCTTCATGTTTAATTACACTGCTTTTTCACACAAAATGGGCTGCCCAGAAGCCCGTTTTTGCAAAAACCAAGTGAATGGAGCATCTTCCAACAATTTGGATTTCGGTTTTTTCATAGTTTTACGATATGAACTGCCCTCCTCACTGTCAAGATGAAGTGTATACCTCCTGATTGAATCAGAATTATTTTTTATTCCCGTTATCGTGTACTTGATAACTAGTAATGCCTGACCCGTTTCATCTTTCTTCAGCCGCATAATAATTTCCATTTTATCTTTTAATGAAAGCACTACTCGTTTCCTTTTTGTCGACATGTTGTAAGTTTTACTTAAAATATGTGACCACTAACATGGAAAAACTTATTTGATTTTTTTTTCCATGAAGCCAGTTCGGATAATTGAACGTTCGGATAATCGACGCTCTACTGTATTTAAGTATTTCTCAAACTTATATTTTTCACTGATGGCTTTATTCGAGTTGGGAAAGAGAGTAAGATTACTCCGGTGTGGAGTATGGCTGGGGGAGGCAATAAGAGTGGAGGAGGAGCGGTGCTCTGTTTGGTGAAGACAAACAGAGGGCCGACTGAGAAGAGGAAATTAAACTGGATATTAGCATAGATCGGAGGGTAGTCAGGATTAACATGGAGGAAACAGTCATCTCCCATTAGTTATGGACCAGCTGGAGGAGATACTCGAGGAGAACTTTAATATAGTCAATATAAGGACAACCCGCCAGCTCAAGATCGTGGCTTCGAAATCCGACCCATAAAATTATACACATTGTAATTATTAAAATATTATAAAATGAATTATATTTATTAAGCTTATCTTCGAAGATACATACTTTCACACACATTATACAGGGTGGCCCAGATAAGCGGGCCTCAAGTGAAATAACTCCTAAACGGTTAGAGATATCAAAATTGTGCATAGGACTAAACTTGTAGCACTCGCCGAGAGCTATAGTATGGTGTACTCGAAAAGACAAAAATGACCCTTTTAATGGCTCAAATAGCCCTTCGAAGGGCGGGGTTCCCTTTTGACCCTTAAGTTTCATTACATTTTATTAAAGTACTAAAGAAACAAGGAAGAACTGTGCAAACAGATTTTTGATACGTCAAGTAGTTCTCGGAACAAAAACGTTTAAATTTGCACGTTTTTCTTATTCTGAAGTTAGTTTGAATTTAATAACTTCAGAATAAGAAAAATGTGCAACTTTAAACGTTTTTTTCTCCGAGAACTACTTGACGTATCAAAAATCTGTTTGCACAGTTATTCCTTGTTTCTTTAGTACTTTAATAAAATGTAATGAAACTTAAGGGTCAAAAGGGAACACCGCCCTTCGAAGGGCTGTTTGAGCCATTAAAAGGGTCTTTTATGTCTTTTCGAGGACGCCATACTATAGCTCTCGGCTAGTGCTACAACTTTAGTCCTATGCACAATTTTGATATCTCTAACCGTTTAGGAGTTATTTCACTTGTGGCCCGCTTATCTGGGCCACCCTGTATATCAGTAAAGGCGGAATTCCACTGAGGCAACTTTTAGGGCAACATCGTCAATGCCGCATGCTACACACATCTTTCCATTGAAGGAACTCGAAGCGACAAGAAACAAGTCTCCTTGCAACATGCTACAAGTTGACTGTTGTTGCCGGGCCGCATGTGTCACCTCTCGACAGGATTCAACGTGTCGAACAGTGTCGTCGTAAAGGCGCAATTCCACTAAGGCAACATTGATCGACATGAGGCATGATAATTGTTTCCTAGTGTTGCCTGATTATAGGTGTGCGACAATGTGCCACAAAATTCAAAATGTCGCAGGCGGAATTTGTCTCTCCATATCGCATGCGCTTTGTCGTCTATGCTTGTAGCATGCGTCTAAAACGATTCCATTCAGGCAACTTCAGTTTGATGCATCATGTCTTTACAAACAGTCGCGGTTTTTATAAAGTAGTTTTGGTAATAGCTTTGAATCGTAAAAAGGAAAGACGAAGGCCACGGTGGTGGAGAAGAGAACTATATGTTGGTGGTCAAGAAACTCAGCATAATTTATACAAGGACTTGGTTGCTCATGATGAAGCTCTATTTCGAAATTTTACACGAATGAGTAAAGAAGATTTTGAGTACTTGCTTGAGAAAGTCTCACCTACTATAAAAAAATATGATGCCAACTTTGGTGAAGCAATACCAACTCGTGTGAAAACTTTCGACAGAAAATATTATTTCCATAAAATAAAAGTTCGATTTGAAAGAACAATTATTTATTCGTTTGCTATTTTTATTCCCCTTTCATCCTCCATAACTCAGAATAATTTAAATTAAGTAGATGTACATGAAAAAATAAAAATAAAATAATCATATTATAATATAATATTGGAATTGGAAATTATATTGCATGAAAAGCGGCAACTTACTGAACTATCGATACCATCGATAGTGGTCAACTATCGAATATCGCCCATCCCTACATATATGACAATCTAGTTATGGCCACATCAAATATTTATTTTTTTAAAGTAGCAATGTTCCTTGGTGTGCCATATATGAGAGAATGTCAGATGACGAAGGAAGAGATGTCGGAAGGACTGTCTGTCAGCCGATAATGAAGCAGTGAGTTCTGGGGGATTCGTGATCCTCTTAGAGGGAGAAAAACTAGTCTCTAACAAGACAGGAGGGCTGTCAACGAAGAGACATCTGTTGAGTCGGCGAAGACAGGACAAACCAGCAGTAGCTCTTCTCATCAAAGAGCAAACCTAAGCTGACTTAGTGGCGTAGCATCATCAAAAAGCCCCCCCCCCCCCCCCTTAATTATAAAAATATTCTAATAAGGAGATTGTGTAATGTGATATCTCTCCTTTGTGTCGACATAATGACCTTATCTCTGGAGAATATAAACATTTACAATGTTCATCTGATGAGTAGTTTCATTTCAACCCCATAAACCAGGGGATGGGTTGATACTAATTTCGGACGAAAACTTTTCGAAATTTCATATTTTCACTTTTTCAAAACCCCGAAATGCAAAAAAAAAAACCTTTTTGAGCCTCTGATAACACGATTTCGGTCAAATCTAATTTTGGAAGTTAAAAGTGAAATTCCAGCTTAAAATGTGAAAATGGTCGGTTATTTTTTTAAAGGTTTTGTTAGATTTAACAGATATCAGTGCATTTTATAAGCAGGGACAGATTTACAATAGAGGCGCTCAAGGTACTTGCTCTGGGCGGCAAAATTTCAGATTTTTTTTTCTCTAATACATTTCACTAGATTTTTACATTACAATTATTATAAAAGTCGCATTTACAGAGGTACAATTATACAATAAGGTTCCTTAACCATTACCTTTATACACTAAATACAAATCAAAAATAATCAGTCAAATTAAAAACAATGCTACTGCTTAAGAGTAAATTTTAAAAAAATCTTAAAGAAAAAATTTAAAAAAAAATACAAAGTAACTGAAATGAATAGAAAATAAATTAATAAACACTCAAAAACAGAGATTATAATTTAAAATCAGAAACGGATATTTTTGTGTTTCCCTCCCTGAGTTTTCCCTATTTTCTTTACCAAATCGTTTTGATTTGTGTCACACTTAAGTAAAAGGTTTTTACTGAAATTTATTATGTAGTCCAGAAGGAGCTAAACATTTAGGTGTTCGTGGATTTGGAGGATGGAGGTGTCCCTCGAGTAGCAACCAACCAATCTAAGGCATTTGTTTTGGGCCACTTGAAGAGTTCTCAAGTTGGTATTGCTTGCAAGACCAGCCCACACTGGGCATGCATACGTTATCACTGGCCGCATCAGAAGCTTGTATATGAGGAGTCTATTGGTTAGATTAAGGGCTTCCTTTCTGTGGTCCAAATTTTCTCCTTTCTGGGGTAATGAAAGGGTGAAGGTTTCTTTTCGTAAACAAGATTCAGTTTTTCCTTCATTAATTTTAAGTTTCCATTTATGCAAAAACTGTTTGATTCGTCTATAAGCGTCCGTTAGTCTATGATTTATTGTGTCTGTCCTCCAGGAGTGTGAAACGATAACTGCGTCGTTAGGTTTTTTACACTAAAATTGATTTTTTAAAGAGACTTATCCATTTAAAAAAATTTTCTATCTAAATAGAAATATCTATTTCTCTTTCCTTAAGTGGGCGGCAGAATATTTTTTGCCTCTGGCCGCAAAAAAATGTAAGTCCATCCCTGTTTATAAGGGATCATTATGCAAGCAGAATACTAAAAATATTTGCTCGAAAACGGTCATGATGATGAATATTGATAGTATCTCCATGGAGCTCAACGATTCAGCTTGGTCACGTCATGGCATAAATTTTATAAAAAAAAATATCATAAAAAAATTCAGTTAATCACCAGCTATGAACTTCCCCATGTCAACTAAGACTTAGCTCTCCCTCTCAAACCAAAAGTTTTGGCAAAAAATCAACAGTCAGCTGAATCTTTATACTGTGAAGATACATTCATTATTTCGGCAGTAATTAAAGTTTTTGTGTTAAGCCCTTCCCCCTTCTCTTTGGCCGATTTGGCTGAAAATCAATAGGTTTTGTCATTATGGGGTTTTTTGTACACATATAAAATTTAGTGTTGTGTTGATACATTCTTGGGGAATTATCATATTTAAAGAAAAACACACACAGTGTCGAATTCAGGTACAATTCGGGGGGGATATCGCCCCCCTGGAAAATGTGGCATTCTATTTAAATAACATTTTATAAATAGATACAATTTTTTCAATAATAGGTACGAACTACGATTTATATTTTTTTTATCTATAATTAAAAACTAGAGGGGTGGAAGCGCTCCTAGTGTCCATAAATGTAAGCCGAATTGAACTGAGAACTGATGACATGACCCGTTCTAACCTCCTTATGCCCCCTCTACACTGTGGGCCAAGGTAGGCCAATGCATTGGCCACCAATATTGGCGTAATGGCGGCGCTGGCCTGAACCTTGGCTCCACATACTGGCCCAGCCATTGGCCCAGTATCATGGCCAAACCTTGGACCAGCACTCAGTTGCTTGAACCCTATTTCCGTGCTGCATCTTTGTGTTTAGCTGGGCATATAATTGTTACTTACATATTATTGACAAAAACATGGTTGAAAAAAAAATGGAAACAAAGAAGATGGTGGACCATATTTTTATTTTTGTGAAGAGGGTTTTTCGGATTCCAAATTGCAGGTTCATTTTGGTACAGTTCTAAAAATTTTAAACTTTTCTCATTTGTCCAAGTAGACATTTTGTATTTGTAGCTTATAATAATAAAATAAAATAATATAAAATAAAATATTATAGTATTTAACAGGATACAAGGAATATACAAAACACTACGACAAGAAACAAACAACCAATGTTGGACAAGTGTGTGGATGCGTCACTTATCTACTGTGCACTTGGTTCACGCATGTTGGCCCGCTTTGATGTGTGTTGAAAAACCGCTCCGAACGCCAACCTTCACCAACACCCTGGCCCAACATGACCAACACAAGCCAACCCTTCTCTACACAGTGGCCCAGCAGGATTGGGCCACTGCCTGGCCCATAGTGTAGAGGGCCTATAACAATAACAACAATAATAATAATGGGGGGCGATGGTGGCCGTGCGGGCTAGAGAGTAGGGATTTGGTCGCATGATCGCACCATGGTTTGCAGGTTCGAATCCCGTCCGGGAGTGAGTTTTATTTCGTAGATAGAACTCCCTCCCGGGGCCATGGATGTTGTGAAATATCTAGATAACACCCTTACAAGAGATATGGCTAATATGCATCGTACATAAGGCCAAAAAATAAAAAAATAATAAAATAAATAACAATAATATAACTGGGTAGTTTTTGCATATTCAGCGCTGTCACTATTCGTTTTAGCACATTTTTTAAGTTTTGTTAAATAAAACTTGTACTTAAAAGAAAAAAAAGTATTTATTTAATTTTTTCTGGTCTGGTTTCGAACCCGTGATCTTGCGTTCTAATATCGAATAGAGGAGGCATAACATCTGGATTGGATTGGAGTCACTAAAACGGTTATATCAAATTGATTTTTGAAGACATCAGAACTGCTTGCTTCATCAGATATGAAAGGTTTTACTAAGATGTTAGGAAGAGATAAATAACATTTATATTCATTAGAATCCTTCTGGAATATTGCAATATAACCGAGCGCTTCTCATATTCGATTCAAGAAGACATAACGAGCTAGGTCTGGCCCTGTATTAGGAATGCTAGGCATGTCCCTTCGGCGCCTTACTGTCAAGGGCAGCTCTCGGTAAACAGGCCCATCCAGCTTGAATCATCAGTAATCAACTTTCCCAGCGCCAATTAATCGAAAGTTTCCGCTCTCCTTATGAAACCAATTTAATAATTTTTATGAAAAGACTACTGAATCCTCTGTGATGTAAAAAAAAATTTACACTCATTAAGATTATTAAAATATTATAAAATCAATTATTATTATTTGCATCAAAACAGCTGTTAGGAGTGAAGTAACTTAAATAGTGAATAAATATACAAAGATGGAGTAGTCGCATTTTGTTTTAAAACGAAATGTAAACAACCAATGAATGGAGAACAAAAGGCGACGATCAGCTGTTTTAAATAGTGAGAAACAGTCTAAGGAGAGATGTGAAGGTGGACAGTCTAGAGAGAGAGTTGTTTTTAGGATTAACGTGTAGTGAACCATGTAGCAGTGAAAATAACAGTGAAGTAGATGCGCAAAGGTACTTTTATTTATTTATATGTTTATATGCCCAAAACAACATTGAATTAAAGAATGGCCACAATATTTAAAAGAAAAGAGATTAAAAGTAGATGAAAAAATTAGTTTGTAAGATTTTTATTGTAAGTAATTTGATTTTCATTTGATATTGATATTTTGATTTTATTTATAATGCAGGTTTAGAAAAATAAACCCAATATTTGTTCTATTATTCTATGCTATTCATTTTTCATGTAAACCCAGTAAGATAATTTATACCTTTGGATTGGATTGAACATTTTTGCAAATTTAGAAAAACAAGATGGCATCTCTTTAGTATCTTTAGAATAAATCCAATTGAGATCATTTTTAATTGATTTTTTTTTTTAATAGGTACGTGCACTTTCTTCAAATTTCTTCAATAACTTTAGATATTTTTTTAGGGCCCTTTTCAGAAATAGGTAGAAATCAAAATTTTGTAGAAGATTTCTACAGGAAATGTGGAAATTTTATTATTTGTTAATTTAACATTAATTTTATTTCTTTTTTTTTTGTATATTTTATTTTACATAATTTTCGTTATGTAGAAAATAATACAAAATTCCGTGTTGATACATTCATTACGACAGTTATGAGGATTTTTTGAGATGAGTCCTGGGCACTGTATACCCTTTCAAAAAATATTGAAGCTAAAAGGACATTTTTCACATAAAACACCTACTAAGAAGGGAGTTTTAGACATTTTCGGGGGTTACAGGGATGCTAATATAACCTCAGCTATAACATGCTCTTTAATGTTGCCAACTTAGGTTTTTTCACCTCCTAGATAAATAACCTAAGGGCCTCAGCCCGGTTTCGAACCCACGATCTTGAGCTCAGTAAGCAAGCACGCATTCCACTGAGCTACCGGCGCCCTCTAGTTCCCCTCCTGTGGATCCCCCTTCCCTTCCAGGTGTCCTAATTTGGATTTTAATTTACAAAACGAATTAATAAATTAACTTTTCGCTCACTCTCCAAAACCAGCGCTAATATTCAATAGTTGACTTACATAGAAGCTCTCAAATTTTCATACTAAATTTGTCGATAAATGCATTAAATCGAAAACTATTAGGGTTTTTGAATTGAGCCCCCCCCCCCTCCCCCCCCCCACCTGAACCCCCCTTCCCTTCGGCCGATTCCGATGAAAATTAATGACATTAGTCCTTAAAGAGTTTTGAATTCACATACGAAAATTTGTGTCGATATATTCATTACGTCGGCAGTTATTGGAGTTTATGAGTTGAGCCACTTCTCTCATTTATGAGTGCCGATCTTATGGAGTTTTGAACTCATACATGAAATTCCGTTGAAAACTTCGATCGAATTTTTGACCGATTACATAACTTCCCCTATGCTTCCTACAGCTGGAGAAGTGAAAATGTTAAAGTGGTTCGCTATTTTATCTTTAATGAAATATTATATACATATATACCTATATATATATTATGTATATATATTTATTTCTGGATCAGCCTGCCATCTATATGTAGAGTGGTGAAACATATACGATGAGGAAGGAGACGATCCGAGAAGAGCTATGGAGGTCTCTAAGAACTACCTCGTGTACTCCAGGCAAAACAGGCAATCTTCAGACAATTACTTACCTTAAGTCCAAAGGCGTAGCCAGGGGGAGGGACGTGCCCCCCCTGGCCAGAGCAAAAAACCAAGGTAACAATTAAATAAACTAAAAAATCGTTTTTATTAAAAATAGATTGCTTACAAGTTACCAATAGGATCTTCAAATTTCCTGTGCGTCTGATTCCTAAATCAGCAATCAGCTGTTACATAAATGTACATGTACAAAACAAGTCATATTACATTTATTTAAATATACATGAATTCCATCATTTCATTTCCTCGCTCAAAATCGTCATTTATATTAAAACTTTATACTCTTGAAGCTGATTTTACATGCGCACTAAAAATGCAAAGCGCAGCAGCAGCAAATGGACGCTATTGGCTGTGAGTCATTTAATTCTAAAAGCACAGACACCACAGCGTGCATTTGCTGCTGCTGCGCTTTGCATTTTTGCTGCTCATGTAAAGTCAAGTATTGCAGTCAGTGGTTATCTCAGGGGGAGCTTCTAGAGGTCTGAGTCTCCCAAATTAATAACAAAAAGTCTGCAACGCTAACCACGGAAACTATACCCCCCACCCTTGTAGCCTAACTTTGCCCCCCCCCCCCCCCCTGCTTAAGTCCTATGGAGATGATTTTAGGATTAGGGCTTTCGAGAACAGAACATTTTCCGTTTGTTCCAAAAACTGTGAAACCGGGTACCCGAAAATTCAAATACCCGGTTCTCTAGTCGCCAGGAATTAGGCCAAGTTACGATAGCCATAGTAAACATCCAACCAGGATTTCTGACAATGGAGGAAAAACTGTCAATAACTGATCTTTGAAGGATTTTCCTTAGTTTCCCCGGAAACCGTACATTTCTCTTTGAAGTGTCCTCGGACTTAAATTTAATATATAATATTTCACACAAAATTTGTTCTATTCACGTTTTTAGTAGAAACAACGGTTTAGGAGATATTCGCTATGATAACATAGGAACCTGGAGTGAACACCGTTACGCGCTCCTGAATATTTTGCGTAATTTCATTTGCTCATAAACAACTGCAGATAAGGGAAAAAGTGTTAGGACCAAAATTATAGAGCATAAAATTTCCTTTCGAATACGCATGTTCACAAATTTGTATGAGTTACGCTGTACATATAATCAGGGAATCAAGCGATGCAAGTTCAACAAAAAAATGCAGAGCGCAGATTATTATGTGATACTTTGAAGAAATAACAGTATAAGAACTGAAAGAAAATGTTCTCTTCTGACTCTTTTTAATGAGGAATAGTTTCTGCGTAAAACAGCAAAAATTAAAAAAAAACTCTTGTTAGGCTTGTCTTTGTAACAACCTACCTGGAAGAGTCTCGACCTCTCATTCCCGGCAAACAAGACAAGAAAATATATAATATCCGGGCGTTATCCGAAAAATTTGTTCCAGAAATTCCAGCTGAGGATGCCTAGTTGATATAAGACCTACCTGGTGAGTAGAGAGAAGATCCTGGACTTGAGGAGAGCGACAAGGCCCTCCAGACGGGACATGGCCTGGGCCGCGACTGACAAGGGGTTCCGCCCCCTTGGCACGCCCCCTCCCCTCCACCGGCCCGGGCATCCCGAGTCCTCCCGAATCCCCGAACCTAAGTCTGGAATGTCGATACTCTCCCCAGGGGGTTGCTCCTCCTTCCAAACAAACCTTTACAAGTACATCAAACTGGAACAGCTCTTTTACTCCCCCCCCCCCCCCTCCCCCCCCCCCCCCCCCCCGCTAGTTATGTAATCGCTCTCAAATATCTGATGTATAATTTTCACCGGAATTTCATGTTTTTCAAAAATTAAAAATATTTCATGTCTCTGTATGTCTGTGAATACGATAACTTCGGATATCGAATGGTTTATCAACAAGAAATTTTGTGCGAGGGTTCAGAACACCCTGAGTAAAACACCTATTGATTTTCAACAAAAATGGCGCTTAGTTCCCTTAAGTAAAAACCTTAATACCTTCCGATTTAATGTATCCATCGACATGAAATTTCATAAGTCCAAAATCTTTTTTTTTTACATATTCTCTTTTATTTATTTTTATTTTTTTCATCATAACGAAGCTGTTAATTTTATGTTTTTTAATGTTAATCTTTTGTTTATCTATATCTATAATTGTCTAGTTTTTCTCTAATGTAGCATTAATTTATTTATTTATTTATTTGTACGTCAAACTGATACTTTATTTCATTGTTTCCTTTTCTTTACTCTGTATGTATTTATTCTTAGGGGACCTCGGTCCTAGAATAATAAAATTTATTTTCATTTCATTTTTCATTTTATTTCAAAATCCCATCAGGACCACGCCTACTGATTTTCTGTCCCTAAATCCTAATCACTGCCAATGTAATAAATGTATCGACATAACATTTTTCAATAGAGAAGTCTACGAGGTCATATCGCCTACTACCAGAGCGCTCTTTCGTCACTGGTGCACATGAGCCCTACTCTAATGTGGGAGTCCTAAATTCTGCCTACCCTACATTTTTATCCACACAGGGCTGAGGTAAAGACTCGTTAAAGAACGAGTACCTGACATCGACGATCATTAACGAGTACAGGCTCGGGACCATCGCTTAACGTCCCATCCGAAGGACGGCGTGCTTAAGTTTATTTTACCTCCCCGATAAAATAAACTAAGGGCCTCGGTCGGGTTTCGAACCCACGACCTTGAGCTCAGAAGGCAAGCACGCATACCACTGAGCTACTCGAAGTCCCTATATAATATATATTTTATGATTCAGTTTTGTCTAATAGTTTGGGCTGAGAAAGTACATCACCAGTTATTATTTTTCTTTTTTTTAGTGAAACTTTTCTTATATCGTCGTGCCTCATAGGTAGCTGTTAAGTATTATTTCCGTTATAATATTTATATTAGTTATTGCGACTCATGTCCGGGCTTTTTACTTAACGAGTACCTGACATTATACCGGGTGAACATGAGATCCCGAGGAAGACGATGTCGGACCGGCTTTACGGAACTAGACGCGTCGGGAGGCCGAAGCTGAGATGGCAGGATGGTGTGGCGAATGATGCGAGGAGCCTGCTTGGAGTCCGACACTGGAGAGCAGCTGCACAAAACAGGGATAACTGGCGGACACTGTTCGAGGAGGCCTTGACTCATTAGTGGGTTGTCGCGCCATTGTGAATGAATGACATTATACCATCGCATAACGTCCCATCTGAAGGACGGTGTGCTCAATGTTTTTTCTTACCTCTCAGATAAAAAACCTAAGGAATAAATATGTATATGAAAAACATAAATAAATAAATGTAACTGATAAAATTTACAGACATATAAAATTTACAGTGCTTGTTCAACCAATAATAATAGTATGATTTGCTTTCAATTAAAATTTCTTATTCCCCCCCCCTCCCTCCCCGCCCTCCTGACTAAGATCCAAAGAGGCTAGGATTAATCCGAAAGAATAAAATGTTGACACTCTCATGCAGAGTAAAAAAAAATGTTGGTTCAAAATAATTGCTAACAACAATAGCTTTCTATTCTAATTCTAAAACTCTAAAATTAGTTCTATAACTCTCCGTTAGAGTTGTGAATAAATGAAGTAAGAGTAAAATTGTGTTAATTACCATTCTCTGAATATTTGCTTTTATGATTCATACCGGGCTTTAATTAATATGAAAATTGAGGACGCTAATAGCTCAGTGGTATGTGTGCTTGCTCACTGAGGTCAAGATCGCGGGTTCGAAACACGGCCGTGGCTTTTATTCTATTTTATCTGAGAGTTACAATAAACTTAAGCATCCCGTTTTTCGGATGGGACGTTAAGCGATGTCAGATGTACGATGTCAGATACTCTTTCAAGATTAGAACTCCCATAGTAGAGTCGCGCTCATGTCCACCAGAGTGACGAAAGAGCGCTCTGGTAGTAGGCGATTAGACCTTTTAGTTAAAGCCCGGGCATGAGTCATAATAACTAATTTAATTAAGAGACACATCACATATTACCAGTTGTTCGTCGCTCTGATGAACATAAGCCCGACTGAACGGACCAACTCCTTGAGTGAGGTTAATAGGTCTATAAGGTAGTGGTAGTTATGAATGGGAGAAGAGGGGATGAGAAATTAAAGAGAAATAATTATAAAATATAATTATCAATCATGTTATGGGTTCGTAACGCCCTTAATTTACTTTATCTGAAAGGTAATAAAAAAAAATAAAAAAATTAAGCACACCGTCCTTCAGAGGGGACGTTAAGCGATAGTCCCGAGTCTGTGCAGTGTCAGGTACTCGCTAAAGACTCCTACTCTAGATGAATGAACCTGGGTATACAAAATTTAGGACTCCCACAGAAGAGTCGGGCTTAGGTCCACCTGAGCGGCGAAGGAGCATTAGATAAAGCCCGGGCATGAGTCATAATAACTAAGTATCCTGTTATTTTCATTTTGTATTCCGAGTTTTTGATATAAACACACCTTTCTGTTTTTTGTCTATTTTTTCGACAGTCTGGGGGAGGGGGGGGGGGGGGGTATTACCTTTATTACTCTATAGCTCGGCCTACCATTGGATTATTTTTTTAAAAATGTCAATCAAATGTTCTATCTAACAGAAAACCTTTTTTTTTTCTACTGCAAATTGGCATGGAGTGGCTGACATGGTACAGGCTCGAGACCATGGCTTAACGCCCCAGCCGAAGGATGAGCTGGACTTACAACATTTTGATGGATGTGGAAGCAATGAGCACCCATCCGGAGCAGATACTCTTCATTAACCAAAATAACAGAGGACCAGGGTCTCAAGGTGGATATCGCTTGGACATAATTCTTCTCATATTTGACCATTCTTGAACAATATTTGACGGAATTTTATGAGTTTGTTGATTTTCTGGAGATAATATTATCTGATCAGTAACTAATACGTAAATAAATTATCACCCTATTTCTGCAATGAATTGGCATGAAATTAAATGAAAAAAAATGTTATAATATAATATATTTATAAATATAATAATCCAGCTCTCCTAAGAATAAATACATAGAGTCAAAAAGAAAAGAAACAATAAAATAAAGTATCAAAAAAATACAAAATATATAAAATAGTGCTACAGTGGATAAACTAGACCACAATAAATAAAGATAAATAAAAAATTAAAATGAACAACTTAATTATGAAGAAAAATATGAAAATAAATCTATATAAATATCTAAATAAATTAATAAAAGTGAACAGAGCATAATGCATTAAATGAAAATGAAAACGAAAAATAATCTTTGTTCTAGGGCATACGTCCCCTAAGAATAATTACATAAGAAGATATACAAAAGAATAAACGTATCAACCAATTGAGATTAAAGAAAAAAGAAAAGAGGCCGCTAAGAATGAATTAAAGAAATATAAATGGTAATGGAATAAACAATGAAAATAAACTAGTGAAAAATAGAAAATATAAGAAAACGGAAATATTTTTAATATAAGTTTTCACTTAGGATTAATAGTAAGTGAGAAAATATGAAAAAAATATTCCTGTCTTTAAGTAAACCCTCATCAGTTCGGTAATTTTGAAATCAAATGTATCGTTCATAATGACCAGAAGAAGCACTTCTGGAAAAATTGTCAGAAAAAACAACTGTTTGGTTAAGATATGTTCAGTCATTTTCCCATGATGATGAAACAAAGAGTCAAACAAATATTCAACTTATTTTATACATAGAGACGTCAAAAGACGATTTGGACGATTGAAATCAATCATCGGACGACGATCGACATAATCACTTGAGAACAATCTTCACATATACATCATACTAAAACCCATCTGGACTTACGGTATCGAGATATGGGGGATCAGTCTAAAATTCAAACATACATCTTCAGTCAATACAATCCATTATACTACGCCACATTGCCGATGCGCTATTTCACGTTTCCAACCTCACATAACATAATGACCTTTACATCCCATTTGTACCCTCTGTTATCAGCATTTTCACGTCAAACTCCAACACGCCAAACCAATTATTCAACAATTATCCATAAACACTCTCCCCACTAATCCGCGTCAAGCGGGCATGGCAGAGGGACCTGCTCCAGGACTAGCCTGGACTCCTCTTCGGTCAGGTACCTCAGCAGTACAGTAGCCCACATGTCATTCCTCGCAAATCATCCCACTTGCTAAATACAAATTACATGTTGTAAATATATAAAATAAATGTTTATAGATACATTTTCGGATTTTTTACTTATTTATTATGGGTGGACAATAGGTACTTAACATCCAGTCTAATATATATATTTTATGAAAAAGTTGAAAGCACCAGTAAAGACTCAACTCACTGGAACACCTGGAAATAAACAGATCACTAAAAAAAAGAAATTGTATGAACGATCAGACCAATCTCAAATATTCACCCCTTTTATCGCCAATAATATAATCCTCCAGTCTCTGTGAATACGTACTTGTTTTCTCAAAAACTGTGTATTTTTAATTTCATTCATATATTTATTATTGTCATCTTTGATTTATTTTATATATGCATATATATTTATTTATATTTTAATTCAGTATATACTATTTCAAAATTTTTCTGTTATTATTAAGATTTCAATTTTCCATATTTTTAAGACTTAACTATGCATGAGGGGTAGGGAATAAGCAAGTGGGGGCTGAAAAAGGGGTCATTTTTGGATTGTAACTGGTTGAACTTTCTTATATATTTTATAGGTATATCTTGTGAAATAGACAATATTTTTGGGAAATAATATTTTCTTTCTATTTCTATTGTTTCACAATATCTCTGCGAAAATTTCAAATATCATTAAAACCACTCCCTTTGGTTCTTGGTACACCTGCGCTCTTTTTGAGTTCATTCCGGAACTTGAATGTCAGCCATATCTCCTCCACTTTCAAAAGACTCATGTCCTCCAAGAACTTATGACCAGCTGACTGGATACATAAGAAGCAAGCTATACCCCATGTATCCAACGGGGGCCGGGCTTGGAGGCGGGGCAGCTCGATACTTCTGGGAGGGGGCGGCCACCCACCCCCAGCCCCCAGCCAACATCGATTTGGATATTCCAACTCTCGGCAACTAACTCCCATTGTATCTTCTCTAATAACGTCAGAGCAGTTATTTCTGGACTCGAGTGGGAGAGGGGAAGAGGCGTCTTCTATTCCAGGAGGTCATTTCCTTATTTTCTCGATATATTCATAAAATTGGGTGTTTGCAAATCTTTATAAATAAAACTGTAAGAAGATTCTTTATACATTGAATATTACAATATAATATGTTATTATAGCATCACTTCTACTATTTATTTTTTCCCTTCTCACAAAATAGCAATTACAAACGTTTCAAGATGCACCCATCACCAGTATCTTCCTCAAGTCAACTATTCCTTCCGCCAAGGATGTGTAGGGGGGTTCCTGACTTCACATCTTCTGCAGAAAGGATCCAAAACTGATAACTATAGCTGTAGACCATGATCAGAAGCGCAAGACGGTTTGGTGCGGTGGGCTGGTGAAGATTGGCCCAGGACAGAGCTGGGGACATTTCCTGGAGGAGGCCAAGGCTCTTGATGGGCTGAAGCACCTAAGAAATACAGGGTTGGCAAAATTTAGACCACACAATATAGTAGGGGCTCATGTCCATCAGAGCTGCAAAAGAGCGCTCTGGTGGTAGGCGATATGCCTCGTAATTTAAATCCAGGCATGAGTCATAATAACTAACTAATAAATTTTAATTTAACAGCTGTTGATTGATATCTATATTCTTTTGTACTTAGGGAAAGCAACGTTTGATACGTTATAACTCTGTGCACGTTAGTTCTATATCAAATTTTCTTTAAATTCTGTGTCAGAAATTTTATAAGGAACATTTTTGTAGTAAATAATTTTTGCATAGAACCAATCATTTTTGCATAAATATAGCAAACGTCAGAAAAAATGACTTAATGCATTGTCACGAGAATGAAGCACAGATACAGCCTTCTATCTCTTTTGACCACCATACCGAATTAAAGTAAGATATGTTAAAAATTCTAATGTTCCTCCTTTAAAATCCCCCCCCCCCCCCCCCCCACCCACAAAACAAAATCGAATACGATGAATGGCCTATCCATATCCCCGGTTCACTGAAAACAGTCCTTGAAATATTCATAGTTTAGAGGAAAAAGAGTTTATTATAACAGTCGCATTTACAGAGGTACAATTATACAATAAGGTTCCTTAACCATTACCCTTATACACTAAATACAAATCAAAAATATAAGAAGAAGAAGAGTTTATTATAACAGTCGCATTTACAGAGGTACAATTATACAATAAGGTTCCTTAACCATTACCCTTATACACTAAATACAAATCAAAAATATAAGAAGAAGAAGAGTTTATTATAACAGTCGCATTTACAGAGGTACAATTATACAATAAGGTTCCTTAACCATTACCCTTATACACTAAATACAAATCAAAAATATAAGAAGAAGAAGAGTTTATTATAACAGTCGCATTTACAGAGGTACAATTATACAATAAGGTTCCTTAACCATTACCCTTATACACTAAATACAAATCAAAAAATAATCAGTTAATTAAAAAACAATGTACTGCTTAAGAGTAAATTAAAAAAAACTCTTAAAGAAAAAAAATAAAGAAACAAATACAAAGTAACTGAAATGAATAGAAAATAAATTAATAAACATTCAAAAACAGAGATTATAATTTAAAATCGTGAACGGATATTGTGTTTCCCTCCCTGAGTTTTCCCTATTTTCTTTACCAAAACGTTTTGATTTGTGTCACACTTAAGTAAAAAGTTTTTACTGAAATTTATTATGTAGTCCAGTAGGAGCTCAACATTTAGATGTTCATGGATTTGGGGGATGGAGGTGTCCCTCGAGTAGCTACCGACCAATCTAAGGCATTTGTTTTGGGCCACTCAAGTTGGTATTGCTTGCAAGACCGGCCCACACTGGGCATGCATACGTTATGACTGGCTGCAACAGAAGCTTGTGTATGAGGAGTCTATTGGTTAGATTAAGGTCTGTCTTTCTGTGGTGTAACGGGAATAAGGATCATAGCTTAGGTGGAACGATTCCGAAAGGCGAGTTAGTCATGGATGTTTGGAGCTAAACAGAGACACAATGTAGAAGGCCCCCTTCAGCATAGAACAGCACATCAGCTTCTCGACACGGGCAGGCCTCACTAGAGAGGGTCTACAGTTTGTGTCGCATCAGCAACTTTCACCACACCCTCATTTGAATACCCCCCCCCCCCCCTCCCTCACTCTCTAACAACGCTAAATGTTAAATTAAACCAGGAAGTTCAAAAACCATTCTAGTCTTTTGTCTACTAAAAGGAACCATTTCATGGCTTCCATAGAAGAGGGAGACGCACCCTCTCATCCCTTATCCTAAGTTCACTCAGTTGAAAATATGTTATTTCATTGGCTACCAACCAGTTTATAAGTTAAAACTAGAAGATTTATATATTATTACAAGCACCCAGGCCTCCTCTTATAAAGTTTATATAGATACATAGAGTAAAGTTACCCATGCCCGGGCTTTAACTACAAAGTCATATCGCCTACTACCAGAGCGCTCTTTCGTCACTCTGTTGGACAGGAGCCTGACTCTACTATTCCCTACCCTAAATTTTTATTCACATAGGACAGGTTTATTTATTTATTTTTATAATTTTTATTCACCTAGGATAGGTTTATTAATTTATTTTTCCTTTCTTAAGACCTCAATCGTTATAAAATAGCTGTAGAAAAAATACTATATTATGGTGTACTTCTTTAAACAACTGGCTACTTTATATTGTTACTAGCAATAATACCCGGCGTTGCCCGGGGAACTTTGACTTTTCTCCCAATATCTCCTATAAGGCTATTCAGTTCCTCGACAGTACATTCATGATGTTATAATTTTCAATTATTCATACGGAATAAGGCTTATAGTCCTTCAACTGTAGTAACGCTAGCTTTGGAGCTAAAACTAATTTATTCAAAAAGATTTCTCATTAATCGTTACAATGGTTTTCGAGTTACAAAGATTGCGTGAGTGGATGCTGGGATGGACCAAGGGTTGATTAAAAAATAGACCTTAACCTTCCGCTAGATAAAACTTATCTATTCAAAAAGATTCCTCATTAATCATTGCAGTGGTTTTTGAGTTACAAAGATTGCATGGGTGGATGCTGGGATGGACCAGATATTGAGGTACTAATACGCCCATAACCTTCCACAGACGATGACGAACAAATTAAAAAAAAAATTAATCAAATCCATCAAGCCGTTCGTGAGTTATAGCGGTACAACGCACAGACATTTTCAGCTTTATATATATGATTATCTCCCATTAAAATAATATACTGAGAAAGCAGTTATGACTGTTTCCTGCAGCTGACTTGCTTCCAGGTGTCCAGGATATTAGTTTATTGAAACTAGTCCCCCCCCCTCCCTTTGGTTGATTTGGCTGAAAATTAAAAGTCAATATGGTTCTGGATGCATACATAAATATTTGTCTCAATACATTCAATGTATCTGGAGTTATCGTTTTCACAGAGGCACAGACAAACATACTTTTCCCACTCGAGAGAGGGAAAACACGAAAATCCGTTGAAAACTCTTTATCGAATTTCTGAACGAGTACATAACTTCCCTTATACTTCGTATATCTGGGGAAAAATTCATTGATATACAATATACAGGGTGTATCGCAAGCAGATGACAATACTCGGGGGGGTGAATGCCCCACTCAAGTACACTAAGAAACCGGGGTAATAAAAATCCGTTTCAACTTAGTGTAGAAATAAATGAGATTTTAAATTTTTTTACGATAACCACGTTTTTTTAGCAAAATGTCCGTAAATATCACTTTTTGGTTAAGGTAAAGTGAAATCTGACTACACTGTCGTAATCTACGTTAAATTTCCTAATAGGTGACATGTTTTTTGACATGAAAATCGAAAAGAATAAAATAGGAGGCTAACGTTTATTTCAAAATGAACACCTGTTTAAATTTTTTGGCAAAGTTTCAGTTTACCGAAATTTGTTTTCTCCATTTGCTAGGATGTTCCAAATTCACCAAAAGTTAGCAAAAATATGGCTCTTTAAAAATACCTAATGTTGATCTCTTTATTGTCGACCATAGCCGGAATGAGACAGCAGAAAAGATGAAAATATGGGTACACCCAACTTACTTGTGTAGCGCTTTGTAGCGAGACTTTTTATAAAATTAACTAATTTATTATTTTAAAAAAATTGAAATTATTTTCAGAGATAAAAAAAGTTTTGTACTGTACATTATGTTGAAAAAATTATAACAACATGTTTTGGCAAATTTTCAATTTACCGTAATTTGTTGTCTCCATTCGCTAGGATGTTCTAAATTCACCAAATTACTATTATTCTCTGAAATATTAATTAATTATTTTCTCTGAATAAATAAAGTTATATTTGTTTTCCCTAATGTTGGCTTCTGTCGACGATTAGAGAGTAAAAAAATAAAAATAATCCTAATCTGTTCAATGGATTTTGAAACTGAAAACAATGTTGACGTATTAGCTAATGTAAACATTATTAGATCCAATAAACAGTTTTATGCAAAGATTCGGTTGAGAGACATTAGTCTAAGAGAATCATGCCGGTTTTTTACACAGCGCGGGAATACGTAGACATGATTTATGCTTACGGGGCTGCTGGAGGCAACGGTCTGCTAGCAGAACAAATTTACCGTAATCTATTCCCAAATCGACTAAGATGGCCGGATCGGCGAACTATAGAAAATGCCTATCGGATTATGGGAGAAACTGGTTCGATTCCAAGACAACCTGCTAATTATGCCGGTCGACCACGAAAGGATGTCGATGATATTTTAGAGCGGTTTGACAATGATTCGTCCACGAGCACCCGGCGCGTTAGATATCAACTTGGTATATCTCACTCTACTGTTTTTAGGGCCCTTAGGGATGACGAAAGGCGTCCGGATCACCTTACAACTATCCAGGAGTTGCTGCCTCGTGATTATGAATCAAGAATGGAATTTGTTCAGTGGTTTGTTCAACAGTGTCGTACAGATAGAAATTTTCCTGCTCGCATACTGTGGACCGATGAATCTACATTTACACGTGCTGGAATCTTCAACTCACGCAACTCTCATGTCTGGTCACAAAACAATCCACATGCTGTAAAGGACGCACATTTTCAATACCAGTTCAGTGTAAATGTGTAGTTGGGTGTTTTAGGGAGGTACATGTTGCCCCAGATTATCTTACCCAATCGACTGAACACAGTTGGCTTCCTTACTCTGCTGCAGAATGAAGTATCTCCACTCCTAGAACAAATCCCACCAGAAGCTAGAGAAGGATGTTGGTGGCAGATGGATGGATGTCCAGCCCATAATGGAAGAGTCATAACGGAATGGATGAACGAAAACTTCCCTCGGAGGTGGAATGGACGGTATGGACCTGTGAGATGGCCGGCACGGAGTCCTGACCTGACGCCTTTAGATTTTTATGTGTGGGGCACTCTTAAAGTCCCGTGTGTACAGCGTACCTATTAATGATAGGGACCAATTAATCGCGAGAATTCAAGAGGTTTGTGAGGAGATGAGATCAAACAGGCTTGAGATTCAGCGGTCCACCACATCCGTTCTAACGAGGAGTCAACTGTGTGTACGAGAAAAAGGAGGTCAGTTTCAGCAATTGTTATAATTTTTCCAAAACAATGTACAATACAAAACATTTTTTTAGTTCTGAAAATTAATAATGTGATAATTTCAATTTTTTTTAAAAAATAAATTATTAATTTTATAAAAAGTCTCGCTTTGTGTAAGTTGGGTGTACCCATGTTTTTCATCTTTTCTGCTGTCTCATTCCGACTATGGTCGACAAAAAAGAGAACAACATTAGGTATTTTTAAAGAGCCACATTTTTGCTAACTTTTGGTGAATTTGGAACATCCTAGCAAATGGAGAAAACAAATTTCGGTAAACTGAAACTTTGCCAAAAAATTTAAACAGGTGTTCATTTTGAAATAAACGTTAGCCTCCTATTTTATTCTTTTCGATTTTCATGTCAAAAAACATGTCACCTATTAGGAAATTTAACGTAGATTACGACAGTGTAGTCAGATTTCACTTTACCTTAACCAAAAAGTGATATTTACGGACATTTTGCTAAAAAAACGTGGTTATCGTAAAAAAATTTAAAATCTCATTTATTTCTACACTAAGTTGAAACGGATTTTTATTACCCCGGTTTCTTAGCGTACTTGAGTGGGGCATTCACCCCCCCGAGTATTGTCATCTGCTTGCGATATACCCTGTATATACAGTACCTATATATATGTATATATATAAAGTAATCCGGCCCCGGCGCACAGTGTGAAATTTATGAGTTTTGGTTTTCAAAATTCGAGCCCCCTCTCAATTTTTGATCAATTTGGATGAAACTAGGTGTAAAATATTTGTGCAAGCTGGCTTTTTAACAGGTAACTGCGGGTTTCACAATCAATGAATCCATTAAAACCACCAAAAGTGGCAAAAATAGCCATTATATTGAATTTGAACTACTTTAGGCCAAAATGACAACATTAGGACCACTTTTGGCTAAAATAAATATTGAATTCGTAATCAGCGACCCAAAAAACATTCATTTAAGTTATAAAAATCCGTCAACAAAAACTTAGACAAAAAAAAATTAATTTTTTTTTTAATTTTCGCGGGGTTTTGGCAGCTGTCAATTGGCATATAATACCATGATTGTGAAACCGGCAGTTACCTGATAAAAAGCCAGCTTGCATAAATATTTTGCACCTAGTTACATCTAAATTAATCAAAAATTGAGCGGGGGCTCGAATAAACTTAAGCATGCAGTTCTTCGGATGGGACGTTAAGCGTTAATATCTTTAAGGCAATATAAATAAGTTAATAAATTAATGAAACCATAATTTAAATAAAAATTGTTATCAACATATTATATAATTAAAAATTTCCTGAATTAAATTATTTCCTACCCTGTTAAAATAAAAATATAGTCTATTAGCACAAAGACAAACTGAAACTAGAAGAGTTAGGTACGGATGTTACACTTCAAACACTAACTGCACACACACTTTTTATTTTTTCATTTTTGATATCAAGAGTCAAACACGAAAATTTGTTGAAAACTCTCCATCGAATTTCTGAACGAGTACCTAATTTCCCCTATATTTCTGGGGGGAAAAATCCATTGATCCACAATAACTCCTTCAAACCTACCTCAGACTAACCATATACACAATGTTATGTACAATATTCTATTATTTTGTAATTTATCACTATTTATGTATCCGAGGTACCTTATAATGGAATCAATATATATTCCCATTTTCTTATTACTTTAAGCAGACTTCTTCAAATAAATGATATAGATAATAAAATCAATAGGTACTTATTAAAACACTGTTTTAGAATTTCATAATCATTTTAATAAGAATTGTTAAAACAAAATATAAGAACTCTATATATAAAAATAACAATATATACAAATTTTTTTTTAAACTAAAATAAATAATTTTAATCTATGTTCAGTGTTTTAAAAGTTCCATCAAGTCCAAAATCCAATTTGTAACTTTCTGAATTTTTGGGACGTTTAGATTCATTTGAAATTTTTTTGTCCATTTCTAAAAACCAGTCTCTTTTACTGTCCAGAAGTTGTATCCAGTCCTCTGAAAAATAAAAATAAAACATGAGTATGATAATATTTATTTATCAATCCATGTACAGTCTTCACAAATCGTTAACAATACCCTAAATAAAATAAAAATTTCGAAACACGGCTGAGACCTTAGTTTTTTTATCTAGGAGGTTCCAAGCCTATATAATGGCAGGTACTCGTTAAAGACCCCTGCCCTAGATGAATAAAAATTTAGGGTAGGCAAAATTTAGGACTCCCATTGTAGAGTTGGGCTCATGTTCACCAGAGCGACGAAAGAGTGCTCTGGTAATAGTCGATATGACCTGGTTTTTAAAGCCCGGGCATGAGTTACAGTAACTAACTAAAAAATGTAAATGAGAAATTTAGAATAAAATACCTAAAAATATAATGTAACAAGGGAGAGAAGAGTAACAAAAAAAGGAGAGGGAGATAAGAGAAAATAATTTAAGAACTAAAATTTCCAATTTGATTTAAAAAAAAGTTAAGACCGCAAAAAAAAATAGGAGTTTAGCAAAAATTCACAGACTGCATTCCGGAGGCCAAAATTGTACATATTCAGTATTAATTTAATTTAAAATTGACATAGTTTAGTATTTAATATCTCTGAGGTGTGAGAAGAGTGAATTAAATCGCAAAGATGAACTCTCCAGGAGGTGAACAGAAGTACAACACTTATAATACATGAACCAGGTATACTATTCTCACATTTATTCTGAGATTCAAATATATTTATTTTCATATAAACGTTTCATATACTTATATACGTATATACTTATAATCTGAAATTTTCCACTATATTTAAATATAATAGTCATTTATATAATACAAATAACAATTTTAACATCCTATCGGGGATGAAAGATATCCTAGATTTGAGACCAGTTGTAACTTCAATAGCAAAAGATGATTCATAAAAAAACACATCATTGGTCTTACGGTCTTCCAAATTTATTTATTTTTACATATCGCTTAACATTTCACCCATTCGAGCATTTTCAAAACTTAATTTTTTTCGTGTCTAAATACTTATTATCATATTTCAGTCATAATTTACAATATTACATATATACAGTTCATATTTTCGCCTTCATAATAAAAGTTATTGATAAAAAGTATCCACAACTGCAGTATTTTGTGCTCTCTGCGGTGTGAGAAGAGTGAGTTAAGTCACAAAGATGAACTTTACAGGAGGTGAACAGAAAAACACATAATAATACATGAACCAGATATACTATTCTCACATTTATTCTGAGATTCAAAATATATTTATTTTCTTATAAACGTTTCAGGTACAATGTCTCCCCCCTAAAATTTTTACACATCTGATAACTTTTCACATAATCAGGCATTTTCAAAACATAATTTTTTTCGTGTCTAAATACTTATTATCATATGTCAGTCATAATTTCCAATATTACATTTATACAATTCATATTTTCGTTTTCATAATAAAAGTTATTGATAAAAAGTATCCACAACTGCAGTATTTTCCTTGATTTTGAGGCGTTTTGTTAAACGTCTATTAGAAATAGAAATGCTGCAATGTAATTAATAAAAAGATTTTTTTCATTGGTGGATACTTTTTAATAATCAATTTAATTATGAAGATGAAAATATAAAATGTAGTAATGAATATTATGACTGATTTAAGAAAATAAGAATTATTAGTCACAAGAAAAAATTAAGTTTTGAAAATGTCCGAAACATGTGTGAAATGTGTGGAAAATAAATATATATGGGAGACAGAAAGTTCAATTAAGTGTTGTTTTTGTTAAAATTTTAATATATATTTTTTAAATGACAAAAATGACAATTACAATAAGAGGTTATGTTTCCCAGTTGAACTAAAGGAAGATTCTTCGACGTGGAGGTTATAATGATTAACAATGAAATAAGTACCAAATGGACAATGGAAAATATTCAGGCTACAGAATTCATGGGGCGTTAAGCGATGCCCCCGAGCCTGTGCAATGTCAGGTACTTGTTAAAGACCCCTGCCCTTAGGTGAATAAACCAAGGTAGGGAAAACTTGGAACTTCTACAGTAGAATCAGACTCATGGACACCAGAAGGACTAAAGAGTACTCTGGTAGTAGGCGATATGACTAACAAATTACAGATTTCTTAATTTTATGAGTAACTATCCAAGTTATTGAATTAAATCATAAAAACGAGGCTAAAAATATTATATAATAGCCATAATCCCAACCAATAGAAAAATTCATGAATATACACAATAATGAAAACTGACATTATTGCAGAGATATTGTGAAATAATTCAAATGAACTTGAAGGAAATAAAACTTGTTTATTTATGATATTGTCTAATTTCACCAACTATATTTACATGGGAGTACTTTCGGTATTTCTACCATCCTCAGCCAAAAGCATGTCTTATGCTTTTGGCTGAGGATGGTAGAAATACCGAAAGTACTCCCATGTAAATATAGTTGGTGAAATTAGACAATATCATAAATAAACAAGTTTTATTTCTTTCAAGTTTATATACAATAATCTATACGCACCATAAAGCTGGTCAGAAGATTTCTGTTTTCCACCGTAGTCGCTCGGTAAGCGCTCCAATGGGATTGTGTCACTGAGAACTTCTGCACCTTTCTTAGAAACAGTTATCTATGCAAAAAAAAAAAAAAGTTATCTACACAAAAAATTACACTGTTTAAAAGAGGAAATTTATAAAAATATTAAGATTATTATGCTCTACACATTTTTCTCGAAAGAACCAGTTATTTTTCTTAAAAAAAACCTAAAATTATTTCTCGGGTGTTTCGGAAAAAGGGCTTAAGTCAGAAAATCTGAATTTTAAGAGGGGAATTTCTGAAGGTTTGAAAAATTCCTGCAAATCAGGTAAAACACATTTATGTTACTTGAAATATTATTTCAATAAAAGTATTAAATATAAACAAAGTAAAATATTCCAACAATCAGTTACATTTGGGTTAGGTTTTATGACTCATGCCCGGGCTTTAACTACGAGGTCATATCGCCTACTACCAGAGCGCTCTTTCGTCACTCTGGTGGACATGAACCCGACTCTACTGTAGAAGTCCTATATTTTGCCTACCCTAAATTTTTTATTCACCTAGGGTAGCGGTCTTTAACGAGTACCTGACATCGTACAGGCTCGGGACCATCGCTTAACGTCCCATCCGAAGTGCTTAAGTTTATTTTGCCTCCCATATGCTCTTTCGTCACTCTGGTGGACATGAGCCCGACTCTACTGTAGAAGTCCTATATTTTGCCTACCCTAAATTTTTACGAGACCCTCCCAGATAAAATAAACTTAAGAACGCCGTCCTTTGGATGGGACGTTAAGCGATGGTCCCGAGCCTGTACGATGTCAGGTACTCGTTAAAGACCACTACTGCCCTAGGTGAATAAAAGTTTAGGGTAGGCAAAATTTAGGACTCCCACAGTAGAGTCGGGCTCATGTCCACCAGAGTGACGAAAGAGCGCTCTGATAGTAGGGGATATGACCTCGTAGTTAAAGCCCGGGCATGAGTCATAAAACGTAACCTAACCATAGTCTATATATAGATATATATATATTGACTATGATTGCATCCTCGTATTGACTATGTAAGTCTAAGTACATCAATGTTTTGTATTAATAAAAATATTTCTGAATACATATGATGACCAAAGATATGCCCTTATGAAATGGAGGAAAAAGCTCAAAACGGTGCGGTTAAATGTTTCAAAAACACAATATTTAATTTTTCTGTAAAAAAAAATATATATGAAAACACCTATTGACTTTCAGCCGAATCAGCAAAAATAAGGAGTCAGTTTACAGCTCTTGAATACTAATTTCATGTTTTATGAAGTAACACTTATTGAATAATGATTTTTCTAAAGCTTTTAAAAATTGTGTTTTTTGAATAGTTCTCAGCACAGAAAATGATAGAAATTCAAGAATTCAAGGTTATGAATGTTTTAAATGTAATTTCGTCAGTATCTTCAATAGGATATGATGCTTGCGAACATATGAAGCACCACTTACTTACCCTGTCATGAAGTTTTCTCTTGGTAAACGGTTTCACGAGTGTGTTTACAATGAAGTCCACCAGGGCTGGGCTGTGGATATTGTAGCCTCTTTTGGATCTGATTTGAAAAGATTTCTGAAAAAAATTGATTTTTTTTAAAAATGCCATTCATTATTTATTTTTCATAAATATATTTTTTTCTTAACCTTCCTATGAGAGAATATACGAGTAGCTAGCTAGACTCACGGATTTCCTTCATGAAATTAAACCTATGGTGTCCACATCGTCGAACACGGAGAAAACTATATTCTTGCAGCTAGAAGATATCCTCTTGACATTATCTTCTTACAGAATTAAATTTAAAAACATTCCTCATCCTTAGTATATCTTGAATAGTAAAACTCTATTCTCATCGAGAGAATCACCGGTGACTACTATACCCTATAGAGGGCTCCGGTAGCTCAGTGGTATGCCTGCTTGCCTTCTGAGCTCAAGGTCGTGGGTTCGAAACCCGGCCGAGGCCCTTAGTTTATTTTATCTGGGAGGTAAAATAAACTTAAGCATGCCGTCCTTCGGATGGGACGTTAAGCGATGGTCCCGAGGTACTCCTTAAAGACCCCTGCCCTAGGTGAATACAAATTTAGGGTAGACAAAATTTAGGACTCCCACAGTAGAGTCGGGCTCATCACGAGTCGTTGTTAAAGCTCGGGCATGAGTTATAATAACTAACTACTATACCCTATCACCGACTGGTGTCTACAATTCAAACCAATTATTAATATTATACAAATTAATTATATTTATTTATATAAAGAAGCAACTAAATTGGTGAATAATAATATGAATGCATTTTGTTTTAAAACAACTCACGAATAAAAAACAAAACACGACCATCAGCTGTTTTTAATTAGTGTAGAGAAGAGTCGAGGTCTGGGTTGAGGTGAGACGGTCTGAGTGGAGATGGGGTGAGAGTTTTTAGGCGTAGGATGTGATGAACTAAGTAGATGTAAATTAACAGTAAAATTGATGCGCAAAGAAGGTACTGTTATTTGTTTATATGTACAAAATATATATGCCCAAAAATATATAACTTAAATTTGAATTATGGCTAAAATATAAAATAGAAAAAAGATTGAAATAGTTTTAAGAATTTAGTTTGTACAATTTTTCTTTAATTTTTGTCTCAATGTTTAGTTATTAATTTTATTATGAAGTTTAAGTAAATAAATCCAATTATTTATTCTCGTAACTTCTATTCTATTCACTTTCCCTGTTGGCCCAATAAGATAATTGATAATTATATAATAATAATTATTAATATTAATTAAATAATTATATTAGATTTATTTATAATATTTTTGCATAATTTAGAAAACAAGATGGCATCTCTTTAGAAATCCAAATGAAAAGTTTGTTAATTGAATTTTTTTAGTTTGTACAATTTTTCTTTAATTTTTGTCTCAATGTTTAGTTATTAATTTTATTATGAAGTTTAAGTAAATAAATCCAATTATTTATTCTCGTAACTTCTATTCTATTCACTTTCCCTGTTGGCCCAATAAGATAATTGATAATTATATAATAATAATTATTAATATTAATTAAATAATTATATTAGATTTATTTATAATATTTTTGCAAAATTTAGAAAACAAGATGGCATCTCTTTAGAAATCCAAATGAAAAGTTTGTTAATTGAATTTTTTTTAAAATTACGTTCACTTTTTTCAAAATTGCATGTCTTGAACTTTTGATATTTTTTTAGGGCCTTTTTCGGAAAATGCTGTAGAAATCAAAATTTAGTTAAAGACCAGAGACATACAATTTCTACAGGAAATGTGATAATTTATTGTTTATATTATTATTATTTCATTATTATTAATTCAATTATTATTTATACTTTTTTTTTACACAATATTTTTTTAACCACAATGTATAAACTTCTGTATGTATATAAATTCTGTATATATTTAAATAAATTATTTGTTTCTTTAAAAATAATCGTTATATTTGTAATTTGGAACCCTGAAAACCACTAATAGTTAATTTTCATAAAGAAAAAATTGGAATAAATTGGGGGGATTATCATTCCCCTTTTTGTATTTCTTGGGGAAGTTCTGGTAGCGAGATTCGTGAGCATGATTCCATTCTCCATTAGATTATATAATTTGAGTCTTTTAGATATTTGCGAAAGACATGAAACCTCCTTAATAATTGTTATTTTCACCTGAAACCAATACATAACTGCCTGTAGATAGTTAGGCTTTAACTTGCCCATCCAGGCAGAGGAGAAGTTACGCCAGTCTATCACCATCATCCCCTCCAGGTGGGTCGGGTATAGAAGACAGGTGAGGTCTGCAACCAGAGTGAACATCTTCAGAATGGCCACATGGTCAAATGAGGTTATGTCGACGAACTGAAGCCACATGATTACTATGTCGTCTGGGCTCGTCATTGGCAAAATGTACAATTTTCTGAAAAGAAATAAAAAATAATTAATAATATTTTTAAATCTTACTTCACTGCCAAGAAAATGACAATTTACAAGACAATATGGATATATGGTCTCGAATTATGGGATCTTCTGTCGTATTGTGAATGCACCCTTCTACGATTAATACCCCATCAAGACCTAAATATCCCAACTGTCCAGAAACTAATACAATCCCAATTCTTATCCTTTCACAATAAACTTTCATCCCATCCCAGACCATTCGCACTAGTCCTATCACCTCAATCCTAGCCTGACAATCCTACACGCCGGCTGAAATGGAGATGGCCTTGATATCTTCTAAGTGACGTTTAAACATGTTACTATTTTCTAGGGAGGGTCAGTGCTGGCTTATTCTCCCATCATGTGTCATAGACACATCTTCATGAATATATCTATCATATTTGCTCATTATAATTAGTTATTATGACTCATGCCAAGGCTTTAACTACGAGGTCAAATCGCCTACCATTAGAGCGCTCTTTCCTCACTATGGTGGAAATGAGCCAGACTCTACCGTGGGAGTCCTAAATTTTGCCTACCCTAAACTTTTATTCACCTAGGGTAGGGGTCTTTAACGAGTATCTAACATCGGGACATACGTATTTAGATTCCAAACAGATCATATATACGTATGAGTCGCCTAGAAAACAAAACTCCCACAGTAAAATCGCACTGGTAGTAGGCGATATTACCTGTTGTTGAAAGCCGGACATGTGTCACAAATAAACAAAACTGGCTAATTTCACAAAAATCTAAATTTGAATTTAAATATTTTATCTTATTTGCGTAATAAGTTAGATAGAAAATGAGAAAATAAAAAAACATTAAAATTACAATGAACCTACATAGATTTCTGAGCGTTCTTCATGGCCACATCCAGAGGATCTCGATTTCCAAATATCTGGGGACATTTTCCTTTCACAGTAAAATAACAGTCTATCTTCTTCTTGGCTATCTCCAGAGATTTGCAGGTGACCGCTTGCGAAATGAAGAAATAATCATCTGTAAACAAATAAATTTCGTTATTGTGGAGGTCTGTTATGTCCCACTGTCATGGTGACAAAAAAAAAAAGAAAAAAAAGAAGAGTTTTACATACATATATATTATAGACCGTGGGTTCGAAACCCGACCGAAGCCCTTAGTTATATGGGAAATGAAGAAACCTTGAGCACGCTGTCCTTCGGATACGATGTTAAGCGATGCATGTGTCAGGTACTCGTTCCCTACCCTAGGTGACTAAAAATTTAGAACATGTAAAATATAGGACTCCCATATTAGGGTCGAGCGCATGTCCACCAGAGCGTTCTTTTGTCGCATGTGATCTCGATGTTAAAGCCCGGGCATGAGTCACAATAACTATATACGTAAGTGTGTATGTGAGTAAGATATATATCTTATTCTTTCATCAAAGGGCACACTCACTCTCAAAGTTTAGTTAAAAACAAATATTTTTTTTTACATCGTTGCCCTTGCGAGTCGCATTATGCCCTAGGAGTTCAGATGCTGGGAAATTTACGCACCCTGATTCCAAAAACACATAAAACACCGTCTGTATTTTGTGTTTGTCTGTGAATACCATAACTCCCGTAAGAATGATTGTATCTATACGAAAATTGATATCAGTATCCAGAACTCTATAAAGGCATAACTATTGATTTTCAGACAAATGGAAGAGAAGATTGATGGGGAGGGACTTAACAGAAAAAAAACTCCAATAAATATAAATAAAACTCCTATATAATGTCTAAATAAATATAACAAATTGGTTTTAAAAAATATTACGTATTCCACAGATTTATACAAAACTACCATTTTCAGCATTGCAACATCGTCAGGTTTAGTAATAAATATACCAAGACGATATTACGTATATTTGTAAATAACTCTGACGATAGTGTAAAGCCGAAACTGGTAGCTTTTGTATACATTTTTTGTGGAATAGACAATATTAAAAAAAATTATTTATATATTATAAGTTTCCCCAATATATTCGCGTTATTCAACTTAAAAGTATGAAATGAACATATCAACATGACATTTCATATATAAATTAAATATCCCCTAAGGGCGACACCTATTAATTTTCACCCGAATCGGGTAAAAAGAAAGGGGGATGAGAGAGAAGTGGGGCCCAACTCAAAGGCCCTAATAACTGTCCATTTCACGAATGTAAAAACAAGAAATTTAGTGTGAGCATTCAAAAATCCCCCTGAGTGAGGTATCGATATATCTTCAACCAAATCAGTGGATGGTTAGCGCAATTGTGGCTTGGATCCTTGGCTCAAGTCCAACATTTACATAAGCATAGATAACAAAGAGTCAGACGCAAGACACGTGACACAAATATCAATAGCAGGCGTCAGGGTCAAAGTATAAACACAAAGGTGTCAAAACTATAGAATATCGATATTGGTTATGTACCTAGAATTTAAAAATTTTCCATGAAATTGAATAACGGTAAAAACAAAAAAAAATTGAAGACAAAATAAAGTGCCTCCCAGATAAAATAAACTTAAGCAAGCCGTCCTTTGGACGAGTGAGTATCGATAGTACGCTCGATTAACCGGTTGGATTTTACTATCGAATATTATCGATAGTTATATTTAATGAAATTATTTAAAATTATCGGTCTTGCACTTTCCAATTTCTCACCTACATTCTCTATATTTTATGATAAGTTTATTGAATTTTCGTAAACATCGATAGAACTCAAGTAAAGTTTAATATTATTAGAACCTTGGCATTGTCGTCACTGATCTAAATGTTTGAGTGGATCGTTCGGTATTCTTTACATCGCACCAACTTCTTAGGCCCAACATCTCTATCGAATGCTCCCACACATTCGAATGATTTTCCGTTTCACATCGCTCATGCATCACACTAGTAATAAAATTAAAAACAAAACGAAGCAAAATCAAACTAAGAATTATACAAAATAAAATCCACTTAGTAAACAAAGTAGGTTGAAGGAACTGATAATACTGATTATGAAACCTCTTTTCTTGGTTACTGACAGAATAGCCAACCGTACGGAAACCGAACTCTTTTCCCGACAGAGGCGATTGCTCTTCTTGTTCGAAATTCATGTTTCAGAATTCCAATGGTACCTACTACCGATTAATCGGTTTGTCCGACTATCGATAGTTTGACGCCACTTTTATATGCCAATGTATTTACCAAAATAAATAAAAATATCAATATGGCTATAATATATCTCAAATGAAGAGAAAAACAAATTGTCAGTGTACTTCCCCACAACGAATTACTTAGGGCCCATTAAAGCCTCACACTAATGTACAGTACCTTCATGTCAATACCTTCATTACATCGGTTATTCGCATTTTTGAGCTAAGCCCTCTCCCTTGAACCCTTCGCCCTTTTTGCCGATATTGCTGAAATTTAACACATAATTATCCTCATGCGGTTTTGATTTTAAATATAAAATTTCATACCGATTCATTCATTTCATACGCAGTTATTGGAGTTTTTGAGTTAAGCCCCCTCAGATCCCCCTCTTTCCTTCGGTCCATTCCTCTTAAAATAACTGAGTGTCATCCTTATAGGTTTTTGAATTTATATATAAAATTTCGTTTCGATACATTCATTACAATAACAATTATTGGAGTTTCTGTGTTAAGTCTTCCCCCTTCCCTTTGGCCGATTTGGCTGAAAATCAATAGATGTGCTTAGAGAATCTGGATACACATATAAAATTTCATGTCGATACATTCATTCTATCGGAAGTTATCGTAATCACAGACACACAAACACATTTTTTTAAATTTATGAAATCGAGTGGTTAGAAAACATGAAATTCCGTTGAAAACTCGGAATCGAATTTCTGACAGATTACATGACTTCACATTCACAGTTTAAAGAAATATAAGTAATATATGTCTCCTCCAATATTCATTAAATAAATAATTATTGTTAATATATTTAAAGGCTTATTGTACTCACCTATATTTTGCGGCAAATGAGGTTGTTTGGAATGCCAATCTTTAAGTTTTAATACATCCTTTATAACGGAATCAATTTTTTCTTTTGGCATCTTGTGTGTGTCGAAATTATAATTTAAATCCATAATTTATGTTCACAATAATTGTTCTTCAATAATCATAACTGTAATAAATATTAAAACATGTATTAAGCCTAACAAGAAAACATTATAAGAAGCAACATAATGCGCACCTCTCGACCTGCACTCTACCGAGCAACTGACATAATACATTCAAAAAATTAGAAGAAAAAAAAAACTTGAGGAAAATAATAAAAGTTAATACAAATATATACGTATTATATTAATTTAACTTAAAATATTATGTAAATATATAAAATTTAACAAAAATAACCGAAAATGAAGGTCAAGAATATATTATAAGCATATTTTTTTCTTGATTTTGTAAGATAAAAATAGACTTTTTTTTGTTGCCATTAATAACCTTGAATCGAGAGGATGAGATACCCACAAAACAAGTTATTTAACCTTCAACCTTTCCCACTCTAGTTTTTTAGATGCAACAGATAGATTGAAAAACACATCCGAAAGATAATATAAGATGATGATAGGTCAGGATATAATACGAGTATATTGTGTTATATAATTTGATCACCCTGACCCTATCACCTTAGACTGTGTACTCAGTATTGTATTTTCCGGATATATACTGTACATATTTTCTGATAAATACTCTAATCTTTTACTGTTTAATTAATTAATCTCTTAATTATCCCTGAACAATATTTAAAAAAATAAATAAAAAAATAATAATTTGCGAACCTGGTGTTACTTTTGATTCTTTTTTGCAGTTGCAGATCTTTATTGTCGTTTCAGTGTGCAAGTTGGCTGATTGTTGAACAAGAATAGAAGAAACAGCAAACGGTAACACTGGATTCTAGAAAAAGCACAATTTAATTTAACATTTAATTTCTTTAAAGGCAATATGTATTTCTAAAAATGAAATAAACTTCAGATTCCTCAGATTCCAAATTTATATAAAGCATATTTTTTTTACAAAAATTTCTTTTCTCACTTCCAAAGTACAATTTATTTCTAACTTATGGGACTAAAGATGAATGTAGGACATACAATCAGTAACAAAAATTTTCGGACAATTTATAATTTTGTTTTTCTTTTGCAGTTACACATAGTTATATGGCAAAATATTTAATTCAAGCAAAGTTTTAAATTTCGAGATCATCAATCATTTCAAAACGCCGTAAAACAATTAATTAAACATTTACAGCTAATAGGAAATTTTGCATTAATAATTGAAGACAAGAAATTCACGTAACAAAATTTTCTGGACACCTGTTGTTTGTTTTGTAAACAAATGCGACTCTGATCATGATCTTTAATCCCTTCTCAACCAACCGCTAATACCGAACAAATTAAATGTGTTTATATACTTCTATTACTGCATTCAGTAGTTATTTGTATTTCCTGCTGTCAAGATGGGTCGAACATCTTTTGAAGTTCAACAGATAATAATTTTTAATTATGAAAAAGGATTAAGTGTCCGCAAAATCGGTGGTATGGTGGGCCGAAGTAAAAGCACCGTAGCCGATGTAATTCGAAGGTATAAGCACGAGCATCGGATAGATTTGAAATCTTCCTCTGGCCGTCCAAGAGTATTAAACGACCGAGAAAGGTGTAGCGTTGTCCGGAAAATTAACAACAAGCCCTCGAGGAGTGCACCTCAGATCGTCGCCGAGGTATACAGAGAAACGGGAAAGAAAGTTCACCCACAAAATGTTCGAAGAATTCTAAAAGAAGCAGGATATAATGGGAGAGTACCAAAAACCGTTTGTGAGTGAAAAAAATATAAAAAAAAGATTGAGCTTCGCAAAAGAGTTCCAGAATCATTCAGAAATTTTTTGGAGTAATGTCATTCATCTGCGAGGTAAAATAAACTTAAGCACTCCGTCCTTCGGATGGGATGTTCAGCGATGGTCATGAGCCTGTACGATGTCAGGTCAAAGCGTTTGAGCTCTCACATAAACACACGCATGCAATTGATCTCTGATGTTCACACGATTACAAAATTTTTAGTACATATTATTATGTATACATATATTATATGTATAGGGAAGTAAACAAAAGTAAAGTAATAGTATATGTATACATATATTACATGGAAGTAAACGGACATGATCTGGAAACATTTATTTGTCGAAATATCGGAGAAAAAACGTTTAAATTAGAAAAATTAGGTACTTAGTTTCTTTAGAGGGAAGGTGGAGGGGATAGAGTAGGGGGAAGGGACGGTTTCTGCCGAGGGTCAGCGCTGCTGTCGCTCTCTTCCAACGTCATATCACAAAAATCTAGTTTTCTGACATTACATGACCTGAGATTTCTTTTTATGTTGTGAAGAGTTACAAGATACAAGAATATTTTATTATTGCGGTTTGTTCTATTGCAAGCAAATACTTTTGAATGTAAGTTTAATATATTTAGTCCCGACAGTCGCGACAAAATTTGGAGAAGGCGTAATGAAGAGCTGAATCCAAAAAATTTAAAACCAATAGTAAAACTTGGGGGTGGCTCAGTGATGGTGTGGGGGTGTATGGCGTCTAGTGGAATTGGTGAACTGGTTTTCATTGAAACCACCATGACTGGAAAAGTTTATGCCGAATTACTTAGGAGCAATTTGAAAAAGAGTGCTGAAAAACTTGGGATTTTACGGACTTTTCATTTTTACCAAGACAACGATCCGAAACACACCTGTGAATTGGTACGTACTTGGCTTTTGTATAACTGCCCTAAAGTTATGAAACCCCCCCCAATCGCCCGATCTCAACCCAATTGAACACGTATGGGGTGAGCTCGACAGGAAAATTCGATTAACACCCATTGCTTCAAAAAACGAATTGAAACAAAAGTTATTAGAAGAGTGGGGTAAAATATCTCCAAATTTCACCAAAAAATTAGTTTCATCATCAATGCCGAATCGAATGAAAGATGTTATTACACAAAAAGGGTACCCAACCAAATATTAATTAACATTATGGTTTTTGAATTTGTGAAATCGTAAAAAAAACATTGAATTTATTTATAGTTGTTTACATTTTTGTCCGAAAATTTTTGTTACCTACATTACTTGTTATAAAATTTACTAAATTAAAATATTTATTTGTTCTAATCAAAGCTGTTTTTCCTTTATCCTAACCCACTTTTGAATTCTTATTCTTGATTGAAAAATGGCTTTAATTATTTTTTTAAATTATTTTTTATTACTTTTGCATTTAATTATTATAATTTTTTATTGAAAAATCAAACCGTCCGAACATTTTTGTTACTGGCTGTAAGTATGAAATATAAGCCTAACCAAATAACATAAGAACATATATTTTTAAAAGTAAATACTTTATACTTTGAATTTTAAATATTTAATCTACTTAAAACCTGTCTTTATTTTCCATTATTTAACTGTTTCAAGTCTCTAATTGTAATTTTGGCTGTAAATTTGTATATTAATTGTTAAACAAAACAAAAATAATAGAGAAGGGAGATGGAAACATGCGCCAAAAAATAGCTATGAGGTTATATCGCCTACTACTAGAGCGCTCTTTTGTCACTCTGATGGACATGAGCCCGACTCTACTATCGGAATCCTAAATTTTTATTCACCTAAGGTAGGGCTTCTTTAACGAGTACCTGACATTGTACAGGTTTGGGACCATCACATCCAAAGGACGGCATGCTTAAGTTTATTTTACCTCCCAGATAAAATATACTAAGGGCCTCGGCCGGGTTAGAAATCCGCTTCTTTTAGTTCAGTAAGCAAGCACGCATACCATTGAACTACCGGCGCTCTCCAATGTGTTTCTAGTATTATATAAGTTACTAACCGGGCAGATAAAGTTACTAATAATAGCAGCGCCCGGATAACCCTCCTAGTAAAATCTCTGGTGTTTGGGCAAAAGGGCTTAAGTCTTGTGATCCAAAGGACAAGTGCATTTAAATATTTTTACCAAATGTAACTGATTGTTGGAATATTTTAATTTGTTTATATTTAATACTTTATAGAAATAATATTTCAAGTAATATAAATGTGCCTTACCCAATTTGCAGAAATTTTCCAAGCCTTCAGAAATTCCCCTCCCAAAATTCAGATTCGCCGACTTAAGCCCTTTTGCCAAAAACTCCTGAGAAATATATAAGTAGGTATGTACATGCGTAATGTCCAAAAAAAAAGTCTCCCATGAATCACCAACAATGTATTTTTACTATTTTATTACTCCCCATTGGTCAATTTGGCTGAAAAACAATTTATTTAGGTGTCGTTAGAATATTAAGTATTAAGAAAAAAAATTCTAACATCCTAAATATTTACGATACATAGAGAACATAACCCTTTTTTTTTTTTTTTTTTAATTAAGCCTAATAACCCTGACTAGTCAAGCTATGAATTATTTACTGTCAACTTGCATTATAAATGAACGTAATAATGGATTGTTAATAGTAATAATAAACAATAATCATTAGTTATAATGTATTATAGACACAACATTACCTCGAGAGGAAATTGACAACAGTGTTGTTTGTCTGTCGTCGTTTAACTGACAGCTGATAAAATATCTCATGAAGTTATAGATAAAATTGGCTCTTATTCTAATGTCAATACAAAAAAAAAAAAAATATTATAATTTTAAACATTTTTTTTCAAGAGTTTTCCTTATATTATCATGCGTAGTTATATCATGTAATTCATTAATCAGCCTTATCGGTCAGAATTGCTAATAAATAAGTTGAAAAGAAAAATCATTAAAAAAAATTTTCAATGTTGTATTACATGTTAGGGTTCCTCGGTGGACATGTGGGGGGTGCCGTAAGATATACATGATCACGTAACGGGTTCTGTTTGTAAAGTGTCATGGATGTGTATTGGGGAAAAAGAGATGTTAGCAACCATAGTGATAACCAACAAAGCTAGCCCAAGGATGCTGTTATACTCGTAGATTTAGGTAAGTATGCCTTTTTTAATGTACTTGCTTTTGATGATTAATGGAGAAAAAATATATATAACTAGCAGTAATACCCGGCGTTGCCCGGGGAACTTTGACCTTTCTCCTAATAGCTCTCGTTCGAATCCTATTCAATTTTTAAACCTTAAATTCATGATGTTATAATTTCCAATTATTCATACGGAATAAGGCTTATAGTCCTTCAACGGCAGACATCCCAGCTAGTAAATTTATAGGACCCCTGGGCACCATGGCTAGTACGCGCCATTCAACGGCGGAAACCACAGCTAGTGAATACTTAGAGTCACTGGACGTTCTAGCCAGTGCGTACTTAAGAACGCTTGTGACCACAAATGTGCGGATCCCACAGCCGCTGTGCGGACCCCACAGCTAGTACGTAGTTAGAAACGCTGGGCACCACAGCTAGTACGTAGTTACTACTACTACTTGTGAAATTTCATGAGAATCCGATTACCTTTAATGAGTCAGTATTATTTTTATGCTTAGCGCCCCCCCCCCCCCTACCGTTCAAATTTTTTTAGATGTCATATAGTGTATATTTCTATTTCGCCTTTAAAAATACTACATGTGAAATTCCATGACAATTCGATCATGTGTTAATGACCGATCACTATCTTTATATTTAGGTCTACCCCCACAACCCCCCTCACGTTCACGATTTTGTGACGTCACACACCCTATTTTTTTATTTGGCTTTTAAGAATACTACATATGAAATTCCATGATAATCCAATCATCCGTTAATGACTTAGCACTATCTTTATATTTAGGCCTTTCCCCACAACCCCCCCTCCAGTTCAAAATTTTGAGATGTCACATAGCATATTTTTCAATTTGCCTTCTAAGAATACTACATATGAAATTCCATGACAATCCGACCATCAGTTAATGACCGATCACTATCTTTATATTTAGGTCTACCCCCACAACTCCCCTCACGTTCACGATTTTGTGACGTCACACACCCTATTTTTTTATTTGGCTTTTAAGAATACTACATATGAAATTCCATGACAATCCAATCATCCGTTAATGACAGCACTATCTTTATATGTAGGCCTACCCCCACAACCCCCCTTCGTTCAAAATTTTGAGATGTCACATAGCCCATTTTTCAATTTGCTCTCTAGGAATACTACATGTGAAATTCCATGACAATCCGATCATTCATTAAAGACTTAGCACTATCTTTATAATGAGGCTTACCCCCACAACCCCCCCTTACGTTCACTATTTTGTGACGTCACACACCCTATTTTTTTATTTGGCCTATAAAAAAACTACATATGAAATTCCATGCCAATCCGATCATCCGTTAATGACTTAGCACTACCTTTATATTTAGGCCCCCCTTACAACCCCCCCTACCGTTCAAAATGTATGGACGCCATATAGCCTATTTTTTAACTTGGCTTTTAAGAATACTACATGTGAAATTTCATGATAATCCGTCCATCCGTTAATGCGCGAGAGCAATTTTTGTGCTTAGCCCCCCCCCCCCCCCCCCTCCAGTTGACCGCTAGGAACTTTCTTCATAAGAACCTTCCTCGGACTTCAACGATTTTTTTTTTTTTTTTTCTTTTGACCACTTGGAACCACAGCTAGGAACTATTTAAGAACGCCGGGCACCTTAGATAGTGTGCGCCTTGTAACTCCGTGCAACCAGGTATTAAGTTCTTAGGAACGCTGGGCAACACAGATAGTATGTAGTTAGGAATGCTGGGCATCGCAGCGAGTGCCTTGCAACAGCGGCTGCCCTAGGTATTTTGTGCTTAAGAACTCTGGTGATAGCTATTATTTACCGTGCAACGGTGGACCTCCTAGGTAATACATGCTTAGGAAACCCACCGTATTAAAATTAGAGCTATATCCCATCTTTAAGAAAGCTCCATGTGAGATTCATTCAGCATTAATGCACCCCCGCCCCTCCCGTCCAAAAGGGTCACAGCCAATTTTTAAATATTGCTTTTGAAACTACAATTTAGGTACATGCTTGCCCCCCCATACCCCCCTCCCGTTGACAATTTTGAGACGTCACATATCCTTTTTTTGTTTTTGTCTTTTAAGAATTGTGATGTACACTACGGAACATTTTTTAATGAATATTTTAATGAAAAGAGGTAATTTTTTTTTATTATAATATAATATATATCAAGGTGTTTAAGAAAACAAAACAAGAAAACATATAAAAACAGCTGTAAAAATAGGGTTGAGTGGAATGGAGTCGTGAGCTAGTTCTTAAACGGTGCACTGTGAATTGATATGTTTTAAATAAAAAATGAAGTTGAACAATTAGATGAAAGTTGACTGGGGTGGAATTAAAGTGTGAAGAGTTGACGGGGTCTGGTTTGTGTGGTAGAGGCGTCGAGAAGGTACAATTAATAATATATATTTTTCAATATGCCCAAATAAAAATAATAATAGTTTTTAAGTATTTAGTTAAATGATTTTGTTGCTTTGTTCAATGTTTAGTTTTTTTTATTAGAATGTGCAAATAAAGCAAATAACCCAAATATTTGTCCTCTTCAAATTCTATCCTATTCATCTTCCCTGTTGTCCCAGTAGTATCATTTGAAAAACCTTTGGATTAGAAATTAATATTATTTAGAATTATTAAAAATTGGTATCTCTTTGTGAATCCAAGTGTAAAGTTTGTTTAATCGAATTTTTTGTTGTATACGTGTACTTTCTTAAAAATTGCACGTCTTAAATTATTGATAATATTTTTTTTTTAGGGAAATTTTCGGCAAACTACTGTAGAAATCAAAATTTAAATAAACAAAAGAGATCAAATTTCTACAGGAAATGTGGTAGCAAACAAGCTTTTATCACAGAATACTACATGCCTATTTTTTAACTTGGCTTTTAAGAATACCACATGTGAAATTTCATGATAATCCGTCCATCCGTTAATGCGCTAGAGCAATTTTTGTGCTTACCCCCCCAGTTGACCGCTAGGAACTCTCTTCATAAGAACCTTCCTCGGACTTTAACGAATATTTGAAAAAAAAAGTTAGCCGAATTGGTCCAGCCGTTCTCGAGTTTTGCGCTTAGCAAAATTAGCCAGTCATTTTTATTATATAGATTTCTTCCTTGATAATTTTAGTTGGAACCAAACGGTAACTTATTTTATCATACATATGGAGTCTATCGAGCTCAGGATCGCCACTTAGAAATCTAGCCAAGGCAGTTAGGTCAGATGTTTTAATCGAGAAGATAAAAATAAATTTGAGCACGTCGTCCTTCGGATTGGACTTTAGGCTATGATCGAGGGCCTTTTTGTACGTCAGGTGCTCGATAATGAGTCGTATGTTATGTAACTAAACCTAGGTAGCTAAAATTTCACTTAGGTTCAAAAAACCTTGAGCACGTCGTCCTTCGGATGGGACTTTCCCGATATATCTGAATCTGTCTATCAGTTTTAACAAATATTAAATGTATAAACCGTTAAAAAGGAGGAAATTTGAAGAATGGTATTTAGCCCGACTTTTTTCGAAAAACATTTTTATTTCGATTTTTGTGTAGGATTCAGATATCCCGGTTGTTCATCAGTTTTAACAACAACAACACACTTTATTTGGACCAGAACATCTTGGTTCTTCACACAAAGTATAAAATGGAAAATATAAAATGAAATTAATTAATAATAATGTCATGGTATAATCTTGGTTTGAGCCTTCTGTGGAGAGTAGGCTGGCCAAGATTGTAGTGGGCTGCTCCAGAACACAGGCCTAGTCTTCCGTGGTAGTTATCTACTAAGGACCTTAAATAGGCTGCGACCCGAGGAAGTTCCTCATGGAGTTGGCTGTTTCGGATAAACCATGGTGCATTCAGAGACACACGAAGAATTTTGTTCTGAAATGTTTGTAGTCGTGTTGTGAGTGAAGGACTGGCGCCATGCCATATTGGACAGGCGTATGTTAACAATGGGAGAAGTAACGCTTTGTACAGGAGCAGTGTGCAAGAGTGTTTGAGGGGTGTGTTGCGGTTAATGAGTGGATAGAGATGTTTTAAACGGGTGTATGCTTGTGTAAGTTTTGTGTTGATGTGAAGTTTCCATGTGAGCCGTGTGTCTAAGAATACACCAAGGTACCGGACAGCCTGATCTTTAGGGTTCCATGGAATGGGAAGTCCGTTAACCCGCAGCCTACTCTGGTCCTCTGTAAAAAATCGGCGAAGGGCAAAAATCTTCGCTTCTGTTTTACTGGCGTTCAACTGAAGCTTCCATCGAGCGAACCAGCTGGAGACGTGGTTGAGAGAAGTTTGTAACATGTCAACTGCTGTCTGGAGGTCTTCATGTTGACACATAAGTAGTGTGTCGTCTGCGTATAGTGCTAGAGTGGTATTACATGGCTCGGGGATGTCGCAGCAGAATAAGCTGAAGAGGAGGGGACTGAGGATAGCTCCCTGTGGCACTCCCGCCAGAATACTACGCTTGGAGCTGAGGATGTTGTTGACCCGCACTTGAAACGTCATGTTCTCCAAAAAGGAATCAACGATCTTTTCCAAGTACTGTGGAGCCCATGTCTTCCTCAGCTTATAGCGGAGACCTTCATGCCACACCGAGTCGAACGCGGAAGCTACATCTAAAAAGACGGAGGCTGTATATGTCTTCTGTTTGAAACCATTCACAATCTTTTCCGAGACCCTCTGTAGCTGGTGCACAGATGAATGATTATGTTTGAAACTAAACTGGTGAGCTGGAACTATTCCTGCGCTTTCCAGGTGAGAACCCAGTCTTCTCAATATTAGTCGTTCAAAGATCTTCGACAACGAGTTCAGAAGGCTTATAGGCCGATAGCTGTCCGGCTCTTGCTTGGGCTTACCATGTTTATGGAAGACGATTACAACTGCGTTTTTCCAATTTCGAGGAAAATAGCTGCATCGCAGGCATGCGTGGAACAGACCGGTTAGAAAGGCTATACTCTTGGGTGGCAGCTTCTTCAGCACTATGTTCGGAATGAGATCCTCACCGGGGGCCTTGTTGTTTGCTAAGTTTGTTATTAATGTTGTGATTTCTGAGGGAGTGGTGAACTTGATGAAATTTTCAACAGTTTGTGTCGGTATGGATAGATATGTGTGTACTGTGGTGTTCATGTCTGTGTTAGCAGTGTCGTGTGTGCGGTACTTTTGTTCGAGGTGTGTTGCCAGGATTTCGCATTTGTCTTCTTCGCTCGTCACTGTGTGATGTCCGTCTGTCAGTGGGGGCAAGGATGTGTTTTGTCTCAAAATTCGTCGGGTTTCTTTCCAGAGACTACTATCGCCGGGGGTCATGTCGGTCAAGTAAGCCCTGTACTTACAAATTCTGTGGTTGTCGAGCTCCCATCTCACCCGTCGGGTCAAGCGATTGAGGTCTCTTTTATCTACATCACTTCTTGTTCTTTGCCAGCGTTTGCGAGCCGTGTTTTTTTCGTGAATTAGTGCTAGGATTTGAGTGGGAATGGAGTCATGTATATGTGGTCGTCTGTCTTTGAAGTGGTGATATGTAGCATTGTGAACAGATGTGTAAACAGTTTGTGTGAATGTCTGTATTGTCCAGTCTATGTCGTCTGTGTGATTGTAGTAGATTGGAATTTCAAGAGTTTGATCCATTTCCCATTGAAAAGTTTTCCGATTTTCAGTGAGGGTTCCAAGTCAGCCTTCTATTCAGAGTTAATCCTAAATACAGTGTAAACTCCATTTAACGCCACTCGATTTAACGACAAACTCCCTAAAACATGGAAATTACTTGAATCTGGTTGGTTTACCTTGTTGTCCATACAATGATATACTCTATGTAGCATCACACCCACTCTAAATAACGACAACAATACGTCATTACTAAGCAATAAACAGTACTTTCAAGTTGCCCAAATTAATAAGAACTGCAGCTGTATACGTTCTTTTGTTTATGTTACCGAAGATTCTAAGAAATGCGTTCTTTTGTTTGTTGTGTATACCTCGGCTGCTAGACTGTTATTAGGTTGTTATGCATTATCTATACGTTATCATATTCTTAGTTACTCACTAACTTTCAAACTGTGAACGTGGCGAGTAAGAGAAAATCTTTGTGTATTGACGAAAAAGTTTTATTAATATGCGCAATAGAGGCGGGAGAAAAGACAAGTGATGTTGGAAGACGCTTTCGATTCAGTCGCTCTACCGTGTCTACAATATGGAAGAACAAAGAAAAAATTCTACAAGCAGAGGAGAATGGAAAATCTTCTAAGAAATTAAACAAACCTAAATACGAAGTTATGCTATCATGGTTTCACAGACAGCGCCAAAATAATATGCCTGTCTCGGGGCCGATCGTGAAAGCTAAAAACTTTATTAGTAAATACATATTATAATAGTAAAATACTACTAAATGTAATGTAATATGTATTGATGTTTCTTCTCTTCATTTAACGACAACTCTCAATAACGACATAAAATGCGCAGTCCCTTGAGTGTCGCTATATAGAGTTTACACTGTATTTTACTAAAGAGGTATGAGGTAATGGCTGGTTTTCAATGAATACGGGGGGGGGAGGACTCATGTACTCCAGAGCGGTGAAAGAGTGCGATATGACCTCGCAGTTAGAGCCATTAGAAAGAATAGTCACAATCACTAACCAACTATAAAAATACATTTTTCAAAAATATACCTTATTTTTCAATTATAGTATACTAGTGAAACGTAGAAAATAAAACTATTTCATTGCGCAGGTGCTAGGTGATGAGTGTTAATATGTAAAACCTTATATTCTCTTTTTTTTTTTTTTTGCAATAATTGAAATATGAGGTGTATTTTTGGAAAAATTGCTTTTTTTATAATTTTTTTTATTTCCTAACCTTCTAATTATCGTGTCGACAAAAAATTTTATATGTGAATCCAGCACTCTCTAACGACGACACCTAACGTTTTTCAGAGGACGGCTCAACTCATAAACTTCAATAACTGCCGATGTAATGAATGTATCTACATGAAATTTCATATTTAAAGTCAAAACCCAATGAGGACATAACCTGTCGAATTTCAGCAATATCGACTGAAGGGAAGAAAGGGTTCAATTCAGAAACCCTAATAACTACCAATGTAATAAATTTATCGACACAAAATTTAATATGAATATTTAGGAGGCCCTAATGTAAGCCAACTACTGAATATTACCTGTGAGGTCCGCCGTTGCAAGGCTCATACTAGCTGTGATGCACAGCGTTCCTAACTGCGTACTAGCTGTTAAGTCCGCCGTTGCAAAGGAGTCCGCCGTTGAACGACTATAAACCATATTCCAAATAAATAATTAGAAATTATAACATCATGAACGTACTGTCGAAGAATTGAATAGGATTCGAACAAAAGATATGGTTGATAAAGATAAAGTTGCGTTTAATATAAATAAAATCAATTGGGAGTGGATTCATAAAGAAGTGGGTGCGACCCTCCCCCCTGCTCAAAATCCTGGCTACGCCCGTCAATTTCACATGTATCTTTTAATATTGAACCAATTATGTACTTTTATATTTACCGAGATATACTCAATACTTTGGGCTTAAGCATTGGCACACAACACACATCAGTAAAATTAAATCGTAAAAAAATGTAATTTTTACATATTTTTAATTAGATTTTTAGATTCTTCTCAAAGAAACTAGGTTTTCTGTTTTTTTAATTTTTTCTGGACGAGAATAGTTTTCGAGATATGGTCTTTGAAAGTTGCGTTTTATGTAAATTCAATTGTGAGTGGATTCATACTCGCGAAGAGTGGGGGCGACCCCCCCCCCCCCCCCCTGCTCAAAATCCTGGCTACGGTAATATTTCCCCAGTTATACTCAATACATTAACTTTCTAAGGGAACTTAACATTTTTAGCCGAGATATTTTGAAAACACTTAATAGAAAATAAAGAAAAACGTATGTTCTAAAAAAAACTTATTGTATATTTCATAAAATGTATATAATATGGGAGTACTTTCGGTATTGCTACCATCTTCAGAGGCGATGTACTTAAAACAGAGGACTGTTGGGTAGGTTCCAGAACAAATAATACATTATACAAACATCTTAACAAAAACAAAAGAAAAAAGTGAGATTTTCTATCTAAAATGTAGTTTTTGTAATTTTGTTAATGTAAGTCAAACTGGGAGACAATTTAAAAATAAGGTAAAAGAACACGTATCAGAAATAGGCTTAAACATTGACACAAAACACATCAGTAAAATTAAATCGTGAAAAAATTTAATTTTTCAAAATTTTTAATTAGAATTTTCAGATTCTCCACAAAACAAAACTAGGGTTTCAGGTATTTTTAGTTTTCTTGTACGAGCAATAGTTCTCGAGATATTGGTCTTTGAAAGCTGCGGTTTTGTTAAATCTATTGGGAGTGGATTCATACAGATCTCAGCCCGCAAACGGGGCGAAGAGTGAGGGCGACCCCCCCCCCCCACCCCCACCCTCCCCACCCTCTGTTCAAACTTCTGGCTACGCCCCTGTCAATTTCTCATGTATCTTTTCATATTGAACCAATTATGTACTTTTATACTTACCCAGTTATAGTCAATAATTTTGGCTCAAACATTGACCAACCTCAGTAAAATTATATCGTAAAAAAATTTAATTTTTACAAATTTTTAATTAGGATTTTCAGATTCTTCACACAAAAACGAGATATTCCGGTATTTATAGTTTTTCTGTACGAGCAATAGTTTTCGAGATATGGTCTTTGAAAGTTGCGTTTTATGATAAATCTATTGGGAGTGGATTCAGACAGATCTCAGCCCGCAAACGGGGCGAAGAGTGAGGGCGACCCCCCCCCCCCCCCCCCCCCTCTCTTCAAAATCCTGGCTACGCCCCCCTTAATTTCACATGTATCTTTTCATATTGAACCCATTATGTACTTTTATACTTATCCAGTTTTAGTCAATACTTTAGGCTTAAACATTGACACAACCTCAGTAAAATTATATTGTAAAAAAATTTAATTTTTACAAATTTTTAATTAGGATTTTCAGATTCTTCACAAAAAAACTAGGTATTCCGGTATTTATAGTTTTTCTGTACGAGCAATAGTTTTCGAGATATGGTCTTTGAAAGTTGCGTTTTATGATAAATCTATTGGGAGTGGATTCAGACAGATCTCAGCCCGCAAACGGGGGGAAGAGTGAGGGCGACCCCCCCCCCCCCCCCCCCCCCCTCTTCAAAATCCTGGCTACGCCCCCCTTAATTTCACATGTATCTTTTCATATTGAACCCATTATGTACTTTTATACTTATCCAGTTTTAGTCAATACTTTCGGCTTAAACATTGACACAACCTCAGTAAATATAAATCGTAAAAAAATTTAATTTTTACAAATTTTTAATTAGGATTTTCAGACTCTTCACACAAAAGCGAGGTATTCCGGTATTTATAGTTTTTCTGTACGAGCAATAGTTTTCGAGATATGGTCTTTGAAAGTTGCGTTTTATGTTAAATCTATTGGGAGTGGATTCATACAGATCTCAGCCCGCAAACGGGGCGAAGAGTGAGGCCAACCCCCCCTCCCCCCCCCCTCTCTTCAAACTTCTGGCTACGCCCCTGTCAATTTCACATGTATCTTTTCATATTGAACCAATTATGTACTTTTATACTTACCCAGTTATAGTCTATACTTTAGGCTTAAACATTGACACAACCTCAGTAAAATTATATCGTAAAAAAATTTAATTTTTACAAATTTTTAATTAGGATTTTCTGATTCTTCACAAAAAAACTAGGTTTTCCGGTATTTATAGTTTTTCTGTGCGAGCAATAGTTAACGAGATATGGTCTTTGAAAGTTGCGTTTTATGATAAATCTATTGGGAGTGGATTCATACAGATCTCAGCGCGCAAACGGGGCGAAGAGTGAGGCCAACCCCCCCTCCCCCCCCCCCTCTGTTCAAACTTCTGGCTACGCCCCTGTCAATTTCACATGTATCTTATCTTTTCATATTGAACCAATTATGTACTTTTATACTTACCCAGTTATAGTCAATACTTTAGGCTTAAACATTGACACAACCTCAGTAAAATTATATTGTAAGAAATTTAATTTTTACAAATTTTTAATTAGGATTTTCAGATTCTTCACAAAAAAACTAGGTATTCCGGTATTTATAGTTTTTCTGTACGAGCAATAGTTTTCGAGATATGGTCTTTGAAAGTTGCGTTTTATGATAAATCTATTGGGAGTGGATTCAGACAGATCTCAGCCCGCAAACGGGGCGAAGAGTGGGGGCGACCCTCTCTCCTGCTCAAACTTCTGGCTACGCCCCTGTCAATTTCACATGTATCTTTTCATATTGAACCAATTATGTACTTTTATACTTACCCAGTTATAGTCTATACTTTAGGCTTAAACATTGACACAACCTCAGTAAAATTATATCGTAAAAAAATTTAATTTTTACAAATTTTTAATTAGGATTTTCTGATTCTTCACAAAAAAACTAGGTTTTCCGGTATTTATAGTTTTTCTGTGCGAGCAATAGTTAACGAGATATGGTCTTTGAAAGTTGCGTTTTATGATAAATCTATTGGGAGTGGAATCATACAGATCTCAGCCCGCAAACGGGGCGAAGAGTGGGGGCGACCCTCTCTCCTGCTCAAACTTCTGGCTACGCCCCTGTCAATTTCACATGTATCTTTTCATATTGAACCAATTATGTACTTTTATACTTACCCAGTTTTAGTCAATACTTTAGGCTTAAACATTGACACAACCTCAGTAAAATTAAATCGTAAAAAAATTTAATATTTACAAATTTTTAATTAGGATTTTCAGACTCTTCACACAAAAGCGAGGTATTCCGGTATTTATAGTTTTTCTGTACGAGCAATTGTTAACGAGATATGGTCTTTGAAATTTGCGTTTTATGATAAATCTATTGGGAGTGGATTCATACAGATCTCAGCCCGCAAACGGGGCGAAGAGTGGGGGCGACCCTCCCACCTGCTCAAAATCCTGGCTACGCCCCCCTTAATTTCACATGTATCTTTTCATATTGAACCAATTATGTACTTTTATACTTACCCAGTTTTAGTCAATACTTTAGGCTTAAACATTGACACAACCTCAGTAAAATTAAATCATAAAAAAATTTAATTTTTACAAATTTTTAATTAGGATTTTCAGATTCTTCACAAAAAAACTAGGTTTTCCGGTATTTATAGTTTTTCTGTGCGAGCAATAGTTAACGAGATATGGTCTTTGAAAGTTGCGTTTTATGTTAAATCTATTGGGAGTGGATTCATACAGATCTCAGCGCGCAAACGGGGCGAAGAGTGAGGCCAACCCCCCCCTCCCCCCCCCCTCTCTTCAAACTTCTGGCTACGCCCCTGTCAATTTCACATGTATCTTTTCATATTGAACCCATTATGTACTTTTATACTCACCCAGTTTTAGTCAATACTTTAGGCTTAAACATTGACACAACCTCAGTAAAATTAAATCGTAAAAAAATTTAATTTTTACAAATTTTTAATTAGGATTTTCAGACTCTTCACACAAAAGCGAGGTATTCCGGTATTTATAGTTTTTCTGTACGAGCAATAGTTAACGAGATATGGTCTTTGAAATTTGCGTTTTATGATAAATCTATTGGGAGTGGATTCATACAGATCTCAGCCCGCAAACGGGGCGAAGAGTGGGGGCGACCCTCCCACCTGCTCAAAATCCTGGCTACGCCCTCCTTAATTTCACATGTATCTTTTCATATTGAACCCATTATGTACTTTTATACTTACCCAGTTTTAGTCAATACTTTAGGCTTAAACATTGACACAACCTCAGTAAAATTAAATCATAAAAAAATTTAATTTTTACAAATTTTTAATTAGGATTTTCAGATTCTTCACAAAAAAACTAGGTTTTCCGGTATTTATAGCTTTTCTGTGCGAGCAATAGTTAACGAGATATGGTCTTTGAAAGTTGCGTTTTATGTTAAATCTATTGGGAGTGGATTCATACAGATCTCAGCGCGCAAACGGGGCGAAGAGTGAGGCCAACCCCCCCTCCCCCCCCCTCTCTTCAAACTTCTGGCTACGCCCCTGTCAATTTCACATGTATCTTATCTTTTCATATTGAACCCATTATGTACTTTTATACTTACCCAGTTTTAGTCAATACTTTAGGCTTAAACATTGACACAACCACAGTGAAATTAAATCGTAAAAAAATTTAATTTTTACAAATTTTTAATTACGATTTTCAGATTCTTCACAAAAAAACTAGGTTTTCCGGTATTTATAGTTTTTCTGTGCGAGCAATAGTTAACGAGATATGGTCTTTGAAAGTTGGGTTTTACGTAAAATCTATTGGGAGTGGATTCATACAGATCTCAGCCCGCAAACGGGGCGAAGAGTGAGGGCGACCCCCCCCCCCCCCCCCCCCCACCCACCTCACCCCTCCCCCCCTCTGTTCAAACTTCTGGCTACGCCCCTGTCAATTTCTCATATATCTTTTCATATTGAACCAATTATGTACTTTTATACTTACCCAGTTATAGTCTATACTTTAGGCTTAAACATTGACACAACCTCAGTAAAATTATATCGTAAAAAAATTTAATTTTTACAAATTTTTAATTAGGATTTTCTGATTCTTCACAAAAAAACTAGGTTTTCCGGTATTTATAGTTTTTCTGTGCGAGCAATAGTTAACGAGATATGGTCTTTGAAAGTTGCGTTTTATGATAAATCTATTGGGAGTGGAATCATACAGATCTCAGCCCGCAAACGGGGCGAAGAGTGGGGGCGACCCTCTCTCCTGCTCAAACTTCTGGCTACGCCCCTGTCAATTTCACATGTATCTTTTCATATTGAACCAATTATGTACTTTTATACTTACCCAGTTTTAGTCAATACTTTAGGCTTAAACATTGACACAACCTCAGTAAAATTAAATCGTAAAAAAATTTAATATTTACAAATTTTTAATTAGGATTTTCAGACTCTTCACACAAAAGCGAGGTATTCCGGTATTTATAGTTTTTCTGTACGAGCAATTGTTAACGAGATATGGTCTTTGAAATTTGCGTTTTATGATAAATCTATTGGGAGTGGATTCATACAGATCTCAGCCCGCAAACGGGGCGAAGAGTGGGGGCGACCCTCCCACCTGCTCAAAATCCTGGCTACGCCCCCCTTAATTTCACATGTATCTTTTCATATTGAACCAATTATGTACTTTTATACTTACCCAGTTTTAGTCAATACTTTAGGCTTAAACATTGACACAACCTCAGTAAAATTAAATCATAAAAAAATTTAATTTTTACAAATTTTTAATTAGGATTTTCAGATTCTTCACAAAAAAACTAGGTTTTCCGGTATTTATAGTTTTTCTGTGCGAGCAATAGTTAACGAGATATGGTCTTTGAAAGTTGCGTTTTATGTTAAATCTATTGGGAGTGGATTCATACAGATCTCAGCGCGCAAACGGGGCGAAGAGTGAGGCCAACCCCCCCCTCCCCCCCCCTCTCTTCAAACTTCTGGCTACGCCCCTGTCAATTTCACATGTATCTTTTCATATTGAACCCATTATGTACTTTTATACTCACCCAGTTTTAGTCAATACTTTAGGCTTAAACATTGACACAACCTCAGTAAAATTAAATCGTAAAAAAATTTAATTTTTACAAATTTTTAATTAGGATTTTCAGACTCTTCACACAAAAGCGAGGTATTCCGGTATTTATAGTTTTTCTGTACGAGCAATAGTTAACGAGATATGGTCTTTGAAATTTGCGTTTTATGATAAATCTATTGGGAGTGGATTCATACAGATCTCAGCCCGCAAACGGGGCGAAGAGTGGGGGCGACCCTCCCACCTGCTCAAAATCCTGGCTACGCCCTCCTTAATTTCACATGTATCTTTTCATATTGAACCCATTATGTACTTTTATACTTACCCAGTTTTAGTCAATACTTTAGGCTTAAACATTGACACAACCTCAGTAAAATTAAATCATAAAAAAATTTAATTTTTACAAATTTTTAATTAGGATTTTCAGATTCTTCACAAAAAAACTAGGTTTTCCGGTATTTATAGCTTTTCTGTGCGAGCAATAGTTAACGAGATATGGTCTTTGAAAGTTGCGTTTTATGTTAAATCTATTGGGAGTGGATTCATACAGATCTCAGCGCGCAAACGGGGCGAAGAGTGAGGCCAACCCCCCCTCCCCCCCCCCTCTCTTCAAACTTCTGGCTACGCCCCTGTCAATTTCACATGTATCTTATCTTTTCATATTGAACCCATTATGTACTTTTATACTTACCCAGTTTTAGTCAATACTTTAGGCTTAAACATTGACACAACCACAGTGAAATTAAATCGTAAAAAAATTTAATTTTTACAAATTTTTAATTACGATTTTCAGATTCTTCACAAAAAAACTAGGTTTTCCGGTATTTATAGTTTTTCTGTGCGAGCAATAGTTAACGAGATATGGTCTTTGAAAGTTGGGTTTTACGTAAAATCTATTGGGAGTGGATTCATACAGATCTCAGCCCGCAAACGGGGCGAAGAGTGAGGGCGACCCCCCCCCCCCCCCCCACCCACCTCACCCCTCCCCCCCTCTGTTCAAACTTCTGGCTACGCCCCTGTCAATTTCTCATATATCTTTTCATATTGAACCAATTATGTACTTTTATACTTACCCAGTTTTAGTCAATACTTTAGGCTTAAACATTGACACAACCTCAGTAAAATTATATCGTAAAAAAATTTAATTTTTACAAATTTTTAATTAGGATTTTCTGATTCTTCACAAAAAAAACTAGGTTTTCCGGTATTTATAGTTTTTCTGTGCGAGCAATAGTTAACGAGATATGGTCTTTGAAAGTTGCGTTTTATGTTAAATCTATTGGGAGTGGATTCATACAGATCTCAGCCCGCAAACGGGGCGAAGAGTGGGGGCGACCCCCTCCTTCCCCTCCCCCCCTCTGTTCAAACTTCTGGCTACGCCCCTGTCAATTTCACATGTATCTTTTCATATTGAACCAATTATGTACTTTTATACTTACCCAGTTATAGTCGATACTTAAGGCTTAAACGTTGACACAACCTCAGTAAAATTAAATCGTAAAAAAATTTAATTTTTACAAATTTTTAATTAGGATTTTCAGATTCTTCACAAAAAAAACTAGGTTTTCCGGTATTTATAGTTTTTCTGTGCGAGCAATAGTTAACGAGATATGGTCTTTGAAAGTTGCGTTTTATGTTAAATCTATTGGGAGTGGATTCATACAGATCTCAGCCCGCAAACGGGGCGAAGAGTGGGGGCGACCCTACCACCTGCTCAAAATCCTGGCTACGCCCCCCTTAATTTCACATGTATCTTTTCATATTGAACCCATTATGTACTTTTATATTTACCCAGTTTTAGTCAATACTTTAGGCTTAAACATTGACACAACCTCAGTAAAATTAAATCATAAAAAAATTTAATTTTTACAAATTTTTAATTAGGATTTTCAGATTCTTCACAAAAAAACTAGGTTTTCCGGTATTTATAGTTTTTCTGTGCGAGCAATAGTTAACGAGATATGGTCTTTGAAAGTTGGGTTTTACGTAAAATCTATTGGGAGTGGATTCATACAGATCTCAGCCCGCAAACGGGGCGAAGAGTGAGGCCAACCCCCCCTCCCCCCCCCCTCTGTTCAAACTTCTGGCTACGCCCCTGTCAATTTCTCATATATCTTTTCATATTGAACCAATTATGTACTTTTATACTTACCCAGTTTTAGTCAATACTTTAGGCTTAAACATTGACACAACCTCAGTAAAATTAAATCGTAAAAAAATTTAATTTTTACACATTTTTAATTAGGATTTTCAGACTCTTCACAAAAAAACTAGGTTTTCCGGTATTTATAGTTTTTCTGTGCGAGCAATAGTTAACGAGATATGGTCTTTGAAAGTTGCGTTTTATGTTAAATCTATTGGGAGTGGATTCATACAGATCTCAGCCCGCAAACGGGGCGAAGAGTGGGGGCGACCCTCTCTCCTGCTCAAACTTCTGGCTACGCCCCTGTCAATTTCTCATGTATCTTTTCATATTGAACCCATTATGTACTTTTATACTTACCCAGTTATAGTCGATACTTTAGGCTTAAACATTGACACAACCTCAGTAAAATTAAATCGTAAAAAAATTTAATTTTTACAAATTTTTAATTAGGATTTTCAGATTCTTCACAAAAAAACTAGGTTTTCCGGTATTTATAGTTTTTCTGTGCGAGCAATAGTTAACGAGATATGGTCTTTGAAAGTTGCGTTTTATGTTAAATCTATTGGGAGTGGATTCATACAGATCTCAGCGCGCAAACGGGGCGAAGCGTGAGGCCAACCCCCTCCTTTCCCTCCCCCCCTCTGTTCAAACTTCTGGCTACGCCCCTGTCAATTTCACATGTATCTTTTCATATTGAACCCATTATGTACTTTTATACTTACCCAGTTATAGTCGATACTTTAGGCTTAAACATTGACACAACCTCAGTAAAATTAAATCGTAAAAAAATTTAATTTTTACAAATTTTTAATTAGGATTTTCAGATTCTTCACAAAAAAACTAGGTTTTCCGGTATTTATAGTTTTTCTGTGCGAGCAATAGTTAACGAGATATGGTCTTTGAAAGTTGCGTTTTATGTTAAATCTATTGGGAGTGGATTCATACAGATCTCAGCCCGCAAACGGGGCGAAGAGTGGGGGCGACCCTCTCTCCTGCTCAAACTTCTGTCTACGCCCCTGTCAATTTCTCATGTATCTTTTCATATTGAACCCATTATGTACTTTTATACTTACCCAGTTATAGTCGATACTTTAGGCTTAAACATTGACACAACCTCAGTAAAATTAAATCGTAAAAAAATTTAATTTTTACAAATTTTTAATTAGGATTTTCAGATTCTTCACAAAAAAACTAGGTTTTCCGGTATTTATAGTTTTTCTGTGCGAGCAATAGTTAACGAGATATGGTCTTTGAAAGTTGCGTTTTATGTTAAATCTATTGGGAGTGGATTCATACAGACCTCAGCCCGCAAACGGGGCGAAGAGTGGGGGCGACCCTCTCTCCTGCTCAAAATCCTGGCTACGCCCCCCTTAATTTCACATGTATCTTTTCATATTGAACCAATTATGTACTTTTATACTTACCCAGTTTTAGTCAATACTTTAGGCTTAAACATTGACACAACCTCAGTAAAATTAAATCGTAAAAAAATTTAATTTTTACAAATTTTTAATTAGGATTTTCAGATTCTTCACAAAAAACTAGGTTTTCCGGTAATTTTAGTTTTTCTGTACGAGCAATAGTTTTCGAGATATGGTCTTTGAAAGTTGCGTTTTGTTAAATCTATTGGGAGTGAATTCATAAGGATCTCAGCCCGCAAACGGGGCGAAGAGTGAGGGCGCCCCCCCCCCCCCCCTGTTAAACTTCTGGCTACGCCCCTGTCAATTTCACATGTATCTTTTCATATTGAACCCATTATGTACTTTTATACTTACCCAGTTATAGTCGATACTTTAGGCTTAAACATTGACACAACCTCAGTAAAATTATATCGTAAAAAAATTTAATTTTTACAAATTTTTAATTAGGATTTTCTGATTCTTCACAAAAAAACTAGGTTTTCCGGTATTTATAGTTTTTCTGTGCGAGCAATAGTTAACGAGATATGGTCTTTGAAAGTTGCGTTTTATGATAAATCTATTGGGAGTGGATTCATACAGATCTCAGCCCGCAAACGGGGCGAAGAGTGGGGGCGACCCTCTCTCCTGCTCAAACTTCTGGCTACGCCCCTGTCAATTTCACATGTATCTTTTCATATTGAACCAATTATGTACTTTTATACTTACCCAGTTTTAGTCAATACTTTAGGCTTAAACATTGACACAACCTCAGTAAAATTAAATCGTAAAAAAATTTAATTTTTACAAATTTTTAATTAGGATTTTCAGACTCTTCACACAAAAGCGAGGTATTCCGGTATTTATAGTTTTTCTGTACGAGCAATTGTTAACGAGATATGGTCTTTGAAATTTGCGTTTTATGATAAATCTATTGGGAGTGGATTCATACAGATCTCAGCGCGCAAACGGGGCGAAGAGTGAGGCCAACCCCCCCCTCCCCCCCCCCCTCTCTTCAAACTTCTGGCTACGCCCCTGTCAATTTCACATGTATCTTTTCATATTGAACCCATTATGTACTTTTATACTCACCCAGTTTTAGTCAATACTTTAGGCTTAAACATTGACACAACCTCAGTAAAATTAAATCGTAAAAAAATTTAATTTTTACAAATTTTTAATTAGGATTTTCAGACTCTTCACACAAAAGCGAGGTATTCCGGTATTTATAGTTTTTCTGTACGAGCAATAGTTAACGAGATATGGTCTTTGAAATTTGCGTTTTATGATAAATCTATTGGGAGTGGATTCATACAGATCTCAGCCCGCAAACGGGGCGAAGAGTGGGGGCGACCCTCCCACCTGCTCAAAATCCTGGCTACGCCCTCCTTAATTTCACATGTATCTTTTCATATTGAACCCATTATGTACTTTTATACTTACCCAGTTTTAGTCAATACTTTAGGCTTAAACATTGACACAACCTCAGTAAAATTAAATCATAAAAAAATTTAATTTTTACAAATTTTTAAGTAGGATTTTCAGATTCTTCACAAAAAAACTAGGTTTTCCGGTATTTATAGCTTTTCTGTGCGAGCAATAGTTAACGAGATATGGTCTTTGAAAGTTGCGTTTTATGTTAAATCTATTGGGAGTGGATTCATACAGATCTCAGCGCGCAAACGGGGCGAAGAGTGAGGCCAACCCCCCCTCCCCCCCCCCCTCTGTTCAAACTTCTGGCTACGCCCCTGTCAATTTCTCATATATCTTTTCATATTGAACCAATTATGTACTTTTATACTTACCCAGTTTTAGTCAATACTTTAGGCTTAAACATTGACACAACCTCAGTAAAATTATATCGTAAAAAAATTTAATTTTTACAAATTTTTAATTAGGATTTTCTGATTCTTCACAAAAAAAACTAGGTTTTCCGGTATTTATAGTTTTTCTGTGCGAGCAATAGTTAACGAGATATGGTCTTTGAAAGTTGCGTTTTATGTTAAATCTATTGGGAGTGGATTCATACAGATCTCAGCCCGCAAACGGGGCGAAGAGTGGGGGCGACCCCCTCCTTCCCCTCCCCCCCTCTGTTCAAACTTCTGGCTACGCCCCTGTCAATTTCACATGTATCTTTTCATATTGAACCAATTATGTACTTTTATACTTACCCAGTTATAGTCGATACTTAAGGCTTAAACATTGACACAACCTCAGTAAAATTAAATCGTAAAAAAATTTAATTTTTACAAATTTTTAATTAGGATTTTCAGATTCTTCACAAAAAAAACTAGGTTTTCCGGTATTTATAGTTTTTCTGTGCGAGCAATAGTTAACGAGATATGGTCTTTGAAAGTTGCGTTTTATGTTAAATCTATTGGGAGTGGATTCATACAGATCTCAGCCCGCAAACGGGGCGAAGAGTGGGGGCGACCCTCTCTCCTGCTCAAACTTCTGGCTACGCCCCTGTCAATTTCTCATGTATCTTTTCATATTGAACCAATTATGTACTTTTATACTTACCCAGTTTTAGTCAATACTTTAGGCTTAAACATTGACACAACCTCAGTAAAATTAAATCATAAAAAAATTTAATTTTTACAAATTTTTAATTAGGATTTTCAGATTCTTCACAAAAAAACTAGGTTTTCCGGTATTTATAGTTTTTCTGTGCGAGCAATAGTTAACGAGATATGGTCTTTGAAAGTTGCGTTTTATGTTAAATCTATTGGGAGTGGATTCATACAGATCTCAGCGCGCAAACGGGGCGAAGAGTGAGGCCAACCCCCCCCCCCCTCCCCCCCCCCTCTCTTCAAACTTCTGGCTACGCCCCTGTCAATTTCACATGTATCTTTTCATATTGAACCCATTATGTACTTTTATACTCACCCAGTTTTAGTCAATACTTTAGGCTTAAACATTGACACAACCTCAGTAAAATTAAATCGTAAAAAAATTTAATTTTTACAAATTTTTAATTAGGATTTTCAGACTCTTCACACAAAAGCGAGGTATTCCGGTATTTATAGTTTTTCTGTGCGAGCAATAGTTAACGAGATATGGTCTTTGAAATTTGCGTTTTATGTTAAATCTATTGGGAGTGGATTCATACAGATCTCAGCCCGCAAACGGGGCGAAGAGTGGGGGCGACCCTACCACCTGCTCAAAATCCTGGCTACGCCCCCCTTAATTTCACATGTATCTTTTCATATTGAACCCATTATGTACTTTTATACTTACCCAGTTTTAGTCAATACTTTAGGCTTAAACATTGACACAACCTCAGTAAAATTAAATCATAAAAAAATTTAATTTTTACAAATTTTTAATTAGGATTTTCAGATTCTTCACAAAAAAACTAGGTTTTCCGGTATTTATAGTTTTTCTGTGCGAGCAATAGTTAACGAGATATGGTCTTTGAAAGTTGGGTTTTACGTAAAATCTATTGGGAGTGGATTCATACAGATCTCAGCCCGCAAACGGGGCGAAGAGTGAGGGCGACCCCCCCCCCCCCCCCCCCCCACCCACCTCACCCCTCCCCCCCTCTGTTCAAACTTCTGGCTACGCCCCTGTCAATTTCTCATATATCTTTTCATATTGAACCAATTATGTACTTTTATACTTACCCAGTTTTAGTCAATACTTTAGGCTTAAACATTGACACAACCTCAGTAAAATTAAATCGTAAAAAAATTTAATTTTTACACATTTTTAATTAGGATTTTCAGACTCTTCACACAAAAGCGAGGTATTCCGGTATTTATAGTTTTTCTGTACGAGCAATAGTTAACGAGATATGGTCTTTGAAAGTTGCGTTTTATGTTAAATCTATTGGGAGTGGATTCATACAGATCTCAGCCCGCAAACGGGGCGAAGAGTGGGGGCGACCCTCTCTCCTGCTCAAACTTCTGGCTACGCCCCTGTCAATTTCTCATGTATCTTTTCATATTGAACCCATTATGTACTTTTATACTTACCCAGTTATAGTCGATACTTTAGGCTTAAACATTGACACAACCTCAGTAAAATTAAATCGTAAAAAAATTTAATTTTTACAAATTTTTAATTAGGATTTTCAGATTCTTCACAAAAAAACTAGGTTTTCCGGTATTTATAGTTTTTCTGTGCGAGCAATAGTTAACGAGATATGGTCTTTGAAAGTTGCGTTTTATGTTAAATCTATTGGGAGTGGATTCATACAGATCTCAGCCCGCAAACGGGGCGAAGAGTGGGGGCGACCCTCTCTCCTGCTCAAAATCCTGGCTACGCCCCCCTTAATTTCACATGTATCTTTTCATATTGAACCAATTATGTACTTTTATACTTACCCAGTTTTAGTCAATACTTTAGGCTTAAACATTGACACAACCTCAGTAAAATTAAATCGTAAAAAAATTTAATTTTTACAAATTTTTAATTAGGATTTTCAGATTCTTCACAAAAAACTAGGTTTTCCGGTAATTTTAGTTTTTCTGTACGAGCAATAGTTTTCGAGATATGGTCTTTGAAAGTTGCGTTTTGTTAAATCTATTGGGAGTGAATTCATAAGGATCTCAGCCCGCAAACGGGGCGAAGAGTGAGGGCGCCCCCCCCCCCCCCCCCCTGTTAAACTTCTGGCTACGCCCCTGTCAATTTCACATGTATCTTTTCATATTGAACCCATTATGTACTTTTATACTTACCCAGTTATAGTCGATACTTAAGGCTTAAACATTGACACAACCTCAGTAAAATTAAATCGTAAAAAAATTTAATTTTTACAAATTTTTAATTAGGATTTTCAGATTCTTCACAAAAAAACTAGGTTTTCCGGTATTTATAGTTTTTCTGTGCGAGCAATAGTTAACGAGATATGGTCTTTGAAAGTTGCGTTTTATGTTAAATCTATTGGGAGTGGATTCATACAGATCTCAGCCCGCAAACGGGGCGAAGAGTGGGGGCGACCCTCTCTCCTGCTCAAAATCCTGGCTACGCCCCCCTTAATTTCACATGTATCTTTTCATATTGAACCAATTATGTACTTTTATACTTACCCAGTTTTAGTCAATACTTTAGGCTTAAACATTGACACAACCTCAGTAAAATTAAATCGTAAAAAAATTTAATTTTTACAAATTTTTAATTAGGATTTTCAGATTCTTCACAAAAAACTAGGTTTTCCGGTAATTTTAGTTTTTCTGTACGAGCAATAGTTTTCGAGATATGGTCTTTGAAAGTTGCGTTTTGTTAAATCTATTGGGAGTGAATTCATAAGGATCTCAGCCCGCAAACGGGGCGAAGAGTGAGGGCGCCCCCCCCCCCCCCCTGTTAAACTTCTGGCTACGCCCCTGTCAATTTCACATGTATCTTTTCATATTGAACCCATTATGTACTTTTGTACTTACCCAGTTATAGTCAATACTTTAGGCTTGACTGTGGGAGTCCTAAATTTTGCCTACCCTAAATTTTTATTCTCCTAAGGCATGGGTCTTTAACGAGTACCTAACACAGGCTCGGGACCATCGCTTAACGTCCCTTTTCTGCGGCTGGGTATTTTTGTACCAAGCTGAGGTCAAGATTAGGCGATAACTCTTTGGAAACATTATGCTTTTTAAGGGCACGTTTTTCAGCATAAATATGTAAATATGTTAACTATAAATCATTTTTTTTTTTTATTCATAAATCATTTTCTTGGGAACTAGACCTGACGATGGTGCAAGGTGAAAACCGGTGTTTTGTAAATATCTTTGGTGGAATAAAAAATATTTTAAAAATAAGTTTTTTTTATTATTTTAATATTAAAATATTATTTGCATTTTTGTAATTAACCTTGAAAATTACTCAACTTGTTTTTTTTAGGGTGGAGTAAGAGGTGGATCACACAACACTTTAAAGACATCCCTCCCCATTTATTGATATTTTCACTATATCCCCAATAATCATATAATTTAAATAGGATTCTCATTTAGATGTTAACCTCAACGTACATTATAAATTGGTTAACTAAGAATGAAAAATAAAATTATTTTTTAAAAAGAAATCTTAGAAACTAATTTATAATTTTTACAGTCCAACATGGTTCACTACCTTAAGCCTAAACTCTTCACATCTCACCTCCACCACCCAACTTAGACTGTTCCACGCTATTAACAGCTGTTTTAATCATCGTCTTTTGTCCTTCATTCATTGGTTGGTTTTAAAACAAAATGCGACTTCGTATATGTATTCACTAATTTAGTGCCCATCTCCGGAAAGGAAAATTTTCGAGAAAATAATTTTTTTTTGTAGCACGATAATAAATTGAGAAATTCCGTTTCCTGCTGCTACATTCTATGTGGCTCACCTTGAAGACTTTTCCTTGGCATTGTAGCAAATCAAACATTATTTTTCCAGAGTTTTCAGGGAGTTTTCTTTAGGATATAGGAACTTTTGCAGCACTATTTGGACTTAGGCAGTTTTGCAGCACTCATTAAAATTAATAGTACAAAATTTGTTTGACTCGCTCATCACAAGTGATTGTTCAAATGTATAATTTACGTTATTCATACAGTGGGTCTTGAAGAGAAGGGAGAATTAAAACAGAAACTCACTGGTCAAAAAACCCAAACTTTATTTATTTGAAAAATCAAAATAGAAAAATGTAAAAATATTTCAATCACACCCTCACAGCGTCATCTTCTATCATTCCTTCACAGCATTCAGGAGTGCCGCTCTCATCTACTTCCTCCTCCACAATGGAGGCAGGCGAATGTTTTTATAAAACTGTAGTTTTTGGTTTTTTTCCCAATCATTTCCGAAATGCCTGACCAATAGATGGCGAGTGTCACGAACTTTCAGTTGATCAGCCATAGAGGCATTGTACAAGCGCCACATCTTTTTTATATTTAAATCGCGGCTCAAACAAGTTCGCGTACCACATTACGCTCGGCAGTAGTGCGACTCAACTCCTTTGAATGTTTTTATGAACGCAATTACTGAATCTTTTTTTGGTTTGTAGGGGACAGATCTCCTGTCGCCGCCTCGTCTTTCAGTAGGTACACTTCCATTAGCGACAACATTGCGGGTAATTATATTATTTCGTTTTCTGCTAATCCCCAACACACCAAGAAACGACTTTGACAAACAGGGATTTTCATTTTCTTTGAGTGGGAGCATATATAATACGAAGTGCTGATTGCTTTTGGTTCACGCTCTAGTGTGGAGCGGTGGCGTGGACAAGGACGAGACTCAATGTAACGCTGAATAAAAGAACCTTGTTTAACTTTGTCCGAGGATTCATAAAAACATGAATAACAATGTTTTATGTCTGAGACGCTTACAGAACTACACTGATATGCTACAGTTGAATGACCACATACCGGTTGAAGGGATTACCAATAGAACAGTACCTCGCTTTCTTCTCTTTCTCTCTAGTCCAACTTGAAGGCTCACTTTTCCTCTTTCGAGCCTCGCACGGATTCACTTCACTTTGAACAACACGAGTAACTTCCAAACACAACAACAGATAACACGTTAATTATAAGCAGATTATGAAGCGAAACAACAGTGGCGCCATATAGAAATGGAGATGGGCCATTTTGAATCCCGCTTCACGATGGATTTGGGAACTTTTGCAGCACCACAAGCTTTTCTAGTTGCAGTATTAGCTGGATTTAGGCAGTTCTGAAACGTATCAATATTTCTACATCATTAGAAAGAACTTATATTTACAAAATATTCAAAAATACGAGTTTTTGAAAAAAAATGGTGATGGGCATTTTTGCAACTACATCATAATATGTGATGGCCATTACAGGACATTCATTTCATACTGGCATAACTAGCTATAAGACTTTACTTTCATATACCCAGTAATTTTGTATGCATGATTAATTTAATTAAAAAAAAAAAAAATGTATTTATTAATTATGTTATTTTGAAAATTATTTCACAGAGCGCCTGATGATGAGGGAAACCTCAAAAGCTAGTAAACATCAATACAATCTATGAGAGGTCAGACTATATTTTATTTTATAACCTGTGAAATAATCACATCTAAATGCGCATGTCAGTAATGCAAGTATGAAATGAATTTGAGACCGGACAGTGATTTGTAAATAAGGTGGTCGGTAAAAGAACGTCCTCTCATGGCCATATTGTTTTGATTGGTTTTCAAATTTAATATTTAGTGAATAAATATTATTTAAACGACAAAATAACTTTCAATGATAAATTGAGAAAAGAACGGTTCATGTTGTATTCAATTTTTGATTTAGTATTATTATTCATTACATCTATTGGTAGCAGTGGAAAAACTTTGTATCTTACATGAGAGACCTCGTCATTTCCTTGTTTTGCGGATAATAGATAATTGTTTTCTGAGTAATCATTCAATTGGATAAATTGTTTCTTTTGTTTATTTCAATTGTTTGTAGAAATAAAATACAGTAGAGCGTCGATTATTCGAACTAATTTTGTGTGGAGTGGTTCAGATAATCGAAATTTTTCAGCCACGCAGAACTTGCGATGAAGAGTCACCACCAAGCTTCATGTTTAATTCAACTGCTTTTTCAAACAAAATGGGCTGCACAGAAGCCCGTTTTTGCAAAAACCAAGTGAATGTAGCATCTTCCAACAATTCGGATTTCGGTTTTTTCATAGTTTTACGATATGAACTGCCCTCTTCACTGTCAAGATTAAGTGAATACCTAGTGATTGAATCAGAATCCTGAACATCCACGCGTGCTTGCCTTCTGAGCTCAAGATCGTGGATTCGAAACCCGACCGAGGTCCCTTAATTTATTTTATCTGGGAGGTAAAATAAACTTAAGCACGCCGTCCTTCGGATGAGACGTTAAGCGATGGTCCCGAGCCTGTACGATGTTAGGTACTCGTTAAAGAAAGACCCATGGTGAATACAAATTTAGGGTAGGCAAAATTTAGGACTCCCACAGTAGAGTCGGGCTCATGTCCACCAGAGTGACGAAAGAGCGCTCTGGTAGTAGGCGATATGACATCGTAGTTAAAGCCCGGGCATGAGTCATAAAACCTAAACCTATTGTTGTGACACGCACAACGAAGCGTTCTCTATACTCTCATACTTCGCCGATTGGCAGCATTCGTTGAAGTCCAAACTTTAAGAAAGCATAATTTGAATCCGAATAACGTTTGACTGGGAACTGAAGTTTTCAATATCCTTGTCTTGATTTTAATATTTATATGTAGTGGAGTTGTCGTTATATGTTATAATTTTTTTGTTAGGGGCCGTTCACAAACTACGTCACGCAATTTTGAGGTGTTTGTAACCCCTTCCCTCCCCCTTGTCACAATTGGTCACATTTAATTGACACCCCCCCCCCCCCCCCCCCCCATTTAAACTGAAATTTTTTAAATTTATACTTCAATTTATCATAAATACAACTTCAATTTATCATAAATACAACATACATATTATATTAATCTGTATTCATAAATTAAATAAAAGAACAGTGATTTAAGGTTAGGTTAGGTTTTTATGACTCATGCCCGGGCTTTAACAACGAGGTCATATCGCCTACTACCAGAGCGCTCTTTCGTCACTCTGGTGGACATGAGCCCGACTCTACTGTGGGAGTCCTAAATTTTGCCTACCCTAAATTTTTATTCATCTAGGTTAGGGGTCTTTAACGAGTACCTGACATCGTACAGGCTCGGGACCATCGCTTAACGTCCCATCCGAAGGACGG